>OY757019.1:146914178-148114178 GCA_963580285.1 Lucinisca nassula | reverse complement strand
TTTCTTGACGGTATTTCTGGACTTTTGAAAGTTCCATCAGTTAACACAATATCCGTCTCTCCACGCACCATGATCCCTGCCTGTCCATACCATACGACATCCGCCACCGTAACGGCCATGACGTAACACACAGTTGTTACTAAAACTCTCCTTGCGGCTACTTAATACCCCGACGTGTCCAACAGTGCGCCGTAACAGAAATCTGGCCTCATCAGTGAATAACACGTGACCCCGTCGACGATCTGTCCATCAAACATGCCAACGCGCCCATTGTAGCCGTTGACATTAGTGTTGTAGCGTTAGATTAGGACTGCGATATGGCCTGCGAGGACGTATCCCAACAGCAGCTAGTCGACGTATAACTTTCCTCAACTTATTCTACGCAAGAGGCAGTTCAGCAGCTTTGGATTCGGCGGTTAGCTACCCAAGTGACATAAAAGTATATGGCGATCCTGTATATGCGACGTCACCTGTGTTCTCTCACATCTCGGTCTGTCGTCTATGGTACGAGTGATTTGTAAGCATAAGTCAATTAGTGGTTTGCTGGCATCTCCGAAGTCGATGTATCGTTGTCGGGTGGACATCAAAGCATCAGGTCACTTCCGTTTGCGACAGGCCGGCATTAACGCATACCTATTGCCCGCTCCCTACTGCCTTTGTCGAGGCGTGGCATACCAGAACCATGTAAAATTTTAAGTACAGTGAAATTTCGCTATCAAGACCACCTAAAAATAAGACTTATTCTCCTTTAGAAAACATATTTGACAGGTTTCTGCACTCAGCGTCTTCTAGAAAGATACCACTTTCGGGACTGTTCAAAAGGGGGTCTTAAAGACCACTTCTGAACAGTCCCTAAGGTGGTCTTCTAATAGACATTTTACTATTTACGGTATTTTTCTTGATACCGACACAAGGTGTACAACAGACTTACGTTGAAAAAATTTGAATTCGAATTTTATCCAGCGATAGAACACACGAAACACTTGAATTCTGAAAGTCACGAGCGCAACGTACATGTACTGAATCACGGGTTCCCCTTAGTATGGGACTCCTTTTTGTCCTTTTCCCGAAAAGGACGTTACCCGAAATAGCGAAAAGGACTTTTTCTGAAAGTATCCTTATAATTGATATAAATTAATTATTCAACATTTTGGTTTGGATTTTCGGCTTCAGTGTTGCACAAACAATATATTTTCCAACTTTTGTACTAGAAAATTGTATTTTTTTTTCATTTTATTAATTATTTTGCAAGTTTTTCCGGTGTGTTTCTTTTGCTTTATCTGCAATCCCCGACAGACGATGCGCTACAGGCTATAGAGAAAAGAAATACATGTTGTAGAACAGGTTCCACCAGTCAAGACGCGGCCCCCGCCCATCGGGGCTTGAAGATTTGGATGGGCTGCATGATGCGTCCTGGCAGAGCTGAACCAAACCGCACACGAGTACTGGTAAACCGCTTAGATGATCTAAGGCAAAGCGGTGCGATTCGGACCATCCATGCTTATAAACACGTACTTCTGTAAAAAAAAAACAACATAGGCACCAGTATGCAATGAATTCAGTCAACGTGTGATAAAAATAGACAACTTGTGTGGTGCGGACGTGAGCACTGGCTGACATTACTACAGACATGTATAGACTCCTCCTTTCGTACAGACATGTACAAAATTAAAACCAAAAGACTTGTGTGGCCGGAACAAACAAACGGACGGACATGAACTAAATGAAATAATCATTTCTATCTGAACAATATCTCATCACATGTACGAACTAAAACGTCAAACTCTGTATCAAAGCGTCATGCACCCTAATCTATTTTTCCAAGCCCCGATGCGCGGGGGCTACAAATTAGCATCTTTCACCTCCAAACATTGGAACTACACTACGTAGCCACGACTTGCATGTCTAAAAATACAGTAAAATTCCGCTATTAAGACCACCTAAAATTAAGACTAATTCTGGCTTTAAGAGCTTATTTAGTAGATCCCAGTTATTCTCTCCTTGTGTTTTCTGCATGCAGTGTCTGCTGGTCAGAGACCACCTTTGGGGCTGTTCAAAAGTTGTCTTAAAGACCCCTTTGAACAGTCCCAAAGATGGTCTTAAAAGAGGAATTTTACTGTACATACATTTTCATGTGTATATATGTTGGCGTGCGTGTGAGAGATCTAGAGATGATGCCCTTTTCTGTGTTAATTTGTTTGTATTTGAGTTTTACGGCCCAGTCAACACTATTTAGGTCATTTTTGAGCCGGTCAGTTTACCTATCAACACTTTCCTTGGCAGGCTTATATTCTAGAAAGGTTTTTTACTATTTGGACACCATTTTGATTTAGCTCAGTCTTTGAATTGACTGCCTGTTTGAAATCCGCAAAAAAGGAGTATGTTTTCTCTGGCTTTCTTTGCCGGATCATTACAGGGTCACTGATGAGGCTTTATTAGTCGAAACTACGTAGTATGACCCATCTTCTTTCTTATGAATGTTTTCGTTGCTCTTAAAGGAACTCATTTTAGATTTTTATTATACGTAAGCGGTTAACCAGTACTGTGCACATTCTTTCGCCAGAAACTGACAACTGCCCTTCTTGAATCAGCGGAAGGGAGAGAATGACCGTAGAAATTTCTGTGTTCATGTGCACCAGAAGAGAGAGAGAGAGAGAGAGAGAGAGAGAGAGAGAGAGAGAGAGAGGCTTTCTTAAATATTTACATACATATTCTTCAAAACATATCTAGTGTGGGTACCAGTGATAACTTTCTTCATGATGCGGTTCAAACAAGTACATACAATCTTTGACAAATAAACGTTTCATTTTTGCTGCTTCTTTTCGTATATTTGATTCAAACCGCATAGATTGTGAATGCTATTTTAAACCGAAAGAAAGTACAAGGTCACAAAGCACTCATAATAAACAACTGCTTGTATTGTTTTATCTTGTTTGTTTGTTTTTTTTCCTTGTTTTGTTTGATTTGAGGTCTAACGTCCCCGTCAACACTGTATATGTCATTTTGGAGACGTTGCTTTAAACCGAAACTGAAAGAAAGTACAAGGTCACAAAGCACTCATTATCTAATCAAAAACTGCATGTACTGTTTTTCTTGTTTGTTTGATTTTCCTTTGTTTGATTTGAGGTCTAACGTCCCCTTCAACACTATATGTCATTTTGGAGACGTTGCTTCCAATTTTTGGGACTTTTACCCGACACTGATATTAGATGACACCCCAAGCCCTGTCGGCCAATGAATCCACTAGGGTTCATTAAAATGGCCGGTCCGACTCGTACAGCTTTGCCTGGGCAGGCTTAGATCCTCTAAGCGGGTTACCAGTACTCGTGTGCGGTCGGTTTCAGCTCTGCGTGGAAGCATCATGCAGTCCATCTATTTCTTCAAGCCCCAATGGGCGGGGCCGTGGTTTTTCTTATTTAGATATAAAAACTATATTGTGTTTGTTTAACGACACAATTCTAATGACCACCCACAATATAGAGTGTTGCAATCAATACTTTTCCGAGCAAAGTCAAGTTTTTATACCTTGGATTCAAACGCAGTTTGTGGATGCTAGTTAGAACAATGTGGGTGCTAGTTAGAACCACCTTTTTGCATGGGCAGTCTACCGCTTCGATTATAAATATGATGAGAATTGTTTGTTTGTTTGAATTGAGGTTTCATAGTGCAGATTATATTTTCTGGTCGTTTGGGATCATTGAGTTTATTTGGTATCATTTTGAAAATAGTGTTCTGCTTAGGCCGGTGCTAGAAGGCGTGGCCGGTGTGGCGCATTTCATTACTGGTCATGAACAGAATCAATAAAACCCAGTCTGCTATTTTCGTTTATTTGGTGTATTCCTTGCTTCCAAAGGATCTAACTTCAGAACTTATTTACGTCCCCGTCAATACTATTTAACCCATTTTGTGGGACTTTTACCTGACATGGAGATGAAATTACATCTCAAGCCCTGTCGACCAAAAAACCAAAATGGTTTATATGTAGGGACGATCCGACACGCACCACTTTACCTGAGCAGGACTAGACCCTCTAAGCGTTTTAGCTCTGCGTAGAGGCATCATGCACCCCAATCTATTTCCCAAAGCCACGATGGGCGGGGGTCAGATGAGTAGTGTACTCTGTTACAAACCCAACTTTTCCACATCAAAGTATCTTGCTTGTATAGCTGTCTCATAGAGCACTGGGTCATTATATAACTTATATAGCTGTCAATAGAACGAACAGTAAAGACTGATCAGATTGTGCAATTGTGCCGGCTGATCTGAATCTGCATGCACATGTGAATTGTTGGAATTGCTATGCCCGGGCTTAAAATATCGTGTATGGTTAAATTTTCACTTTTGTATGATAATTGCCAATGATATAATTTGTATAGTTTTTAAAATAGATTCAATTAATATAAGTATGATGTTTAGCGCGTGTCGATGATATTGAAGGATTAAAGTGATAAAGATATTACCCAAGTGATAGTTATCGTTCTATCAAATTTGAAAACAAAAACCTGTACAAGATAAAATATTTCAGCGGCCACTTTTTCTTATAAATATTTTGTTTAGCATTTCATATGAAGCTCATGAGTAGCATTTTCAAACTGCTTAGTATAAATCCATATCCTTTTACATTGGATAACACGACCGCGTGATCAAAAAGTGCTTTTGTGTTTTTAAGATAGTATTTTTATGCCCCCGCCATTCGAAGAATGGTGGACAGGGCAAATAGCGTTGCCCCTGTCCGTCCGTTCGTTCGTCCGTCCGTCTGTGCGTCCGAAACTTAAACGCAGTCAATAACTTTCTTATTTCTTGATGGATTTTAAAATTACTTGGCAGAAATATTAACCATCACGAGACGGCGTGTCACGTGCAAAACCCAGGTCCGTACCACTAAGGTCAAAATCATACTGAGAGGTCAAATGTAAAAAAAAAACTGTCCGAAACTTAAACACAGTCAATAACTTCCTTATTCCTGGATGGATTTTGAAATTACTTTGAAGAAATGTTAACCATCATGAGACGATGTGTCACATGCAAAACCCAGGTCTGTACCTCCAAGGTCAAGGTCATACTTAAGAGGTCAAAGGTAAAAAAAAGGGTCCGAAACTTAAATGCAGTCAATAACTTGCCTATTTCTGGATGGATTTTGAAATTACTTTGAAGAAATGTTAACCATCATGAGACGATGTGTCAAGTGCAAACCCAGATCCATACCTTCAAGTTCAAGGTCGTACTTAGAGGTTAAAGTTAAAAAAATGGTCCGAAACTTGCATATCAGGGCTGTTTTGTTTGTGCCGTGTGGCGGCTGTAAAAGGTCTCCCCGTACATGCATTTAATGCTCTTATTTTTCCAATCCTCAGGGATTGCTTATACAATTGCTTTTCACTGTTCCATCAATTGACATCCTTTAGATACCTGTTGAAGGTCATTATTAAACCGATGTTCGTTCCTCGTTGTATAACAACTGCTTGTTTGACATCCCTGTACTTTAAGTAGACTAAGATGTTTTGTGGGCTTTTGTTGTATCTACCTTCTATTCGAAGGAATCTTCTTCAGTAATTTTTTATTTATTTAATAACCGGTATGAACATCGCTTTAGTTTTGACAGTATCACAACCTTAATAACCAAAATGAGTATTACAAATACATTTAAAATATCAGTATCACCCCTTAGGTTACACTCTGCTTCTTCTGTACGGATTCCCCATTCTATTAAGAATTTTAATACTATGTTGCCTTCGGTATTGGTTAGACCCTTAAATTTGTCTTCTGTAACTTCAGTTAATCTCAAAGGAGCAGGCAATACCAATGTTTTTGGGAGTAGTCTTCGTATAAGACTATCTCCTCTCAAATCGCCCATCCTTCGAAAATATACTAATCCGTGGAAAAGAAGTGGAATGTATCCTAGTATTTCTAAGTGCAATGCCAAGAGGTGCAGATGTTGTTCGCATTTAAGTACTGCGTCTACCGTTACTTCATCTGTAAACGGTAGACGCTTCTCTGTAGTTAACACCTCTGATTTGACATGACAGTCTACAGATTTAATTTATCTAATTACATGACGTGCTGCAAACTGTAATATGCAGTACGTCGGTCAAACTAACCGCATGCTTAAAACTAGATTGAACGAGCATTATCGTAGAATGAGTAAGCCCAAGAAAACTGACACTTTCTTGTACCGTCACTTTCGACGTACAGGTCATTCTGTAAAGAAAATTGTTATACAACCAGTGGAAAAACTTTATTACGATGCAAATTCTACATCTAGATTCAAAATAATCAAAAGACATGAAGCTGAACTGAAATGGATTAAATTTTTACAGACCCCTTTTCCACTGGGATTTAATGACAACATTTATCATGAGGGTAATATTTCCAGAATGCCGGACTTTGATATTTTCTCACTCCTGGAATGTCGAAAACGCAGAACTAGATCTCACGGCACCAGGAAAAATGGTAACTTTAAACGTAAATCACGTGCGTTTAAACGAAACAATACTAGACTGAAGTGACTGTCAATTATATTATTAAATCATGGACGCCACTCTATGCTTTCATTTTTAAGTTCATTACCCGTTTCTGTTTTACGTCTTCTGGACACCGAGGCGAATAAATTCTACGATAGTTCTCATCAGTTATATGATGCGGCTCTCTTAACTAGAGGCTATAATCAGCATACTCTCCGTCCTTACATTGATTCTGAAATTAATCATAAACGCCATTTCTTCAAAATATCCTTCATTAATAAGGGTATGGATTTTATAGATTTGCCCAGTATCTTCCGTGAGAGATCGGTGCTTTCTTCCATTCCTGCTTATTTTCAAAATACTGAAACACCTATAATTTGCTATAAATATAACAAAGCTGTTAGATCTATCATTTTTAATTTCAATAAACTTGTTTCAGATCTTGATATTGATACTAATACTCCTGATTCATTTGTTTGTTTGTATTGGAGTTTTACGGCCCAGTCAACACTAATTAGGTCATTTTTGAGCCGGTCAGTTTACCTATCAACACTTTCCTGGGTAGGCTTATACGTAAGCGGTTAACCAGTTCAGTGCACATTCTTTCGCCAGAAACTGACAACTGTCCTTCTTGAATCAGCGGAAGGGAGAGAATGACCGTAGAAAAGATTTCATGATCAATGTCCACGAAAGAATGTTGCCGACCCCAGCGGGAGTCGAACCCGCGACCTCCTGATCACCAGTCAGACGCGCATCCGACTGAGCCACTGAGGCCGGCACTCCTGATTCATGTGATTGTAAAAACTCAAAGTATTGCTATCCTGCTGCTGGTCATGTAATTACTGGCAATTTGAAAATTTCTAGAATCAGGAATATAATTTCTAAAGGACCGAAATATCGGTTTCCTTCTGAAATTGATTTCAGTAAATGTAGAGATGAAATGGCTGCTTCCTTGAATGAATTGGGCAATCGATGGTGTAAGCGAGAGTATGTTGAGCATAAAGCCCTTAAGGACTGGAAACTTAGCATTTTAAAACTAGTGAATAAACGCATTTCTTTCTATTCTCAAAATACTAACTTATTACCTCCTAAGCCCAAGACGTCTTTACGTCATCTTAAACTAGGTATTCAAGAATTTCATAAGAAGTTTGTTTTGTCCCCTGCAGACAAGGCCGCTAACAACGTCGTCGTTGTGTGACGGCTCCACTATGTTAACACGCTTAAGCAGGAGCTTGGTGGTACTAATGCCTATGAACTTCAGCCTTTAGCTGAAGAGAGGGCTATAGTAGATAAAAATGTTTGTCTTTCAGCCACCAAGTTTACTGTGTGTGTTAACGAAGGCCAAGACAAGCTTCCTACGCTATACTGGTTACCAAAACTTCATAAAAAACCTTACAAAGCTCGGTTTATTGCAAATTCTAGCTCTTGCACTACCACTGAACTTTCTAAATTATTAACTTCCTGTCTTACTGCTATTAAAACGCATGTAATTAAATATTGTTTTAAAGTCTTTGAAAGATCAGGAAGAAATCTGTTTTGGTCTATAAAAAATTCGAATGAGGTTTTAAATAAATTGAAATCTAGACATTTTCGTGCTTCTAGTCTGTCTACCTACGATTTTTCCACTCTTTACACTACACTTCCTC
The DNA here is from genome assembly GCA_963580285.1 of Lucinisca nassula. Taxonomy (NCBI): domain Eukaryota; kingdom Metazoa; phylum Mollusca; class Bivalvia; order Lucinida; family Lucinidae; genus Lucinisca; species Lucinisca nassula. The sequence continues at coordinate 148,106,074 of OY757019.1, read as the reverse complement.
ATAATCTTATAAAAGAAAAGCTTAATGATTTAATTGAATGGGCTTTTCACAGAGAAGATTCTCTCTATATTGCATGTAATGTAGAAGTAAAACAAAGATCAGGAATTGATACAATTAACTTACTCCACCCATAAAAGACACCAAAGGGAAAGAAACACAAACACCCAGCGACCAGACCACAACGGAAACCGAAACAAAGGAAGGCCACAAGGACAGCCACTTTCCCACAAAATGACCATATGGCCATCCAAAACCAAAAGACACAAGTGATACACACAGCAAGTAACAAACAACAACACAAATAAATCGCCACAGAAGAGCCGCCCTGGAACGGCCAGTGGAAGATTTCCACTTGGGGGCTTAAATCGATTTTACGTGGCCACAATCCTCGCCCTTACTTCCGTCGCGATTTAGACAAATAATTTGTTCAGTCCGCATGAATGTCAGAAATGCATTTTTCACTTCTAAAGAGCATAAGAATTAAACTTTGGTCATGTCAGAAAGTGTGTGATGCCCTCACCTTTCTACTTGACAATATTTATATTAGATTCGGTACTAAGTTATTTAGACAAATTGTGGGTATTCCGATGGGTACTAATTGCGCACCTCTTGTGGCTGATCTGTTCTTGTATTGTTATGAAAGAGACTTCATTTTGTCGCTTTCCATTGATAACCAATCTGAAAGTATTGAAGCTTTTAGCTCTACTTCTAGATATTTAGATGATTTATTAAATATTGATAATACCTATTTTGATGGTTTGATCAGTCAGATTTACCCCCTAGAACTTCAGTTAAATAAAGCAAATTCTTCTGATACCGAGGCCCCGTTTTTGGATTTACATCTGTCTATTGTAGATGGATTTGTTTCGTGCAAAATTTATGATAAACGCGATGACTTTGATTTTGAGATTGTAAATTTTCCTTTTTTGGATGGTGATGTTCCTCGTGCGCCATCCTATGGCGTTTATATTTCGCAATTAATTCGATTTGCTAGAGTGTGTAGTCATGTAACTGACTTCAACACTCGTATTAAATTATTAACGGCTAAACTCCTTAATCAGGGTTATCGGTACCATAAACTACGCAAAGCCTTTTCAAAATTTTATAGACGCCATTCTGATTTAATTTCAAAATTCAATATTGGACTTAAATCTCTTCTGCAACAAGGTCTATCGGAACCCGAATTTTATGGTGACTTAGTATATAAATTCAGAAAAAATATATAACCGCAATGACTTCAGCACCCAATTTCGTAAAATCATTCTTCGATATTAAAAGATTGGGTACAACATGGATATTATACGACAGACTGCATGCATGGTAGTTAACCCAATCACGGTTGGCAACTTTGCTTCCCTCTTTAATTGCACGCCGGTGGGTCAGGCCTCAGATTCTATGACAGCTCCAACGTAAAGGCTTATTAAAAATTAGAGAGATAATGTTGGTTGGTGCCTGATGCTCTGTCTCTTGTCGGGCTCATCGGAGTCTAACTGTTGGTTTTCTTTTGCTCCAGCATTTCAGTGGTTTCTTGCTGTCGAGTCCTCACCGTTGTCTCACCTCTGTGGTTCTTTGATTTTTGTGTTCACGGAGATGTTGCACCGATGAGTTAGGAGGCCTTCATGCGGACTGAACAAATTATTTGTCTATATCGCGACGGAAATAAGGGCGAGGATTGTGGCCAGTAAAATCGATTTAAGCCCCCCAGTGGAAATCTTTCACTGACCGTTCCAAGGCGGCTCTTCTGTGGAGATTTATTTATGTTGTTGTTTGTTACTTACTGTGTGTATCACTGGTGTCTTTTGGTTTTGGATGGCCATATGGCCATTTTGCGGGAAAGTAACTGTCCTTATGGCCTTCCTTTGTTAAGGTTTCCATTATGGTCTGGTCGCATAATGCTTGTATTTCTTTCCCTTTGGTGTCTTTTATGGGTGGAGTAAGTTAGTTGTATCAATTCCTGATCTTTGTTTTACTTCTACTTTAAACGTAGTCAATAACTTTCTTATCTTTGGATGGATTTTGAAATTACTTGGCAGATAATATTGGCCATCATGAGACAATCTGCCTCACACAAAACCAAGGTCCTTACCTCCAAGGTCAAGGTCATACTTAGAGGTCAAATGTGAAAAAAGGGTTCAAAACTTATACACGGTCAATAACTTCCTGTAGATGAATACGAACATAGACATATTTTCAGGCCGTGGCATCCGTGTCCTATGGTCTCAATTCTAGTTCTAGGAATTTTTCAGCTGCTTTATTTGCGTTTATATCATAGAAATGGTGAGAGACAGAGCATCAGGCACCAACCAACATTACCTTGAATTAGATCTCTATAATTCTCAATAAGCCTTTAAGTTGGCACAGTCAGTCAGATTAACCCCCCAGAACTTCAGCTAAATAAAGCAAATTCTTCTGATTCCGAGGCCCCGGTTTTGGATTTACATCTATATATTGTAGATGGGTTTGTTTCGTGCAAAATTTATGATAAACGCGATGACTTTGATTTTGAAATTGTAAATTTTCCTTTTTTGGATGGCGATATTCCTCGTGCGCCATCGTATGGCGTTTATATTTCGCAATTAATTCGATTTGCTAGAGTGTGTAGTCATGTAACTGACTTCAACACTCTTAATAAATTATTGACGGCTAAACTTCTTAATCAGGGTTATCGGTACCATAAACTACGCAAAGCCTTTTCCAAATTTTATAGGCGCCATTCTGATTGAATTTCAAAATTCAATATTGGACTTAAATCTCTTCTGCAACAAGGTCTATCGGAACCCGAATTTTATGGTGACTTAGTATATAAATTCAGAAAAATATATAACCGCAATGACTTCAGCACCCAATTTCGTAAAATCATTCTTCGATATAAAAAGATTGGGTACAACATGGATGTTATACGACAGACTGCATGCATGGTAGTTAACCCAATCACGGTTGGCAACTTTGTTTCCCTCTTTAATTGCACGCCGATGGATCAGGCCTCAGATTCTATGACGGTTCCAGCGTAAAGGCTTATTGAGAATTAGAGATTCAAGGTAATGTTGGTTGGTGCCTGATGCTCTGTCTCTGGTTAGGCACATCGGAGTCTAACTGTTGGTTTTCTTTTGCTCCAGCATTTCAGTGGTTTCTTGCTGTCGAGTCCTCACCGTTGTCTCACCTCTGTGGTTCTTTGATTATTTGTGTTCACGGAGATGTTGCACTGATGAGTTAGGAGGCCTTCATGCGGACTGAACGAATTATTTGTCTAAATTGCGACGGAAGTAAGGGCGAGGATTGTGGCCACGTAAAATCGATTTAAGCCCCCCAGTGGAAATCTTTCCACTGACCGTTCCAAGGCGGTTCTTCTGTGGCGATTTATTTATGTTGTTGTTTGTTACTTACTGTTAGTATCACTTGTGTCTTTTTATTTTGGATGGCCATATAGCCATTTTGTGGAGAAGTAATTGTGCTTATGGCCTTTCTTTGTTTTGGTTTCCATTATTGTCTGGTCGCTGAATGTTTGTGTTTCTTTCCCTTTGGTGCCTTTGATGGGTGGAGTAAGTTAATTGTATCGATTCCTGATCTTTGTTTTACTTCTACTTTACAAGGATATTCATTATGCGACTGTTAGCGTGACGAAAAACATAAAGCTCAAATAAGAAAATAATTAAATAGATAATACGGAAGCGAAGACTGTGATCTGCGATCAAAAACTGCTGATTTTGAAACAATGTTTAGAATTTCATCGACCTGTTCCAATCTTATTCAGGTCAGCGCGCGCATGCGTATGCGTGTGTGTGTGTTGATGTAGTCACTAAGACAAATCGGAAGTTCTACAGGAACGCCATTTAAACTCCCATCGTCTATTTTCCTGTTGATAGGTAACAGAAATACTTACCACGGTCGTATAAAATAAAAGCTTTCTCAGATTCAGAAGCCATCTAATCTGGATCTACACTGTTTGCCAAATAAGTGGGGGTGGGGATAATGGTTGAATGCATAAACAATTCTTCCTCTCTTTTTTAATCTTTTCGGCTGTTTCTAGCGTGAGCTGAACGAAAACACGACAGACAATGACAGTGACTTCATCAAATTCAAAATTAAGTTGTTTGATCAGAAAGAAAACAATTAAGTGATTGTTTCTTTTTTACCCCTAATAAGAGTCTTTTTTTGACGAAAAAATGCTTTCCGCTATTTAGGATAATGTCCTTTTCGCGAAAAGGAGTCCTTTTTTGCTATTAAGGGAAACCGCTGAATCACCTCCATTGAACAGTTTTGCCACTGAAGCTAAAAAAGAAAAGAACACACAAAATCTCCTCACATGTCAATTGCAAATTTAAAAGAAAAGGGATAATAATGATTCAAACAATTTTTCAACGTCTGTCCCTTTACTTAATTGAGAGTATATTGAAAGGTATGTTAAATCTATGTTTAGTATTATTTTTGTATGAACATGCTTGTAGGTTTTGGAGGGGTTTACTTCTAGTATACCCCAACTTTCTGAAGCCTATCCTGAATTCACTGTTGAGGCCTGTAGTGATTAGGCTACTAGCTTTGCCAGCTGGACGTCGCAGGATCGATCCCATGCTTCTCCAGTAGTAGAATGAGTCTTTCTAAGTGAGGTCCTGTCTCATTCTGACCGTAGATGTTGGTGAGACGTAAAGTTTGGACACCAAATGTTACATGTGGGTTTACGGCGGCCCGCAAACCCCCATGCTGACAGGACAACCGAGCGTGATCTCTGACAGGTGTACGGCAGCTGTGGGGTAAGGCACAAGAAAGATTTTAGATGAATTACATGAATTATTTACAGTATCTATATACAACACTTTCTAACACAAAACATCACAATTTGTTGCTTCTGTAGCCAACTCACGACGTCCGCTCCGAAGGCAAAACAATGTTCTGTGCTCGGAACGGGTGACGTGAATACCTACAGAAGCAAACAACAAAAACAACAACAAAAACAAAAAAAGAAACAACTCAAGACGCGGCTAGCCAGTTTATAACTTAGGGTGAATCCCCCTCTCGCGTGAATCTTCCTCTCGCGAACTAGTGTTAACTAGTCTATCGACACAGGCGATCGCACTAATCTGATTCGTCTGAATTACCTGCAGGTTATTTAATTGACCTCTTCCATTTGAATGGTCTCACATTTGTTCCCAATGGACAATGGTATGCGCTGCTTACGGTGGTCTGTCCGCCCTTGCTGGACCCTAACCCCCAGCGTCGTACCAGTACCTGCTGCTATAAGGCAGGGAGCAGCAGGTCACCACACATTGTTGTGCCTGCAAATTACGATAACTGGACTAAGACATGGTTGACAAAACATACATGCTATATCATGATCCCCCTCCCGGAGAAGTAAGAATATATTCATGCATATACCGTTATTGCGCATGCGCCGACCAGACACACAGGCTGATTAGTGCATGCGATAAAAAACCGTACAGCAGAACTCAACTTGACTGTGCATCAAATTATCAGCACCCAGCGCTTGACACAATAATACTCAAAGTTCATGTTTCCTTACTGAGCACTACAGAAATCAATTAATGCTCAGTACTACTCAGCATAATACTCATCAAATTTGTGCTCACTACATTATCACAAGTAAGAGGCAATTGAACAGACCACGCCTTTGCGCTACCTGGTCAGCCGCCAATTACAGGAAACATAACAATTTCTATTTCATATCCTTCTCCGCGACACGGCTCACAAATATAGCTATTCACAAAATCATTATATTAACAACAGATAGAAACTACAAACAGAAGATTTTCACCTATAATCCACAATATTTGTCAGTGTCTCATAAGGGCCAACACTGTTTGCCGTAAATTCTCTCTGTATTTGGTAGGCACCCCGTCATAACCGTCCTCGCGACGCCGATGACGCAGCTAACGTCATCCCCGCCGCTCAGGCCGTCATGACGTGTGGCGACCAAATACTCCCACTTATCATCATCAAGTTCTTTATATGTACATACATGCACAAACTGAGTTATCAGACAAAAACGGCATCATTACAAAATGAACTTATAGTTCTTCTTTAACAAAATTATTTCTACTCAAAGTGAACACGCTTGTAAAATAAAATTCATTACGGTTCATCATCACGGATAACCCGACAGGCTCTTGTAAGTGTTTGCCCTGATGATGAAGATATGGTTAAACCCGTCTTAATTTTACGTCCCCTCTACACCTAATATCATATAGAGACGGAACCACGGTTTTCTAACCACAGCTAGTCAAAAGTCCTGGATCAAACAAGTGACCCGGTGTTTATTAATTACATTCTACAAAAGGGGTCTAAAAGCCTAAATGAATCCAGAATGAGCGGGTGTCCAAACTTTACGTCTCACCAACATATAGGGTCAGAATGAGACAGGACCTCACTTAGAAAGACTCATTCTACTACTGGAGAAGCCTGGGATCGGTCCTGCGACGTCCAGCTGGCAAAGCTAGTAGCCTAATCACTACAGGCCTCAACAGTGAATTCAGAATAGGCTTCAGAAAGTTGGGGGTATACTAGAAGTAAACCCCTCCAAAACCTACAAGCATGTTCATACAAAAATAATACTAAACATAGATTTAACATACCTTTCAATATACTTTCAATTTCCCGACACAATGTTGTAGATACTCGTTACAACTTGACCTGCTGCTAAAGTGTTCGTTTTTCTCAGGGTTTTTATATCTATGAATACTACAAAAAAATCATGCATACTCATATTAGCTTGCTAAAATCGTGGCGAGGTGGAGATACCGTCCACAAATGAAGCTAGATAGCAAAAATCGAGTAGAAGGTGACTTGGCATATAAATTCAGAAAAATATATAACCGCAATGACTTCAGCACCCAATTTCGTAAAATCATTCTTCGATATAAAAAGATTGGGTACAACATGGATATTATACGACAGACTGCATGCATGGTAGTTAACCCAATCACGGTTGGCAACTTTGCTTCCCTCTTTAATTGCACGCCGGTGGGTCAGGCCTCAGATTCTATGACGGCTCCAACGTAAAGGCTTATTGAAAATTAGAGAGATAATGTCGGTTGTTGCCTGATGCTCTGTCTCTTGTCGGGCTCATCGGAGTCTAACTGTTGGTTTTCTTTTGCTCCAGCATTTCAGTGGTTTCTTGCTGTCGAGTCCTCACCGTTGTCTCACCTCTGTGGTTCTTTGATTTTTGTGTTCACGGAGATGTTGCACTGATGAGTTAGGAGGCCTTCATGCGGACTGAACAAATTATTTGTCTAAATCGCGACGGAAGTAAGGGCGAGGATTGTGGCCACGTAAAATCGATTTAAGCCCCCCAGTGGAAATCTTCCACTGACCGTTCCAAGGCGGCTCTTCTGTGGCGATTTATTTATGTTGTTGTTTGTTACTTACTGTGTGTATCACTTGTGTCTTTTAATTTTGGATGGCCATATGGCCATTTTGTGGGAAAGTAACTGTCCATATGGCCTTCCTTTGTTTAGGTTTCCATTATGGTCTGGTCGCTTAATGTTTGTATTTCTTTCCCTTTGGTGTCTTTTATGGATGGAGTAAGTTAATTGTATCAATTCCTGATCTTTGTTTTACTTCTACTTTGCGTTCAAATAGTATATTTCCCATAGGAAATATTGATGAAACGACCCTATAAATCAATGCCATGACTCCTGTCAAAACGAACACCCACACAACACGTGACGGAAATGAAAACCATATATGGCACAATTTGGCGGTTGGCGATTTTTAGGCAAATTTTATAGAACTCAGCCTTATAGCGGCCCCCTGTATTGTAAAAACAGATCTCCATAACCACTCATGCATACATCGTATGATAGGTGCATGACTTGTGCATGGAGCAGCACATTTTGCCTACCATATTTCACCTAAAATATTTCACTCGCACCGCCCTACCATATATCTACTAAAATAATTTAGATGTGCATAAGCACCAGAGAGGTTTCCTATTCCATCTCGTTTCCCCTTTTGGAGAAAAAACAATCAGAAATGTGTTTTCTTTGTGTACAGAGATGGAATAGGATGAACCTATCTAAACAAGACAGCTATTTACACAACAACCGTGCGAAAAATTACCTACTAAGGTAGTCTGCCCCCAAATTTTCTTGGCCCCGAATTGCAATAATCCGAAATCTATACGGCTGCAGTTTCATTGCCCAACGCATAATTCGAGGATTGAGAACTTTTGCTGTTTGCATATAAGACAAGGGCTTGTGGTCTGTCTCAAGCAAGAATTCTACTCCGTAAAGATACTTGCGAAATTTCTCAACACCCCAGATAATAGCCAAACATTCCTTCTCTATCACAGAATAGTTTTTCTCATGAGGCAAAAGTTTCTTGCTGGCATAAGCAATGGGTCGTCCCTCCCCTTCAAATTCTTGGAGCAAAACGGCTCCTATACCAACATCAGAAGCGCCCGTCCGGAGTATGAACGGATTCCCATCATGAAAGATAGGAAGGCGAAGAATAGGACTAGACGTGAGTCTATTCTTCAGGGTATGGAAAGCCTTTTCATGATGGTCCTGCCAGTCTGTGATCTTGTTTGGTCTACTTTTCTTAGTAAAATCTGTCAAAGGGGAAGCAATAGATGAGAAAGTTGGAATGAAACGGCGGTAGAAACCAGCCAACCCAAGAAATGACTTTAGTTGTCTCGTAGTGGAAGGTCGAGGAGCATCCTTTATAGCTTGTATCTTGTCTTCTTGCGGTCTAAATGACTGAGCAGCTACACTGTGACCAAGACATTCGATACTGCTATGCCCAATCATACACTTGGAAGGTTTTCCCGTCAACTTGGCTGTCCTAAGTCTATCCAAAACTTCAAGTAATGACGTCAAGTGGTCTTTCCAAGTTTCGGTAAAGATCCACATATCATCGACGAAGCTATCAACGTTAGAAAGTTCGGACAGAATCATTCTCATCAACCTGCAAAATGTTGCTCCTGAGTTTACCAAACCGAAGGGCACAGTTTTGAATTGAAACACGCCTTTGGGGGTTTCGAACGCAGTTAGGGTTTTGCCTTAGACGTCATTTTTACCTGCCAATAACCTTTTGACAAATCTAATTTGCTAAAGTATTTGTGCCCCGACATTCTATTTATAACCTCCTCCATATTTGGCATTGGTTCTGCATCGAACTCCGTCACTTTATTAAGTTTACGGGAGTCAATGCAGAACCGCACCGAACCATCTTTTTTAGGGACAAGTACTACAGGGGTTGAGTATGGAGATATTGATGGCTCAATAACTCCTAAATCTAACATATCTTGAATTTCTCTTTCCATTACATCCCGTACTTTATATGGTATGGCATAACCTTTTGACCTCACTGGTTCCGACGTCAGCAACTTTATGTCGTGTTCTATTTGGTCAGTTCGTCCTGGTACACTGGACAGTACGTCCAGGTATTCTTTTATCAACGTCTCTATTTCTTTACGCTGATCCTGCGTTAACATTTCTGAAATATTGACGTCCTTAATCGTCTCTGGTTGCTTTGCAGTAGGAAAAGCGCAATCTTCCAATGAGAATTCGTCATTGTCATCATTTTTAGTTGACGGAATGGACTCTACAGAAAGCAAGCAATGTGACGACACATTTTGACGTTCCACATATTGCTTCAGTATGTTAGCGTGATATGTGTTAACATTTCCATTGACGTCAATCTTATAATCCATTCTGTTCACTACCTCAACCACTTCATAAGGACCTTTCCATTGAAGCAATAATTTATTACTGTCTGTCGGTAGTAACAACAGCACTTTATCGCCGACGTCAAATTTACGCGACCTCGCGCCTTTATCATAATAAGCTTTCTGCTTAATCTGAACCTTCTTTAAATTATCACGCGCTAATTTGCATGTCTGCTCTAACCGTTCCCTAAGCTCAATAACGTATTGATACGTCGAAAGAACTTGCTCATCGCGTACCTCTTCAGCCCATAATTCTCTTAATATTGCCATTGGACCTCTGACGTTACTCAAATAGGATTAAGGCAAGGAGATCCATTATTTTCATTTCCATACCAAGCTGGTATGCAAGGACGCAATGGTCAGTGGTTTGTTGTTACTAGTAAAAATAGTTCTGTTGATAAATCCATGGCCAGATTAAGCCATAGATATACTCTGTCTTTATGAACGCTGGATTATTATCCTAACAAAAACATTACAGTAATTATTGGTTAGTATTTCCAAAAATCGAAATGTCACTGATATTGAGTTTCTGTTGCAAAAGATATCATAACAACTCAAAAGGGGAGTATCCTAAAGACTCTTGCGGGACTTCCCTAACCGCAAATAATAAAGCTGGAAGATATTTATCCCAATCTTTTGGACGTTCAGCACACATGCGACGTAACATCTGCTTTAACGTAGCGTGGAAACGCTCAATCAAGCCGTTGCAAATTGGGTGTCTCGGACTACACGTTAACTGTTGAAGAGAAAGAAGTCTGCTGACTTCTTTCATTACCTCAGCAGTAAACTGTGATCCACAATCAGTCAACATTTCATCAGGAATACCAACCCTACTAAACATTCTAATAAGCGCTTCCGCGACACGTTCCGTCTCAATACTCGGTAAAGCTTTCGCCTCTGGATACCTTGTCGCATAATCTATCATGGTTAAAATATACCGAGATTTCCTATTAGATCGAGGCTCGATTGGACCAACTATGTCCACTGCCACCCTCTTAAATGGCGTATCAATCAATGGCATTTTTCCTAGAGGTACTTTAGTGACCCGACCTTTCTGAATGGTTCTCTGACAAATATCACAAGATTTACAAAATCTAGCGACATCACCGCAAATACCGGGCCAGTAAAACTCAGTTACAACTCTATCCAATGTCTTCCTAATACCCATATGTCCAGACATAAGCGTTTCATGAGCCAGTTTCAACACCTTTCCTCGGAAACTTTGAGGGACCACAAGTTGGAAAGAGACTTTGTTACCCTTTGTGAACTCCCTATATGCCAAACCCTTTTTCTCAATAAACCTAGTTTCACCTCGGTTTAAACCACGACTCACAGTCTTGTTCCCAGATACAACCCTTTTCCTGATGTTTTCCAAAGTTGGATCATCAACCTGAGCTTGCTTGAAAGCCTCCTTGTCATCGTTAATGATCTGATCGGGAACCTTAAGTTTTATGTAAGGCTTCTCATCCTGCCTAGTTTGAGACCTAGTTACAGCCGCAGCTGAGAAATGAGACATATCAGGAAGTTTTGATCCATCAATGCTACCGATAACCAAATCGTACAACGTATCATCCATACACAAAGCTTCAGTTTTCCCAGTGAAAAAATGACAATCAATGTCAATCATTGCCAAAGGATACCTTTGTGTGGATTCATCAATCAACGCAACATTTGATTCCTTCCCTATTAACTGACTATCCGAAACCAAACTTCTCCGAACGACACAGCCTGTACACCCAGTATCTCTTAATACAACCACCTTTTTATTATTAACCAATCCTTGTGCCGTCGGTAACCTTGCCTTTAAGAAGTAACAGACACCTTCCCTAGTTTCCTTACTACACTCATCCCTATCCGAAATCAAAGGGTCACCAACCTTATTTTCAAAAATATTTCCAATCTCATCACCTTTCCTAGTTACTTCCGTTTGACAAAAACTTACTTGGTGTGCTGCGCCACGTGGTGTGCTATTATTTTTACCGCGTCCGCGAAAAGACCCTCTAAAATTACCACGACCACGTGTATAACCACGACCTACATTCTGCGTATTCTCATTCTTAACCTGAGAACCTTGAGTCTCTACGCGCGTGTTGAAATTTTCCTTAACACCGCTATCCCCAACTCCAGTTGCTCCTACATCTGCGCTATACAATTGTTTCCTGTCGGGGTTCTTAAAACATTTAATTGCTAAATGCCCCTTACCGCATATGCTACACTTGATATCCGATCTACCACTCGGTACGTGGTGTGCTATTATTTTTACCGCGTCCGCGAAAAGACCCTCTAAAATTACCACGACCACGTGTATAACCACGACCTACATTCTGCGTATTCTCATTCTTAACCTGAGAACCTTGAGTCTCTACGCGCGTGTTGAAATTTTCCTTAACACCGCTATCCCCAACTCCAGTTGCTCCTACATCTGCGCTATACAATTGATTCCTGTCGGGGTTCTTAAAACATTTAATTGTTAAATGCCCCTTACCGCATATGCTACACTTGATATCCGATCTACCACTCGGTTTGTTCGAGTCAACTTTGTCCTGTTTACCCTGCGCTGCGCCTCTATTATCGCGTTGCCCCTTATTAATGCAACTATATACGCCCCCGCGCGCTTCTGCAAACAAATCTGCCTCCCTAGCCATTTCATCTAAATTACCAAACTGTTTTGGCTTCAGATGTACATACAGTTCTCTATTACATGACTCCAGGAACTGATCCCTTGCCATGAAATCACAGACAGCCGGAAAAGATTTTTCTATCTTTGCCATATTAAGCCATTTTTCTAAATAACTTCTCAGTCTACTACTGAACTGTATGAACGTTTCTGATTTCTCGGGCCTACTATAACGAAACTGCTTCCTAAAGCCGCGCTCTGTCATGTCAAAATTCTTTAATAAAGCATCCTTTAACTTTTCATAATCCGCCGCATCCTCATTTGACAACCGGTCATATACATCAAGTGCGCGCCCTTTGAGCAATGCACTTAAATACGCGGCCCAAACACTCTTATCCCATTTATTAGCCGTAGCATATTTCTCAAACCTAGATAAATAACTATCCATTTTATCTTTACCCTCTTCAAAATAAGGTAACTTAGGATCCCGGGCATGAGCCACCTTCTCAGCTTTTTGCTTTTCAAATTCTAGCTCGAGCTTCGTTCTGTGCATTTCTAATTGGTTCCTTAATTCTTGGTGCTGTAGCTAAAACCCATGTTTTATTTGTTCTAAATGGGCCTCACTAATCTCTTTTGCCTCCCTTTCACTCTTAATGCGTGCCATTTCAAGTTCCTTATTAACATTCAACATACATGTAGCTAGTTCATGTGCCCTTTCCTTTTCCTTTTCCGCCCTTTCCTTTTCTTTTTCTGCTAACTTAGCTAGTTCATGTACCCGTTCCTTCTCCTTTTCTTCAGACCTTAACCTTTCTAAATCCCTTTGCTCTTGCCTTTCTGTCCGCTCAATATATTGCTGCTCCTTAACAAAACCTTGTAACTTCTTCCCCTCTTAACCTAAGTCCTTTCCCATTTGCATTAAACGCTCCATTATTGATAACGTAAATCTCACGTTACTATCAAAAACCACTATAAACTGATCAGTTATGATCAGTGATGATTGAATGGGCTTAACTAAAACGTTAAGATATGTGTTATACGCGTTAATCTAACTAAAACGTTAGTTATTAAAGCACACGCGATTTGAAATGTCAAACGCTTTCAGTATGACGTTGCGTACTGGTAGTCTAATATGACGTCATAAACTGACGACGTTTACAGTAAAATGCTACAATCCGAAGTTTCATCACATTACAAAACTCCGATCATAACAAGTCACCATTAATGTTTCTATTACGTCATACCTAACCTCAAGCCACAGCGTAAATATTAACGCTACCGTTATGTCAACGTCAGTAAATTGTTAACGTCACTACGTCAGAACCATGTGTGGGTAAGATCAATTAGTAACTCCAGTTAAACTTAGTAGAATGTAAGGTAACACAATTAAGTGGGGTCTACTTAAAATTTTCGTTACCAAGAAAAAGTGGGGTTTGCTTTGCCTTCCTGCTTAGAAATTATAAACTTGTCAGTATCTATTTAGTTGAATACATGGGTTTCGCACTTCATCAACGCAGGAAGGAAGATTCAAGTTAATTTCTAAATGTGGCTGTCAATACATTTTTTTTTAAATTGATGATTCAAAGTATCAATGTGCTGTTCCACAGCCGGGAACACCAGCCAGAGATCAAATCCTCACTTCACTGACACCAAATGTTACATGTTGGTTTACGGCGTCCCGCAAACCCCCATGCTGACAAGACAACCGAGCGTGATCTCTGACAGGTGTACGGGCAGCTGTGGGGTAAGGCACAAGAAAGATATTAGATGAAGTACATGAATTATTTACAGTATCTATATACAACACTTACTAACACAAAACATCACAATTTGTTGCTTCTGTAGCCAACTCACGACGTCCGCTCCGAAGGCAAAACAATGTTCTGTGCTCGGAACGGGTGACGTGAATACCTACAGAAGCAAACAACAAAAACAACAACAAAAACAAAAAAAGAAACAACCCAAGACGCGGATGGCCAGTTTATAACTTAGGGTGAATCCCCCTCTCGCGTGAATCTTCCTCTCGCGAACTATTGTAAACTAGTCTATCGACACAGGATGATATGTATTATTTAGCGATCGCACTGATCTGATTCGTCTGAATCACCTGCAGGTTATTTAATTGACCTCTTCCATTTGAATGGTCTCACATTTGTTCCCAATGGACAATGGTATGCGCTGCTTACGGTGGTCTGTCCGCCCTTGCTGGACCCTAACCCCCAGCGTCGTACCAGTACCTGCTGCTATAAGGCAGGGAGCAGCAGGTCACCACACATTGTTGTGCCTGCAAATTACGATAACTGGACTAAGACACGGTTCACAAAACATACATTCTATATCATGATCCCCCTCCCGGAGAAGTAAGAATATATTCATGCATATACCGTTATTGCGCATGCGCAGACCAGACACACAGACTGATTAGTGCATGCGATAAATAACCGTACAGCAGAACTCAACTTGACTGTGCATCAAATTATCAGCACCCAGCGCTTGACACAATAATACTCAAAGTTCATGTTTCCTTACTGAGCACTGCAGAAATCAATTAATGCTCACTACTACTGAGCATAATACTCATCAAATTTGTGCTCACTACATTATCACAAGTAAGAGGCAATTGAACAGACCACGCCTTTGCGCTACCTGCTACCTGGTCAGCCGCCAATTACAGGAAACATAACAATTCTATTTCATATCCTTCTCCGCGACACGGCTCACAAATATAGCTATTCACAAATTCATTACATTAACAACAGATAGAAACTACAAACAGAAGATTTTCACCTATAATCCACAATATTTGTCAGTGTCTCATAAGGGCCAACACTGTTTGCCGTAAATTCTCTCTGTATTTGGTAGGCACCCCGTCATAACCGTCCTCGCGACGCCGATGACGCAGTTAACGTCATCCCCGCCGCTCAGGCCGTCATGACGTGTGGCGACCAAATACTCCCACTTATCATCATCACGTTCTTTATATGTACATACATGCACAAACTGAGTTATCAGACAAAAACGGCATCATTACAAAATGAACTTATAATTCTGCTTTAACAAAATTATTTCTACTCAAAGTGAACACGCTTGTAAAATAAAATTCATTACGGTTCATCATCACGGATAACCCGACAGGCTCTTGTAAGAGTTTGCCCTGATGATGAAGATATGGTTAAACCCGTCTTAATTTTACGTCCCCTCTACACCTAATATCATATAGAGACGGAACCACGGTTTTCTAACCACAGCTAGTCAAAAGTCATGGATCAAACAAGTGACCCGGTGTTTATTAATTACATTCTACAAAAGGGGTCTAAAAGCCTAAATGAATCCAGAATGAGCGGGTGTCCAAACTTTACGTCTCACCAACATCTAGGGTCAGAATGAGACAGGACCTCACTTAGAAAGACTCATTCTACTACTGGAGAAGCCTGGGATCGATCCTGCGACGTCCAGCTGGCAAAGCTAGTAGCTTAATCACTACAGGCCTCAACAGTGAATTCAGAATAGGCTTCAGAAAGTTGGGGTATACTAGAAGTAAACCCCTCCAAAACCTACAAGCATGTTCATACAAAAATAATACTAAACATAGATTTAACATACCTTTCAATATACTTTCAATTTCCCGACACAATGTTGTAGATACTCGTTACAACTTGACCTGCTGCTAAAGTGTTCGTTTTTCTCAGGGTTTTTATATCTATGAATCCTACCAGACAATCATGCATACTCATATTAGCTTGCTAAAATCGTGGCGAGGTGGAGATACCGTCCACAAATGAAGCTAGATAGCAAAAATCGAGTAGATAATGGATTTGCGTTCAAATAGTATATTTCCCATAGGAAAAATTGATGAAACGACCCTATAAATCAATGCCATGACTCCTGTCAAAACGAACACCCACACAACACGTGACGGGAATGAAAATCATATATGGCACAATATGGCGGTTGGCGATTTTTAGGCAAATTTTATAGAACTCAGCCTTATAGCGGCCCCCTGTATTGTAAAAACAGATCTCCATAACCACTCATGCATACATCGTATGATATGTGCATGACTTGTGCATGGAGCAGCACATTTTGCCTACCATATTTCACCTAAAATATTTCACTCGCACTGCCCTACCATATATCTACTAAAATAATTTAGATGTGCATAAGCACCAGAGAGGTTTCCTATTCCATCTCGTAACAAACTTTCAAAAATGAAACCACTCAGGCGGATAAAATGGCCACCATTGCTTAAAATAGAAAACAAACAGGCTTTTAAATGACCTCTCGTCTGCTTGTTGCAATACTGTTGTAAATGACCTTTTTGCCGGCCCCCGCCCATCGGGCTTGAAGAAATATATGGGCTGCAATATGCTTCCACGCAACGCTGAATCCGACCCGCACACGAATAGTGGTAAACCGCTTAGAGGATCTAAGAAGAAGTAAAACAAAAATCAGGAATCGATACAATTAACTTACTGCATCCATCAAAGACGCCAAAGGGAAGGAAACATAAACACGAAGAGATCAGACCATAATGAAAACCTAAACAAAGGAATGCCATAAGGACAGTTACTTTCCCACAAAATGGCTATCCAAAATAAAAAGCCACAAGTGATACACACAGTAAGTAACAAACAACAACATAAAAAAATAAACCGCCACAGAAGAACCGCCTTGGAACGGTCAGTGGTAAGAATTCCACTGGGGGGTGGGGGGGGCTTAAATCGATTTTACATGGCCATAATCCTCGCCCTTACCTCTGTCGCGGTATACACTAATTTTGTTTAGTCCGCATGGAGGCTTCCTAACTCATCAGTGTAACATCTCCGAGAACATACAAATAAAAAAACTACAGAGATGAAACAAGGTTGAGGACTCGACAGCATACAACAACAGAATTGCTTGAGCAAAAGAAAACCAACAGTTTGACTCCGAGGGGCCCGACCAAAGACGGAGCATCAGGCGCCAACCAACATAAAGCATACAAAACTAAAATAAAATTACATTTATGTTTTTACGCTGGAACCGTCATATAATCTTAAGCCCGACCCACCGGTGTGCAATCAAAGCCTGCCCAGGCAAAGCAGTGCGCACCGTCCATGCTTATAAACCCTATTGGTTTCATAGGGCGACAGGGCTTGAGATGTGATTTTATCTCAATGTCGGGTAAAAGTCCCACAAAATTGGAAGCAACGGCTCCAAAATGACCTTTATTTTGTTGATGGGGACGTTAAACCTCAATTCAAGCAAACAAACTGACATTTTGCCAAAATGTTGTTTCTTTTCATAATTGGGAATCTAAGAACAAGATACACTTGGTAAATAAGTGCTACAGCTGGAGTCTGCCTAAATCATGATTTATTTCAGCATTTTTGCAACTTTTTCTGTCAGTTACACCTTGTTTGTTCTGACAGTTTAAAAAAAAAACAGTGACATTGCACTTACACCTTTTTTGCGCCAACTTTTTTTTAACCCTCGAATATATTGAATCCTACTGCTTGATATTTCAGAATAAAAGTGCAAGTACCATGCGATATGTATAAAATGTGGCCTTTTACATACCCCGTGCCTTTAATTTACTGCTTTACAATGTCAAGGGTGACAACCTACGTCATAGCAGAGATGTCGTACCCATTTCAGAAGCGGTCATATTGGTGAAAATCTGGTAAATAAAATGCTTCAAACTAGATATGCACATTACAAGTCTTCAAAAAAACATACTTCAGCTGGTAACGAACAATATTTGCATCCCATCAGTGAGCTAATTCCAACTAGAAACATTAAATAGGCTTCGATGGCTTCGCCAAAAGATTAGATTCAGCGCTGTAAACAATGGTAGTTCCGACATCATTGCCAAATCAGCTTGTGTCGAATTATTTAAAGAAAGGGCCACATTTCTGAGGCAGATTTCAGTATGTTTTATTCTTGTATGACCTAAGCACCGAATGTGCCTACCTGATGTGACAAATGCCTTTTGTGCAGTAAACGCTGGCAAACTTACGAATGGTTATGGCAACACTGCTCTGACGTAGGTTGTTCCCCCCTGAATGTAAAAGGCTTAAAAATAAGGTTTGAACTCCCGTATTGTTTTCGCGTTGAATGCACTGTTTTGAACTAACACACCCAACGTAGAAAGTGTGTATCGTCATATAAATGCTAAATTAATTTCTATAATTCCTTTTATTCAACAATCAACATTACACGTAAATGAAAGAAATCTACACGAAGTTCAGTAACCAGCTTATATGATGTTTTTTTTGCCATTGTTAACCAAAACAGTTTTAACTCACCTGAGCCGAAGCCTCATAGGTGAGCTTAAACGGTGGCAAGGGTTAGTTGTCTGTCTGTTTGTTTGTTTTGTCTGTCTGTCTGTCTGTCAACATTTATAAACATCTCCGAAATCACTGGGCCGATTGAAGTCAAATTTCATGTGGAGCATGCATGTGATGGGGCGAACGAAAGTTTTTTCGCGGGGTCCAAGTCACATGACCAGTATAGCCGCCACGCCCATATAAGGTAGGTACCCTTCAAAAATCTTACCGGAACCAGTTGGCCGATTATCATGAAACATAGTATGTAGCATTTGGGACTCGGGCCAATCATAGTTTGTTCAAATGATGGCCCTATGATGATCTTGGCCTATTTTATGC
Organism: Lucinisca nassula; assembly: GCA_963580285.1. Taxonomy (NCBI): domain Eukaryota; kingdom Metazoa; phylum Mollusca; class Bivalvia; order Lucinida; family Lucinidae; genus Lucinisca; species Lucinisca nassula. Next base: position 148,087,134 of record OY757019.1, on the reverse strand, counting down.
CAAGGTAAGGTCAAATTTGGTCACTTAAGGTTTTGTATGGGAAAAATTGAAACTGAATATTTTTTTTTTTTTTTGGAAACTATTGCAGCCTATGGTCTGAAAATTGTGGATGCAGTAAGCTAAATGAGTTGGGGAAACTACATGAGTATTCAAGATCAAGGCCATCCCTTGACCTTGGCCCAGGTTCATTCAGATACTAAATATAAAACTGGTTTTCCGCAGAAACCACTAGACAGTTTATAACCATATTGCATATGAAAGCTTATAGGAACAAGAAAATGAAAACATCTTAATTTGTGGTTCGTCCCATGACCAAGATGTCCGCCATGCCGATATTAGGTAAAAACTCTTCAAAAATCATCTACTCCGGAACCAGTAGGCTCATTGACTTAACTCGGTATGTAGCACTGGGGACTCGGGCAAATTATAATTGGTTCAAATGATGACCCTCGGATGACCTTCGCATATTATACGCCTATGTCAAATTTGGACACGTATAATTAAGTATGGGAAAAGTCAAAACTGAGTAGTTTTTGGAAACTATTGCAGCCTGTGGTCTGAAAATTGGTAGCTGCAGAAAGGTAAAGGAGTACATGAAACTTCAGGAGAATTCATGGTCAAGTTCGTTCTTTGACCTTACGCCTAGGGCATTCAGAATTTAAAATAAAAACTTGTTTTCCACATTAACCACTGGGCAATTTATAACCAAATTGCGCATGAAAGCTTTAAGGAACAAGAAAATGAAAATTATTTAATTTGTGTTTTGTAATATGACTAAGATGGTCGCAATGCCCACATAAACCTTCAAACATCTTCTTGCCCGGTACCAGCAGACTGATTGTCTTGAAACTTGGTGTGTGGCATTGGGGGTCTTGAGCCTATTTTAGTTCGTTCAAATGATGACCCTCGGATAACGCTAACCTATTTTATGCCAAGGTCAATTTTGGTAGCATATACTTTCTTATGGGGAAATGTCAAAACTGATTATCTTTCGGAAACTTTAATCTGGAAATGGGTAGATGCAAGTAGCTGTAGGAGTAAATTAAAGTACAATGGTATTCAAGGTCAATGTCATTCTTTGACCTTTAAAAGGTCATCTAGATACGAAAAATTAAAGGGTTCTGGAAATGGATACTTTTTTCTTTTCCTTAGATTCTGTTTATCATTTTATATTTTGTCTCTGTAAAAATAGCTCTGATAAAATCTGCACTTTTGAGTAAACTCAAATAATTCTCTCTGGGCAGTAAATCTGATAGCAATCGCTGAAACTCGGAATCAACCAGCTGTCTGACGTCATGCTAGAAAGGTATTTATCAGCTGTTTGTACAAGTAATGGTGATTTCTTGTGTAACACAAATTGGTGTTGGAAATATAAATTTAGGAAATCTTTATCCTACTAGTAACCCATTTTGTACCGGAAACCCCAAAACGGGTACCGTGGCAAACAGTGCAGGACCAGATCAGATGTCTGATCAGGGCCTACACTGTTGCAAAAGGTTCAGCCATTTTCCAAACAAATTTTGAAGAAAACACAAACTGACACCCCTGAATTTTGAAATGAACTCCTGCCATATATAAGGAGGAAGATTCCATTTGGTACCAAAAAGGGTTAAATATGTTCTATAAAAGGCTAGTTGTTTTCTTTTGTAACAATTTTTAAATTATGTTGTATTTTGCATCATTTGGATGCAACAGTTAATTAGTTAAAGGATGTGGTATTCATTTTTATGCTCACCTGTCACGTAGTGACAAGAAGAGCTTTTGGGATCACATTTTGTCCATCGTCCGTCGTTCGTGCAAGCGTCCGTCCGTAAAAAATTCAAATAAGTATATCTCTAATACACCATGGCAAATTATGATCAAATTTCATGTGAAGGATCATTAGGTAGGGGGAAAGGCTGCATAATGTTTTTGGGCTGATCAGATTGGAATTCTGGTTGCCATGGCAACATATAGCTCCCATAGACTTATGATGGGACAATTTTTAAAAATCTTCTTCTCTGAAACCACAGGGCCCAGAGCTTAGGTATTTAGCTTGTAACAATGTTAAGTGGTCACCTACATAAATCCTTCCAATCATGCCCCTGGGGTCCAAATTGGCCACAACCCGGGGCCCCTTAGCTCCTATAGACTCATAATGATGAAAAAGCTTCAAAAATCTTCTTCTCTGAAACCACAGGGCCAAGAGCTTAGATATTTAGCATGTAGCAACGGCAAGTGTTCACCTACATAATTCCTGCCAATCATGCCCCTTGGTTCCAAATAGGTCACGCCCCGGCGCCCCTTCGCTCCCATAGATTCATAATTGAAAAAAAAAGCTTCAAAAATCTTCTTCTCTGAAACCACTGGGCCCAGAACTTAGATATTTAGCATGTAGCAACGGCAAGTGGTCACCTACATTATTCCTGCCAATCATGCCCCTGGGGTCCAAATTGACTAAGCCCCGGGGCCCCTTCGCTTCCTTAGACTCATAATGGAAAAATGCTTCAAAATTCTTCTTCTCTGAAACCACAGGGCCCAGAGCTTAGATATTTAGCATATAGCAACGGCAAGTGGTCACTTACATAATTCCTGCAAATCACGCACCCGGGGTCCAAATTGGCCACGCCCTGGGCCCCTTAGCTCCTATAGACTCATAATTAAAAAAAGAAAAAAAAAACTTCTTCTCTGAAGCCACAGGGCCCAGAGCTGAGATATTTAGCATGTAGCAACGGCAAGTGGTCACCTACATAATTCCTGCCAATCATGCCCCTGGGTTCCAAATGGGCCACGCCCCGGGGCCTCTTCGCTCCCATAGACTCATAATTGAAAAAAAGCTTCAAAAATCTTCTTCTCTGAAACCACAGGACCCAGAGCTTAGATATTTAGCATGTATTAAGGACAAGTGGTCTCCTACATAATTCCTGCCAATCATGCCCCTGGGTTCCAAATGGGTCATGCCCCGGTCCCCTTCGCTCCCATAGACTCATACTTGTAAAAAGCTTCAAAAATCTTCTTCTCTGAAACCACAGGGCCCAGAGCTGAGGTATTTAGCATGTAGCAACGGCAAGTGTTGACCTTCATAATTCCTATCAACGATGCCCCTTGGGTCCAAATTGGCCACACCCCGGGACTCCTTAGCTCCTATAGACTCATAATGCAAAAAAGGTCCAAAAATCTTCTTCTCTGAAACCACAGTGCCCAGAGCTTAGATTTCTAGCATGTAGCAACGGCAAGTGGTCACCTACATAATTCCTGCCAATCATGCCCCTTGGTTCCAAATGGGCCACGCCCCGGGGCCCCCTTAGCTCCTATAGATTCATTATGGAAAAAGCTTCAAAAATCTTCTTCTCTGAAACCACAGGGCCCAGAGCTGAGGTATTTAGCATGTAGCAATGGCAAGTGGTCACCTACATAAATCCTGCCAATCATGTCCCTGGGTTCCAAATGGGCCACACCCTGGGGCCCCTTTGCTCCCATAGACTCATAATGGAAAAAAGCTTCAAAAATCTTCTCTGAAACTACAGGGCCCAGAGCTTAGATATTTAGCATGTAGCAACGGCAAGTGGTCACTTACATAATTCCTGCCAGTCATGTCCCTCGGGTCCAAACGGGCCACACCCGGGGCCCTTTAGCTCCTATTTACTCCTAATGAAAAAAACCTTCAAAAATCTTCTTCTCTGAAACCACAGGACCCAGAGCTTAGATATTAAGCATGTAGCAATGGCTAGTGGTCACCAACATAAATCCTGCCAATCATGCCCCTGGGGTCGAAATGGGCCACGCCCTGGGGGCCCTTAGCTCCTGTAGACTCAAAATGGAAAAAAAAGCAAAAATCATTCGTCTCTGAAACCACAGAGCCCAGAGCTTAGATATTTAGCTTGTAGCAACGGCAAGTGGTGACCTACATAATTCCTGCCAATCATGCCCCTGTGGTCCAAATTGGCCACGCCCCGGTGCCCCTAAGCTCCTATAGACTCATCATGGAAAAAAGCTTCAAAAATCTTCTTTTTTGAAACCAAAGGGCCCACAGCCAAGATATTTAGCATGTAGCAAGGGCAAGTAGTCACCTACATAATTTCTGCCAATCATGACCCTGGGTTCAAATTGGGCCACGCCCCGGGGCCCCTTCGCTCCCATAGACTCATAATGAGAAAACGCTTAAAAAATCTTCCTCTCTAAAACCACAGGACCCAGAGCTTAGATATTTGGCTTGTAGCAAGGGCAAGTAGTAACCTTCATAATTCCAACCAATCATGCCCCTGGGTTCCAAATGGGCATGCTCCGGCGCCCCTCTTGCTCCCATGGACTCATAATGGGAAAAAGCTTCAAAAATCTTCTTCTCTGAATTCACAGGGCCCAGAACTTACATATTTAGCATGTAGCAACGGCAAGTGGTCACCTACACAATTCCTGCCAATCATGCCCCGGGGTCCAATCGGGCCACGCCCCGGGGCCCCTTAGCTCCTATAGACTCATAATGGAAAAACGCTTCAAAAATCTTCTTTTTTGAAACCACAGGACTCAGAGCCAAGATATTTAGCATGTAGCAAGGGCAAGTGGTCTCCTACATAATTTCTGCCAATCATGTCCCTGGGTTCCAAATGGGACGCGCCCCGGGGCCCCTTGGCTCCCATAGACTCATAATGAGAAAAAGCTTAAAAAATCTTCTTCTCTGAAACCACAGGCACCAAAGCTTAGATATTTAGCATGTAGCAAGGGAAAGTAGTCACTTACATAATTCCTGCCAATCATGCCCCTGGGTTCCAAAAGTGCATGCCCCGGCGCCCCTCCTGCTCCCATGGACTCATAATGGGAAAAAGCTTCAAAACTCTTCTTCTCTGAAACCACAGGGCCCAGAGCTGAGAGATTTAGCATGTAGCAAGGGCAAGGGGTTGCCTACATAAATCCTGCAAATCATGCCCCTGGGATCCAAATGGGCCACGGCCCGGAGCCCCTTCGCTCCCATAGGCTAATAATGGGAAAAAAGCTTCAAACATATTCTTCTCTGAAACCACAGGGCCCAGAGCTTAGATATTTAGCATGTAGCAACGGCAAGTGGTGACCTACATAATTCCTGCCAATCATGCCCCTTGGGTCCAAATTGGCCACACCCCGGGACCCCTTAGCTCCTTTAAACTCATAATGGAAAAAAAAAGTTCAAAAATCTTATTCTCTGAAACCACAGGGCCTAGCGCATAGATATTTAGCATGTAGCAACGGCAAGTGGTTACCTACATAATTCCTGTCAATCATGCCCTTGGGTTCCAAATGGGCCACGCCCCGGGGCCCCTTCGCTCCCGTAGACTCATAATGGAAAAAGCTTCAAAAATCTTCCCCTCTGAAACCACAGGGCCCAGAGCTTATATATTTAGCATGTAGCAAGGGCAAGTGGTCACCTACATAATTCCTGCCGATCATGCCCCTGGGTTCTCAATGGGCCACACCCCTGGGCCCCTTCGCTCCCATAGACTCATAATGGAAATAAGCTTTCAAAATTGCTCAACCCGTTGTGCTTTGATTAACAAGTTGGCCAAACTTATAAAAACCTCCTTGTGTCAACCAAAATTGCTCAAACCCTCTACTCTACCATATATTATCTTCGATTCCATTTGTACAATATGGATAAGGTGAGCGATCCAGGGCCATCATGGCCCTCTTGTGTTAGTTAGAGATTCTACGGGGCCTCTCTTCCTTATGCTGGATTAGGGTCCTTATTGATCACATTCATTGTGTCTTTTCTATCTGTTTTCCTTTCACCCCGGGTGGGTGCGCAGCTTACAGATTCCTTTTTGGGTTGGTCAGGTGGTTAATGGGGAATCGACTCTTCTTCTACCTCTCACATGTTTATAGATGATTAGAGTCGATCCTTTCTAATTGGAAATTCATCCTCGATTTTTAGGTCATTTCTCCCTATTCGAGGGCTATGTCCAGAGATTTAAAGGACTCTTACTTACGCATGCTCAATTCTGATTCGGCAATTTCGCATGTTCAGTGCACTATACACAATGAAGAATCAAACACTGGGGAAGTTTACTTGTTCCTCGAGTGTTTTCCCCTAAAGTCTGAGACTGGGCCTAGATCTTTATCCTCTGAGAAGGACATATCAATATTCAGAGGTTGATTTTCTTACGTCCTGATTATTCAGCGATTATGAGCAGGACATATTTAGATCTCAGTATTTTTAGTTAATCTAAAGATTGTAAGGAAAAAACCATTCTTTCAGTTGTTATCAATTTCACAATTAGTCTCCAATATGACCTTTGCGGTGTTAACACATCAATTTTTGGTCTTTTGAAATTCCAAAATTCGACCCAGCTTCAGTCTCTGTATATATGACGTCAGGGAAATTGGCATTACTTCCTGTTTCGACGCTCCAACATTGGAGCCTCTTACCAGGACACTTGTTAAGTGGGTTCCCATGATGACTGGTATTCTGGTTCTACCCACTCCGCCTTCAAACAAGAGCATCCCGACCATAGAGCTGCTAAGCTAATGCTTTTGTTTTTTTTTTTCGGTCATTTCAACATGCCAAGGTTATAGGGGATAGCACTTGTTCTATCTACCACCATGTTGCATGCTTGGCGCAACTCTGCTCTTGATAACTTGTTCAGTTTTTACTGAGCATAGTAAAGGAAAACTTAGAGCCTCCGCGCCTCTTGATTCTAAAACTATATTCGGACCATGTTTTCCAAACGTTTTCAGAATCAAGCTTCAAGACCGTCGGCACTCGTCTTTTTTAAGTCGTCGGAGAGCGTATCAAGTTCAGGTACCGCAACCAAGAGACGCTCTTCGACTACTTCAGATGACTGTTTCAGTGCTTAACACCCTCGACTAGAAGATCTCAATCAGTTCACATCTACTAATAGATCATTCTCAGATCGGGGTTCACGGTCCTGTCGTTCCAGAGGTCGGACTGGAACGAAACCTCCCAATAGAGGAAGATCCTTGTCTAACAAATGACTTTCTGCCTTCCCTTCCTCTTCCTCTTCTCCCAGTAGGAGCCTAGCTATTTCAGTTCTATCAAGCCGTGGCTTCTATCATCAAATATATTTCGGTTTTATGCATTTTGAGAAAGGGATACTGGATTGCGTTTGTTCGGAATCCTTCCCTTTCTCAGATGCCAATACTGTTTCCGGTAAATAGTATCAAGAAAAGAATTTTTTATTGGAAGAGGATAGGGTTCTTCTCAAAAAGAAAGCCGTATAGGTAGAAAAAGTTCTCCTTTCCCCAGGCTTCTACAATCGGATCTTTCTGGTCGAGAAGAAAATGGGAAAATCGACTCATCATCGACCTCTCACACTAAACAAGATGATGCGAGTCGATCATTTCAAAATGGAAACTTCGTCCTTGATTCGTCAGGTCATTTTCCCAATTCCTGGCCGATTTCCGTAGATTTCAAGGACGCTTACCTTTACATCTCCATCCACAGGTCATTCCGCAAAGGCCTTCGTTTCACCATGGATGGTTTTGTGTATCAATTCCGTTATTGTTCCTTTTTGGAATTGTCAACAGATGTTTTCCCTGTTCACCAAAGTAAATTAAGCAGCTCACATCAAGGAATTAGGCACCATTCTCGTGCAGTATTTCGATGATGGGTTTTGTCATCGTCTTTCCAGATGTTACCTTTTATCATACCTTCACCTAACGTTGACAGGTTATTGTGAATTTAGGTTTCATTCCTTTTTATGCCCCCGCGTATTCGGAGAATACCGGAAGGGCATTAAGTTTTGCCCCTGTCCGTTATTTCGTTCGTCCGTTAGTCCGTTCGTCCGTCCCGACATCGTGTCCGGGCCATAACTCCTTAACCGTATGGAATATATTCACGAAACTTCACAGGTGCATTCATCACACTTAGACGATGTGTCATGAAAAAGGAAGACAACTCTTGCATTTTTGGTTTTTGAATTAACTGCCCTTGACTTAGTACCATATAGTAAACCGTGTCCGGGCAATAACTCCTAAACAGTACGGAATATATTCATGAAACTTCACATGTGCATTCATCACACTGAGACGATGTGTCATGAATAAGGAAGACAACTCTTGCATGTTTGATTTTTGAATTATCTGTCCTTGACTTAGTACCATATAGTAAACCGTGTCCGGGCCATAACTCCTAGACCGTATGGATTATAATCATGAAACTTCACAGGTGCATCCATCATACTTGGACGATGTGTCATGAACAAGGAAGACAACTCCTGCTTGTTTAGTTTTTTAATTATCTGCCCTTGACTTGCATCCATATATAGTCTAATGGTATGTCGTGTCCGGGCCATAAGTCCTAAACCGTATGGAATATATTCATGAAATTTCACAGGTGCATTCATCACACTTAGATGATGTGTCATGAACAAGGAAGACAACTCTTGCATTTTTGGTTTTTGAATTATATGCCCTTGACTTAGTACCATATAGTAAACCGTGTCCGGGCCATAACTCCTAAACCGTATGGAATATATTCATGAAACTTCACAGGTGCATTCATCACACTGAGACGATGTGTCATGAACAAGGAAGACAACTCTTGCATTTTTGGTTTTTGAATTAACTGCCCTTGACTTAGTACCATATAGTAAACCGCGTCCGGGCAATAACTCCTAAACAGTACGGAATATATTCATGAAACTTCACATGTGTATTCATCACACTGAGACGATGTGTCATGAACAAGGAAGACAACTCTTGCATTTTTGGTTTTTGGATTATCTGCCCTTGACTTAGTACCATATAGTAAACCGTGTCCGGGCCATAACTCCTAAACCATATGGAATATAATCATGAAACTTCACAGGTGCATCCATCATACTTGAACGATGTGTCATGAACAAGGACAACAACTCCTGCTTGTTTAGTTTTTTAATTATCTGCCCTTGACTTGCATCCATATATAGTCAAATGGTATGTCGTGTCCGGGCCATAAGTCCTAAACCGTATGGAATATATTCATGAAACTTCACAGGTGCATTTATCACACTTAGACGATGTGTCATGAACAAGGAAGACAACTCTTGCATTTTTGGTTTTTGAATTATATGCCCTTGACTTAGTACCATATAGTAAACCGTGTCCGGGCCATAACTCCAAACAGTATGGAATATATTCATGAAACTTCACAGGTGCATTTATCACACTGAGACGATGTGTCATGAACAAGGAAGACAACGCTTGCATTTTTGGTTTTTGGATTATCTGCCCTTGATGCATATATTTTATGATTGATTTGAAGTACATTTGTAATATTTTTATGAATTGCATTTGGCGGGGGCATCCGTGTCCTATGGACACTTTTTCTAATTATGGAGAAGTCGAAATTGATTCTATCTCAAAGATACTTCTTCTCCTTTTTTCACGCCCTAAATACTTCCGATTTATACGAGGGGTTTGTTACCCTTTTTAGAAACTTGTATTCAGATCCAGTTCCCCAGGACCACCTCATCTTAGACCTTTCCAGTTTTTTGCTACTGTATCACTGGAGATACTATCCGGTCTATCTAGAGCAATAAATTCCATTATCACGAGAGTTTTCAGATTGCTCTCTCCTGTTTATGAATCCCTCAGTTTATCAAATGGGGTTGCCTCTTTTAGAGTCTACTCCCTAGTTGCTTTTCGCATGCAAGCCTTTCAGGTTGGTTGCCAACTTCGAACCTCAGGGATTAGTTATTCAGGGGACGTGGGGCTTAGAATAGGCGGGGCTATATATAGTCCGGAAGTAACGCCCGAAGTAACGTCGTTACGCATTGTTGCTATGTCAATAACTTAACGTCTTCTTGAAAATCTGTTAGAACAGTGAAACCGGTAGAAGCGTATAAAATATACAAAATTGTGTGGCGATATCGGACTTTGTTGATTTTCTATATATAGCGGTGGTGTAATGGTTAGCACGTCTGCCCGGAATGCAGGAGATCCGTGGTTCGAGTCCCGGTTGCGGTGCGACCGATTTTTGTGCGCTAATTCATTTGTCTATTTAATTGCCTGTATCGTGCTTTACTTTGATTTCCATATACTTACTCCGATACAGTAGAACATTTGTAAATCTAATAAATAAATAAATAGAATAAAATGGCCGCCGTCCGTAGCTTAAAAAAGAACCGAAAATGATAGGGTCGCCTATGGCGGTAAATGAAAGGTCTCTTAATAGCGCCCGCCCCCGCCCATAGGGGCTTGAAGAAATATATGGGCTGCATGATGCTTCCACGCAGAGCTGAATCCGGCCCGCACACTAGTACTGGTAAACCGCTTAGAGGATATAAGCCTGTCCAGGAACCATGGTGCAACCGGATCGTCCATGCTAATAAACTCTATTGGTTTCATTGGGCGACAGGGCTTGAGATGTCATTTCATCTCAGTGTCGGGTAAAAGTCCCACAAAATTGGAAGCAACGTCTCCAAAATGACCTTTACAGTGTTGACGGGGACGTTAAACCTCAAATCAAACAAACAAACTCTAAATAGCGCTAATGACGTTAAAGGTTTATAAATGTTAAAATTGGCGTACAATGTCGGAAGGCCGCGGTGGTGTAATGGTTAGCACGTCTGCCCGGAATGCAGGAGATCCGTGGTTCGAGTCCCGGTTGCGGTGCGACCGATTTTTGTGCGCTAATTCATTTGTCTATATATATATATATATTTATATATATATATACAACTTCAGGCAAATTTCCTTGCCTTTTCAGTTCTTCTATCTCCAACTGAGGAACAGTTTCATTATTATTGATTCAGACAATTCGACCGTAGTGTCGTTTTTTTTTCTCCGTAAACAGTGGGGGGGGGGACCATTCCTCTTCCCTGTTGGCTTTTGCATGGAAGATTCTAACTTGGTCTCTTCAGGAAGGTATGTCTATCCCTGTTGGACACCTCCCGGGCAGATTGTATGTCATTGGGATCGCCCTTATAGACCAGTTCCCCATCCGTTTTCTACAGGGCGTTTTCTCAAATGGGGAGAACCATTATTGGACCTGTTTAATGAAAAGTCCAAAAACAACTAGGTTCTACAATCAACTTCCATTGTGTCTCCAGTTTCAGATCACTTGGAACGTGCAGTTGATTTAATATCTCTAGATTGGGGGAATCTTTTACATATGCATTTACACCAGTCAACTGAATTCCTCTAGTTCTAGGAATAAATTCAAGCATCCAAAAGCCGAGCCATTCTAATTACGCCTCTATGGCCTCAGAGATCTTGGTTTTTTGTTATTCTGAGCCTGTTCTCAAGACTTTCAATCCTTCTTCCATTAGTTCCGGATCTAGTATCTAAAAATGTAGGTCAAGCATTCAATTTAAATACGGGAATGCTTCACCTACACATCCGGATGTTGTCAGGAATCATACCAGAGGTCGACACATTTCTGGTTTCTCTTCCGAATGTATCTTCAAATATAGAAAGAGCTCCACTCTCAAGTTTTACTCTGGAAGATGGAAGGTATTTTCTAGTTGGTGTAAGGAAAGGTAAATTAATCCAGACAATCACTTTTTAGAGGTTTTTGCTGGATTTCTTTTGCTGCCTGTTCTCTACCCTTAAGTTTTCTATTTCGTCTAAAAAAGGGTACAGATCAGTAATCTCAAACGCGTTGAAATTTTAGTCGGCTTCACACATTTCATTAAACCCCATTATCACCAGCTTATCAAAGTGTTTTGCACTACGCCGACAGGTTTCCAGGACTTTGAATCCAAAAGGAATCTTTTACTTAACCACCTTACGACCCTGTGAAATCAGTCTCCTTTGTTCATCTGATAGTCAGGCTGTATTTCATTTGACAGTTGCTTCAGCTCGCAGAAGTGATTTTCATGCTTTGCCAATTGCAGAGGTTTGTTTCAGGTATGAGAAGAACAATGACTTCTTTTTCACTTCTCACTCAACCTGTTTTTTCAGGCTATAAATCAGCTTCCTGCTATGTCTGAAACTATTATTTTTCCTGGCATTTCCAGGATTCGTGGACCGTAGGCTGATGAGAAACTTTTGCGTACATCGGAACGTCTAAAGCTATTGAGCCTATCATGGGACTTTTCATTGCAGTCAAGGGTTTTGGAGATATTTCTCCATCCTCGATTGCAAGGTGGATTTGTAAAGTGATAAAGCTTCCATATGCTTATCTCACTTCTGGCCAGTTATCATTCCGGAATACCTCGGCTCATGAGGTTATAGCTGTCTACATCTTGGGCATATTGGAACTCCATTTTTTCTTCAGAATGTTGCCTTACTGCTTATGGACGTTCCAATTCCACTTTTCATCCCTTCACCTGAGGATCTTGGTCCCCATTCGTAGTGGTACTCATTCCTTGGGTAGGTAAGTAGCTTCTCAATCTATTACTGTGCAGCACTTATTGTGGGTTCTTGTATTCATTGGTTGTTTGTGAGCCTGTTTGAATACGTTTGAACCTTCTATTTTGACTCCGGTTCCTTTCCATTTATCTTCTCCACTTATGGGATTTTTGGATTTGGATCCCTTGCAGTCATGGTGGATACCTTCTTACGTCACCATGATTGGATGGTTTTAAAAAGTGGTATAAACAACCAAATTCAGAGGAGTTGAGTATGTATAAATTATTTTTATCCAACCCTCCACTTGCTTTGAATTCAGGCTTAGATTGTAGTGATGGGTAGTTATATTTGACATTAAAATGATAGATTTAATGTAAAACTATTTTTCATTAATAATATACCTACCCATCACTACAATGCATGTCCCGCCTCCCAGCCCCGCCTGAAATAATTGTTTTCCTGAAAGAAATGTGATCCGTTGTCTATTGCCGACGCGAATGCCGGGGTAACGTGACCTGTATCTTTTGCCCGTTGGTCTGATAGGACATGTGACATCAGCGACCTATCAGGACTCGACACTAGGCAAGTCACGGAAAAAGGGACATGCCGGTGGCATTTCTGGCTAGATTGTTTTTTTGTCAGACTGACCCAGACCTGCGTCTAGTGAAAAGACTTAAATTGTAGTGATGGGTAGGTATATTATTAATTAAAATTAATTTTACATTAAACATATCATTTTTCAGGTCATTTCTCCCTATTCGTGGGCTATGTCCATAGATTTAAAGGACTCTTACTTACGCATGCTCAATTCTGATTCGGCAAGTTCGCATGTTCAGTGCACTATACACAATAAAGGGTCAAACACTGGGGAAGTTTACTTGATCCTCGAGTGTTTGCCCCTAGAGTCTGAGTCTGGCCTAGATCTTTATCCTCTGAGAAGGACATATCAATATTCAGATGTTGATTTTCTTACGTCCTGATTATTCAGCGACTCTGAGAAGGACATATTTAGATCTAAGTGTTTTTATTTACTCTAAAGACTCTTAAGGAAACAAACCCTCCTTTCAGTTGTTATCAATCTCACAATCAGTCTCCAATATGACCTTTGCGGTGTTGACGGGGACGTTAAACCTCAGTTCTAACAAACAAACACAAACAATTTATGGCCTTTTGAAATTCCAAAATTCGACCCAGATTCAGTCTCTGTACATATGACGTCAGGGAAATTGGCATTACTTCCTGTTTCGACGCTCTAACATTGGAGCCTCTTACCAGGACACTTGTTAATTTGGTTCTCATGATGACTGGTATTCTTGTTCTACCCTCTCTGCCTTCAAACAAGAGCATTCCGACCATAGAGCTGTTAAACTAATGCTTTTTGTTAATTTCCCGGTCATTTCAAAATGCCTTGGTTATAGCACTTGTTCTATCTACCACCATGTGGCATGCTAGGCGCAACTCTGCTCTTGATAACTTGTTCAGTTTTTACTGAGCATAGTAAAAGAAACTTTAGAGCCTCCGCGCATCTTGATTCTAAAACTATATTCGGACCATGTCTTCCAAACGTTTTCAGAATCAAGCTTCAAGACCGTCGGCACTCGTCTTTTTTTAAGTCATCGGAGAGCGTATCGAGTTCAGGTACCGCAACCAAGAGACACTCTTTGACTACTTCCGATGACAGTTTCAGTGCTTAACACCCTCGACTAGAAGATCTCAATCAGTTCATATCTACTAATAGATCATTCTCAGATCGGGGTACACCGTCTTTTCGTTCCAGAGGTCGGACTGGAACGAAACCTCCCTATAGAGGAAGATCCAAGTCTAACAAATGACATTTTTTATCTTCCCATCCTCTTCCTCTTCTCCCAGTAGGAGCCTAGTTATTTCAGTTCTATCAAGCCGTGGCTTCTACCATCAATATATTTGGGTTTTATATATTTTGAGAAAGGGTTACTGGATTGCGTTTGTTCGGAATCCTTCCCTTTTTCAGATGCCAATAGTGTTTCTGGTAAATAGTATCAAGAAAAGAAATTTTTTTATTGGAAGCGGAAAGGGTTCTTCTCAAACAGAAAGCCGTATAGGAAGTAAAAGTTCTCCTTTCCCCAGGCTTCTACAGTCGGATCTTTCTGGTCGAGAAGAAAATGGAAAAATCAATTCATCATCAACCTCTCACACTCAACAAGATGATGCGAGTCGATCATTTCAAAATGGAAACTTCGTCCTCGATTCGTCAGGTCATTTTCCCAATTCGTGGACGATTTCCGTAGATTTAAAGGACGCTTACTTCTACATCTCCATCCACAGGTCATTCCGCAAATACCTTCGTTCACCTTGGATGGTTTTGTGTGTCATTTCCGTTGTTTTTCCTTATTTAGCTCACCCTTCACGTAGTGACATAGTGAGCTTTTTGGATAACTTTTTGTCCATCTTCCGTCGTGCGTGCGTCCGTGTGTGCGTAAACGTTTCTTCGAACGACATCTCCTAAACCATTGAATGGATTTTGATATCATTTCACAGGAATGTTCCTTGGCTGATCCTCTTTCAAAATTGCCTAAATCATTCCGCTCCGTTAAACAAAATGGCCGCCAGAGCTAAATATAGAAAAACCTTTAAATGACATCTCCATCTAGGCAAATGGCTCGATTTGAAAATAATTTCACAGGAATGTTCCTTGAGTGACCCTCTTTCAAAATTGCCTAAATCCTTCCGCACCGTTAAACAAAATGGCCGCCAGAGCTAAAAATAGATTAACCTTTAAATGACATCTCCTAGGCAAATGGTCCGATTTGAAAATAATGTCACAGGAATTTTCATTGGGTAACCCTCTTTCAAAATTGCCTAAATCGTTCTGCTATGTTAAGCAAACTGGCCACCAGAGAAAAAAATAGAAAAACCTTTTAATGACATCTCCTCCTAGGCAAATGGCCCGATTTGAAAATAATTTCACAGGAATGTTCCCACTGTAACCCTCTTTCAAAATTGCCTAAATCGTTCTGCTCCGTTAAACAAAATGGCCGCCAGAGCTAAAAATAGAAAAACCTTTAAATGACATCTCCTCCAAGGCAAATGGCCCGATTTGAAAATAATTTCACAGGAATGTTCCTTGAGTGACCCTCTTTCAAAATTGCCTAAATCCTTCCGCACCGTTAAACCAAATGGCCGCCAGAGCTAAAAATAGTTTAAGCTTTAAATGATAACTCCTCCTAGGCAAATGGTCCGATTTGAAAATAATGTCACAGGAATTTTCCTTGGGTAACCCTGTTTCAAAATTGCCTAAATCGTTTTGCTATGTTAAACAAAATGGCCACCAGAGCTAAAAATAGAAAAGCCTTTTAATGACATCTCCTCCTTGGCAAATGGCCCGATTTGAAAATAATTTCACAGAAGTGTTCCTACAGTAACCCTCTTTTAAAATTGCCTTAATCGTTCTGCTCCGTTAAACAAAATGGCCGCCAGGGCTAAAAATAGAAAAACCTTAAAATGACATCTCCTCCAAAGCAAATGGCCCGATTTGAAAATAATTTCACAGGAATGTTCCTTGAGTGACCCTCTTTCAAAATTGCCTAAATTGTTCTGCTCCGTTAAATACAGTGGCCACCAGAGCTAAAAATAGAAAAAAAACTTTCAATGACATATCCTAGGCAAATTTCCCGATTTGAAAATAATTGCAAAGGAATGTTCCTTGAGTGAACCTCTTTCAAAATTGCCTAAATCGTTCCGCTCCGTTAAATAAAATGTCCGCCAGAGCTAAAAATAGAAAAAAAACCTTTAAATGACATCTCCTCCTAGGCAAATTGCCCTATTTGAAAATAATTTCACAGGAATGTTCCTTGAGTGACCCTCTTTCAAAGTTGTTTAAATCGTTCCGCTCCGTTTAATAAAATGGCCGCCAGAGCTAAAAATAGAAAAAACCTTTAAATGACATCTCCTCCTAGGCAAATGGCCCGATTTGAAAATAATATCACAGGAATGTTCCTTGAGTGACCCTCTTTCAAAATTGCCTAAATCGTTCCGCTCCATTAAACAAAATGGCCACCAGTGCTAAAATAGAAAAACCGTTAAATGACATCTCCTCCTAGGCAAATGGCCCGATTTGAAAAAAAATTCACAGGAATGTTTCTAGAGTGACCCTCTTTCAAAATTGCCTAAATCGTTCTGCTCCGTTAAACAAAATGGCCATCAGAGTTAAAAACAGGAAACCCCTTCAATGACATCTCCCAAGGCAAATGGCCCAATT
This sequence comes from Lucinisca nassula, assembly GCA_963580285.1. Classification (NCBI taxonomy): domain Eukaryota; kingdom Metazoa; phylum Mollusca; class Bivalvia; order Lucinida; family Lucinidae; genus Lucinisca; species Lucinisca nassula. The sequence continues at coordinate 148,070,654 of OY757019.1, read as the reverse complement.
TGATAATTATTTCACAGGAATGTTCCTTGAGTGAACCTCTTTCAAAATTGCCTTAATCGTTACGCTCCGTTAAATAAAATGGCCGCCAGAGCTAAAAATAGAAAAAACCTTTAAATGACATCTCCTCCTAGGCAAATGGTCCCATTTGAAAATAATTTCACAGGAATGTACCTTGAGTGACCCTCTTTCAAAACTGCCTAAATGGTTCTGTTTAGTTAAACAAAATGGCCACCAAAGCTAAAAATGAAAAACCTTTAAATGATATCTCCTAGGCAAATGGCCCGATTTGAAAAAAAATTCACAGGAATGTATCTTGAGTGACCCCCTTTCAAAATTGTCTAAATCGTTCCACTCCGTTGACCAAAATGGCCGCCAGAGCTAAAAATAGAAGAACCTTTAAATGACATTTCTTCCAAGGCAAATGGCCAAATTTGAAAATAATTTCCCAGGAATGTTCCTTGAGTGACCCTCTTTCAAAATTGCCTAAACTGTTCCACTCTGTTAAACAAAATGGACACCAGAGCTAAAAATAGAAAAACCTTCAAATTCCACTACAATGAAAAATAGCCTCCAAAGATAAAAGTTTTTGGCCCACATCTCCTTAAAGCAGTGAATCCTTCATATATATAAGCTTTGAAACATCTTGGATTCAGGTGAGCGATTCAGGGCCATCATGGCCCTTTTGTTTCAATTTCCTAAAGATGAAAAGAGACGACGGAACTGGATTCATTATTGCAAACGCGCCGACTTTACAGAAGCTTCTGTCTCTAGAACTGTATGTTCTAAACACTTTAGTAGTGAACATTATGAAACTTGCCCAGTATGGTTACACAAATGCAAGACAAAAAATTGAAATCTGATGCGATCCTGGACATTGAAATACTAAGGGCACAAACTGGAAAGAGAGCTTCAAACCAAAAACTGAACATAGGAAAAAAGGAGACAAGCAGGAGGAGTAAATGTATTTGTACTTGCATGTGAAAAGCGAAGGTTTGCCTGAACTGCCCACAGAATTGTCTATATTAGCATTATAAATACACAAATAAATAAAACCTTGCAAGAAAGAATATATATAGTGATAACTGAATGATAATTGTCTTTTTCCATATAAACTGTTGTGGGTATTCAGTAGAACCACCTCACTGAGGCGGTTCTAATGAGTACCCACATTCTGCATATAAAACGTGTTGTTGATATTCATAAGAACACTACATGTACTCGTTAGGAATGCCTCGCATGTTCTGGGTGTTAGAACTGCCTTACTTATGAAGTTAGAATGAGTACCCACATTCTACATACAAAATTTGTATTGTGGATATTCATTAGAACCACTACATGTACTCTTTAGAAATGCCTCACCAAGAACCGAGAGGCCGGCCTCGGTAGCTATGCGGATGCACGTCTTACTGGCGATCAGGAGGACGCGCGTTCGATACTTGCCGAGGTCGGCAACATTCTTTCTTAGAGATTGATCATGAAATCTTCATTCTCTCCCTTACGCTGAATCGAAAAGGGCAGTTGTCAGTTTCTGGCGGAAGAATGTGCACTGTACTGGTTAACCACTTATGTATAAGCCTGGCCAGGAAAGTGGATAGGTAAAACTGCCCAGCTCAAAAATGTCCTAAATAGTGTTGACTGGGCCGTTAAACTCCGAAATAAACAAACCAAGAACCTCATGTTGTGGGTATTAGAACCACCTCATTTATGCAGTACCCACATTCTGCATACAAAGTAGAAGTAAAACAAAGATCAGGAATTGATACAATTAAATTACTCCGTCCATAAAAGACACCAAAGGGAAAGAAATACAAACATTAAGCGACCAGACCATAATGGAAACCTAAACAAAGGAAGGCCATATGGACAGCATTAGTAACACAACAGTTACTTTCCCACAAAATGGCCATATGGCCATCCAAAATTAAAAGACACAAGTGATACACACAGTAAGTAACAAACAACAACATAAATAAATCGCCACAGAAGAGCCGCCTTGGAACGGTCAGTGGAAGATTTCCACTGGGGGGCTTAAATCGATTTTACGTGGCCACAATCCTCGCCCTTACTTCCGTCTCGATTTAGACAAATAATTTGTTCAGTCCGCATGAAGGTCTCCTAACTCATCAGTGCAACATCTCCGTGAACACAGAAATCAAAGAACCACAGAGGTGAAACAACGGTGAGGACTCGACAGCCAGAAACCACTGAAATGCTGGAGCAAAAGAAAACCAACAGTTAGACTCCGATGAGCCCGACCAGAGACAGAGCATCAGGCACCAACCAACATTATCTCTTTAATTTTCAATAAGCCTTTACGTTGGAGCCGTCATAGAATCTGAGGCCTGACCCACCGGCGTGCAATTAAAGAGGGAAGCAAAGTTGCCAACCGTGATTGGGTTAACTACCATGCATGCAGTCTGTCGTATAATATCCATGTTGTACCCAATCTTTTTATATCGAAGAATGATTTTACGAAATTGGGTGCTGAAGTCATTGCGGTTATATATTTTTCTGAATTTATATACTAAGTCACCATAAAATTCGGGTTCCGATAGACCTTGTTGCAGAAGAGATTTAAGTCCAATATTGAATTTTGAAATTAAATCAGAATGGCGTCTATAAAATTTTGAAAAGGCTTTGCGTAGTTTATGGTACCGATAACCCTGATTAAGAAGTTTAGCCGTTAATAAAACCTTTATTGCGGATATTCATTAGAACCAATACATGTACTCCTTAGAAATGCCTCATCAAGAACCGAGCCTCATGTTTTGTGTATAAGAACAGAACCACCTTGCTGATGCGGTTCTAATGAGTACCTACATCCTGCATCCAAAACCTGTGTTGTGGGTATTCATAAGTACCACTACAGGTACTCATTAGAAACGCCTCACCGAGAGCTGTGAGCCTCATGTTGTGTTCGAAAGAACAGCATTGCTGAGACAGCTCTAATGAAGATCAACAACATGGGTTTTTTATTATGTGGGTACATGTATTCCTTGGAACCTCGCCATACGGGTTCTGATGAATACCAACAATATATTTTATATCAAGTTCTGTTCCATGGTATTCCATTTTATTGTAATTAATTGATAAAAGTGTGATGTAGTCTATGTAAATATTCTATCCCTATCATCCAAACTTTCTAGCATGATATCAGAGCACATCTGAGGTTTATCTCAATACATGTAGGATTTTCTCGCGCAGAAGCAGTAGCAATTAAAATCTAAAGATTAACACACTGATAAATCCACTTCTAGACTACCTAAAAATTAGCTGTTTTCAGCAGATGGATGCATTAAGTGATTTTTATCATTTTTTTATAATTTCAAATCCATTTCCAGTCCCCTTTAAAACTCTTTTCCACAGGAACATCTGTGCCATTTGTAACCAAATTTGACCTGAACGCATTTAGGAAGAAGGAAATGAAAAATAATTAATCTGAATTTGGTCACATGAACAGTATGCGTGTCATGTGCATATAAGGTAAAATGAAAATCAGAAGTCTTTTTTCTCCAGAACTAGTGCGTTGATTTTTCTAAAACTGTATGTAGCATTCGGGACTTGGGCCAATCAAAATTTGTTCAGGATGACCTTGACCTATTTTGGCCCAGGTTAAAGTACGACACATAGGCTTTTATATGGGAAAAGGTCAAAACTGTACAAATAACCATGGAAAAACCCTTCAAAAAACTTCAGTGGCCCCCGCCCATCGGGACTTGAAGTAATAAATGGGCTGCATGCTGCTTCCACGCAGAGTTGAAACCGACCGCTAACGAGCACTGGTAAACCACTTAGAGGATCTAAGCCTGCCCAGGCAAAGCTGTGCGAGTCGGAAGGTCCATGCTTACAAAGCCTTTTGGTTTCATTTGGCGACAGGGCTTGAGATGTCATTTCATCTAAATGTCGGGTAAAGGTCCCACAAAATTTGAAGCAAGTCTCCAAAATGACCTATACAGTGTTGACGGGGACGTTAAACCTCAAATCAAACAAACAAAATAAAAAAAAACTTCAGAAATCAAATGGCTCCACAAACATTGAACACTCAGGTGAGCGGTACAGGACCATTTTGCACTCACAACGTTTTTGCACCAAGCAGACGATCAGCTCAAAGTAAAAGTTGCGCGGTTTTACAAAATGGGCTCTTCTCTTTCCTAAGAAAAAACTGCTAAAGTACCTTTCGTTTGAACATATGCCCGCATATCAAAATATATACCAAAAGTAAGGATAGTACGAGTATAACATTGGTTTGTCAATTTTGATGAATTTTTCAAAATTGTATATTCATTAGCAGTTCAACAATTTCGGTGTTACCCAGAATGTTTTGGCAGCGTAATGTTATTTATAAGCGAAAAAAATGGAAGACCATATAATTTTAACACTAAACGGTTCTATATGTTTTGCTATCAATTAAAGGATGATATGAAATGGCCATAAAATTTTCACAGTCAATCACGGTTACTCATACCACCACAGTTCTCAGGCCATAAATTTTCTATGGCTTGTAAGCAGTTGCTTTATATAAAAAAGTGGATAATTATTACTTGTCTTCAAATATCTCCATGAGTTATGTTCCGCTGATAAACAGATAACAGTTGTAATTGAATAATTGGACTGAAGGCATATCATTGGTTGAAATGCAAATTTTACTTAATTTTGTCAAATTCAGTTTGACTAAATTCTACCAAAAAAGTAAATTAGGTGAGAATTCATATTGCTTATTGGTTGTGTGTATTCGCTAGGTACGGCTTCTACTAGTAGAGAAATCAGCTTTTCACTGACAGTTCCAAGGAGGTTCTTCTGTCGCGGTTTACTTTTGCAATAGTTCGTCTTTAAATGTGTGTATCGCTTATATATATTTGTTTTGGATAGCCAATCGGTCATTTTGTGGAAAAGTAATTGTCCTTTTGGCTTTCCGCTGTTGGTGATGCCATTTGGGTCTGGTTACTTCGGGGTTGTGTTTCTTTCCCTTTGGTGGCTCTGATGGGAGGTGTGGGTTGATTTATCGATTCCTGATCATTGCCTTCACTTCTGTTTTTTTTTATTTATTTGTTGAAACCAATTTTCAGCTTTCCTGGAATATCTTCTTTTGATTTTAGCACCATCTTTTGAAGAGGTTCATATCCTATATTTATCGACCAAATTTAATAATATTTGGCATTTAAGTTCCTTGATGACTAGGTTTGATTACTGTACCACAGACTGTTAGTATCTTGTGTGTTTTCCGATTAAATGAAGATTTGTTCAGTGTGTCCAATTAATTTTGGTGCACAAAATCAATTTTGATATATCTTTTTTTCCCTAACCTTTTTAATGGAAATCCCTGATATGTTTTGATTGTCCTGTCTTGATACTGATTTTCTGATAAAAAGGGGCCTTTCGCGCTGCTTGATAAAAATATAAATCCATAAAAAGTACACAAGTGCAAAATCAGATTTTCAAATTTGAAAAAAGTATCATTAAAATAAATAAACATCCAGTAAGCCTGACAAAAACTTAATTATCCAACTTCGATATAAAGAGGATATGAAAATACGCCAAATGATAGGAGAGAAAACGGCACTTAAAGCTGACAACTAGCGTCAGATGTAGTCTATCCTTAAACGACACAAGTAATAGAAAATAAAACTATAAACGACATCTCATCCTAGGCCAGTTTCCCGATTTAATAATAATTTCATACAATTGTACCTGTTATATCACTTGATTTAAAATAATAAAATTGCCTTGCTCCAGTGAATAGTTTGGTCAGCTCCACTGAGCCTGGTCACCGAAGCTACAAATAATAGCAATGGTTGAAATGAAATCTGTTTCAAGGACATTTGCCATATTTATATAAAAATAACACTTATGTTCCTTTTAATATTATATCCTTATATCACAATTGTTAATATCATTCCGCAACTATAAACAAAACGGAAATCAGAGCTGATATTGGTTCCGCTTTGTTGAATAAAACAGCCACCAGAGCTCATCTCTTAACGCCGGTTGCCCGACTTTACAAACATCTTTGCCCATTTACCAAAATTGCATAAACGGCTAACTTCCCCTACAATTTAGGTCCTATTAATCTGAAACTTGATATATAGTTAGACCATTATGTACGAGGTTAGGCTGAAAAGTTCTGAGCCTGACCAAGAAGCAGGCATCGAACAGCCATGAAATTTTGTATTCATTAAATCCAAACCTTTATTACTTGATTTGACTCAAATGAGTTCAAGTTTACCTTCAATAACGTAGAAATTCTAGACTTTGAAAATTGATACTAGCACGTTTTTGAGAAAATGGACAAAATCTGGCATCGCCGTGTCACCAAGTACCTCCATAAAAAGGGGTTAGCTCCTAAGGACGTTCATGCCGATATGGTTGCTACATTAGGGGATGATGCCCCTTCGTATGCAACCGTGAAAAGGTGGGCAGCAAATTTTAAGATGTCCAAGGACAGCCTTGAAGATGATGACCGGTGTGGACGACCCACAACGGCAACAACTGAGGAAACCATCAGCCAAGTGCCCAGGGCCGTGATGGCTGACAGGCGTTTAACTGTGAATCAGTTAGCTAACACTGTTGACATCTCCCGTGAACGAGTAGAGAACATTCTACACAGTGAGTTAGGAATGTCGAAGGTTTCCACCAGATGGGTGCCACGGCTTTTGACGCCTGACCAAAAGTTGACCAGAATGAACCTGTCACAAGCCAACTTGGCTATTTTTGAAGCAGACCAAGATGGTTTTCTTGTCCGTTTTCTCGGTCAGGATGCGTGTTGGGTTCATCACTTTGAGCCAGAGACCAAAAGAAAATCCATGCAATGGAAGCACCCTGGCTCACACCCTCAAAAGAAGACAAAGGTCGTCTCCTCTGCAGGGAAGGTGATGGCATCAGTGTTCTGGGATGCCAAGGGTATAATATTCATAGAATACCTTCAAAAGAGCAGAACAATTAATGGGTAGTATTATGCAGATCTGCTAAAACAATTGCGAAAAGCAATTAAGGCTAAAAGACCCGGAAAATTGACAAAAGGGGTCTTGTTCCATCAGGACAATGCGCCTGCTCATAAATCGGTTGTCGCAATGGCTGCTGTGCATGACTGTGGCTTCAAACTTATCGATCACCCTCCCTATTCACCTGATCTAGCTCCATCAGATTATTTCCTGTTTCCAAACATGGAAAAGCACTTGGCTGGGCAGCATTATCGGTCAGACGAGGAGGTGATAGCTGCTTTGGAGGATTTTTTCAGGGACCAAGATGAGACCTTCTATATCACTGGGATCCCAGGACTCCAGCATCGCTGGATGAAGTGTGTGGACAGGAAGGGAGACTATGTTGACAAATAAGGCACTTTCAGCATGGACAAACCATTGGATCTTGGTCATGCTCAGAATTGTTCAGCCTACCCTCGTAGACCAGTGCATATTGTTTCGAGGTTACTGTTCGCCAAATATTTTTTCATTTATGCCCCTTTGATAATTAATGTACACATTCTATTTGTGGTTAACTTCTGCTGCAGGTAACATTCGATGTATCTAAAACTTGATACATAGTTTGACTATGATCTGGAGCAGCGCATTATGTTCAGAAGTTATGGTCCGCCGAATACAAGTAGAAGTTTACCTGGAAAATTTTGTAAACATTTTGTTCCGGCTATCTCCACAAGCAGTTTAAATGCGGTCAATCTGAAACTGGATATATGGCTAGACCATGATGTGGAGCAGCGCATATTGTTTCAAGGTTACGGTCCTCCAAATATTTACAAAGTTACATGCCCTTTGAAGTTGTCTGTGAACTGTTAACAGTTGATCAAGCTAAACTTCAATGTGGAGCAGTGCATTTTGTTACTAGGTTATTGCTCGCCAAATATCAATAGAGGTGTGCTTCTTTGCACATCTCTTTAAAAAAATTGTTTGTGGCTAAACACTCCTACAATTTAGACCCGATCAAGCTGAAACTTGACATCAAGTTAGACCATGATATAGAGCCGTTCATAACTCCTCATACAATTTGGAGCTGATCAAGCTGAAACTTGACATATAGATGTACTTAGACCAGGAAATGGAGCAGTCTATAATGTTTCGAGGTGGCATTCCAACAAATATAAACTTGCCACGGGCGTATAATGCCCCTCTTGCGGAGCTCTTGTTAGCTCAGCTGGGCCGAAGGCTCCAGGGGTGCGTATAGTTATATCTTTGCAACCTGCAGGCTAATCTCAATCATTTCTCAGTTTTTAAGGGGATGACTTCTAGACAAGCATTTTTGCTTACTGTCAGATCCGGAATTCTATGATATTGTCTGTACGTTATATTTTGCATGTAAATGTTTGAAATATATACTGCTTAAACCAATCATTTCTCATCTGTAACATGCCTCTGGTGGGGCATTGATAACATTAGCTTTTTATCGACATTTAATTTTGGTTGCTATTGAAACCACAAGGTCCCAAAGACTTACAATGGAAAATGCTTGTAATCACCGTAGCGCATTCAGTTTTGATGGAATCTTTCTGAAAATTATATATAAGTAGACTGGGGGAAAAAGCTCGGATGAGTTCGAAAACTGGCAAGGTCGGTTAATTTATTGTAGAGTTACGGCCCCTTGATTGCTTAAAATGCCTTTTTTTGACCTCGTCATCACTGTAGTTCCTTCAGTTTTGATTGCATCTCCCTGAAACTTACACCTAAGTCAGGGATAAAACCTCAGATGAGTTCTGTCGGCCTGTCTGTCATTCAGTTACGCCCCCTTCTATACTGAAAATGCCCTTTTATCGACCATGTCATCAACGTAGCCCCTACAGTTGAAACTAACATATAAATAAGTTGGGGATAAAAATCTAGGATGAGTTCTAAAACTGGCAAGGTCCGCCTATCGTAGAGTTACGTCTCCGTTATTGCTGAAAACGCCTATTCATGACCTTATCATTACCGTAGCCACTTGAGTTTTCATCGGATATTTCGAAACTGACATATAAGTAAGGAATAAATCCTCGGATGAGTTCAAAAAATTAAGATGTCGGCCTTTACTTCAGAGAGTTATGCCCTCCCACTTGATTAAAGAAAATGCCTATTTCTTACCTTGTCATCACCGTAGCCACTTCAGTTTCTATACGATCTCCCTGAAACTTACATGTAAGCAAGTCCGGGATAAAAGAATGTATATATTCGAAAACTAGGCAGATGTGCTCATCTATCAAAGAGTTACGTCCCCTAGATTGCTTAAAATGCCTATTTTTACCTTGTCATCATGGTTGCCCCTTCTATTTTTATCGGATGTACTTGAAACTTATATGTAAGTCAGGGTTAAAAGCTCAGATGAATCCTAAACTCGTCTGGTCAGCCTATCAGCCATAGAATTACTTACTGTTAATTGCAGAAAAGCCTCGTTTTGACGTTTTCATCAGTGTAGCCATATCAGTTGTTATCAAATCATCATGTAACATTTATATGAGCAAGCCATGGATAACAGCTAGGATGTGTTCGAAAACTCGTACGGTCAGCCTCATTTATGCCCCTTTGATTGTTGAAAATGCCTGTATTTAATACGTTTACGTTCTCCATGACTGCAGAAAATGGTCATCAATGAAACCCTTCAGTCTTTATCGGACTTTCTTGAAACTTACCTTTTTGTAAGTCCGGGATAAAAGCTCGGATGGGTTGGAAAATCTGATGAGGTCGGCATATCCATCATAGTTTTATGCCCCATTCGTAGCTGAAAATGCCCATTACTGACACTGTCATCACCACAAGTCCTTCATCTTTAATGGGATTTTCCTGAAACTAACTTTTAAGTAGGTTGGGGATAACAGCTTTGATGACTACGAAAACTTATGAGGTTGGCCAGTTTGTCACAGAGTTTTGTCCCTTTGATTGCTGAAAAGGCAAAGTTTTGGCATTTACATCATCATAAGTCCCTAAGTTTTGAACGGATCTTCATGAAACCTACATATAAGTCAGTTAGGATTAAATGTTGCAAACTAACATAATTGGCATATTGCTTATATAGTTAAATCTCCTTCTTTGCTGAAAATGCCTATTTTGTATCTTGTCATCGCCAAACGTCCTTTCGTTTTGATCAATTCTTCCTGAAACTAGCATATAACTAGGTTGGGAATGATAGTTCGGTGAGTTCGAAAACTGATGATGTCTACCTAGCTCTAATGGAGTTAAGCCCCTTGAATGCTGAAAATGTCTGTTTTTGACCTTACCATCAGCATAAAAAGATTGGAACTTCCTGAACTTTGAATCTGTTAGCTTAGGTAAACGATATAGGACCATCATGATCTTCTTGTTCATTATATGATAGATTGTTCTTAAAAAAGTTCAACTTTTGAAATAGAAGTGAAGAAAGTGTGATCAGTAATCGATACAATTATCCCACATCTACCAAATGGAAAGAAAAACGAACACTTTCCATTTGGTAGATGTGGGATAATTGTATCGATTACTGATCACACTTTCTTCACTTCTATTTCAAAAGTTGAACTTTTTTAAGACTAAACCCTTATGAAACATCACACGCAGATTACCAAAAGAATAGTTACTTTCCAACAAAATGGTCAAACGGCTGTCTAAAATGATAAGATATAAATAATCCATCAGTGCAAAGACACAATATGACAATAATAAACCACGGACTCAAGAACCGCCTTGGAACGATCAGCAAAAGCATTTCAAAGGGGAATGGGGGCTTAAATCGATCGATTTAAATTTGGCAACTATCTCGTCCTTGGTTCTGTCGTGGTTAGACAAAAATATGTTCAGTCGGTATGAAGGATTTCAAACTCAGTGTTACAACTCCGAGAACATAAAAGTCAAATGTCGACAGAGATGAAACAACGATGGTGACTTGACAGCACGAAATAAAGGAAATGCTGGAGCAAAAGAAAACCAACAGTTAGACTCTGATGGGCCTGACCAGACACAGAAAACCAGGTTCCAACAGAAATTTCCTAAAATTTAAGTAAGCCTTTAGGCTGGGGCCGTAATAGAATCTGAAATCCGACCCGCCGGCGTGCAATTAAAGAGGGAAGCAAAGTTTCCAAACGTGATTGGGTTTACTACAATACAAGTATGTCGCCGAATGACCTTAGTTGTTGTAGGGAATAAAACCTCAAACACACACCATACATAAGTGTCTCCGTATGACCATAGTTGTTGGAGGGACGTAAAACTCAAACACACAGACATCATACATGCAGTCTGTCGGATAACATTTAAACTGTATCCATTTTTAGCTCACCTGAGCCGAAGGTTCCGGGGGAGCTTTTGTGATTGGTCACCGACCGTCGTCGTCCGTCCGGATGTCCGTCCACAATTCATTTAAACGACATCTCCTCCTAAACCACTGAACACATTTTGACCAAACAAACTTGGCAGAACTGATCTTTGGGTGGTCCTCTCTCATATTTGTTCAACGAATTCCATTCCATGCAGAACTCTGGTTGCCATGGCAACAAAAGGGGAAAATAAGAATAAAGCTTTAATAATCTTCTTGTCTGAAACCAGAAGGCCCATGTCTTTGATATTTGGTATGAAGCTTCATCTAATGGACCTCTACCAAGATTGTTCAAATTATAGCCCTGGGGCTGAAAATGCTCCCGTCCCGGGGCCCTTTGCTTTTACATAGGCTTTTACGTCTCCCCGTACATCAACCATAGTGCAGTTTATATTTTACTTTTGGTCCTTTGATATCAGCGTGAATATTCTGAGAAATCGGAAATAAATTACTGGTTTAGACTCATATTCTACACATGTGTTTAATTATTTGGACCCAATTTTGATTTATATCAGTCTATGAATCGACTGCCTATTCGAAATTCGCAAAATTGCAGTATGTTCCCTCTGGCTTTCTTTGCCGGATCATTACAGGGTCACTGATGAGGCTTTATTAGCCGAAACTACGTAGTATGACCCATCTTCTTTCTTATGAATGTTTTCATTGTTCTTAAAGGATCTCATTTTAGATTTTAATTATATAGGGAAAATCTTTAAAAATCTTGTTCTCTGAAACCGCAAGTCTTTGATATTTGGTATGAAGCTTCATCTAGTGGACCCCTACCAAGATTGTTCAAATTATAGCCCTTGGGCCAAAAATGTCCCCACGCGGGAGCCCACTGGTTTTACATAGGCTTATATCGGGAAATCCTTTGAAAATCTTCTTATCTGAACCCAGGAGGCTCTGGTCTTTGGTATTTGGTATGAAGCTTGTTCTAGTGGACCGCTACGAAGATTGTTCAAATTATAGCCCTGGGGCCAAAAATGGCCCCACATGGGGCCCACTGGTTTTACACAGGCTTATATGCGGAAAACTTTTACAAATCTTCTTGTCTGAAACCTGAAGGCCCAGGTCTTTGAAATTTGGTATGAAGCTTCATCTAGAGGACCTCTACCAAGGTTGTTCAAATTATAGTCCTGTGGCCAAAAATGCCCCGCGCGGATGCGCACTGGATGTATGCAGGCTTATGATAGGGAAACCTTTAAAAATCTTCTTGTCTGAAACCAGAAGGCCCAGGTCTTTGATATTAAGTATGAAGCTTTATCTAGTTGATCACTACCAAGATTGTTCATATTATATCCCAGTACCTAAAACTGCTCCCGCGCCGGGGCCCACTGGTTTTTACACAGGCTTATATAGGGAACTCCTTTGAAAATGTTCTTGTCTGAAACCAGAAGGTTCAGATCTTTGACATTTGGCATGAAGCTTCATCTAGTGGACCGCTATAACGATTGTTCAAATTATAGCCGTGGGGCCAAAAATGGCCCCACACGGGGGCCCAATGGTTTTACATAGGCTTATATAGGGAAAACATTTCAAAATCTTCTTGTCTGAAACCAGAAGGCCCAGGTCTTTGATATTTGATATGAAGCGTCATCTAGTTAATCTCTACTAAGATTGTTCAAATTATATCCCTTGGGCCAAAAATGCTCCCGTGCCGGGGCGAACTGGTTTTATGCTGGCTCATGATAAAGAAATCGTTAAAAATCTTCTTGTCTGAAACCAGAAGGCACAGGTCTTTGATATTTTGTATAAAGTTCATCTAGTTGACCTCTACTAAGATTGTTCAAATTATAGCCCTGGGACCAAAAATGGCCCCGCGCCGGGGCCCACTTGCTTTACATAGACATATTAGGGAAAAGTAGAAGTAAAACAAAGATCAAGAATCGATACAATTAACTTACTCCACCCATCAAAGACACCGTAGGGAAAGAAACACTAACATGATGCGAACAGACCATAATTGAAACCTAAACAAAGGAAGGCCATAAGGACAGTTACTTTCTCACAAAATGGCCATATGGCCATAAAAAAAAAAAAAAAAACTTTAAATATATTCTATAAAAGGGTTACTTTAAAGTCTTGTCTCAAACAGGACACTGGGGCACGTGCAAAACTCTTAGCTCAATTGAGCGATATAGGACCATCATGGTCCTCTTGTTTAATAGCTCACCTGTCACGTAGTGACGAGGTGAGCTTTTGGGACCAATTTTTGTCCGTCGTGCATTCGTGTGTGCGTAAACAATACCTTAAAACGACATCTCCTCCTAAACCACAGATCGGATTTTTTATTCGCTGAAAACTTTAAAAAAATCTTCTTTTCTGAAACCACAAGGCCCAAGTCTTTGAAATTTGATATGAAGCTTCATCTAGTGGACCCCTACCACGATTGTTCAATTTATAATGCTTGGGTCAAAAATGGCTCCGTCCCGGGGCCCTTTGGTTTTACATAGGCTTATTAGCTCACCTGACCGAAGGTCATGATCAGCTTTTGTGACTGTGAGATGTCCGGCGTCGTCGTTCGTCGTCCGTCGTCAGTCGTCCGTCGTCTGTCGTGCGTAAACTTTTTATTGTGAACATACTAGAGGTCACAGTTTTGGTCCAATCATCATCGAACTTCTTCAGAATGATTATCATGACAACATCTCAGTCAAGTTTGAATTTGGGTCATGTCGGGTCAAAAAGTAGGTCAGTAGGTCAAATCAAAGAAAAACCTTGTGAACACTATAGAGGCCACAGTTTGGGTCCTGTCATCATGAAACTTGCTCAGAATGACAATATCTCGGTCAAGTTCGACTATGGGTCATGTCGGATCAAAAAGTAGGTCAGTAGGTCAAATCATAGAAAAACCTTGTGACAAGTCTAGAGGCCACAGTTTTTGTCTGATCATCATCAAACTTGATCATAATGATCATTGTGACAATATCTCGGTCATGTTTGAATGGGTCATGTCGGGTCACAAAGTAGGTCAGTAGGTCAAATCATAGAAAAACCTTGATAACACACTGGAGGCTACAGTTTTAGTCCAATCATCATCAACTATGCTCCCAATGATCATTTTGACACTATCCCGGTCAAGTTTGAATATGGGTCATGTCGGGTCAAAAAGTAGGTCAGTAGGTCAAATCATAGAAATACCTTATGAACACTCTAAAAGGCCACAAGTTTGGTCCAGTCATCATCAAACTTGCTCAGAATTATCATCATGACAGTATCTCGGTCAAGTTCGAATATTGGTCTTGTCGGATCAAAAAGTAGGTCAGTAGGTCATATCGTAGTAAGACCTTGTGAACACTGTGAAAGCAAATCAGACTTTCAGGATGTTGGTGTTAAAAAAACATTGTTAACACCCCAGCTAGATGTTTATATGACTTAATAGCATTACAAAAACCTGCCTATCCAAATATATTGGAGAAATTTACTACCAAAACATGACAATTTTCTGATGAAAACGTGCGATATGTTTCTTATTTCTGTTCCAGTTGTAGGCACTTGATAGAACCGCCTGAATGAGGCGATTCTAACAAATACCTACAATCTATGTTTTAGATCAGAAATAAGAAAAATAATGTTCACCCCCTTAAACCCGAGTTTTTAATTCCCCGCCGCGAAGCAGAGCGGGGCAGGGATTATAGGAATGCCCTTCGTCTGTCCATCCCTCCGCTCGTCCGTCTGTCAGTCCGTAACACTTTATTGTCTGCTCCATATCTCCTAAACCCTTTGATAGAATTTCATTAAACTTTGGTCGGTTGTTCATCTCAATGAGACGGCGTGTCGCGCGCAAGACTCAGGTCCGTACCTCAAAGGTCAAGGTCATACTTAGAGGTTAAAGGTCAAAAATGGGTTTTGTCGTGTCCGATCAATAACTTCCTTATTCCTGGATGGATTTAACATTTCTTGGCAGAAATGTTCGCCTCAATGAGACGGAGTGTCGTGCGCAAGACCCAGGTCCGTACCTCAAAGGTCAAGGTCATAATTAGAGGTTAAAGGTCAAAAATGGGTTTTGTCGTTTCCGATCAATAACTTTCCTATTCCTGGATGGATTTAAATATTACTTGGCAGAAATGTTAACCATAATGCGACAGTGTCGCGGGCCAGACACAAAGGTCCGTACCTCAAAGGTCAAAGTCATACTTAGAGGTGAAAGGTACAAAAGCATATTTTTATCGTGTCTGATCAATATCCTTCTTATTCCTGGATTGATTTGAAAATAACTTGACAGTAATGTTAATCATCCTGAGACGATGTGTTGTGCGCAAAACCCAGGTTGGTTTCTGTAAGTTCAAAGTCATACTTAGAGGTCAAAGGTGAAAAAAGGGTCTTTTGGGGGTGTTTTGTCAATAACTTTCTTACTCCTGGAAGGATTTTGAAATTACTTGGCAGAAATGTTAACCATCATAAAGTTACTAATTCAAGGTCATGGTGAAGGTCACAGGGTTGAGCTTTGTTACTGAAGGCGGCGGGGATTATGGCTGTCCCTCAGACTGCATTCTTGCACTATATAAAAGTGGGGTTTAAGGGGGTAAAAAATATATAGGCATGTTTTCGTGATGGAAATGTCTGGATTGATAATTTCTTATCAAGTTCAAATATTATGGTCCCATGCTCAAAGTCACTGTTACCTTGGTTGAGAAAAACATCATCACTTTATAATATGCACTTATATTTGTTGATGGAGAGTTAGAAGCCCCTGTGGTGCAGTGGTTATGCTACTTGCCTTGTAAACCAGGGATCGCAGGTTCGATCCCGGGCTTCTCCAGACTTTCGGATGAGCCTTTAAACCAAGGTCCCGTCTCCGTATGACCTCAGCTGTTGGTGGGACGTTAAACACAAACTCACTCACTCACTTGTTGATAGAGTTGAATGTAAATTCACGCAAAATTGGGTTATGATAATATATTGAGGAAGTTAGACATTCAGGGTCCTAAGCTTAAGTCAATGTCTTTGTGGCTATTTTCAGAAAAAAAAACCTTTTTTCATGGCCCTGGCGGCTGCATTTATAAAATGAATTTAATGTATCATCACACATATGTTAGGTATGATAATTTCTCAAGAAGGTCAACATTCAGGGTTCTTTGTTCATATTCAAGGTCATTGTGGCTATTTTTAGAAAAGACAACAACATTTTATTACTATATTTATGGACGGATTTTAGTATAACTTCACACAAATGTTGGGTATGATAATTTATGTAGCCAGTTTAGCTTTCATATTGCTGGAATGAAGGTTAAAGTCATGGATATTTTAGCTCACCTGACCAAATGGACATTCTAGAGGCAACAATCTTGGTTGAGCCACCACAAAATTCATCATCATTATACGTATTTGATCAAAAAGTAGGTCAGTATTTGAACTCATAGTTAAGAATTGTAAAAAGCTTTAAGCTTGAGACCACAGCATTTTTCAAATCATCAAACTTTCTTATATTATATTGATAACTAAATTGTCACATCATCATTTTCTTCTTTCTTTTTCAGATACCCATAAGCCAAGGAGAACTTGTTAATCATAATAAATTGAAGCTGAGATCCCACTGATGCTAAACTTGGCAATAGATTGTGACCCTTTACAGCATTTTGGGGATTGATTACAGGACTTTTTAACTGCAAATGTCCGCCCCGCCCATCGGGGCTTGGAGAAATAAATTGCAGCCCCTGCCCATCGGGGCTTGGAGAAATAAATTGGGCTGCACGATGCTTCTCTGAAACCACAAGGCCCAGGTCTTTGATATTTGGTTTGAAGCTTCATCTAGTTGACCCCTACCAAGATTGTTCAAATTATAGTGATGGGGCCAAAAATGCTCCCGCACCCAGACCCTTTGGTTTTACATAGGATTATATAGGGAAAATCTTTAAAAATCTTCTTCTCTGAAACCACAAGGCCTAGGTTTTTAATATTTGGTATGAATCTTCATCTAGTGGACCCCTAGCAAGATTGCTCAAATTATAGTGCTTGGGCGGCGAAAACTGCCCCCGCCCCAGGGCCCTTTGGTTTTACATGGGCTTATACAAGGAAAATCTTTAAAAATCTTCTTCTCTGAAACCACAAGGCCCAGGTCTTTGATATTTGATTTGAAGCTTCATCTAGTGGACCCCTACCAAGGTTGTTCAAATTATAGTGCTGGGGCAAAAATGCCCACACCCCCGTGCCCCTTTGGTTTTACATGGGCTTATATAAGGAAAATCTTTAAAAATCTTCTTCTCTGAAACCGCAGGCAAATTATAGTGCTGGGGCCAAAAATGCCCCCACCCCGGGGCCTTTTGGTTTTACATAAACTTATATAGGGAAACTCTTTAAAAATCTTCTTCTCTGAAACCGCAAGGCCTAGGTCTTTGATATTTGTTATGAAGCTTTATCTTGTGGACCTCTACCCAGATTGTTCAAATTATAGCCATGGGGCCAAAAATTCACCCCAACTCCCCTCCAGGGCCCTTTGGTTTTACATAGACTTATATAGGGAATATCTTGAAAAATCTTTTACTCTGAAAATGTCAGGCCCATGTCTTTGATATTTGGTAACGAGCTTCATCTAGTGGACCTCTACAAAGATTGTTCAAATTATAATGCTTCGGCCAAAAATGCCTCCGTCCCGGGGCCCTTTGGTTTTACATAGTCTTATATAGAGACTATCCTTGAAAATCTTTTTCTCTGAAACAGCAAGGCCCAGGTCTTTGATATTTGGTGTGAAGCTTCATCTAGTGGACCTCTATCAAGATTGTTTAAATTATAGCCCTGAGGCCATTTGGTTTTACATAGAAAAATATATAACCGCAATGACTTCAGAACCCAATTTCGTAAAATCATTCTTCGATATAAAAAGATTGGGTACAACATGGATGTTATACGACAGACTGCATGCATGGTAGTTAACCCAATCACGGTTGGCAACTTTGCTTCCCTCTTTAATTGCACGCCGGTGGGTCAGGCCTCAGATTCTATGACGGCTCTAACGTTAAGGCTTATTGAGAATTAGAGAGATCTAATTCAAGGTAATGTTGGTTGGTGCCTGATGCTCTGTCTCTGGTCGGGCCCATCGGAGTCTAACTGTTGGTTTTCTTTTGCTCCAGCATTTCAGTGGTTTCTTGCTGTCGAGTCCTCACCGTTGTCGCACCTCTGTGGTTCTTTGATTTTTGTGTTCACGGAGATGTTGCACTGATGAGTTAGGAGGCCTTCATGCGGACTGAACAAATTATTTGTCTAAATCGCGACGGAAGTAAGGGCGAGGATTGTAGCCTGGTAAAATCGATTTAAGCCCCCCCCCCCCAGTGGAAATACTTCCACTGACCGTTCCAAGGCGGTTCTTCTGTGGCGGTTTATTTATGATGTTGTTTGTTTCTAAGTGTATGTATCACTCGTGTCTTTTTTTATTTTGGATGGCCATATGGCCATTTTGTGGGAAAGTAACTGTCCTTATGGCCTTCCCTTGTTTCGGTTCCCTTTATGGTCTGGTCGCTTAATGTTTGTGTTTCTTTCCCTTTGGTGTCTCTGATGGGTGGAGTAAGTTAATTGTATCTTTGTTTTACTTCTACTTTATGTAGGGAATATCTTTAAAAAAATCTTCTTCTCGGAAACCGCAAGGCCAAGGTCCTTGATATATGGTGTTTAGCTTCATCTAGTGGACCTTTGTCAAGATTGTTCGAACTATAGCCTTTGTTGGTATTTGGTATCAAGCTTCACCTATTTAGACCTCCCTCAACATTATGCCCATTATAGCCCTGGGGTCAATAATGGCCCTCCCCGGGGCCCCTACTCTCTCTATGGATCATGTGAGGTATCCAGGACCATCATGGCCGTCTTGTATAGGTAAAATCTTTAAGATCTTTTAAAAGGTTTTACGTAGTTTATTATACGCATAACCCTTATTTAGAAGTTCAGCAGTTAACACTTTTATAACGAGCGTTGAAATCAGTTACATGACTAGGTAAATCGAATTAAACTCGAAAGATACACACCGTAGGATTGCGCAAGAGGAACAGTAATATCCAAGAAAGGAAAATTACAATCTAAAAATCAATGTCCACGTGTCTATCATAAATTTGTCAAGAAACAAACACATCAACAGCATATAAATGTAAATCCAAAGGCGAGGCTTCGGTATCAGAAGACGTTAATTATTTAACATTAACATTATTTAACTCTAGTTCTGACGGATAAATTTGACTGACCAAACCACCGAAATAGGTATTATCAATATTTAAAAAAGCACCCAGATAACCTCAAGTCGAGCTGAAAGCTTCAATGATTTAAGATCGGTTTTCAACGGAAAGGGACATTATGGAGTCTCTCTCATAACAAAGCAAGAACATATCATCCACAAGAGGTGCTCAATTCGTACCCATCGGAATACCAACACTTTGTCTAAATAACTTAGTACTAAATCTTATTTCAAACAGAAATCTGAGAGCTTCACACACTTTCTGATATGACCATAAAAAATATTTTTTATACATTTTGAGGAAGTGTAGTTTAAAACGTGAAAAAATCATAAGTAGACAGTCTCCCTGCCCTTCATCATAGTATATTTTATATTTTCTAGTCCTTTAGGATCATTGATTCCATTGCTGAATTTTAAAAATATATGAGGGTCACTGATGAGGCCTAATTGGCCGAAACTAGCTAGTCTGGCCCAGAAAACATGTACACTTAATATTTTCCAGGTCTTACTTCGAAAGGATAACCCTTTTATAGAACATATTTAAGCACGAAAACGTCTGAATTTCAATTTATTTTAAACCTCTATTTATTTATACACAAAAACAGATATATCTCCCAGACCCTGTCACATTATTTTATCACATGTTTCTGATGGCAGTTAGGCGTGAAGTTACCAATCTAGAAAGTTCAGTGCGGTACAAGAGCTTGAGTTTGCAATAAACCGTGCTTTGTATGGACTTTTATGAAGTTAAGGTAACCAATATAAGGTAGGAAGCTTGTCTTGGCTTAGCACATACAGCAAACTTGGTGACTGAATGACAGATGTGGTAATTCACTACAGGCAAATCTTTAGAAAAAGGCTGTAGCTCATTTGCCTTAGAACCACGAATCTCTTGCTGAAGAGTGTTAACATAGTGGAGCCGCAACACAACGACGACATTGTTAGTGACCATGTCTGCCGGAGCCAAAACATACTTTTATGAATTTCTTGAATACCTAGTCTAAGGTGACGTAACGGCGTCCTGGGTTTAGGTAGTATTTTGAGAACAGAAAGAAATCCGTTTGTTCTCTTGTTCCGAAATTATAATTTTCCATTCTCTAAAGGCGTTATGCTCAGCATACTCTCGCTTGCAACCGCGGATTACCGAATTCATTCAAGGCAGCAGCAATTTGTTCGCTACACTTTAAGACATCGATAGTAGAAGGAAATCGGTATTTTGGTCCTTTAGAAATTATATTACGTATCCTGGAATCAGGAATATTTTTAAATTGCCAGCAATTGTATGACCAGCTGCAGAATAGAAATATAAATAATCACAATAATAGATCTTATTTATAGAGTGTAAAACATTAAGAACTGGTACTTATCTTCCACATGGCCCTCTTTCCCTGGGTAGGAACCAGTACTAAGCAATGTGGATAAAGTCTCTTGGTCAAGGAAAAAACTGAGCCTTTACAATCCCAGGTATCAGGGAGGTTAGTATCAATATCAAGATCTGAAACAAGTTTAATAAAAATGAAAAAAAAAAAAAACACAAGCTCTAACAGGTTAGTTGTGTTTATAGAAATTTATGGGTGTTTCAGTATTTTGAAAAGAAGTAGGAATGAAATCACCGAACTGTCCCGGAAGATACTAGACCTTGTTAATGAAAATGACTTCTGTAATTAATTTTAAAATCGATGTAAGGACGAAGAGTATGTTGAATATAACCTCAAGTTAAAAGAGCTGCATTATATAACATATTAGAACTAACGTAGAATTTATTCGCCTCAGTGTCAAGAAAATGTAATACAGAAATGCCGTGCGTTCTAGTTTTACGATTTCGACATTCTAGAAGCGATAAAGATCAAAATAACAGTGACTGCAATTATCAGGAAACGATACAATTAATTCACGCCTCCAATCAGAGACACCAAATTGAAAGAAACGCAAACACGAAATAACTAGGCTCTAATGGAAACACCATCAGTGGAATGCCAAAAGGACAATAACTTTCCCACAAAATAGCCAATAGGCTATCCAGAACAATAAAAAAGATATAATCGATACAAAAATAAACCGAGACAGAAGAACCGTCTTGGCACGATCAGTGAAAAGGATTCTACTTGGGGGCTTAAATCGATTTTACGCGGCCGCAATCCTCGCCCTTACTTCCGTCGCGATTCAGACAAATAATTTGTTTAGTCCGCTTGAAGGCTTCCTAACTCATCAGTGCAACATCTCCGAGAACACAAAATCAAAACAACCACAACAAAGTTACAGAGATGGAACAACGGTGAGGATTCGACGAAATGCTGGAGAAAAGAAAACCAACCGTAAGGCTCCGAAAATCTGGCATTTTAGAAATATAACCCGCGTGATAAATGTTGTCATTAAACCCCAATGGAAAAAGTGTTTGTAATGATATACTCCTTTTAAATTTATTATCCTGTCGTTTGATAATTCTAAATCTAGCTGTATAATTTATATTGTAGTTAATATGTTTCCACAGGTTGTATAGAAATATCAGTTACAGAATGGCCTGTTCGTTAACAGCGACGGTACAGAAAAGTATTAGTTTTAGGCTTACTCGTTCTACGATAGTCTATGATGTCTCTTTCATGACAACACAAGTCAAAGCAGTCACACTGAGTACGCAATTCGTACTCACCTGCATTCCCACAAATTTTTTAAACAATTTAGTACCAAACCTTGTCAATTAGAATCATGAGATCTTCAGACACTTTCTGGAGTATGTTATGAGCTGACACCTACATAAAGTTTTGGCATATTCACATTGACAAAAAAAAAATCAGTATGTGCCATTTAAAAATAGAAGTGAAGGCAATGATCAGGAATCGATACAATTAACCCACAGCTCCCATCAGAGACTATTTCGTGCCCTCATTCCAGACTGCAATATAAATTAATAAAGCATTGTTAATGATGTGTTAATATTTCAACATACTACAGTTTTGCAATTTATCGCCATGACGAAACGTAAATAGAAAAAACAATTGTACTTAGGGAAAAGAATTAAATAAGCTTTTGGCTTTCGTTATAGTCCTACGTTATATGTGTGAACTTGTTTGTATACTATAAATATGATGTATCTGGAATAAACATGTTTAATCCAAGCTGATTTGTGCTATTTAGGTTGTTTCGATCGCAACAGTTTAACCAGAGCTATTACATGTTTAGTTCAGTTTAAACATATTTTATTGCTTTTCATTTACAATGAAACAAGCAAGTGGGCTGGGCCACAAGTTCTAGCAACATTAATTACGGCCCTCCCCGTATACACAATTCATTTACAAATTTTGATGATGGCTATGACACAATGCTTCAAAACAAATAAACAACAAGAGTATTAATTATGGTAGCAGAAGAGTTATATAAAATTGCTTTAAGAGAGAGAGAGAGAGAGAGAGAGAGAGAGAGAGAGAGAGAGAGAGAGAGAGAGATCTACCGAGCACATTCATCAATTGTCAAACAATTTGCAATTTTACAATGACATAAAACAACACAAAACCATGTTACATGTGTAGGGACTACATCAACTTCAATCAAACCGACCTGTATTCTTAATATAGAGATGTACTAAATTAAATAAATGTTGGTTTTCTTCGCTAGACAATTCAACTTTACCAAACAATAAAATATTGCAGCTGAGAGGATGAAATGCACGTGTTGCCTCAAAAAGATATTACATGTGTTCCGACTCTTGAACATTTTCAAAGCCGATATATAAAAAAGACTAACATAGAACTTAGTGTTTGGAAGCGACTTTGAATAAAATATTTTGCAAGTTTTATTCTTTGTTCTATATTCTATAATTCGAACAATTTGACATGAGACTGGGCTTTATGCAAGGAATAAATTAGTCAATGTTATCGCCTAATACGTCGGCGTTCATAAACTTCACGTGAATTTTTGGCGTCTCGTGAATAGCGACCCATTAACCGACCTCTATGTATTGCAAAACAATATCGCCATCTTCGGAAAACGACGAAGATAAATACATGCATTCAGTCAGGTGTAAAATTATGTTAATAGTGTTCACCAGTCTCAGGTCAAATTGTTCGAACTATAGCTTAGTATACATATACTTTGTATTATTTCATCAATTTATTGTTCTGTCCCACATTGTTTTTAGCTCACCAGAGCCGAAGGCTCCGGGGGAGCTTATAGTATAGGCATTGGTCCGTCGCCGTCGGCGTCCGCGTCTGTGTCTGCGTCGTCAACATTTCAAACAACATCTTCTCTGAAACAACTTGGCCAATTGAAATCAAACTAGAACTGTCAGTGAAACTGACTAGGGCCCCGGCAGTGCCATCAGAGGAGTTGGATTTTTTTTCAAAGGGCTATTACTCTTAGAGTATTGTAGCTAGAGTTACGTCGGTTGCCATGTAATTGTGTAATGATATTGTGACCATATATCTTAAGTTTGAAGTTGATGCATTTGACTGTTTGTAAGTTATGAATTAAAAACAAAAGGGTATTACTATATGGCAACTGTCAATAACTTCACCTTCAGTTTGTAAACATGAAAAATGTTGATGGATAGACGGGCAGATAGACAGACGGACGGACGGACAGACAGGGCATTACTATACGGCACACTGTCACATTATGGTTAATATTTCTGCTAAGTAATATTTAAATCCATCCAGGTATAAGAAAGTTATAGATTGGACACAATAAAAAAGACGCTTTTTTGACCTTTTATCTCTAAGTATGACCTTGACCTTTGAAGTACGGCTGTGGGTCTTGCGTGTGACACTTCGTCACTTTATGGTTAACATTTCTGCCAAGTAATATTTAAATCCATCCAGGAATAATAACAAAGTTATTAATTGGACACAGGAAAGACCCTTTTTTGACCTTTAACCTCTAAGTATGACCTTGACCTTTGAGGTACGGACCTGAGTCTTGCGCGCAACACTCCATCACATTATGGTTAACATTTCTGCCAAGTAATATTTAAATCCATCCAGGAATAAGAAAGTTATGGAGGATAAAAAAATTTGTGGACGGACAGACGGACAGACGGACAGACAGACAGACGGACGGACAGAGTGATTACTATAGGGCACCCACACTTTCAGTGCGGGGCCCTAATTACATGTGGAACCTCTATGGGAAGGGAGAGCGAAAGTTTGTTCGGGAGCACTGGGTCACATGACCAATATGGTCGCCATGCCCATATATGGTAAAAACCTTTAAAGATCTTCTTCTCAAGAACCGAATGGCCGATGATCTTGAAACTTGGTATGCAGCATCAGGGACTCTGGCCCTACCAAGTTTGATCAAATGATTACCTTTGGTTGACCTTGACCTGTTTTACGTCAAGGTCAAATTTGGTCACTTAGACATTTGTATGGAAAAAATGGCAAAACAGTGGATTTTTCTGATTGTATATTAGATAGTGGCATCAGAAATGGTATTTACAATCAGCTGAATGGAAGTTTATCAGTTCCAAAGGTCAAGGTCATTTACCGACCTTTGTTCAGGACGCCTCAGATTCAGTATTTTTTTTTTTATTTTCTTCACTTAAATTACTTGGCCAATTGAAACCAAATTACATGTGGAGCCTCTATGAAATGAGGGAACGAAAGTTTTTTTCGTGAGGACTGGGTCACATGACCAATATGGACCGCCATGCCCAGATATGGTAAAAACCTTTAAAAAGCTTCTTCTCAAGAACCGAATAGCCGATGTTCTTGAAACTTGGCATGCAGCACGTGGGACTCTGGCCCTATCAAGTTTGTTCAAATGAAGACCTTTGGTTGACCTTGACCTGTTTTATGTCAAGGTCAAATTTGTTCACTTAGACATTTGTATGGGAAAAATGGCAAAGTAGTGAATATTTCTTGTTGCCTGGTAGGTTGTGACATCAAAAAAGTTATTTGCAGTTAGCTGAATGGAAGTTTATTAATTCCAAAGTTCAAGGTCATTACTGACCTTTGTTTTGGACGGCTCAGATTCAGTACGAGGACTGTTCAAATATGAATGCAAGTAGAACGTTTGCTCATGCACTTATGCGAAAATCACCTGGAAATAAATATCACAGCGTAGAAAAACATTTTACCTATACATTGATACCAAACCTGTTAAAATCCGTGCAATTTAGCCATGTATATCGTTCGTTAAACACTGTCTACTCTTGTATACTAATACAAAACATGGTTGGAAGAAGGTCAGAGTACGCCGTTGAAATACGGTCCTATATTAAGAGTCGTTGTATTCTTGGCATACGGTGCAAAGACATTTTTGATGAAATATGTTCGGTTTATGGGCATAATGGAATGTCTTTTCCGACAGTTTTTCGTTGGTGTAAGAAATTCAGCCGTGGGCTAGGCTCAACAGAAGATGAACCACATGATCGTCGGCCGAAAAGAGCAACATCTGCCAAGATGGTTGCTAGAGTGAAAGAAATAGTTGCTACCGATGCACGATACACCACTAGGCAAATAGCTAGTATGGTTGGCAACTCATTAGGAGCAGCTCATACAATTCTGAAACGGGATTTGAAAATGAGAAAGTTCTGTGCTAGATGGATTCACTATCTGTTGACAGATGAGCAGAAAAAGACACGCGTTCAGTGCCCCAAGAAGTTGCTTAAAAAGTTTCCAAATTACAATGCACAGTCTTTCGCTAATGTCGTCACAGGTGACGAGACATGGGTTCACTTTTTCAGCCAAAACGTGAGATTCAGAACAAAATACGGGCAACAAAATATTGCAAAAAACCATGCATTGCAAAGCGGACCATTAGCGTCAAGAAGGTTATGTATGCCATATTCTTTTCAAATCAGGGCCCTGCTATTCAGGTTGCTGTGCCTAAAGGCAAATCTGTAAATGCGAAGTTTTACAAGAATAGAGTTCTTCGAAAATTGACGAAATATTTCAAAGAACGAAGACCCGCAACTGGTTTGGCCAATGTCAGATTGCTACATGACAATGCGTCATCGCACAAGGCGTTCGTTGTGCAAGACTATCTGAAGCAGGAAAAGGTTGTTGAACTCCCTCACCCCCCGTATTCCCCTGACCTTGCCCCGTGTGACTTTTTTGTTCCCGCGGCTGAAAAAATACCTTTCTGGTCGAAAATTTGTACAGCGCAAACACCTCGGTTCTGAAATATTCCAGTGCCTTCATAGTATACCTCGAAAAGACTACCAAAATGCATTCAATGATTGGCTCAGAAGACTGAAAGTTTGTATATCTGTTAAGGGGGAATACTTTGAGGGGACAAAATAAATTTTTCATCGAAATCTATCACGGAATCATTTTAATGTGCTTTGTTGCTTTCATATTTGAACAGTCCTCGTATTTTTATCTTCTTCTCCAGTAAAAGAGCTGTGCTGATTGAAACAAAATAACATGAAAAGCCTCTATGGGCGTGAGGCAATTAAACATTATTGGTGGTAGTGTTGCCATATGACCAAGATGGGCACTTTGCCTGTATATGGTATATACCACATGACCTCAGGTGAGCGTAGTGGCCCATGGGCCTCTTGTTTCTGATACCGACTCACATCTGTACCATGAACATGTTTATGTATAACCAATCATGTTCATTGTTATGCTATACATATTGCAGTTACTATACTGGAAATTATATATTTTTGTATACTTGACATTTTTGCTTTGTGAAAGACAGTATATTACATACACCTGTACTATAACGATGGAAAATGTGTGTGCGCACGCGCGCTAAAATAGTATCACATAAGATGATACAAAGCATGATCATTTTGCTAGTTATAGCTCAAATTGGGTCACATAATGTTTTTCGCAATAAATTAAACACAAAGTCATAATTTTATAATAATTAATCAGAGTCTTACTTTTCTTAAATTTAAACGAAAGATGGTTTTCGTGTGCAAATCACAAAAACACTTTCACTGCAAGTCTCTTGGGGTGAACCATATATCGGTATAAAATTGGCTTCTTGTTGCAAATAGGCTAAGCTAGCTTTGTCACCACACAAAATGTTACAACGACGCAAAATGTTATAAAATTATAACATTTTGCGTCGAGGTGAATTTTTCCCCCCGACGCAAAATGTTATAAAATTTGGATGATGTTTTTTTTTAGCATATGTTCGTTTCGGGGAGGCTGATGAAGTGAAGAAAGATGTATTCAGTGCCTACACGTCCATTTTAACTCCAAACATCATAATATTTTCATGATTTAGGTTTTCATATGTTACAACATTTTGTGTCGAGCTTTATTGTTCACCCGACGCAAAATGTTGTAAAAATTTGAAAATAGATGTCTTGCCTATTACAGACTCGGCGAGTAAACATGTAAACAACATGGCTGCTTATTTCAAATCGGAAGAAAAATAATTGTTTTAAAAAGAAGATTAAAGTGAAGTTTAGCTCATAAAAAGGATCAAAAGGTTTGAATCGATTGCAATAAAGGTGTTTTCAATGTTTGTGGATGGAAAATTGAATGGCTGTAGTGATAATTGAGATTTCGTCGGTGACCATTTTTTGACAGTTGGGCGAGCGGTTATTCAAAGGGATCTAGATGACGGAAATCGGGTATTTTAGTTTCATTTCTCTCAATCAGATGATAAATAGACAATTTTCTGAATAATTATTTGGTCTAAAATATTTTTTTTTAAATGCAAAATGCCTACGGCTCGACAGAAATTTACCTTTTACGCAGTCACCAATGGGAGAGAGAATGGTGTTTATACCAACTGGCCTCAAGCATCTGACTCGGTATTAGGGTTTGCAAATGCTAAACATAAAGGTTTTTGCACATTTAGCGATGCTGCTGAAGCTATGGTCACTGCCGGTTTGAATGATTTCAAAGTATTTGATGGTCAAAACACTTACACCAGATGTGATTATGAAAACAACAAAATAAAAGGGGGAACCATGTCTGCAATGTCTGACACACCAAATTCTGCAGTTAAAATACATGTTTCTGATGAAGATGTTTTACAGGAAACAGGCTCTTGCAATTCCAGGAAAGGAGACGGTATTAAACAGCCTGAAAATATTGTTAGTACACAAAATAATTCTATACATACCGTGTACATTGATGGCAGTTGTATTCGAAATGGTTCGGCTTCAGCTCAGGCTGGGTTTGGGTTGTTTTGGGGTGATGGACACTCATGGAACTGCAGTATACCCCTGCCATCAGAGATAACGCCTACCAACAACAAAGCAGAGTTAAGGGCAGCAATAAAAGCAGTGCAAGTTGCCAGGGAAAATGACCTGACGGAGTTGATAATCAATTCAGACAGCAAATATGTAATAAATGGTATTAACGAGTGGGTGCAGAAATGGACAGACAATGGCAGGAGAACAGCAAGTGGTGAACGGGTAAAAAATAAAGAAGAATGGACAGAACTTGTACAACTTGTCAATAGTAGTAAAATTAAAATCACATGGCAACATGTCCAGGCACATTCTGGCATTGCGGGTAACGAAGAGGCGGACAGGCTGGCATTGCAGGCAGCAAAGGGAGAGATATTGTGCGTTCAAGCAAAAGGTCTGTTCCAGGAAACACCAAAATCCACAATAAAGTGTACTACTGCAAATCAAATGGTTTCGAAAGATCAGCACAATGTTGGGGGAATAGATGAGAAAACTGATTTCAATACTGGTAATAATCAGCAAGATTTAAAATCACAATCCAGTGTGCAGACAACCCCAGTAAGGAAAAAAAATCAAAGACAAAAGTGAAACGCCTGTTCCTGGGTCTTTGAATGGCTCTTTCATAGCAATGCAAGGGAAAACAGACACTCAACAGAAAATTCCACAATGTGACCAGTCTGCTAGTGCCCAGAGTGAACAAAATGCAAAAGTGTCAAAAAATGTGGAAAGTTTATTAGAAAATACTATGTTTGAGCTACACCAAATGAAACAGCACCAAATTGAATTCAGAGAGGTAGTTATAGATAAACTTAACAAAATCGAAGAAAGGCAGCAGAAAATTGATTCTACAATGTCAGTCATTACAAACAAAAATGAAGCAGTATCCTCAAATATTCAGAAATACTGTGAGAAAATAAACAGTTATGAAGAAGCTTTACAAATAATCTCCACAAAATGTTCAGATTCTACTAATGAGGATAAGCGTGAAATAATATGTCTGCAGAAGAGAGTAGATTCACAGCTTGATGCGGTTGGGACTACTGTTCGGTCAGTTGAAAACTCCCTTTCAGTTCTGAAACAAGGAGTTGATAAGGTGTCAATGGACTGTAAATCTGAATTTAAGAACTTAGAGTCTACAAATAGACAGCTTCAGCAGTCAGTTTTTGAAGTAAACAAAGATGTAAAGGCTACAAAGGGAGTCATAACTGATATAGAAAAATGCCTGACAGAAATGTCCAAGCAAGAGGAGTTTGTGAAATCAACTAAATCAATGAAACACCAGCTTCTACAGACAGAAACAAGTGTGTTGGAGACATCAAACACATATGGCAGGCTCTCAGTAGATAATGAAGTAACTTTTAGACATGTAAACCCTGAGGTTGAAAATGAAATTGTTATCACAGGAGTAGACCTACCTCATAGAGAAAAGATTAATGAGATTACATGTACACCTACAAATGAGTATGAAAAGGCATCAACTTCAAGTGATAGGTCTGTCAGTGCAGAGAACCCAGCAGGAATCTCGGATGAGGGAAATAGTTCTGCATCAAAGGAACCAGAGAAAAATGTCACAAGCACAAAGAGAGAAACAGTGTGCCTTCTAGGTGATTCTATATCAGGCCAAGTCAACCCAGCATTATTGGGAAAATCAACAAAGACCTTTGTAAAAAAGCTAAAAGCTTCAACAATACAAGATGTAAATAAAATGAAAGATCAAGTGAAGGATGCCAAAGTTATAATTTTACATACTGGTATTAATAATATTAGGCAGCCATCTTCGACTGAGGATAATGTATTCAACATGTTCAAAGCTATGGAATCTTTAAGGGACATTGCACCAGATAGTAAGTTAATATTGTCGAAGCCTATTCCCATTGGTGACCGCAAATTAGATGTTGAAAGGAATATTTTCAGTGCAAGTGTTGAAAAGAAGCTGATAGAGAGTGAACAATTTAAAAATGTATCATTCATAGACCATAGTAATTTGGCATCCCAGGGATTACCAATTATACATTTTTACAAGCAGGACTTGGTACATTTATCAGCAGCTGGTGTGGATACTTTTGGAAATAATTTGTACCGAGCAATCATACAAATACTAAAGAAGGATGATTTCAGCCCAGATGGTCATTTTAATTGGAAAGGTCACTTAAATCAGGAGGGGCGCTCTAACCAGGAGGCGCGCTCTAATCAGGAGCGGAGCTCTAACCAGGAGGGATGCTATAATCAAGAGGGGCGCTCTAACCAGAAGGGACGCTATAACCAAGAGGGGTGCTATAATCAGGAGGTGCACTCTAACCAGGTGGGACGCTATAATCAGGAGAGGCGCTGCAATCAGCAGGGGCGCTCTAACCAGGAGGGGTGCTCTAACCAGGATGGACGCTATAATCATGAGGAGCGTTATAATATGGAGGGACGCTATAATCAGGAGGGACGCTACAATCACGATGGATGCTATAATCAGGAGGGCCGCTCTAACCAGGAGGGACGCTACAATCAGGAGGGACGCTTAAATCGAGAGGGGCGCTTAAGTCAGGATATGCGCTCTAACCAAGAGAGACACTTCAACCAGGAGAGACACTTCAATCAGGATGGACGCTTTTATCAGGAGGGCCGCTTAAATCGAGAGGGGCGCGTAAGTCAGGAGGTGCGCTCTAACCAGGAGGGACGCTACAATCAGGAGGGACGCTTTATTGAGGAGGGCCGCTTAAATCGACAGGGGCGCTTAAGTCAGGAGGTGCGCTCTAACCAGGAGGGACGCTTTTATCAGGAGGGCCGCTTAAATCGACAGGGGCGCTTAAGTCAGGAGGTGCGCTCTAACCAAGAGAGACGCTTCAACCAGGAGAGACACTTCAACCATGATGGACGCTTTTATCAGGAGGGCCGCTTAAATCGAGAGGGGCGCTTAAGTCAGGAGGTGCGCTCTAACCAGGAGGGATGCTACAATCAGGAGGGACGCTTTAATGAGGAGGGCCGCTTAAATCGAGAGGGGAGCTTAAGTCAGGAGGTGAACTCTAACCAGGAGAGACGCTTCAATCAGGAGGGACGCTTTTATCAGGAGGGCCGCTTAAATCGAGAGGGGCGCTTAAGTCAGGAGGTGCGCTCAAACCAGGAGAGACGCTTCGATCAGGAGGGGTGCTTAAGTAATATGCGCTCTTACCTGGAGGGACGCTACAATCAGGAGGGACGCTTAAATCAAGAGGGGCGCTCAAACCAGGAGGGACGCTATAATCAAGAGGGTTGCAGAAATCGAGATGAACGCTATAATCAGGAGGGACGCAATCACCCGGAGGAACGCTCTAACCGGGAGGGGCTCTATAATCAGGAGGGAAGCTACAATACGGAGGGACGCTATTATCACAAGGGGCACTCTAACCAGAAGGGGCGCTTGTATCCAGAAGGGCGTTATAATCATGATGAGCGCTCTAACCAGATGGGGCGTTATAACGGATGTCATAATCAGGAGGGGCGCTTTAATCATCAGAGGCTCTCTACTCAAGAGAGACGTTACAATTATGGGGGACATTATAACCAGGAGGGGCTCTTTTATCAGAAGGGGCGCTATTACCAAGAGGGACACTTTTAGCCAGAAGGACCAATATATTGTTAATCAACAGTTAAATGTTTTCAATATTATAAAGACAATTATCATGTTGTGAGTGTTACATGAGAGGTGAAAATGAGGAATTATTATTCAGAGACATTACTTCATAACTTAAAATACGTGTATTACAGTTTTCATTTAAATTTAAATGACATCAGAATATCAATGTTGTTCTTCAAACAATTAGTACAAATTGACAGACAATTTTGTATATATTAACTTTTACATACATGTAAATGTCAAGTATTTGGTCTAAATACTGAATAACAATGCTTTCTTACATTGATACTTATATATTACTCTTAAATTAATGGTCTAAAATAGAGGATCTTGCATGAGTGCTCATGCATTGTTGAATTTGTTGAACGAGTTGAGGTAAGGGGATGGGATGTGAGGCTTTGCCGAGCATGTTATTCCTTTTCCTCAACAAGTTTAGTAGATTCAATAAGGCATGAACAGGAATGCAAGATTCTATTTATCATATGACTTTAAAACGCTATTTATTCACAATTTGTAAGCAAAAGAGTCAGTATTCCGCCATGCGTGGGCGTGACTTCGTTAACGGCGTTGTACATGTAACGTTACGGAGAGTTACTAATTTGCATATTTAATCCACTAGTGGATTACGGAATTGATGCATGGCGTTATTACACTCTCAGACACAATGTCACATGATAAAGCTTAATATGTCTTTACTTCACTTTAATCTGTCTTATTTGAAACAGTTACATGCAACATGGTTTACATTAATTCTGAAAACTTAATGACAGTCAGTTGCTGGAATATTAATGGTTTGGAGTGTAAGATTAATGGTGTTAAGGCTAATAAATTACATGATAGTGAGGTGATTAACAGTCTTACCGGATCTGACTTTATAGGTCTGGTTGAAACGCATGCTGACAATACCACTGATATTTCTTTGAAAGGATATTATGTGTTTCGAAAAGACAGACCTAAACATAAGAAGGCATGGAAGGCATCAGGTGGCATTGCAGTTTTTGTAAAAGAATCTTTACGGCATGCATGTAAATTTGATCCTTTATCTGATAGTGATGTTATCTGGGTTAGGGTTCTAAAAGAGTTTACTAATCTAAGTAATGATTTATTTTTAGCTTTTTTATATCTTCCCCCTATCAATTCGAGTTATGGTAAGGCTAATGGAGCTGATATTATTAAAAAAATCGAAAAACACATTGAATTCTTTTCCTGTAAGGGAAAAGTTTTAATATGTGGCGACTTAAATGCAAGGGTTGGCGACAACATGGATGTATTAGAAAAAGAGGATGAACCTCATATTCCTTTTCCACATGATGGTTCTTATGAATTTATCCTTCCACGTGTGTCATGTGATGATAAAACAGTTAATCAATATGGTAAATGGTTAGTGGACCTGTGCACTGATAATCAAATGTATATTGTAAATGGACGCACATTAGGTGACCTCACTGGCAAATTTACATGTCACACTCCAAGAGGAAGTAGTGTCATAGACTACTTCATAGCAAGTAGGCCATTGTCTAATATAATCTTTAGTATGTGTGTAAATGATCTTAGCCTTTCTTCTGACCATTGTTGGTTAACAATAAAGGTAAAAGTAGGTAGAGATTTTCTATCTGATGAAAATGTTTCAAAGGATAGTAATAATAATTGTACTCATTTACCTGATACATTTGTATGGTCTGATGGAGCAAAAGTTGAATATCAAGCAGCATTTAACACTTCAGAGGTAAAAAGTAAGCTTTCAGATATTGACTACGAAGTAGATTCAGATAATGTAAATATTCAGTGCCTAATAGATAAGTTAACAGATGTTTTGATATCAGTAGGAAACAAAACTCTGCGAAGAAAATCATTCAAGCTTAAGCGTAAAAACATGTGTAAGGTTAATAAAAAGTGGTATGATAGCAACTGCAAGAATTTACTGAGGGAAGTCAAGACAGCAAAAAATTCGTTTAATCGTAGTGTTTTCAATAACACTTTAAGGATTCAATATTATAAAAAATTAAAAGAATATAAGAGATTGATAAAGTATAAAAAGCGAAAGTTTAAAGATAATCTTACAAACATGTTGAGCAATGCAATGGAAAATGACCCCCAGACAGCATGGAAAATCATACATGAACTTAAAAATGACTCTTTACCAGCTGATAAAGCAGAAAAGATTAACCGATCGGAATGGTACAATCACTTTCGAGACCTTTTAAAAAGTAATACAGAACAAATAGATGCTGAGAGACTTGATACAATCAGAGAAGAACTTCAACAATTTGAAAGTGATGTGAAGACTGGTAACATAGATTATGAAATAAATGAAAAAGAAATTTTAGATGCATGTAATAATTTAAAAAATAATAAAGCTAGTGCCTATGATATGGTGAAGAATGAAATGATTAAATCGGCCTTTCCATTCATAAAACAAACATTAGTTAATGTTTTTAATAAACTTTTAAAACTAGGACAATTTCCATCATCTTGGACCGAAGGAATTATTGTCCCTGTTCATAAACAGGGCAGTGGTGTAGACCCAAACAATTACCGTGTTATTACTTTGAACAGTTGCTTTGGAAAATTATTTTGTCATGTTTTAAATAGTAGAATCTCCAATTATTTAGAAAACAAATCATTTATTATCAGAGAACAGGCAGGATTTAGAAAGCATTTCCGGACTTCTGACCAAATCTTTATTCTAAAAACAATAATTGATAAATATATTCAAAGAAATGGCAAAGGAAATAAACTTTATGCATGTTTCATTGATCTTAGGAAGGCCTTTGATACTGTCTGGCATGAGGGTTTATTATTGAAATTGCAGAGAGCAGGTATCAATGGAAATGTGTTTCAGCTACTAAAATCAATGTATCAAGGGTCTATATCTCGTTTAAAATGCAAAAATATTCTGACTGAGCCCATTACTATAACTCAAGGTGTGCACCAGGGTAATGTACTCAGTCCCTTGTTATTCAATATATTTATTAATGATATTTGGAACAATATGAATTTTGATGATGCACCAATTTTAGATGATTCTAGAGTGAGTCATTTATTGTATGCAGATGATTTAGTCTTATTGTCAACTTCGGAGAGCGGTTTACAAAGCAATATAGATAAGGTATATGAATTCTGTAAGAATTGGGGTTTGGCAATTAATATTAATAAGTCGAAGGTTATGACGTTTTCAAAATCTGGCCGGCTGCCTAGAGACAGTGCACAGTTTGTAGTTGGTGCAGAAGCTCTGGAATATGTTAATCAATATAAATATCTTGGTGTAAATATCTCCAACACGGGCAAGTTTTCAGTTGCAGAGAAAAACCTAAGCTTGAAAGCCAGTAGGGCTCTATTTTCTATTAAGCAGAGTATCTTCAATAAAACACTAAAACCCTCAGCAATTTTAAATATTTTTGATGCACTTGTTAAACCTATTGCCCTGTATGGTTGTGAAGTTTGGTCTGCTTATAAACCTTCTTTTCAAACTAAATCTATTGACGAATTACTTGAGCTGTCATTTAAAAGCACTAATGATTTTGATAAAGTACATACACGTTTTTGTAAATTTGTTCTTGGAACACATTCAAAAGCCTCGAATTTCGCTGTATACAGTGAACTGGGTCAATTCCCTCTCTTAATAACAATATTAACTAGCTGTCTTAACTTCTGGTTGCATATCATACAGTCAAATAGGGATACACTACTCTCAAAAGCCTACATGGAGCAAATAAACAGCAGTATGGATAAAAGTCGTTGGGCTTTATTCATTAAAAATATCTTACACGACTTAGGATTTTCTCATGTTTGGAATAACCATAGCACCTTTAATTCTTTTGCCCTTCTTAATTCAATTAAACATAAGCTGAAAAAACGTTATATATCCTTCTGGTACAAACGCTTATCAGGTGATGAAGGAATGAGGAAATTGCGTACATATAAGATACTTAAGCAAAATTTTGGACGTGAAACTTACATTGAAGATATATATGACAAGGATATAAGAAAATGTATCTGTTCACTTAGAATAAGTACACACAAACTCAGAATTGAACGAGGGAGGTATTGTGGTGAAACTGTAGAAAATAGATTGTGCACTGTGTGTAATGAAATTGAAACCGAAGTACATTTCTTATGTCAATGTCAAAAATACAAGAGTTTAAGGGGAAAAATGTTTGAAAGTATTTATGGAACTAACTGCATTTCAGTCACTGATCCGGATGCCTTATTCTATGAGTTGTTGACCAGTCAAAACAAAAACATTCTCAAGGCTGTTGGTAAATTCATTCAAGATTGTTCAGTCACATAAGTAGTATATTTAAAACTTTATATGCCCAGAATGTTACACTCCAAATCATTGATTTCATTGCATGTTTGTGAGAGTGTTATGTGAGAGAAAGATAATGTTTCTTATTGTTGTTCAAATTGTATTATATGTATTGTTTGCCATTAACCCACTAGTGGGTACAGCAGTGCAATAAATTCTATTCTATTCTATTCTATTCTATTCTAGGTTGTATGGACATATAGTGATTGTGCAAAAAAGTTGATTTTATCTCTCAGCAACCTAACTTTACGACGATAAAGAATGTTATAAAAGTTATAACATTTTGCGTCGTGCTTAATTTTTCTCCCAACGCAAAATGTTATAAATTATAACATTTTGCGTCGGGGTGATTTTTTTCCCCCAACGCAAAATGTTATAAAATTTGGACTACTGTTTTTCTAGCATATTTTCGCTTCGGGGGTGGGGGGGGGGGGGGCAAATGAAGTGAAGAAAGATGTATCCGGTGCCCACACGTCCATTTAAACTCCAAACATCATAATATTTTCATGAGTTAGGTTTTCATAAGTTACAACATTTTGCGTCGAGCTTTATTTTTCAAGCATATTTTCGTTTCGGGGAGGCAGATGAAGTGAAGAAAGATGTATTCAATGCCCACACGTCCATTTTAACTCTAAACATCATAATATTTTCATGATTTAGGTTTTCATAAGTTACAACATTTTGCGTCGAGCTTTATTTTTCATCCGACGCAAAATGTTGTAAAATTTGAAAATAGATGCCTTGCCTATTACAGACTCGGCGAGTTATAGGTTGTATGGACATATAGTGAATGGCAAATAAGTTGATTTTATCTCTCAGCAACCTCACTTCACGACGATAAAAAGTGTTATATAAGTTATAACATTTTGCGTCGTGCTTAATTTTTCTCCCAACGCAAAATGTTATAAAATTATAACATTTTGCGTCGATGTGATTTTTTCCCCCAACGCAAAATGTTATACAATTTGGATGACTGTTTTTTTTAGCATATTTTCGCTTCGGGAGGCAGATGAAGTGAAGAAAGATGTATTCAGTGTCTATACGTCAATTTTAACTCAAAACATCATAACATTTTCATGAGTTAGGTTTTCATGAGTTAGGTGCCTGATGCTCTGTTTCTGGTCGGACCCATCGGAGTCTAACTGTTGGTTTCTTTTGCTCCAGCATTTCAGTGGTTTCTTGCTGTCGAGTCCTCACCGTTGTCGCACCTCTGTGGTTCTTTGATTATTTGTTTTCACGGAGATGTTGCACTGATGAGTTAGGAGGCCTTCATGCGGACTGAACAAATTATTTGTCTAAATCGCGACGGAAGTAAGGGCGAGGATTGTGGCCACGTATAATCGATTAAAGCCCCCCAGTGGCAATCTTTCCACTGACCTATCCAAGGCGGTTCTTCTGTGGCGATTTATTTATGTTGTTGTTTGCTATTTACTGTGTGTATCACGTGTGTCTTTTTATTTTGGATGGCCATTTTGTGGGAAAGTAACTGTCCGTATGGCCTTCCTTTGTTTAGGTTTCCATTATGGTCTGGTCGCTTAATGTTTGTGTTTCTTTCCCTTTGGTGTCTTTGGTGGGTGGAGTAAGTTAATTGTATCGATTCCTGATCTTTGTTTTACATCTACTTTTCATAAGTTACAACATTTTGCGTCGAGTTTTATTTTTCACCCGACGCAAAATGTTGTAAAAAAATGAAAATAGATGTCTCGCCTATTACAGACTCGGCGAGGCGTAGGTTGTATGGACATATATTTATAGTGCAAATAAGTTGTTTTTATCTCTCAGCAACCTAACTTCACGACGATAAAGAATATGATAAAAGTTATAACATTTTGC
The DNA here is from genome assembly GCA_963580285.1 of Lucinisca nassula. NCBI lineage: Eukaryota > Metazoa > Mollusca > Bivalvia > Lucinida > Lucinidae > Lucinisca > Lucinisca nassula. The sequence goes on along the minus strand of OY757019.1, from coordinate 148,032,394 downwards.
GCCGTGCTTACTTTTTCTCCCCACGCAAAATCTTATAAAATTATAACATATTGCGTCGAGGTGAATGTTTCCCCCAACGCAAAATGTTATATTAATTTGGAATACTGTTTTTCAAGCATATTTTCGCTTCGGGGAGGCAGACGTAGGGAAGAAAGATGTGTTCAGTGTCTACACGTCCATTTTAAGTCCAAACATCATAATATTTTCATGATTTAGGTTTTCAAAAGTTACAACTTTTGCGTCGAGCTTTATTTTTCACCCGACGCAAAATGTTGTAAAAAATTGAAAATAGATGTCTTGCCTATTACAGACACGGCGAGGCGTAGGTTGTATGGACATATAGTTATAGTGCAAATAAGTTGTTTTTATGTCTTAGCAACCTAACTTTACGACGATAAAGAATGTTGTAAAAGTTATAACATTTTGCGTCGTGCTTAATTTTTCTCCCAACGCAAAATGTTATAAAATTATAACATTTTGCGTCGAGGTGAATTTTTTCCCCCAACGCAAAATGTTATAAAATTTGGATGACTGTTTTTCTAGCATATTTTTGCTTCGTGGAGGCAGACGAAGTGAAGAAAGATGTATTCAGTGCCCACACGTCCATTTTAACTCCAAACATCATAATATTTTCATGATTTAGGTTTTCATAAGTTACTACATTTTGCGTCGAGTTTTATTTTTCACCCGACGCAAAATGTTGTAAAAATTTGAAAATAGATGTTTTGCCTATTACAGACTCGGCGAGACGTAGGTTGTATGGACATATAGTAATAGTGCAAATAAGTTGTTTTTATCTCTCAGCAACCTTACTTTACGGCGATAAAGAATTTAAAACATTTTGCGTTGACGTGACTTTTTCCCCCAATGCAAAATTTTATAAAATTGTGAAGACTATTGTTCTTGCAAATACACGATTCGGGGAGGCAGACGAAGTGAAGGAAGATATGTTTAGTATCTACACGACCATTTTAACTCCAAACATCATAATATTTTCATGATTTAGTTCTTCATAAGTCACAATATTTGAGCACTGCAGCTATCTTGGTCGCACAGGTCGACCTTGAGCATTCATAGACACTCATATTTTACGTGTTCTCATGTCAAAGCAGAGCTGAATCCGACCCCCACACGAGTACTTGTTAACTGCTTAGAGGATCGAAGTCTGCCCAGGCAATGCGGTGTGAGTCCATGCTTATAAACCCTATTGGTTTCAGTTGACGTCAGAGCTTGAGATATCATTTCATCATAACGTCGGGTAAAAATCTCAGAAAATTGGAAGCAACATCTCCAAAATGACCTTAACAGTGCTGACGGGGACGTTAAACCTCAAATCAAACAAACAAATCATGTCAAAGCTCACAGCATTTTTGAAAAAACAAAATGCATTGTTTTATCATTTTCCATTGAAAAGGCTAAGGAACCGAATTTGACTTTATCGTTAAACAGCAATGGTCAACGTAGGGTCACCATTTTTGCCAATTCTGCAATAATCAGTCACCCAATGCTTACCTACCAAGTTTCAAGACAATTGGCCATGTGGTTCTGGAGAAGAAGAATTTTTAGTTTTATACCTTATTTGGGCATGGCGGCCATCTTGGTCATGTGATCTATAACATTGGTGAAAACTTTCTTTCCTCCTTTGTGAGGATGCCACATATAAAATCTAGTTGGAATTGGCCCAGTGCTTTCAGAGAAGACATTTGAAAATGGTTGACAGTCGATCTACCATCCTATAAGTTCCCTCAGCGCCCTTGGCTCAGGGGAGCTAAAAATAAAAATCGTTACGGGTGGGAAACCCTAAACACACATATTTTTATCATTCAGCCTAGAATCAATTCTTCAGTATTTATCAGACATTGGTTCTGTGTGCTCGTCAGAACCGCCTTAAGAAGTTGTTTCTAAAGAGAACCCACAGCCCATGTTAGGAGTGAAAATAAGTAATATATAAAAACTTTTACTCTGAAAGATTAGCGGTTTGGAGATATGATAGAATGCAATATGTCACATGAATGTGTTATCTAATGGATAGCTATTTGTCTGTCTTCGTTTCAGCCTCTCCGTCTCTTTCCTAACCCATTAGGGTGGAAGTCACATTATTAGAATCATTTCTTTAATCTGTGTTGCAAAATAAAGTCCCATGTACATGTAGCTTAGCAGGTCAGCAAACACAGCTATATAAATCTCCTTTATTGTCCAGTTTATTTCAGTTGTTATCGCATGCATCAACTGGCTTAAATTTTCTAGCACATTCAACCTTCAATATTTTATCAAAGGTGCATTTTCCTTCACTGACTCCTGCACAAATATATTACATTAAGCATGATCATCTGCAGATAGCAGAGTTCCTTAAAACACATCACGTTTACAAAGTAGAAGTAAAACAAAGATCAGGAATTGATACAATTAACTTACTCCATCCATAAAAGACACCAAAGGGAAAGAAATACAAACATTAAGCGACCAGACCATAATGGAAACCTAAACAAAGGAAGGCCATATGGACAGTTACTTTCCCACAAAATGGCCATATGGCCATCCAAAATTAAAAAACACAAGTGATACAAGTCTATGTATTGAATACCTCTTTTAACATCCCCTTTATATAGAAAAAGTGGGGTTTATGTGGGTAATAATTGTTTTCCATGTGTTTGCTCTAACGAGCGCCAACAATCATTATTCAACCTTTAAATAAGGCAAACCTTACTTGTTTTCTGAGAAAACAGTGGTCCCCACACTACGTACTCCTTTCAAAACACGCTTAATTTACCAGCAGTGCTGTGTATGTGTTTGAGGTCATACGGAGACGGGGCCTCGGTTTAAAGACTCATCCGAAAGTCTGGAGAAGCCCAAAATCAACCCTAGACCACTTATGAGCTCACCTTGGCCGAAGGCTCCAGGGGAGCTTATAGGATGGTAGTCCCTCCGTCGTCCGTCCACACTTTTGACCAGCTATATCTCTGCAGCCTGCATGCTGATCTCAATCATTTCTTATCTGTATCATGCCTCGTGTGGGTCATTGATGGCGTTAGCTTTTTGTCGCAATCGAATGAAAACTTCGGTTGCTATGGCAACCACAGGGTCCCATAGATTTACAATGGGAAAATGCTTGTCACCACCGTAGCAACTTAAGATTTGATCAGATCTTTCTAAAACTTTTATATATAAGTAGACTGGGGATGCAAGCTCGGATGAGTTCTAAAACTGGCAAAGTCGGCCAATTAATTATGGAGTTACGATCCCTTTATTGCTAAAAATGCCCTTTTTACCTTGTCATCACCGTAGCCCCTTCAGTTTTGATCGAATCTTTCTGAAATTTATATGCAAGGTGGCGTGGAATAAAAACTCGGATGAGTTCGAAAACGGCCAAGTCGGCCCATTTATCATAAAGTTACGTCCCTTTGATTGCTAAAAATGACTATATTTTACCTTGTCATCATCGTAGCGCCTTTAGTTTTAATCGGATCTTTCTGAAACTTATATGTAAAGTGGCTGGGGATAAATACTCGGATGAGTTCAAAAACCGTCAAGGTCGGCCCATTTATCGTAGAGATGCGGCCTTTTGAAAAATGCCTATTTTGACCTGGTCATCACCGAAGCCCCTTCAGTTTTGATCGGATCTTTCTGAAACTTATATGTAAGGTGGCTTAGAATGACAACTCGAATGAGTTCGAAAACCTGCCAAATCGGCCCATTACTTGAGGAGTTACGCCAATTTAATTGCTGAAAATGCCTTTTTTTTACCTTGTCATCATAGCCGTAGCGCCTAGACTACTACACAGACTTCTATTTTAAAATAGAAGACTGTAGTGAATGGCTGATCATGTGATTTTACCGAGCGCTTCTGTATGTCGATAAATATACGACACACCATGTAAACATGTCTGATGGATTCTCTTGGTTTATTTATAGAACATAAATTACTCTGAACCTGCATAAATATGTGTAAATCATCGTTTTATAAAGGAATTGACATTTCACCGTATTCTTATTTTTCTGATCGGTTGTATTTTGCTTAAAAAAAGTTTATTTTCTACATCTTTTCCTTGTATGTCAAACTGAAAAATGCCTTTATTCCTTGATATTCCCATCACGTTACCAAGTCAAAGTAATAAACACCCTTGCAAACATTACTTTATTGAGAGAAAAGGTGGGGTGCAAGGGGTAAAACACAGTTGTTGAAACGTCTTTTCGTTTTTTGATATAATGCGTACATTACATTAACACTCCCTTGCAATGAGCACCCCTTTTAACCCCACTTTATATCATGACTAGTAGGGTTTGCGAAGTAATGATTAGTCTTTTAATTCTGTAAAAACAAATATTAAAATGGCTTCACTGAGGCGGTTATAGGAACCCCAAGGACACTTAAGTACATGTACCTAGGTAAACTACAGAATGGCTTGAGCTAGGATCTTGAAATTTTATATATGACATGAGCATAAAAAATAAGCGGACCCGTATTTTGTTCTTTTCAGTCGGACTTGTCCTTGCGGAGTTATGCCCCTTTTTTACTTATGCATTGTGGCTATAGGGAAACCTTGTGAACAAAATATCTGGAGAACCGCTTGAGCGAGGCTCATGATATTTAGCATTAATTTTAGGCCTAATGTGTAGATGACCAGATTAACTTTTGACGAAATTCCGGAAATATTTTACGGAGTGATGCTCCGCTTGAGCTAGGCTCATGATATTTGGCATACAGTTTGGGTCTAATGTGTAGATGGCCTGATTAACTTTTGACGAAATTCCGAAAATATTTAATGGAGTTATGCCCCTTTTATGACTTGTGCATTGCGGCTATAGGGAAACCTTGTGAACAAAATATCTGGCAAACCGCTTGAGCTAGGCTCATGATATTTGGCATACAGTTTGGGTCTTATGTGTAGATGACCTGATTAAGGTTCTGCCCTGTCCGTCCGTTACGCCTTAAGTACCTAGGTAAACTAAAGAATGGTTTGAGCTAGGATCTTGAAATTTCATATATGGAATGGGCATGAAAAATAAGCGGACCAGTATTTTTTTTTTCTTTTCCGACGAACTGGACCTTGCGGAGTTATGCCCCTTTTTATGCCCCGAACTTCGAAGAAGTTGGAGGGGCATGTTGCTTCTGCCCTGTCCGTCTGTCCGTCCGTCCGCTACGCTTTAAGTACCTAGGTAAATTACAGAATGGCTTGAGCTAGGGTCTTGAAATTTCATATATGGCATGAACATGAAAAATAAGCGGACCCATATTTTGTTTCCGTCGGACTTGTCCTTGCGGAATTATGCCCCTTTTTTATACTTATCCATAGTGGCTATAGGGAAACTTTGTGAACAAAATATCAGGAGCACCGCTTGAGCTAGGCTCATGATATTTGGTATGCTGTTTGGGTCTAATTTGTAGATGACCTGCTAAACGTTTGGCCAAATTCCGATTTTTTTAACGAAGTTATGCGCCTTATTTGACTTAAGCATTGTGACTATGGGGAAACCTTGTGAACAAAATAGCTGGAGAACCGCTTAAGCTACATGTAGGCTCGCGATATTTGGCATACAGTTTGGGTCTTATATGTAGATGACCTGATTAACGTTTGACGAAATTCCGAAAATAATAATTGGAGTTATGCCCCTTTTTAGACTTATGCATTGCGGCTATAGAGAAACTTTGAGAACAAAATATCTAGAGAACCACTTGAGCTAGGCTTATGATACTTGGTATACAGTTTAGGTCTAATGTGTAGATGACCTGATTATCGTTTGATGAAATTCTGAAAATATTTAATGGAGTTATGCCCCTTTTTTGACATTCATTTTGGCTATGGGGAAACCTTGTGAACAAAATAACTGGAGAACCCCTTGAGCTAGGAGCATGATATTTGGCAGTCTGTTTGCTACTTAGGTAAAGATTACCTGAATAACTTTTGTTTAAAACCTGTTAATATTCACCAGGTTTATTTTAATGCAAATGATCATGATGCACTATTTACTGTCCCATTTAGGGACAAGCATATGGTTGGGGGCATAGTGTTTCACAAACACAATTTCTAGTTGACTTATGCATTGTGGCTATAGGGAAACCTTGTGAACAAAATATCTGGAGAACCGCTTGTGCTAGGCTCATGATATTTGGCATACTGTTTAGGTCTAATGTGTAGATGGCCGGATTAACTTTTGACGAAATGCCGGAAATATTTAAAGGAGTTATAACAAAAGTTATTCAGGTCATCTTTACCTTAGTAGCAAACAGACTGCCAAATATCATGCTCCTAGGCTCACAATATTTGGCATACTGTTTGAGTCTAATGTGTAGATGAAATGATTAACTTCTGACGATATTCCGAAAATATTTAATGGAGTTATGCCCCTTTTTGGACTTATGCATTGTGGCTATAGGGAAACCTTGTGAACAAAATATCTGGAGAACACGTTGAGCTAGGCTCATGATAATTGGTATACAGTTTGGGTCTAATGTGTAGATGACCTAGTTAAATTTTGACGAAATTCTGAAAATAGTTAATGGAGTTATGCCCCTTTTTGGCATTTTACATTTAGGCTATAGGGAAACCTTGTGAACAAAATAACTGGAGAACCGCTTGAGTTAGGCTCATAATATTTGGCAGTCTGTTTGCTACAATGGCATAGATGACCTGAATCACTTTTGTCTAAAATCTGTTAATATTTGGCAGGTTTATTTTTAAAGCAAATGATCATGAGGTACTGTTTACTGTCCCATTTACGGACAAGCATATTGTTGGGGGCATAGTGTTTCAAAAACACAATATCTAGTTACAACATGAAATAAAACTAATACTTTTTATCGCTTTTATTGGAATGTTAATAACCTGTGTCAGAGGTGTACGTTTTTAATAATGAGCCGGGGCATGACAAATCCTTCAATAAGTCCGGTGCAACAAGCAGAGACTCAAATCAACCTTCGCACCAATCCACTATGACAAGTTCTTTTGCTTATGTCTCTTAACATAGATATTAGCCCACAGTAGGGACATGCGATCAGCGAAGACTGATCAGACTGTGCGAATGTGCAGGCTGATCTGAGTCTTTGCTGGTCGCTCAAGACTACTTGCAGATTTTGTCATGCGCTGGCTCAATTTATTAATATTTTACACTGTAACTTAAAGGTCATCTGAAAGTCGCCATATGAAACTGTCAACATTTACTGAAACGTGTATAAAACAATGTCAAGTAATTCTTTTGGGTTGCAATTGTCGTATTTTTCCCATTAATCACCATTTAACTCCAATTTTTGGCCGCACCTATAAAATATTAACATCGCTTATCGTTCTTGGAAATGGTTACGTCCCTTGAAAGATAATGATACGCGTGACGTCAGAGTTGTAGAAGCGTCCTTGAGACGGGTGAGTAAATTTACCGGAACGGACCTAATTACCGGAACGGACCACCCCCCCCCCCCACGACCTCCGGTTTCAACCTTATTTTTAGTATATTTGTATAAAATACACATTATGTTGAGGGGTATTAAGTTGGCTTGGAGGCTGGAGTATGGAGTTTGGAATTCGGTTTATTCCGTAGTAGTAAAGTAAAGTAAAATATTAGCGAATGTTAGGCAAAATCAATATTCCAAGCCGCGAATCCAAAGCCAATTCCACATGCTCTTCTTCATTAATAATTTTGACAAATGTGGAATATGGGTCAGTGCACAATAATATCCCCTGTGCGTCAGGCCCACCACAATCACTTTCCCTAGTGGTGTTTGGAGCAGAAATAATGAAAAATCATGACTCTAAATAATATGTGGTTCGCGCCTGGCTCGTGTCAAATGTGAGACGCTAAGATCTGCAACGGAAGGTCATGTGTTGTTTCTCCAGGCACTCCGGTTTTCGTCCTGTGATTAACGATTGACTCGATATAAATGAAATAATCTTGAAAGGGCCATAAAAGATATAACAAAATTAAAAAGAAAACAATTGGCAATCCTCTTAGAGGCCTACCCAGTCAAGTGGTGCGAGTCGAGAAACCCTATTGGTTTCACTTGGCGGCAAAATACCTTAATAGTTTTGAAGGTGCTCGTAATGGTCAGATGTGAGCGAGTAGCAGTAATAGGAGAGAAAAAAGGTGATGTTAACCTAAAATCAAATAAATAAGATAGGATCTGAGCCATTTATGACAGTATTGTGTTCCGAATATACGCATGCGCCGAACGGAGACTCCATTCAGCCTGCGCATCCGCGCATTCTGATCAGCGTCTTCATTGCGTTTCTTGTTCACAAATAATAAGGAAATTGGATTAACTATGATGGTCTCTTAGTGAACAGAAATTACTTTTTAATAGTGCCAAATTAATTTATTGTTATCACGATAAATCTAAAAGAATCTACTGTATTACCATGGCCATTGCGCATTGTAACAATGTTTAAGTTTCTTAATGTTGCACACGGTAATCAAAATGGAGATGGGGGCAATAATCAGGAATCGATACAATCAACCCACAGCTCCCATCAGAGACACCAAAGGGAAAGAAACACAAATATGAAAAAAAACAGACCTTAGGGAATCATCAATAGCGGGAAGCCAAAAGGACAGTTACTTTCCCACAAAATGGCCAATAGGCTAGCCAAAATAAAATAATGTAAGCGACACAAACACCCAAAGACAAACCACAATAAAAATAAACAGCGACAGAAGAACCCCCTGGGAACGGTCAGCGGAAACGAATTCCACTGGGGGGCTGAAATCGATTTTACGTGGCCACAATCCCCGCCCTTACCACCGTCGCAATTTAGACAAATAATTTGTTCAGTCCGCATGAAGGCCTCCAAACTTCAAAAACAAACCATAACAAAAATAAACCGCGACAGAAGAACCGCCTTGGATTACTTGGAACGGTCAGTGAAACAAATTCCACTTGGGGGCTTAAATCGATTTTATGTGGCCACAATCCTCGCCCTTACTTCCGTCGCGATTTAGACAAACAATTTGTTCAGTCCGCATAAAGGTCTCCGAACTCATTAGTGCAACATCTCCGTGAATACAAATTATCAAACAACTACAGAGATGAAACAAAGGTGAGGACTCGACAGCAAGAAACCACTGAAATGGTGAAGAAAAAGAAAACAAACAATTAGACTCCGATGGCCCCGACCAGAGATAGAGCATCAGGCACCAACCAACATTACCTTGAATTAGATCTCTCTACTTCTCAATAAGCATTTACGCTGGAACCGTCATAGAACCTGAGGCCTGACCCACCGGCGTGAAATAAAAGAGGGAAGCAAGGTTGTCAACCATGATTGGGTTAACTACCATGCATGCAGTCTGTTGTATAACATTTATGTTGTACCCAACCTTTTTATATCGAAAAACGTATTTACGAAATTGGGTGCTGAAGTCATTGCGGTTATATATTTTTCTGAGTGAGTTAGTGTTTTGAGTTTTGCGTCCCATCAACAGCTTAGGTCATACGGAGACGGGACCTCGGTTTAAAGACTCACCCGAAAGTCTAGAGAAGCTCGGGATCGCTCCTGGGATCCCTGGTTTACAAGGCGAGTAGCGTAACCACTACACCACGGAGGCTTCTATATATTTTTCTGAATTTATATAGGGGAGACCGGGGCTAGTTGGTCCGAAAATTGCATTTTTTAAGATGCTGACATAAATATTCATTAGCTTGTAATACTTTTACATTATGCAACTAGAATAATCCATTGGAGTGTGTTGCTTGCTGTTGGCAACACGTTTTGTTTCACTTTTTAACTGCAGTGGACAAGACATACAGGAAATTCCAATTGACTTCTACCCTGTTTACACTGACTCTAGAGGTACAACAGCTAGCCAGCATAACCTTTCGTTTCATGTACCCCAGTTGTGCACTGTATCAATTCTAAAGAAATCTTTTAGGTTTAAGGAATTTCCTAGCTCAAATAAACTTTGTTATTTATCCATATTTTCAGTGATGTTAGGAAATGCTTGGGATGTTGAAACTAATCCTGGTCCAGATTCCCGAAATAACAGTACACATTTCCCATGTGGGGTCTGTACTGAAAGTGTTGGTTGGGATGACCGAGGAATTTGTTGTGATACTTGTAATGTCTGGTATCATATAGGCTGTCAAGGCATGTCTTCAACTATGTATAGCATTTATACTATAGTCCATTGAGTACAAGCAAGGCATGGGATTGCTTGAAATGTGGAATGCCTAACTTTTCCACATCGCTATTTGGTGATTCAGCAACTTTAGATACTCAGAATAGATTTGATCCATTAGCATCCCTGTCCGAGCCTGATAGTCCGATACCAGACAATATTGGCCCACCTACTGCAGCTTCTTCGCCCATTGTGCAGCAACCAAGAGGAGCTAAACCGAGGACCAAAAAAGCGGTCCTCAACCACCCCGTCAGAATTTTGATTATGAATTGTCAGTCAATTAAGAATAAAAGAGCTGAAATTCACACAATTATCGACTCGGCTAAACCAGACATCATTTTGGGGAATGAGTCTTGGTTAACACCAGATATCAAAAACTCGGAGATTTTCCCAGATTCATTTGAGGCCATCCGGAAAGACAGAGTTGGAGATGCCCATGGTTGTGTCTTCGTGGCATTTAAAAACAGACCTTCTCTGCACAGAAACTGAAAGCTGAACATTATTGGGTGTAGGACTCTGTACCTTGGTTCTTTTTATCGTCCACCAGATCAGATTGACCCAGATTATCTTGAGGCTTTCAATACATCCTTGGCTAGGATAATGTCAAATGGAAATGCCCACATATTGGTAGGAGGGGACTTCAACTGTGGTGATATTGAATGGAGCAACCAGCAGGTACCCCATGGGGTGTCGAAAAGGCACACACAACAACAACTTTTGGATATAGTAAAAGAACACTGTCTCTCTCAAGTCGTAAATATACCCACCCGGCAAGAAAAAACCCTAGATTTGCTATTTACAAATTCTCCATCCCCCGTTAGTCGTGTCAAAGGGATGCCCCCGATCGGCAAGGCCGATCATGATATAGTTTATATTGAGTATGACATAAAAGCAAAGCGAATCCGACAGGTCCCGCGTAAAATATATTTATATAAGCGTGCGGATATGAATGGTCTGCGGGACCATATGGCGCGATTTAAGGATTCCTTCCTTTCCTCTGACCTCTCTCGCATGTCTATAAATGACTTGTGGGTCAGTTTTAAGACCGAACATACGACGGCCATGGACAGTAACATACCAATAAAAATGACCAAAACAAAGCATTGTGTACCATGGATCGATAACACGATCAAACACCTAGTCAGAAGGCGTGACAGAATGTACTTTCGTGCTCGTATGTCTAGCAATCACGACGCGAAGAACCATAACAAAAGGTTCAGAGCACATGTACAAAAGATAATTAGAGATGCATATTGGAAGCATGTTTCCAGCATGTTTACCTTTGATGATGAAAATATTGATCCAGAGGGCCCCCAGAAGAATGGGAAAGTTAAGAAAATTTGGTCATTTGTAAAGTCCCTGAAAAAAGAATCATTTGGGATCACTTCACTTAGGGAAAATGGAATTTTGAAAACTGAATCGAACGACAAGGCAAATATATGTAATAAGCAGTTTCAATCGGCGTTTACACGTGAAGCTGACGGTGAGCTACCATCAAAAGGTACAGGTCCGTTCCCCTCTATGGGGGACATAATAGTTGACCTCAAAGGGGTCGCAAAACTGATGGACAAGCTCAACATACATAAGGCATCTGGGCCTGACGGTCTGCATGCCAGGGTGCTTAAGGAATGTAGTGCTGAAATATCTCCCCTGCTGGCCTTTATTTTCAATGAATCACTTGCTCGGGGCACTGTACCAGATGACTGGCGACAAGCAAACGTAACCCCGGTCTTTAAGAAAGGAGAAAAATATGATGCTGCGAATTACAGACCAGTGTCGCTCACATGCATATGTTGCAAAACCCTGGAGCATATATTAGTTAGCAACATTAACAAGTACCTAGCCTCTAAAAGCATTATTGCTGACTGTCAACATGGTTTCCGAAGTCGAAGGTCTTGTGAAACTCAATTAGTTCAGTTCTACCCTGACATAGTGAGCAATCTGGATGGGGCCATTAATCGTGGCCACAAACAGACTGACCTGATTATCATGGATTTTGCCAAGGCATTCGAAAAGGTATCTCACAGGAGGCTATTGTACAAACTGGATAATTATGGGATTAGAGGATCCACACTTAAGTGAATCAGCTCATGGCTCTCTGGACGCACACAACAAGTTGTTCTTGATGGCCAAGCGTCGGATCCAGTCCCTGTGTTGTCCGGTGTCCCACAAGGTTCGGTACTTGGACCGGTCCTTTTCTTGATATTTATAAACGATGTTCCTGATAATATTAGGTCATCTATTCGCTTGTTTGCTGATGATTGTGTTTTGTATAGGAATATATATACTTCTTCTGACTGTCTTATCTTAAAAGATGACCTGGATAGCCTAGCACGTTGGGAGGTCGATTGGCAAATGAAGTTCAGTGTGGCCAAATGTCATTCAATGAGGGTGTCACGGCACCCTCCAGACAAGCAGATTAAATTCAACTACTCATTACATCAGCATACTTTGGAACATGTCCAATCCGCAAAATATCTTGGTATCACCATCACTGATAATCTTGATTGGGGTCAACATATTTCTGAGATTACCTCTAAAGCAACTAGGACATTAGGGCTTCTTAGACGTAATTTGGCTTTTGCACCAAGGCAGACAAAGGATGTTGCATACAAAACCTTGGTTAGACCTCAATTAGAGTTAGCATCACCTGTTTGGCATCCCCATGTAAAAACTCAGGTTCAACAGGTTGAGAAGGTTCAGAGGACGGCTGCCCGATGAAAATATGATGTTTGGAGTCAAAATGGACGTGTAGGCTCTGAATACATCTTTCTTCACTTCGTCTGCCTCCCCGAAGCGAAAATGTGCTAGAAAAACAGTCATCCAAATTTTATAACATTTTGCGTTGAGGGAAAAACTCACCTCGAAGCAAAATGTTATAATTTTATAACAGTTTGCGTTGGGAGAAAAATCAAGCACGACGCAATATGTTATAACTTTTATATCATTCTTTATCGTCGTAAAGTTGGGTTGCTGAGAGATAAAATCAACTTATTTGCACAATATGTATATGTCCATACAATTTATGCCTCGCCGAGTCTGTAATAGGCAAGGCATCTATTTTCAAATTTTTACAACATTTTGCGTCGGGTGAAAAATAAAGCTCGACGCAAAATGTTGTAACTTATGAAAAACTAAATCATGAAAATATTATGATGTTTGGACTTAAAATGGACGTGTAGGCACTGAACACATCTTTCTTCAATTCGTCTGCCTCCCCGAAGCGAAAATATGCTAGAAAAACAGTCATCCACATGTTATAACATTTTGCGTTGGTGGAGATAATTCACCTCGACGCAAAATGTTATAATTTTATAACATTTTGCGTTGGGAGAAAAATTAAGCACGACGCAAAATGTTATAACTTTATTTACATTCTATATCGTCGTGGAGTTAGGTTGCTGAGAGATAAAATCAACTTATTTGCACAATAACTATATGTCCATACAGCCTATGCCTCGCCGAGTCTGTAATAGGCATGGCATCTATTTTCAAATTTTTACAACATTTTGCGTCGGGTGAAAAATAAAGCTCGACGCAAAATGTTGTAACTTATGAAAACCTAAATCATGAAAATATTATGATGTTTGGACTTAAAATGGACGTGTAGACACTGAACACGTCTTTTGTCACTTCGTCTGCCTCCCCGAAGCGAAAATATGCTAGAAAAACAGTCATCCAAATTTTATAACATTTTGCGTTGGAAGAAAAATTAAGCACGACGCAAAATGTTATAACTTTTATAACATTTTTTTATCATCGTAAAGTTAGGTTGCTGAGAGTTAAAAAAAACTTTTTTTTGCACAATAACTATTTTTCCATACAACTTATGCCTCGCCGAGTCTGTAATAGGCAAGGCATCTATTCAAAAATTTTTACAACATTTTGCGTCGGGTGAAAAATATAGCTCGACGCAAAATGTTGTCCTATGTGAAAACCTAAATCATGAAATTATTATAATGTTTGGACTTAAAAAGGACGTGTAGGCACTGAACACGTCTTTCTCTACTTCGTCTGCCTCCCCGAAGCGAAAATATTCTAGAAAAACAGTCATCCAAATTTTATAACATTTTGCGTCGGGGGAAAAAATCTCCTCGACGCAAAATGTTATAATTTTATAACATTTTGCGTTGGCAGAAAAATTAAGCAAGACGCAAAATGTTGTACCTTTTATAACATTCTTTATCGTCGTAAAGTTGGGTTGCTGAGAGATAATATCAACTTATTTGCACAATAACTATATGTCCATACAACTTATGACTCGCCGAGTCTGTAATAGGCAAGGCATCTTTTTTCAAATTTTTACAACATTTTGCGTCTGGTGAAAAATAAAGCTTGACGCAAAAACTTGTAACTTATGAAAAACTATATCATGAAAATATTATGATGTTTGGTCTTAAAATGGACGTGTAGGCACTGAACACGTCTTTCTTCACTTCGTCTGCCTCCCCAAAGCGAAAATATGCTAGAAAAACAGTCATCCAAATTTTATAACATTTTGCGTCGGGGGAAAAAATTCACCTCGACGCAAAATGTTATAATTTTATAACATTTTGCGTTGGGAGAAAAATTAAGCATGACGCAAAATGTTATAACTTATATCACTTTCTTTATCGTCGTAAAGTTGGGTTGCTGAGAGATAAAATCAACTTATTTGCACAATATTTATATGTCCATACAACCTATGCCTCGCCGAGTCTGGAATAGGCAAGGTATCTATTTTCAAATTTTACAACATTTTGCGTCGGGTGAAAAATAGAGCTCGACGCAAAATGTTGTAACTTATGAAAACCTAAATCATGAGAATATTATGATGTTTGGATTTAAAATGGACGTGTAGGCACTGAACACATGTTTCTTCACTTCGTCTGCCTCCCCGAAGCGAAAAATATGCTAGAAAAACAGTCATCCAAATTTTATAACATTTTGCGTCGGGAAAAAAATTCACCTCGACGCAAAATGTTATAATGTTATAACATTTTGCGTTGGGAGAAACATTAAGCAAGACGCAAAATGTTATAACTTTTATCACTTTCTTTATCGTCGTTAAGTTAGGTTGCTGAGAGATAAAATCAACTTATTTGCACCATAACTATATGTCCATACAACATATGCCTCGCCATATAACATTTTGCGTCTTTATAACATTTTGCGTGGTGACATAGCTTACTGGTGTGTGTTTGAGTCCAGTGCACTGCGTTGCTTTAACGCCTTCGGTCCGAAGATGCGTGCCTATCGAACGTATGCGTAAACTGAAGTAGAAGGTAGCTATGCTCAGGCTACTTAAAGGGGACCCATGTTCCGGGAAGCCTTCGCTCTAGGGAATAACTCTGGTCCACAGAGACATTCAAGTGGTTCTAAAGTGTATTGAAAGTAATCTCAAATCGCCAGATGTTCCAAGGTGCCGGGAAGCCCATTAATGCAATTCTTAAGCACACATTGGGGGTTATTTGCCGTCACAGAGTGCGTCCAATTCTATTGATCTTTTTTTCAACAACTAGACGCCTTCTGATTCCTTGGTCACGGCTGGTAGACTCGTAAATGAAAACCTCCGGTTATGCACTCAAAATCCTTACGGAAACTTCCGATTATGCCTTCCGAGACCAAAAATATGTCAACAAACAGGTAAGTGTTCCCGATATATGATTTTTAACATATTTTGAGAAATCGGGCAATGCATTTCTCAACAACTTTATTTCCGCATCAGAAAAGATGAGTGTGGATATGAAAAGGCAAGCAGTCGATTTTTAATTTAATTTCTCCCTGAGGAAGGTAGTCAAATATTTCTGTTTTGACCTGTTATTTAATGCCGAATGAATCCATTTTCAGCTACCCGTACGATTCGAAACTAATCCAGCATGCTAAATAACACGCAATTCAAACCACTTTCATGTTGAAATTCATAAGTTTCAAAATTTCCCCAGAATTTGTTCCAGGAGCTTTAATATTTGTGGTGATTATTACCTAACGAGGACCGATTATCCCTAAGGGAGGATTACCCCTTACGGGGACAGAAAAAGCCATCTATTGGGTGTCTGACTGAAAAGCGTTTTTTCATTCCATAATTCAGACAAATGGTTCATCAAAGCCCTGAAGATTGGAGTTGCGCGGTACGACTGATAATACTGTTAACGTTATTTAGAATGATTACTTAAAATTGAAATTCGTGCGCACGTATGAATTGCACGTACGAGTGAATTATGCTGAAAACCTGATATTGTTACATTTTCAAGGCATTTATCTGATATGATCGTGCAGTAGAATAAATTTCATATTAGATACGCATTTTACTATACGCCCCCGCCCATCGGGGCTTGGCGAAATAATGCTTCTGCGCAGTGCTGAAAGCTGCCCAGGAAAACTGCTGCGAGTTGGAACGCACCTTAAACGTTAGCCATTTCTATGGGCGATAGGGCTTGAGACGCCATTTCATACCAATGTCAGGTAAAAGTCCCACAAAAAGTAAGTAACGTCTCTAAAATGAAACGATTATGTAAACTTAGCTATAGTATATATATGATAATTGTAGGCTCTAGATATTGGATTTACGAAGTGGCACAGGGTTTTCCCTCATTTCAAAATTCATTTCCTACCACCATCACTGAAAAAGCGCGGGGTCCGCATCCAGTGGGTGGAAGGAGCAGATCCTAAGGTAGCAATCCCGTTGATGCCGACCCCGCGCTATTTCGGTGGTGGTGGTAGTAGTAATCAAATACTTGCAAAAGTAAGACGACGGGGTCGCGCCTCCTTTGGATAAACCCGATCAGATTTAAGGTAACATGCTAGTTTCAAGCGAACCGAAATTCAGTCAGCCCTGCATGCAGGTGCCACTGTTTCTTGTAAACTTTCACAAACCAATCCACCCTTTCACAATTCTGCGTTATCAAAATCCAAGCGGGCCGCCGTAGCCCAGTCTTAAAGAGGGCTTACTCTTAAGCGTCAATTGTGGATCGAGCCTCAGCTTGGACAACATGTGGGACTTTTACGCTTTTTGTCCGTCGTCCGTGCGTGGTTCCGTGCGTAAACAATTTCTTCAAACATCTCCTAAACCATTGATCGGATTTTGACCAAACCAGAATAATCCTTAGGTGGTCCCCTTTCAAAATTGTTAAAATGCTTCCGGTCCGTTGCACATCTAGGTCACAGGAGCTAAAATAGATTTTTTTACTGAAAACTTAAAAATATCTTATTCTCTGAAACAGCATTTTCCATGTCTTTGTTATTTGGTATGAGGCTTCATCTAGTGGACTTCTACCAAGATTATTCAAATTATAGCCCTTGGGCCAAAAATGCCCCGCCCCCCCCCCCCGCGCCGGGGCCCACCAGTTTTACATAAACTTATATAGGAAAAACCTTTAAAAATCTTCTTGTCTGAAACCCGACGGCCAAGGTCTTTGCTATTTGGTATAAAGCTTCATCTAGTGGACTTCTACCAAGAGTGTTCATAATATAGTCCTGGGGCCAAAATGCCCCCGCGCCGGGGCCCACTGGTTTCACTTAGGCGTATATAGGGAAAATATTTAATAATCTTCTTGTTTGAAACCAGAAGGCCCATGTGTTTGATATCTGACATGAAGATTCATCTAGTGGACCTCTACAAAGATTGTTCAAAATATAGTCCTGGGGCCAAAAATGCCCCCGCGCCGGGGCCCACTGGTTTCACATAGGCTTATACAGGGATAACCTCCACGGGGCCCACTGGTTTCACATAGGCTTATACAGGGATAACCTCCAAAAATCTTCTTGTCTGAAACCAGAAGGCCCAGATCTTTAATATTTGGTATGAAGCTTCATCTAATGGACCTCTACCAAAATTGTTCAAATAATAGCTTTGGGGCTAAAATGTCCCCGGCTTGGCTCCCACTAGTTTTACATAGGCTTATAGAGAAAAAAAACCCTCTAAAATTCTTATTGTCTGAAACCAGAAGGCCCAGGTCTTTGATATTTGGCGTGAAGCTTCATCTTGTGTACCTGCACTAAGATTGTTTAAATTATAGGCCTGGGGCAAGATATGCCCCACACGTTTTACATAGACTTATAGAGGGAACACTTTTAAAAAAATCTTCTTGTCGTAAACCAGAAGGCCCAGGTCTTTGATATTTGGCGTGAAGCTTCATCTAGTGGACCTCTACTACGACTGTTCAAATTATAGCCCTGGGGCAAAAAACGCCATCGCCCCGGGCCCACCAGTTTTACATAGACTTATATAGGGAAAACCTTTAAAAAATCTTCTTGTCTGAAACCAGAAGGCCCGGGTTTTTTATATTTGGCATGAAGCTTCATCTAGTAGACCTCTACAAAGATTGTTCAAAATATAGTCATTGGGCCAAAAATGCCCCAGCGCCGTGGCCCACTGGTTTCACATAGGCATATATAGGGATAACATAAAAATTTTCTTGTCTGAAACAAGAAGGCCCAGGGCCTCTTCCAAGATTGTTCAAATAATATGAAATTAGGCACTGCCTAGTCACGGGCATGGTTATAACTATGCCCATTTCAACAATCAATCAACACTATGGTCAGGTATTTTCACTTTAAAATTAAAAAAAAAAAAATGTACAAAACCGAATAATGTGGATAGTGATTGAATTACACTCTGAAACAGTTAAACAGATTAGTTTATAACTCATGGGAATCTTAATCTCTATATTTTAGTTATAACTCTTATTTAATGCTTGGCTTAAAGTTACTAAAATACCGCCCCCCCCCCCCCCCCCCCCCCCCAACCAACACAGTACAATTCAAAATATCACTTTGAGCAATCAATTATCAGTTTTTTAAACATTAAAGGGCTATAACTCTGATGAAAATGAATTGATGTAGACCAAAAAAAAACAAAAAAACAAACAAACATGAAACAGTCCCAATTAAGCTATATCTTGCCAACATATATTCATACTCTAGGTGAACCACTCAAAGCTTCTTTGGAAACTCCATCAGTACGGGTCAGAGGAAACGCCCTCCGCTGGATCCGTGCCTTCCTTGGTAACCACTCGCAGACTGTGGTCCTCAATGGTGAGGAATCGGAATATGTACCAGTGACTTCGGGTGTCCCACAGGGCTGTGTCCTGGGCACGATTCTGTTCCTCATATACATCAATGACCTACCAGATGAGCTCACCGCAAAAGTATGTTTATTTGCGGATGACACTGCTATGTATCTGACAGTTGGAGGTGCGGATGACAGTGGCGTGCTGCAGCAGGACCTGGACATACTATGTGGGAATCCAGATGGGACATGGAGTTTAACCCCTCTAAGTATCAGGTTGTTAGGGTGTCGACCTCCAAGAAACCAGTAAAATTTCCGTACAAACTGCACAGCCATGACCTTGAGGTTATCACCAGTGCAAGATACTTGGGGTTGACATTTCCAGTGGTCATGGAATTCCCACATCGACAGAATTACTGCAAAAAAAACTGTACCCTTGAATTCGTCAAACGAGACATCAATGTCAAAAACCAAAAGGTCAGAGAGACTGCCTAAAAAACACTGGTACGCCCAAAGCTGGAGTATGCGGCTCCAATCTGGGATTCCCATACCAGAGGAAAAAATACTCCAGCTTGAAAAAGTCCAACGAAGAGCTGCCCGATGGACCACTAATAATTATGATTATAGGTCAAGCGTAACGGGCATGCTCCAGGAATTAACTTATGAATTCCAATTCCAGGTACTGTCACCCATTGACTTTCAGACAGATTCAGACATCTAGTAATTTTTATAAATATTCACTGTATCCCCTTGCAATTGTTCAGTGGAATGCCTTGCCCCAGAATACTGTTTGTCTGCCAACCCTTGACTTGTTCAAGGATGCAGTTGGTAGACTACAGCATCCAAGACCCTAGATCTAGAGGAAGTTGTTTTTAACCTGATTTTAACTTCACTTATCTATTTTAACCTATCAGCTTCTATCAATTTCACTATAGCAGCTTTACTTTTCTCAATTATGGGTGGTCTTTGAGAGTGTATATCGCTAATGTATTTTTGTTTTGGACAGCCAATTGGTCATTTTGTGGGAAAGTAACTGTCTTTTTGGCTTTCCGCTATTGATGTTTCCACTTTGGAATTTGGGGTATAGTTATTGTTTCCCTTTTGTGTCTCGGATTGGAGGTGTGGTTAATTGTATCAATTCCTGATCATTGCCTCCGCATCTGTTTTAGAATGGAATCGAACTCTGTTTGCCTGAGTGATGAGCAGAGACCCTACCATGACCCCATGAAAGCTGGTTTATACCGCAAGAAAGTCATTATACTAATGTGCTCCATACCTATATCCTGTATCTTGACTGTGACATGAAATGTGAATGAATGTGGTTGAATATGTTAATTTGTTAATAGTCTAACGACCCACTATTTAGAATATACAATGTATATCCAAACACTCAGGCAGTTTGCCTAACATCATCAGTTTAACAGTGTTTAAGTTTACCTGTCAGGTTAGCCCCTTTCTGTACAGAATGTCCCCAAAAATAATATCAAATTGGCAAACCTTGCATGCAGTCCCAATTCAGATGTCGCAGAATGCAGATCTGATCAGGGCCTTTACTGTTGATCAAATTTTGATAGCAAGTTCATATGGTGTTGCCATCAAAAAGTTCATATGGTGTTATCTATCTATCTATCTATCTATCTATCTATCTATCTATCTATCTATCTATCTATCTATCTATCTATCTATCTATCTATCTATCTATCTACTGGATGTAAGTCTATGATCGGGGTCTTTAAATAATGTAATGATGTGAGGTACAGAACTCCTCAGTGCAAATGATAGATAGATAGATCAGTGGTTAGTGCACTTGCCTCTGATGCTAGAGGCCCCCCGGTTTGATTCCTTGTGGCAGTGATTATTTCTGAATAGGAACACGCTCCATTGTCATCATCTGCTGGGCGAATTGCAAAAAGTGCAACGTCGTTCGGATAACTGTGTACGCGTTCATCCTACAAACCTTGTGTGTACTAAATGTACACACGCGAGTAATGGTCGAATGTGACCGATCACAGGATAGATAGATAGATAGATAGATAGATAGATAGATAGATAGATAGATGGATAGATGGATGAATGGATGGATGGATAGATAGATAGATAGATAGATAGATAGATAGATAGATAGATAGACAGACAGACAGACAGACAGATAGATAGATAGATAGATAGATAGATAGATAGATAGATAGATAGATAGATAGATAGATAGATCAGTGGCTAGTCCACTTGCCTCTGACACTGGAGGCCCCCGGCTTGATTCCTGGTGGCAGTGATTATTTCCGGATGCAAACACGCTCCATTGGCATCATCTGCTGGGTGAATGGCAAAAAGTGCACTGTCGTTCGGATAGAGAGATACCTAACACAATACGAACTTATCAGGCAATTTGTCATGATGTATGGTCTGAATCAGGATCAGTTTAGGAAATACCAGTCTGTGTGTTTTACAAAATCAAATGCACCCAAATCTTTGAAGAATGCAGCATAGTCGTGGAAATATAGAATTTTTGACAGGAACAGCTTTTTACAACTACTTCCCCGTTTGTACAAACTAGCTTTTCAATGTCTTCCTATCAAAGTATCAGAGTATAAATGTACCCCAAATGAACTGTAAAACAATTGTTGTTGACTAGCCAAAAACTGTAACGCGCAGACGGAAGGTAAACAAAAGACTGATTCTCATTTTTGTGGAATCTTTAAACGTTTACGCCTAAATAATTCTGATAGGCGCCTGAATAACATTGATCAATGATTTAGAACCGGTCACACATTTTTCGAACAAACACCGGGAAAATGAATTTTATTTTTTTAAAACGCATTTGTTTGTTAAAAAGGATACGTTATAGTTCTTGATATTTAGAAAGATCTTAAAACATTTACGGAAAGAGAAAAAAATCCGACCAAAAATTTAAGCGTTTCTCGCCAGTTTTCATTTCGCGAGATCTCGTAACTTTGGGACGGATCAGCTGAGAGAGATGGGCTGGTGAAATGCACGCGCATATAGCTATAGGCGTGCACGCCAAAGTTGCCTTCGGCAACTTTGTCCATGCCCGTAATAGCCTTGGGGCCAAAAATGTCCCTGTGCCGGGACCCACTAGTTTTACATTTCGAAACTAGCTAGTCTGGCCCAGAAAACATGCACACTCCATATTTTCAGTTCTGTGGTGTATTCCTTGCTTCCAAAGGATAACCCTTTTATAGAACATATTTAACTTCACTACAGCTGGTGTGTGGGAATGTGTGGCGGCGGTAAAACGTCTCCCTGCCCTACATCATAGTGTAGATTATATTTCTTGTCCTTTGGGATATTTTTGATTACATTGTGGAATTTCGAAAATATCTGAGGGTCATTGATGAGGCCTAATTGGCCGAAACTAGCTAGTCTGGCCCAGAAAACATGCACACTCCATATTTTCAGTTCTGTGGTGTATTCCTTGCTTCCAAAGGATAACCCTTTTATAGAACATATTTACATAGGAAAACAACATTTAAAAATATTCTTGTCTGAAACCAGAAGGCCCAGGTCTTTGATATTTGGCGTGAAGCTTCATCTAGTGGACCTCCGCTGAGATTGTTCAAATTATAGCCCGGGCTTCAAAAAATTCCCCTGCGCCAGGGCCCACTGGTTTTACATAGGCTTATATTGGTTTTGCTCTGTCTCTCGTCAGGCCCATCGGAGTCTAACTGTTGGTTTTCTTTTGCTCCAGCATTTCAGTGTTGTTTTTTTTACTGTCGAGTCCTCAACCTTGTTTCTTCTCTGTAGTTTTTTATTTTTGTATGTATTCGGAGATATAACACTGATGAGTAAGGAAGCCTTCATGCGGACTAAACAAAATTAGTGTATACCGCGACAGACGTATGGGCGAGGAATAGGCCATGTAAAATCGATTTAAGCCCCCCCCCCCCCCCAGTGGAATTCTTTCCACTGACCGTTCCAAGGCGGTTCTTCTGTTGTGGTTTATTTATGTTGTCGTTTGTTACTTACTGTGAGTATCACTTGTGTCTTTTTATTTTGGATGGCCATTTTGTGGGAAAGTAACTGTCCTTATGGCCTTCCTTTGTTTAGGTTTCCATTATGGTCTGGTCGCTTCTTGTTTGTGTTTCTTTCCCTTTGGTGTCTTTGATGGATGTAGTAAGTTAATTCTTTGTTTTACTTCTACTTAACATTGGCAAAACCTTTAAAAGATCTTGTCTGAAACCAGAAGGCCTAGGTCTTTGATATTTGGTATGAAGCTTCATCTAGTGGACCGCTACCAAGTTTGTTCAAATTAAAGCCCTTGGGCCAAGAATGTGCTAGAGACACTGATACTCAGATGAGCGATTCAGAGTCCTGTTTGCCCTCTTGTAATCAAACAGCACCTCAAGGCCTACCGCTCATAGAAACCGCTAGGGTTTTAAGAGCGGTCTAAGTTTTTCTGGGTATGCTTACCAGTATGTTTCATCTCTGTAGTTTTTCAGTTTATCAGTTTCACCAGTGCGCCGATGCTCCAGAGTGAACCATGCACTGTATATGGAAGAAGAAGAAGAAGAAGAAGAAGAAGAAGAAGAAGATGTTTTACCGGTAAGTTTATCCAGTAAAACGGTTTACCAGTCCTAAAGTTCAGTCGGATTCATCTTTCCGTGGAAGCAGTATGCAGTCCTAACTATTTATCTAAGCCCCGATGGGCTGGGCCGTATAATAAAACACGTATCTGATGTAAGATTTATTTTAGTGTACGAGCATATCACACACATACATTAAAATGTAATCATGTCAGGTTTTCAGCAATTTGTACAAGTACATAGCCGGGGATATATAACTCATTTTCGAAAATTTAATTAGTCGTCGGTTCGAAAGGATAAACTTACTTGAAAGGGATAGATCAAAATCTAAACTTTGGCATTCTGTGTGTTGTTAAATTTGTAAGTGGGGACAAGGTCTTCAAAACGGTCCCTTTTGTTAACCACCCGAATTATGTAAAAAATGTTCAAAACAGAACAATGCTTTTTTCAAAACTTCAGGAAATCCTATAAAAAGTGGAAGTAAAACAAAGATCAGGAATCGATACAATTAACTTACTCCACCCATTAAAGACACCAAAGGGAAAGAAACACATCTATCTATTGTCGATGGAAATGTTTCGTGCAAAATTTATGATAAACGCGATGACTTTGATTTTGAGATTGTAAATTTTCCTTTTTTGGATGGTGATGTTCCTCGTGCGCCATCCTATGGCGTTTAAATTTCGCAATTAATTCGATTTGCTAGAGTGTGTAGTCATGTAACTGACTTCAACACTCGTAATAAATTATTAACGGCTAAACTCCTTAATCAGGGTTATCGGTACCATAAACTACGCAAAGCCTTTTCAAAATTTTATAGACGCCATTCTGATTTAATTTCAAAATTCAATATTGGACTTAAATCTCTTCTGCAACAAGGTCAATCGGAACCCGAATTTTATGGTGACTTAGTATATAAATTCAGAAAAATATATAACCGCAATGACTTCAGCACCCAATTTCGTAAAATCTTTCTTCGATATAAAAAGATTGGGTACAACATGGATATTATACGAGAGACTGCATGCATGGTAGTTAACCCAATCACGGTTGGCAACTTTGCTTCCCTCTTTAATTGCACGACGCTGGGGCAGGCCTCAGATCCTATGACGGCTCCAACGTAAAGGCTTATTGAGAATTAGAGAGATAATGTTGGTTGGTGCCTGATGCTCTGTCTCTGGTCGGGCTCATCGGGGTCTAACGGTTGGTTTTCTTTTGCTCCAGCATTTCAGTGGTTTCTGGCTGTCGAGTCCTCACCGTTGTCTCACCTCTGTGGTTCTTTGATTTTTGTGTTCACGGAGATGTTGCACTGATGAGTTAGGAGACCTTCATGCGGATTGAACAAATTATTTGTCTAAATCGCGACGGAAGTAAGGGTGAGGATTGTGGCCACGTAAAATCGATTTAAGCCCCCCAGTGGAAATCTTCCACTGACCGTTCCAAGGCGGCTCTTCTGTGGCGGTTTATTTATGTTGTTGTTTGTTACTTACTGTGTGTATCACTTGTGTCTTTTATATTGGATGGCCATATGGCCATTTTGTGGGAAAGTAACTGTCCTTATGGCCTTCTTTTGTTTAGGTTTCCATTATGGTCTGGTCGCTTAATGTTTGTATTTCTTTCCCTTTGGTGTCTTTTATGGGTGGAGTAAGTTAATTGTATCAATTCCTGATCTTTGTTTTACTTCTACTTTACATAGGGAAAACCTTTAAAAATCTTCTTGTCTGAAACCAGAAGGCCCAGGTCTTTGATATTTGGTATGAAGCTTCGTCTAGTGGACCGTTACCAAGTTTGTTCAAATAACAGTCCTGGTGTCAAACATGGACCCGGGCCCCAGCGGTTTTATTTAGACTTGCATAGGGAAAATCTCCTTTTCTGAAACCAGAAGACCCAGGTCTTTGATATTTTGTAGGAAGCTGTATCTAGTGGACCTCTACCAAAAGCGTTCATATTATAGCTCTGGGACCAAAAATGACCCCACCCTGGAGCCCACTGGTTTGACATGGACTTATATAGGTAAAGTAGAAGTAAACCAAAGATCAAGAATCGATACAATTACATCAACCATAGTGCAGTTTATATTTTACTTTTGGTCCTTTGAGATCAGCGTGAATATTCTGAGAAATCAGAAATAAATTATTGGTTTAGACTCATATTCTAGACAGGTTTTTAATTATTTGGACCCCATTTTGATTTATATCAGTCTTTGTATCGACTGCCTATTCGAAATTCGCAAAATTGCAGTATGTTTCCTCTGGCTTTCTTTGTCGGATCATTACAGGGTCACTGATGAGGCTTTATTAGCCGAAACTACGTAGTATGACCCATCTTCTTTCTTATGAATGTTTTCATTGCTCTTAAAGGAACTCAGTTTTGATTTTTATATGCCTTCACTGCAGCTTGTGTTGTGCCGTGTGGCGGCCGTAAAACGTCTCCCCGTACATCAACCATAGTGCAGTTTATATTTTACTTTTGGTCCTTTGAGATCAGCGTGAATATTCTGAGAAATCAGAAATAAATTATTGGTTTAGACTCATATTCTAGACAGGTTTTTAATTATTTGTACCCCATTTTGATTTATATCAGTCTTTGTATCGACTGCCTATTCGAAATTCGCAAAATTGCAGTATGTTTCCTCTGGCTTTCTTTGTCGGATCATTACAGGGTCACTGATGAGGCTTTATTAGCCGAAACTACGTAGTATGACCCATCTTCTTTCTTATGAATGTTTTCATTGCTCTTAAAGGAACTCAGTTTTGATTTTTACTCCACCCATCGAAGACACCAAAGGGAAAGAAACACAAACATTAAGCGACCAGACCATAATGGAAACCTAAACAAAGGAAGGCCATAAGGACAGTTACTTTCCCACAAAATGGCCAAAAATGGCCATCCAAAATAAAAAGACACAAGTGATACTCACAGTAAGTAACAAACAACAACATAAATAAACCACAACAGAAGAACCGCCTTGGAACGGTCAGTGGAAAGAATTCCACTGGGGGGGGGGGGGGGCTTAAATCGATTTTACATGGCCATTATCCTCGCCCATACGTCTGTCGCGGTATACACTGATTTTGTTTAGTCCGTATGAAGGCTTCCTTACTCATCAGTGTAACATCTCCGAATACATACAAATAAAAAAATACAGAGATGAAACAAGGTTGAGGACTCGACAGCATACAACAGCAGAATTGCGGGAGCAAAAGAAAACCAACAGTTAGACTCCGAGGGGCCCGACCAAAGACGTAGCATCAGGCGCCAACCAACATAAAGAATACTAAAATAAAATTCCATTTATGTTTTTACGCTGTACCCGTCATATAATATTTAGCCTGACCCACCGGTGTGCAATCAAAGAGGGAAGCAAAGTTGCCAACCGTGTATGGGTTAACCACCATGCATGCAGTCTGTTTAATAACATTAATGCTGTACCCAATCTTTATATATCGACGAACGATTTTACGAAATTGGGTACTAAAGTCATTACTGGCATGTATTTTTCTAAATTTATATACTAAGTCACCATAGAATTCGGGTTCCGATAGGCCTTGTTGCAGAAGTGTTTTAAGTCCCACATTGAATTTTGAAACCAAATCAGAATGACGTCTATAAAACATAGAAAAGGCTTTACGTAGTTTATGATACCGATACCCCTGATTAAGAAGTTTAGCGGTTAATAATTTACTACGAATGTTGAAGTCGGATACATGACTAGACACTCAAGCGAATCGAATTAACTGCGAAATATAAACCCCGCGATGTCGCACGAGGAACATCACCGTCCAAAAAGGAAAATTTACAATCTCGAAATCAAAATCATCACATTTATCATAAATTTTGCAAGAAACAAATCCATCTACAATAGATATATGTAAATTCAAAAAGGGGGCCTAGGTATCAGAGGAATTTGCCTTGTTTAACTGAAGTTCTAGGGGAAAAATCTGACTGATCAAGCCATCAAAAAAAGTATTGTCAATATTTAATAAATCATCTAAATATCTAGAAGTAGAACTAAAAGCTTCAATAATTTCAGATTGGTTATCAATGGAAAGCGACAACATGAAGTCTCTTTCATTATAATACAAGAACAGGTCAGCCACAAGAGATGCTCCATTCGTACCGATCGGAATACCCACAATTTGTCTAAATAACTTAGTACCGAATCTAATATAAATATTGTCAAGTAGAAAGGTGAGGGCATCACACACTTTCTGACATGACAAAAGTGTAAAATTATTATGCTCTTTAGAAGTGAAAATCTGTTCATGTCCCGTAATTTGGAATACACTGACCCAGTGTTCACTGCAGTTTATGTCATTTAATACCAAACCATATTCTTAAAAATAATGTCTGAAAATGAACCCTCAGAATGGTAAATATGCATTGTCTTTTTCTTAGGGGACAGACACAACCATTGGATTTAAATGATTTTGGCTGTCATATAAAGGGTCTATATATGTATAACTGACAGTAGAAAAATGGGGCGAATACGTTGAGTAATTCTTTAGAAAAATGAAATTTAGTAAGCATACCCCCATTATTTCATAATTCATTATTGCGTTTTAAAAGGTTAAATTCGTATAGAAATTGAATAAAAGCCTTACTGGTTACAATGCCGTGGGTAGCTTGATATCTAAATGTCACAGGTGTACGGAATAAACATCCCGGTAAATAAACAAAGTGTATTAGTAATGTCATAAATGCAGCGCTACGACTCGAAATATTGTCGTACCATAACGGCCCGTATATTGAAAGTATCGATTAAGGTAGCGGTACACAGTTTCCAGCCTGTGCACATGGGGAAATTTCTTCATAAGTAAGGATGGAGATCAAATTCAGTGTCTTAATACTGTTTGGCAATTATGAAACCATTATCTTGAATTCAGTGTATTGTTTTTGTGTCATTGTGGAGAAATATGAATTAATTCATGGTCACATGACCTGGATATCAAAGGATGTAACTGAAAATACAAAACTACTGCTAAACGAATTTATCGCTACATTTTCTGTTTAAAATAGTTGTCTGACTTCATTTGGATATTGTTAAAAAGTAAACGGCTGGCCGGGGTCAATTTCTAGCCCCCTTTCATTTTTGATAGGTGTACAATAGAGCTGAATGCTGACAATTTTCCTTGCAAATGCAGTCTGCTGACAGGCTCCCTTGAAAACAGCAGAAAATGGTCAAAAAAGCAGCAGAAGTGGGTGGGGTAGGATTTGTTTACATAGCCACTACCTTGGCTGTACAGTGTACAAGCTATAGAAACCAGCTTCAAACTATTCTTTGGCAAGCTACAATGCAGAGATAATACAAAAGAGAAGGGTTGCAAAGTGTACTATTTGTTAAGGCTCAAAAAGTCTCGTCCGCTGCGCGTCAGAGTCTCGCTGACAGCTTGGAATAGTGGTTTGCTACATTAATCTAGGCTATGTCATTATTAATACTCTACAAACTGAAAAACATGAAAAATAATTTTAGGTGTGCACGTAGAATTCGGTGTTAGCGTATATTCCAACATTAAAGTCTTGTAATCTGCTGAAGCAAGGTATTTTTTGTAAGCCTTGGAAACGCATTATATTGTAAATAACCGATGTAGTTTGTCGTCTTGTGAAACTAGACTGTAATACGACATACAAATACTGTACTTTGTAGGCACCCCCTATGCTATGTTATTCCTCTTTTCTAGTTGGGTACTTTAACCAAATATTTCTGGCCTATATTGTGGGCGTCGTGTTTTCTGTCTCCTCTATCGGATTCTTTTTTTTCTTTTTCCTTTTTTAAGATTGTTCATTATAGAGAGTCAATACATAATTGGATGTTGGATGTTCAGGTCAACATTTCCTTACATGCAAATATTTTACCGAAAAGGCAAAACAAATTATAATAGAATGTATCTGTCTCATTGTTGATTGTTAACATAGCGAGTCGTAGCCCGTCCAGAATCACTAGCATGACTTTAAGTGTTAGTAATTTACTGCATATGTGAAACTACAAAGAATTAAGTAACGGTTTCTCTTGTAACACCTTTGGTAGTCCGTTAAAACTGTTGCCAAATAAAAAGAGGCGCAAAAGTATAGACAGGACGAGATGTATCAAATGTCAAACAAAGAGTGATGGAACACTTAGAGACATTCTGGATGAAAATATATAATTGAAATGATTTCAGCACCCAATTTCGTAAAATTATTCTTCGATATAAAAAGGTTAGGTACAAAATAAATGTTAAACGACAGTCTGCATGCATTGTAGTTAACCCAATCACTAGTGACGCCGGTGGGACAGGCCTCAGATTCTATGACGGTTCCAGCGTAAAGGCTTACTGAGCATTAGACAGAATCTAATTTTATGTAATGTTGGTTGGTTCCTGATACTCTATCTCTGGTTGGGCCCATCGGAGTCTAACTGTTGGTTTTACTTTTGCTCCAGCATTTAAAAAAGTTATGGTGAAGACAGATCAGCCTGCACAATCATTAGCTAACTTATGGTGAGGTGCACAGTGTTTGTTGTGTATCTTCAATTATTTGCTTTCAAAGACTACTCCTCCCAAACTCTTGGCCTATTTTGTTCAATCTTTACAGGAATGCCGTTTAAAATAATATTATAATATTATATTAAAATAGATAAAAAGGTTACGCTCCAATGAACAAGATGGCAATTAGTGCTAAAATAGAAAATTTAAGTGGTTGTTTGATTTTTTTGTGTTCACGAAGATGTTGCACTGATGAGTTGCGGACTGAACACATTATTTGTCTCAACCGCGACGGAAGTAAGGGCGAGCATTGTGGCCACGTAAAATCGATTTAAGCCCCCAAGTGGAATTCGTATCCGCTGACCGTTCCAAGGCGGTTCTTCTGTCGCGGTTTATTTTGTTATGGTTTGTCTTTGGGTGTTTGTGTCGCTTATATTATTTTATTTTGGATAGCCTATCGGCCATTTTGTGGGAAAGTAACTGACTTTTTTGCTTTCCGCTTTTTTTGTATTAGGCTCTGTTGTTTCTTTCTTTTTTTAGGTTCTGGTTTTACGGCCCTTTCAAGTTTATTTCACTCATATCGAGCCGATCGTAAATCAGAGGTGGGCGAAAACCGGAGTACCTGGAGAAAAACCACCTGTCCTTCCGTTGCAGAACTTGGCCCTGTTGTTTCATGTTTGTGTTTCTTCCCCTTTGGTGTCTCTGATGGGTGCTGTGGTTAATTGTATCGATTCCTGAACATTGCCTCCACTTCTATTTTTCAGTGGTTTCTTGCTGTCGAGTCCTCACCGTTATTTCATCTCTGTGGTTGTTTGATTTTTGTGTTCTCGGAGATGTTGCAATGTTTTGTGTAGAGACGTACAAATTTTTGCTTAATCACAGTGACAGACTGGAAGAAAATAGTGACTCTTCAACATAAGGAAATTAAGGAAATTCAATAGCCAAGTTAGGGAGACCTCAGGAAATAAGTAAGTTGATGAGCATTAAATTTGGGGAAAATTATATGCTCGTGAAATCGCGTTAAAAATATTAACAATGTGTGTTTTAGGAACTTGATATTTCAACCCTGGTTTGGGACTTGACATTTCATGTGAATTTCTAAGGGAAATTATGCTAAAGTGAAAAAAGACATTATGGACATTCCAGTGAAAATAGGACATTGAAATATACAAAATTGTCTGCATCAATACCGTTATTTGGAACTTTTGACTAAATATACAGACTATATTTAAATGTAAAATTTTTGGGAAAAGTGAACTGTGTTGTGTGTTAACTTTACACTCTTCGTCACATCAGACTTTGGTCCAAATTAAACCCAGGTCTTGTATGCTTCCGTCTTGAGCTCAATTCCCCAACTTTCCCAAGCGAGTGTGCTCATACAAGGCCTGGGCAAAGGAGAGGCAGGGACCCCGATTAGCTCACTGCACGTGAAGACTGGCCACCCCATACCCCCAAGCCTGCACGGCGACAGTTAATCCTTCCAAGGTAAAGTGGTGTGAGTCAGACAGTCTGCTGCATATTCACCCTATTGTTTCATTGGAGAGGCAGGGATTGGGATGTCATTTCATCTCAATTGTATTCCCTCACAATCAGAAGTACCGTCTCCGAAATGACCAAAATAGTGTTGATGGGGACTTTAAACCTCAATTGAAGGAAACAAAACTTTATAACATGGTTCATTATAATGCTGTTTTGTATACAACAATGCAAAGATGAATCCTAAAAATTTATAGATTATGTAGAAAAATGAACAAAAATGGTCATTTTCCTTTGAAATCTGTACACTTTTGTTTGATGTAGGATTGACGTTTAATCTACAAAGTTCATGCTTTGGATAGGAATAGCGGAAGTGTTTAAACAAGGCTGTGTGAGATCAGCCTGCAGGCTGCAGAGATATAGCTGGTCAAAAGTGTTGACGGGCAGATGACGCACGACCAACTTTACTATAAGCTCCCCTGGAGTCTTCCGCCCAGGTGAGTTAAAAATCCGCAATGGAATAATTGATCCCAGAGGACAAGTAAATATAAACTACATCATGATGTAGGGCAGGGAGACTTTTTGCGGCCGCTACACATTCCCAGACACCAGCTGTACTGACAATAAATATGTTCTGTAAATATGGCTACATGAGCCACTCTTTCTGGCACATACGGAGGGCTAAGTTTTACAATCCTTTTTTGAACAAATTAGATTACAGCAATATGCATAAAAAGTAGTACAAAGATAATATATGGCTTGACCCAGCCACGTGTGCTTCAAATTTTTCAAAACATACAAGACATGTTGATATACATGGTGTATACCTAGGGAAAACACATAGTAAAACATAGATCAAACACATCAAAAACAAAAACAATTAATATGTCCCTAGTCAAGGTCATTTTTGTTGGTCACAGGTTAAAAGTTTTAAGTTTTTCAACTTATTATATCTAAAAAATAGGTCAATGTAAAAAAAAAAAAAAAAAAAAAAAAACACACCCGTGGGCCACTACGCTCACCAGAGGTCACTAAAGATTAGAAATTGTACAACAGACTGACAGATCCAACACCAGAAGGTTTATATCCACCCCGCCCTTTAGGTCTTTTTGTTTAATTGATTGGAAGTTTAACGTTCCCATAAACACTGTATATCACATTTAAGATACGTAACTTCCAATATTGTGGGACTTTTACTCGACATTGAGATGAAATGACATCTCAAGCCCTGTTTCCCAATGAACCAATAGGGTTTATAGGCATGACTGGTCTGATTTGCCTGATGCCTCCAGTTGACCTGTCTCATGAGCTACATCGGTCGGTGTGTGCTCGGAGGGGGATGTGCTGTGTTTGCCGGGTCTTGTCCAACATCCGTTTAGGTTTCAAAACTTTGGGGTTTAGACACACTGATGAAGATTTAATATCAGAAAGGCCTCTGTGTCACTAAATTAGGTATAGTTACGCCTTAATTGCACTGCTCTGTTTGGGCAGGCTTAGATCTTCTAAGCGGTTTACCAGTACTTATTTGCCGTCAGTTTCAGCTCTGTGTGGAAGCATCATGCAGCCCATCTATTTCTTCAAGCCCCGATGGGCAGGGTGACCATTAGGTCTTAGAAAAATAGACTAGGCTTCATGATACATCCACAAAGAGCTGAAACTTACCACATATTAGTACTGCTTAAACTGCTTAAAAGGACTAAGACTGCCAAAACAAAGTGGCACCAATCATGACCTCCATGCATATTAACCGTGTTTCATTCGGTGGCAGGGCTTTGGATGTCATTTTAATTCAATTGGTAAAGGTTTCATAAAATTGGAAGCAGCATCTCTTAAATGACCTAAAATGTGTTGACACGATGTTAAATCTCAATTCAAACAACCAAACAAAACAAATATAAATCAGTCTAAACAAGATGTGTTTGTGAAACACTGATGCCTCCGGAGAGCGTATGTTAAATATGAAGGCAGTATCACTAAGCAATCGAAAAGTATGGCCAAGGTTCAAGTCTTAAAAAAGAAGGTCAATGTCACCAGGTAAAAAATATTGCGATCATTGGAAAAATCTTGCGACATAGAATGCACATGTGAAATATGAAAGCCCTATCACTTTCCGATCGAAAGTTATGGCCAATAGTAAAGTTTTAAAAAGTAGGTCAAACGTCAAGGTCACGAGATCAAAAATTATGGTACCACTAGAAAGGTCTTGCTGCAAGGAATGCACACGTGAAATATGAAAGCCCTACCACTTACCAATCGAACGTTATGGCCAATGTTAAAGTACTTATAAAGGAGGTCAAAAGTAGATAAAATGTCAAGGTCAAGGTAACGAGGTCAAAATGTATGGTACTTCTTGAAAGGTCTTGTGACAAGGAATGCAGATGTGAAATATGAAAGCCCTATCAGATATCATTCAAAAGTGCAGACAGACAAACAGAGAAACAGACGGACAGACAGACAGACCAAAAACTGTATGCTACCCGAATGTTTTATTCCGGGGGCATAAAAAAGGAAACATTAGTTACAATGTTTGTGCTTTCCCTGCACTTCTTTAATGTTTGGTGTTGAAATGAATCTTTTAAACATCAAGATTCCTAACAAGTAATGAAACTGATTGACCACCCCCAGGTGAAGTAAATTTCACCAGTAGCCTAAAAATAGTAGATATTTATGCATTCTCAAAAGAAAGCAGAAAAATAAAACGAAAGCTGATTGCAACACCATTGTATCATAATTTTTACGATTTTTTTCTTCAAAAGATGCGAAAAACATTTCTATTTTCTTGATAGTGTAACTGTTCAATTGAACCATGGGCAAGTTAATACAAATTTATCACTTAATTAAGGAACACCTTGTATTTCTGATACAATAGTCTAGCAAAACCCACACTGAACTTTTTATCAAAACAATTGTGACTACAGTTAGATCTACAACAGTTTGGTGCTGAAAAGCAATTTTTGATGTAGATACAATATAGTTTTGCATCCAACTCAGGGGTTTATATTTGTGCTAAAAAACTATATTTATAAAAAATAAGCTGGAAGTCTAAATCAATAGTATTTACAGAAAGTTGGCACAATTAGATATACTTTGAACCAGACTAACTGAAAAATTGCTCTAATAATAAACAATAAGGGCCAAGATGGCCCTGTATCGCTCACCTGTCACCAGATGATTATAAACAATGTTTAGTAAACAGTCGGTGGTTCCCGGTGACAATACAGAACTGACTTTAATGTCAGTATATGGACACCTCGTTGACACTCATAGTCAGGTTCTAGTGCACCAGTAGGAGATGAAGCAGCTCAGTCTTACTTTCAATACAATACCTGGGCCTTCTGGTTTCAGACGAGAAGCTTTTTAAAGTTTTTCCCTGTATAAATCTATGTAAAACCAGTTGGCCACGGCGTGGGGGAATTTTCGGCCCACGGGTAATAATTTGAACAATTTTGGCAGAGGTCAGCTAGATGAAGTTTCATACCAAACACCAAAGACCTGGGCTTTCTGGTTTGAAACGAAAAGAGTTTTAAAGGGTTTATTTGTCTAAATCGCGACGGAAGTAAGGGCGAGGATTGTGGCCACGTAAAATCGATTTAAGCCCCCTAGTGGAAATCATTCCACTGATTGTTCCAAGGCGGTTCTTCTGTGGCGATTTATTTATGGTGTTGTTTGTTACTTACTGTGTGTATCACTTGTGTCTTTTTATTTTGGATGGCAATAGGCCATTTTGTGGGAAAGTAACTGTCCTTATGGCCTTCCTTTGTTTAGGTTTCCATTATGGTCTGGTCGCTTAATGTTTGTGTTTCTTTCCCTTTGGTGTCTTCGATGGGTGGAGTAAAAATCAAAACTGAGTTCCTTTAAGAGCAATGAAAACATTCATAAGAAAGAAGATGGGTCATACTACGTAGTTTCGGCTAATAAAGCCTCATCAGTGACCCTGTAATGATCCGACAAAGAAAGCCAGAGGAAACATACTGCAATTTTGCGAATTTCGAATAGGCAGTCGATACAAAGACTGATATAAATCGAAATGGGGTCCAAATAATTAAAAACCTGTCTAGAATATGAGTCTAAACCAATAATTTATTTCTGATTTCTCAGAATATTCACGCTGATCTCAAAGGACCAAAAGTAAAATATAAACTGCACTATGGTTGATGTACGGGGAGACGTTTTACGGCCGCCACACGGCACAACACAAGCTGCAGTGAAGGCATATAAAAATCAAAACTGAGTTCCTTTAAGAGCAATGAAAACATTCATTAGAAAGAAGATGGGTCATACTACGTAGTTTCGGCTAATAAAGCCTCATCAGTGACCCTGTAATGATCCGACAAAGAAAGCCAGAGGAAACATACTGCAATTTTGCGAATTTCGAATAGGCAGTCGATACAAAGACTGATATAAATCAAAATGGGGTCCAAATAATTAAAAACCTGTCTAGAATATGAGTCTAAACCAATAATTTATTTCTGATTTCTCAGAATATTCACGCTGATCTCAAAGGACCAAAAGTAAAATATAAACTGCACTATGGTTGATGTAATTGTATCGATTCTTGATCTTTGGTTTACTTCTACTTTACCTATATAAGTCCATGTCAAACCAGTGGGCTCCAGGGTGGGGTCATTTTTGGTCCCAGAGCTATAATATGAACGCTTTTGGCAGAGGTCCACTAGATACAGCTTCCTACAAAATATCAAAGACCTGGGTCTTCTGGTTTCAGAAAAGGAGATTTTCCCTATGCAAGTCTAAATAAAACCGCTGGGGCCCGGGTCCATGTTTGACACCAGGACTGTTATTTGAACAAACTTGGTAACGGTCCACTAGACGAAGCTTCATACCAAATATCAAAGACCTGGGCCTTCTGGTTTCAGACAAGAAGATTTTTAAAGGTTTTCCCTATGTAAAGTAGAAGTAAAACAAAGATCAGGAATTGATACAATTAACTTACTCCACCCATAAAAGACACCAAAGGGAAAGAAATACAAACATTAAGCGACCAGACCATAATGGAAACCTAAACAAAAGAAGGCCATAAGGACAGTTACTTTCCCACAAAATGGCCATATGGCCATCCAATATAAAAGACACAAGTGATACACACAGTAAGTAACAAACAACAACATAAATAAACCGCCACAGAAGAGCCGCCTTGGAACGGTCAGTGGAAGATTTCCACTGGGGGGCTTAAATCGATTTTACGTGGCCACAATCCTCACCCTTACTTCCGTCGCGATTTAGACAAATAATTTG
This sequence comes from Lucinisca nassula, assembly GCA_963580285.1. Classification (NCBI taxonomy): domain Eukaryota; kingdom Metazoa; phylum Mollusca; class Bivalvia; order Lucinida; family Lucinidae; genus Lucinisca; species Lucinisca nassula. Next base: position 147,995,567 of record OY757019.1, on the reverse strand, counting down.
TTCAATCCGCATGAAGGTCTCCTAACTCATCAGTGCAACATCTCCGTGAACACAAAAATCAAAGAACCACAGAGGTGAGACAACGGTGAGGACTCGACAGCCAGAAACCACTGAAATGCTGGAGCAAAAGAAAACCAACCGTTAGACCCCGATGAGCCCGACCAGAGACAGAGCATCAGGCACCAACCAACATTATCTCTCTAATTCTCAATAAGCCTTTACGTTGGAGCCGTCATAGGATCTGAGGCCTGCCCCAGCGTCGTGCAATTAAAGAGGGAAGCAAAGTTGCCAACCGTGATTGGGTTAACTACCATGCATGCAGTCTCTCGTATAATATCCATGTTGTACCCAATCTTTTTATATCGAAGAAAGATTTTACGAAATTGGGTGCTGAAGTCATTGCGGTTATATATTTTTCTGAATTTATATACTAAGTCACCATAAAATTCGGGTTCCGATAGACCTTGTTGCAGAAGAGATTTAAGTCCAATATTGAATTTTGAAATTAAATCAGAATGGCGTCTATAAAATTTTGAAAAGGCTTTGCGTAGTTTATGGTACCGATAACCCTGATTAAGGAGTTTAGCCGTTAATAATTTATTACGAGTGTTGAAGTCAGTTACATGACTACACACTCTAGCAAATCGAATTAATTGCGAAATTTAAACGCCATAGGATGGCGCACGAGGAACATCACCATCCAAAAAAGGAAAATTTACAATCTCAAAATCAAAGTCATCGCGTTTATCATAAATTTTGCACGAAACATTTCCATCGACAATAGATAGATGTAAATCCAAAAACGGGGCCTCGGTATCAGAAGAATTTGCTTTATTTAACTGAAGTTCTAGGGGGTAAATCTGACTGATCAAACCATCAAAATAGGTATTATCAATATTTAATAAAACATCTAAATATCTAGAAGTAGAGCTAAAAGCTTCAATAATTTCAGATTGGTTATCAATGGAAAGCGACAAAATGAAGTCTCTTTCATAACAATACAAGAACAGATCAGCCACAAGAGGTGCGCAATTCGTACCCATCGGAATACCCACAATTTGTCTAAATAACTTAGTACCGAATCTAATATAAATATTGTCAAGTAGAAAGGTGAGGGCATCACACACTTTCTGACATGACCAAAGTGTATAATTCTTATGCTCTTTAGAAGTGAAAAATGCATTTCTGACATTACATGCAAGATAGATAGAATCTTCTCTGTGAAAAGCCCAATCAATTAAATCATTAAGCTTTTCTTTTTTAAGATTATGAGGAAGTGTAGTGTAAAGAGTGGAAAAATCGTAGGTAGACAGACTAGAAGCACGAAAATGTCTAGATTTCAATTTATTTAAAACCTCATTTGAATTTTTATAGACCAAAACAGATTTCTTCCTGATCTTTCAAAGACTTTATCACAATATTTAATTACATGCGTTTTTATAGCAGTAAGACAGGAAGTTAATAATTTAGAAAGTTCAGTAAGTCTATTTAAAATCGGGAGGCCCTAGAGCGGGGGCATATTTGGTCCCAGGGCATTAATTTGAACAATCTTGGTAAGGCCCACTAGATACAACTTCATACAAATTACCAAACAAATGAGCCACAAGGTTTCAGACATGAAGATTTTAAAGGTTTTCCCTATGTAAGTCTATGTAAAACCAGTGGCGCAGACGCTGGGTATTTTTAAAGGTTTTTCTATACAAGTGCATATAAAACTGGCGGGCCCCAGCGCGGGGGCATTTTGGCCCCCAAACAGAAGCTTTTCGATATAGAAGTCTTTGTTATACCAGTGGGCCGTTGCGCGGGGGCATTTTCGCCCCAGGGCTATAATTTGAACACTCTTGGTAGAAGTCCACTATGTACAACTTCATACCAAATATCAAACACCTGGGCCATCTGGTTTCAGGCAAGAAGATTTTTAAAGGTTGTACGCCGGATGAAATGTGATCACAAAACCTTACCTTGTCACTATGTAACATGTGAGCTAAAATGTATGCACATTAAAAAAACAGACTCAAATGGTCCTTTCAATTTTAACAAGAGGGCCCAATGGCCCTATATCGCTCACCTGTGTACAAGAAAATCATTAGTGTAGGAGACCACTTGACATTGCTACATACTAAATATCTAAGCTCAGGCAAAGCGGTGTCCATGCTTATAAACCCTAATGGTTTCATTGGGTGACAGGGCTTGAGATGTAATTTCATCTCAATGTCTGGTAAAAGTCCCACACAATTGGAAGAGACATCTCCAAAATGACCTATAAATGTTGTCGGGGATGTAAAACCTCAAATCAAACAAAATCTGTGCCTTATGGTTTTGGAGAAAAAGATTTTTTTAAGTTTTTTCCAGTATAAGTCTATAGAAGCTAATGAGCCCTTGGCTTGGCCAATTTTGACCCAAAGGGCACGGTTGGCAGGATTTATGTAGGCGACCATTTTGTGTTGCTATATACTAAATTTCTGAGGTCTGTACTTCATGGTTTCAAAGAAGATGTTTGAAGCTTTTTCCATTATAAGTTTGTTGGAGTTAAGGGGCCACAGGATTTGGACCCCAGGGGCATGATTGGCAGGATTCATGTAGGTGACCACTCGACATTGCTACATGCTAAATACCTAAGCTCTGGGACTTACGATTTCAGAGACGAAGATTTTTGAAGATTTTTTTCCCCATTTTAAGTTTTTTTTTTGTTTTTTTTTTTTTCATTATAAGGGCCCTGTGGTTTCAGAGAAGAAGATTTTTGAAGTTTCTCCAATTGTAAGTCTATGGAAGCTAAAGAACCCTGGGGTGCGGCCAATTTGGATCCCAGGGGCATAACTGTCAGGATTTATGTAGGTGGCTACTTGACATTGCTACATACTAAAAATCTAAGCTCTGGGCCTTATGGTTTCATAGAAGAAGATTTTTTAAGTTTTTGTCCATTATAAGTCTATTGGAGGTGATGAGCTCGGGTGTGGCCAATTTTGACCCCAGGGGCAGGGTTAACAGGATTTATGTAGATGGCTATTTTATGTTGCTAGATACTAAATATCTAAGTTCTGTGCTTCACAGTTTCTGAGAAGAAGATTTTTGAAGCTTTTTTCCATTATAAGTCTATGGGAGCTAAGGGGCCCCGGGGCGTGGCCCATCTGGACCCAAGGGGCATGATTAGCAGGAAATATGTAGGTGACCACTTGCCGTTGCTACATGCTAAATATCTAAGCTCTGGGCCCTGTGGTTTCACAGAAGAAGATTGTTGAAGTTTTTTTTTCCATTATGAGTCTATGGGAGCTAAAGGGGTCCCAGGTTGTGGCCCATTTGGACCCCAGGGGCGTGATTGGCAGGATAAATGTAGGTGACTACTTGTCATTGCTACATGTTAATTATCTAAGCTCTGGGCCCAGTGTTTTCAGAGAAGAAGATTTTTGAAGCTTTTTTCCATAATGAGTCTATGGGAGCTAAGGGGCCCCGGGGCGTGGCCCATTTGGACCCCACGGACATGATTGGCAGGATTTATGTAGGTGACCACTTGCCATTGCTACATGCTAAATATCTAAGCTCTGGGCCCTGTGGTTTCAGAGAAGAAGATTTTTGAAATTTTTTTTCCATTATGAGCCTAAAGGAGCTAAGGGGCCCCGGGGCGTGGCCCTTTTGGACCCCAGGGGCATGATTTGCAGGAATTATGTAGGTGACCACTTGCCGTTGCTATCTGCTTAATATCTAAGCTCTGGGTGCTGTGGTTTCAGAGAAGAAGATTTTTTAAGCTTTTTTTTAAATATGAGTCTATGGGAGCAAAGGGCCCCGGCGCGTGGCCCATTTGGACCCCAGGGGCATGATTGGCAGGAATTATGTAGGTGACCACTTGCCGTTGGTACATGCTAAATATCTAAACTCTGGGCCCTGTGGTTTCAGAGAAGAAGATTTATGAAGCTTTTTTTCTTCAATTATTAGTCTATGTGAGCTAAGGGGCCCCGGGGCGTGGCCCATTTGGACCCTAGGGGCATGTTTGGCAGGATTTATGTAGGTGACCACTTGCCGTTGCTACATGCCAAATACCTCAACTCTGGGCCCTTTGGTTTCAGAGAAGAAGATTTTTGAAGCTTTTTTCCATTATGAGTCTATAGGAGCTAAAGGGCCGCGGGGGTGGCCCGTTTTGACCCCAGGGGCATGATTGGCAGGAATTATGAAGGTGACCACTTGCCGTTGCTACATGCTAAATATCTAAACTCAGTGCCCTGTGGTTCCCGAGAAAAAGATTTTTGAAGCTTTTTGTTCCATTATGAGTCTATGGGAGCGAAGGGGCCCCGGGGCGTCGCCCATTTGGAACCCACGGGCATGATTGGCAGGAATTATGTAGGTGTGTAGGTGACCACTGGCCGTTGCTACGTGCTAAATATCTAAGCCCTGGGCCCTGTGGTTTCACAGAAGAAGATTGTTGAAGCTTTTTTTTCATTATGAGTCTTTGGGAGCTAAGGGGCCCCGGGGTGTGGCCAATTTGGACCCCAGGGGCATGATTGGCAGGAATTATTTAGGTGACCACTTTCTGTTGCTACATGCCAAATATCTCAGCCCTGGGCCCCGTGGTTTCAGAGAAGAAGATTTTTGAAGCTTTTTTTCCATTATGAGTCTATAGGAGCTAAAGGGCCCCGGGGCGTGGCCCGTTTGGACACAAGGGGAATGATTGGCAGGAATTATGTAGGTGACCACTTGCCATTGCTACATGCTAAATATCTAAGCTCTGGGCCCTGTGGTTTCCGAGAAGAAGATTTTTGAAGCTTTTTGTTCCATTATGAGTCTATGGGAGAAAAGGGGCCCCGGGGCGTGGCCAATTTGGACCCCAGGGGCATGAATGGCAGGAATTATGTAGGTGACCACTGGCCGTTAATACATGCTAAATATCTAAGCTCTGGGCCCTGTGGTTTCAGAGAAGAAGATATTTTAATTTTTTCCCAGTGTAAGTCTATGGGAGCTATATGTTGCCATGGCAGCCAGAATTCCAATCTGAACAGCCCAAAAACCTTATGCAGCCTTTCCCCCTACCTGATGATGCTTCTCATGAAATTTGATCAAGATTGACCATGGGGTATTAGAGATATACTTATTTGAAATTGTTTACGGACGCACGGACGGACGCACGCACGGACGCACGACGGACGACGGACAAAAAGTGATCACAAAAGCTCACCTTGTCACTACGTGACAGGTGAGCTAAAAATCATACCTCGTTTCCTGTTTTATATTTTGGGAATTCCCTTTTGTGTATTTTTAGAATAACTATGTGCAGTAAATTATCTTTGGTGCCCGGCTTCAGTTACCGTACTGATCCGGCTATAAGACTATTTGCTTATTGGATGGCCCTTGGAATAAAGAATATATTGGGCTACTTTTGGTGTGACCTCGACCTCAACATGACCCCAAGGCCAAAAGTCAAAAAGTATTATTTTGCCATATATTTTAAACTATTGGAGCTACACTTCTGAAACTTTGGTTACTGGATGGCCCTTGGAATATATAATTTATTGGGCTGCTTGTGTTGTGACCTTGACATAAACCTGACCCCAAGGTCAAAGGTAAAAAAGTATGACTTTGCCATATCTTCTAAACTATGGGAGTTACACTTCTCTGAAACTTTGGTTATTGGATGGCTGTTGGAATATAGAAACATTGGAATACTATTGGTGGACAACAACATAAACCCAAGGTCAAAGGTAAAAAAATATGCCTTCGGCATATCTTCTAAACTATAGGAGTTACACTTCTGAAACTTTGTTTATCAATTAGAATGTTCTTTGCAACTTTTTTGGTTATTGGTAGGCCTTGGAAATATAGAATGAATTGGGCTACTTTTGGCATAACCTTGACTAAACATGACCTCAAGGTCAAAGGTCAAAAAGTATGACTTTGACATATCTCCTAATCTATTGGAGTTACACTTCTGAAACTTTGCTTATTAGATGGCCCTTGGAATATAGAATAAATTGGACTACTTTTGGGGTAGCCTTGTCCTCAACATGACCCCAAGGTCAAAGGTCAAAAAGTATTATTTTGCCATATCTGCTAAACTATTGGAGTTACACTTCTGAAACTTTGGTTATTGGATGGTGCTATGAATATAGACTGAATTGGGCTATTTTTGAAATGACCTTGACCTCAACATGACCCCAGGGTCAAAGGTAGAAAATATGACTTTGCCATATCTCCTAAACTATTGGAATTTCACTTCTGCAACTTTGCTTATTGGATGGCCCTTGGAATATAGAACACACTGGGCTACTTTTGGTGTGACTTTGACCTCAACATGACCCCAAGGTCAAAGGCCAAAAAGTATTATTTTGCCATATCTTCCAAACTATTGGAGCTACACTTCTGAAACTTTGGTTATTGGATGGCCTTTGGAATATAGAATCAATTGGGCTACATTTTTTGTGACCTATCTGGTCAGAAATGATAAGATATGCTCTTGTGCTGAAGCATTATACACCTGGGACAGGGGTGGGGGATGGGGGCACTGGTATGGCTAGGTGTTAGTTTGTAGGTATCTTCCCAAGGAAATGATTTTAAAAATATTTATTAGTTATTTATCCATGAACAGGACTGTAAAGAATAAACAAACTAGAAATGTGTCCAGACGACACAGATGCCCCCGCCAAAGGCCCCGCCTCAACCCGAAAATCCATGTTGCAACAAAATTTGTGATCAGGAACATTTGTGAGAAGTTATATTGAAATTGGTTAAAAATGTAAGCGCTAGAGCAATGACAAAGTTTTTCTAAAAACAGCCACAGTGACCTTGACCTTGAAAGTCGAAATCGCTCGAGATATTGTCATAAGGAACATTTGTGTGAAGTTATATTGAAATCAGTGAAGAAATGTAGTCGCTAGAGCGATGACAAAGTTTTTCTAAAAATAGCCACAGTGACCTTGACCTTGAAAGTCGAAATCGCTCGAGATATTGTCATAAGGAACATTTGTGTGAAGTTATAATTGAAATCGGTGAAGAAATGTAAGCGCTGGAGCGATGACAAAGTTTTTCTAAAAATAGCCACAGTGACCATGACCTTGAAAGTGGAAATTGCTAGAAATATTGTCATAAAGAACACATGTGTGAAGTAATATTGAAATTGGTGAAAAAATGTAAGCGCTAGAGCAATGACAAAGTTTTTCTAAAAATAGCCACTGTGACCTTGAAAGTCAAAATCGTTCGAGGTATTGTCATAAGGAACATTTGTGTGAACTTATTTTGAAACCAGTGAAGAATGCAGGCGCTAGAGCGATGACAAAGTTTTTTTAAAAATAGCCACAGTGACCTTGACCTTGAAAGTCAAAATGGCTCGAGATATTGTCATAAGGAACAATTGTGTAAAGTTATATTGAAATCAGTGAAGAAATGTAAGCGCTAGAGCGATGACAAAGTTTTTTTCTAAAAATAGCCACAGTGACCTTGATCTTGAGGTCATGACCTTGAAAGACGAACTCACTCGAGATATTGTCATAAGGAACATTTGTGTAAAGTTATATTGAAATCAGTGAAGAAATATAGACGCTAGAGCTATGTTGTGCGAGGGGATAATTAAAAAGTTTTAAGTCTGTGACCTTGACCTCGAGCTCATGGGCATGGGTGGGGGTATTGCTGAATACAATGGACAGGTATCTAACATCATACCAAATATCAACTCAATCCATCGCACGATTTGGAAAATATCAACTCTTAATATATCTAATTAAAAATTTCTAAGTCTGTGACCTTGACCTTGAAGCCATAGGCATGAGTGGGGATATTGCCAAATAAACATTTCGACCTGTATCTATCATCATAGCATACATAAGCCAAATCCATAATATAGTTTGGAAAATTTGAGCTCTTTAAAATCTTTCACATTAAAATTGTCTAAGTCTGTGACCTTGACCTTGAGGTCATAGGCATGGGTGGGGGTATTGCTGAATAAAACATTGTACCTTTATATCTATCATTATATGAACCAAAGCCATCATTAAAGTCCAGGTTCTACCAGGTACAAATACCTTAACTGGAGTCTTTAACATGGAAAATTTTTAAGTCCATGACCTTGACTTTGAGGCCATGGGCATGGGTGGGGGTATCGCTGAATAAAACTTTGGACCTATATCTATAATCATACCAAATTTGAACCAATTCCATCAAATGGTTTGGAAAATATGAGTTCTAAAATGTTCAAGTCTACCTGTTACAAAAACCTTAACCTGAGTCTTTAACATTAAAAATTTCTAAGTCTGTGACCTTGACCTGGACCTTGAGGTCACAGGAATGAGTGGGGGTATTGCTTAATAAAATTTTGGACCTATATCTATCAGCATACCAAAGATGAACCAGTTCCATCAAATGGTTAGGAAAATATGAGTTCTAAAAGTTCAGGCTCTACCTGTTACAAAAACTTTAACCTGAGGTTACAGGATCACGTACGTACGTACACACACGTACAGACGGACGTACACATGTACGCACGTACACACGTACGGAAAACCGAAAAACTATATGCCCCCGGCATCATATGATGCGGGGGCATAAAAAAAATGTTAAAAAAACTCTCAGAATGCACCATTTCTAACCTATCCTGAGAGCTTGCCACCATTACATCGCGCCTTGGGCACTCGCCAATCCTCCTCGAACGCGCTGTCTCCCTCATTTTTATTTTTAAAACTTAACATGTCTGATATATCATATTAAGTAATTTGATTGGTTAATACAAATAGTCAGAAATGGATGTGGCTTACTAATTTTTACAGCAGGATACTGGTTAGAAGTTTCCCCTATCAACTGATGTCTACATTTAAAGGACAAAAATTACTCCTGAGGAACCATTTTCATGGCTACAATGTTTGCAGGATATTGGGGCAGATAGTGGAACAATGGTGGCAACTATATCCCTTAACCCATTTAGTACCAGAATCCCCAAAACGGGTGCCAAGGCAAACAGTGCAGGCCCAGATCAGACGCCGCAGAGTACGGCATCTGATCCGGGCCTACACTGTTTGAATAAAGTTTAGACCTTTTCCAAATGAATTTTGAAGAAAACACAACCTGACACCCCTTAATTTTGAAATGCACTTCTGATATATATAAGGAGGAAGATTCCATTTGGTACAAAAAGGGTTAACATAGTGAAGCAAACAAGACTATCACTGCTTTTGCGCCACACACAATACCATATATGGTAGAATCTTGGAAATTCTCACACACTAATGGATATTTTCCTTGTTACAGACACCACAGAAAGGCCGAATCCCTTCCTCAGTTCAAGAGACTGATCCAAGCTTGGGAAGGCCCCATATGCAAATGCCCTTCTTGTTCAGTTTAACGTTGCTGTTGCATGTACATGTCGTTTCTCTTTTCTTTTTATTTTGTTTTGTTCGGACCCTACTACTTCCTTGGTTTATAGTTTTTTTTTTCTGTTTGTTTGTTTGTTTCTTTAGGGTACTGTGGGCTACGCCTCACCTTTCCCTTTTTTTCGCTTTCGTACCAAGGATGTATTAGTCGGGGTCTTTTGATGCAGCAAACTGACATTCACTGACCTTCATATGGCCGTCCTCTTAACGCTATATATGTATTTTTCTAACACAAATTTTCATAAATCTTTTTCTTTCTTTTTAGTACCTTCTCATTATATGTACATATTATATATATTTATATTTACTGTCTATTATATGCCTTAACGTACCTTGTAAATGTAAATCTTACAACACCTATTTCTTATGTAACTATCTACTGTGTGATGACTTAACTTGTGCCTTTATTTGTAATGTCTGCATGTTGTGATATATTTATAAACCGTTGTTGTTTTACTCAATGTTTGTCGAAATACAAGCCCTACTGGGCTTATGTTACTTGTTATACATATTCGACACTAAATAAAACTTCTATGTCTATGTCTATGTCTATGTCTACCAAACTGATTTTACGTAGTATGACCCATCTCCTTGCTTATGAATGTTTTCATTGCTCTTAAAGGACCTCAATTTTGATTTTTATTTGCCTTCACTGCAGCTGGTGTTGTGCCGTGTGGCGGCCGTAAAACGTCTCCCCGTACATCAACCATAGTGCAGTTTATATTTTACTTTTGGTCCTTTGAGATCAGCGTGAATATTCTGAGAAATCAGAAATAAATTATTGGTTTAGACTCACATTCTAGACAGGTTTTTAGCTCGCCTTACGAAAGTAAGGGGGAGCTATTGCCATACCCCCGGGCGTCCGGCGTCAGCGTCAGCGTCAGCGTCGGCGTCAGCGTCAGCGTCGGCGTCGGCGTCGGCGTCCGCATTTGGTTAAAGTTTACCTGCAAGCTCTTATATGTGATGTTTTACAAGTTTATTTTGAATATATAATTAACAATTGGTAAAAAACAATATTTAACATTATCATTTTACTTCATTTTACAGGTTTTTTGGCTTAAATTGGTCTTTTTGAGAAGTTAATATTTTCCTCTGTATTACCTCCCTTGAAATCCTGTGTTAAAGTTTACCTGCAAGCTGCGTGAGTTCAAATCCGGGGGGAGGCATGTTTTTTTTTTTTTTTTTTTTTTTCTTTTCCTTTTCTTTTTTTTTTTTTCCTTTTAAAAACATAGTGGGTCTGGGGCTCAAGGTGAAGGTCACTGGCTATTTTTAGAAAAACATTGTAATCTCTCTAGCGCCTTCATTTATTGATGGATTTTAATATAACTTAGGTATAATGATATCTCGAGTGACTTTGACTTTCAGGGTCTGGCGCTTAAGGTCAAGGTCACTCCTTTCAGGGTCACTGGGTCAAGGTCACTACTGCAAGCTGCGTGAGTTCAAATCCCGGAGGAGGCATGTTTTTTTTTTTTGTTTTTTTTTCTTTTCCTTTTCTTTTTTTTTTTTTTTTCTTTTTAAAAACATAGTGGGTCTGGGGCTCAAGGTGAAGGTCACTGGCTATTTTTAGAAAAACATTGTAATCTCTCTAGCCCCTTCATTTATTGATGGATTTTAATATAACTTAGGTATAATGATATCTCGAGTGACTTTGACTTTCAGGGTCTGGCGCTTAAGGTCAAGGTCACTACTTTCAGGGTCACTGGGTCAAGGTCACTACTGCAAGCTGCGTGAGTTCAAATCCCGGGGGAGGCATGTTTTTTTTTTTTTTTTTTTTTTCTTTTTAAAAACATAGCGGGTCTGGGGCTCAAGGTGAAGGTCACTGGCTATTTTTAGAAAAACATTGTAATCTCTCTAGCGCCTTCATTTATTGATGGATTTTAATATAACTTGGGTATAATGATATCTCGAGTGACTTTGACTTTCAGGGTCTGGCGCTTAAGGTCAAGGTCACTACTTTCAGGGTCACTGGGTCAAGGTCACTACTGCAAGCTGCGTGAGTTCAAATCCCGGGGGAGGCATGTTTTTTTTTTGTTTTTTTTTTTCTTTTCCTTTTTTTTTTTTTTTTTTCTTTTTAAAAACATAGCGGGTCTGGGGCTCAAGGTGAAGGTCACTGGCTATTTTTAGAAAAACATTGTAATCTCTCTAGCGCCTTCATTTATTGATGGATTTTAATATAACTTGGGTATAATGATATCTCGAGTGACTTTGACTTTCAGGGTCTGGCGCTTAAGGTCAAGGTCACTACTTTCAGGGTCACTGGGTCAAGGTCACTACTGCAAGCTGCGTGAGTTCAAATCCCGGGGGAGGCATGTTTTTTTTTGTTTTTTTTTTTTCTTTTCCTTTTTTTTTTTTTTTTTCTTTTTAAAAACATAGCGGGTCTGGGGCTCAAGGTGAAGGTCACTGGCTATTTTTAGAAAAACATTGTAATCTCTCTAGCGCCTTCATTTATTGATGGATTTTAATATAACTTGGGTATAATGATATCTCGAGTGACTTTGACTTTCAGGGTCTGGCGCTTAAGGTCAAGGTCACTACTTTCAGGATCACTGGGTCAAGGTCACTGTGTCTATTTTTAGAAAAACATTGTCATCGGGTTTGCACCTTAATTTATTGATGGATTTTAATATAACTTCACACAAATGTTGGGTATGATGATATCTCTAGCAAGTTCAACTTTCAGGGTCTGGGGCTGAAGGTCAAGGTCACTGTGGCTATTTTTCGAAAAAACTTTGTGATCGCTCTAGTGCCTACATTTATAAATGGATTTTAATATAACTTTACACAAACGTTGGGTTTGATGATATCTCGAGCTCGTTCGACTTTCAGGGTCTGGGGCAGAAGGTCAAGGTCTCTGTGGCTATTTTTAGAAAATCTTTTTCATCGCTCTTGCGCCTTTATTTATGGATGGATTTTAATATAATTTCACACAAATATTGGGTATGATGATATCTCGAGTGACTTTGACTTTCAGGTTCCGGGGCTGAAGGTCAAGGTAACTGTGGCTATTTTTAGAAAAACTTTGTGATCGCTCTAGTGCCTACATTTATGAATGGATTTTAATATAACTTTACACAAATGTTGGGTATGATGATATCTCGAGCGAGTTCGACTTTCAGGGTCTGGGGCTGAAGGTCAAAGTCACTGTGGCTCTTTTTTGATAACTTGCCCTCATCCATCTTAGGCCCCCAAAGGCGAGCTATGTTGTCTTCTGACAACTCTTGTTAATTATTTGGACCCCATTTCGATTTATATCAGTCTTTGAATCGACTGCCTATTCGAAATTCGTAAAATTGCAGTATGTTTCCTCTGGCTTTCTTTGCCGGATCATTACAGGGTCACTGATGAGGCTTTATTAGCCGAAACTACGTAGTATGACCCATCTTCTTTCTTATGAATGTTTTCATTGCTCTTAAAGGAACTCAATTTTGATTTTTATTTATACAGAGCCTCAATGTACTATGAGTATTAATTGTGTTTTTGATTTAAAAAGAATTATGCTGAAACAATGACTGCTTCATTCTTTTCTATCTAATGGTTAACAATGACTACCTTTGAAATCCCTAAATCTGTTAATCATTCCATTATGAAGGGATGAAAATGGTCAAAATTGTGCACAAAACATACCTGGTGGATCAAGGGAGAATAGTCTTACAAAACCAAATTGTGTGCAACCTCTAAATTAGATCCAAAATACAGTAAAATCCCAGTATTAAGGGGAATGGGATCACCCGGCAGATTTTTCCGCTATTTTTCAAAGGGAGACAATTTTCGAGACTTCCTGTTCGCTTTTCTATAAGCCCTGTCCCACTGAAAAAGGGTCTACTCTTAAAAGAAAGAATTCGTCCGTCGGGGCTTGAAGAAATAGATGGGCTGCATGATGCTTCCACGCAGAGCTGAATCCGACCCGCACACGAGTACTGGTAAACCGCTTAGAGGATCTAAGCCTGCCCAGGCAAAGCGGTGCGAGTGTCGAACCATCCATGCTTATAAACCATATTGGTTTCATTGGGCGGCAGGGTTTGAGATGTCATTTCATCTAAATGTCGGGTAAAAGTCCCACAAAATCGGAAGCAACGTCTCCAAAATGACCTTTATAGTGTTGACAGGGACGTTAAACCTCAAATCAAACAAACAAACGAATCCTCCAGCTCTTAAAGGAGCAAATTCTTTCCTTTAAGAGTTGACCTCTACTGACATTGGAAGAGAAAAATGCTTTTGCAGGAGTTGCCTCCCCTGTAGGTGCTCCCATTCCTCTTAAGACCATGTAGAATTAAGACTAATTATTATTTTAAAAGCTAATCTAGAAGGTTTCATTTATTCATCCATAGTGTTTTCTATACCCAATGCCCTCAATTAAAACATCACATTTGGGACTGTTTGCCCCCACCCATTGCGGCTTGAAGAAATAGATGGGCTGCATGATGCTTCCATGCAGAGCTGAAACCGACTGCACATGAGTAATAGTAAACCACTTAGAGGATCTATGCCTGCCCAGGCAAAGCGGTGCTAGTCTGACCATCCTAGCTTATAAACCATTTTTGGGCCATCGGCCGACAGGGCTAGAGAAGTCATTTCATCTCGATGTCTGGTAAAAGTCCCACAAAATTGGAAGCAACATCTCCAAAATGACCTTTACAGTGTTGACGGGGATGTTAAACCTCAAATCAAACAAACAAAACCTTTCGGACTGTTCAAAAGTGGAGTTAATTTAAAGTAAAACTGGGGTTTGCAGGGGTAAACCTTATTTTTCTTATTTCTGCTCTAAAATATAGATTGTGCGTACTCGTTAGAACCGCTTCGATGAGACGAAAAAAAGTCATAAACCATCTGTTGATGTTAGACAGTGTGATTCGAAATCAGCTGACAAGAAAAATGAGGACAAACAGGCCGTACCAGCAGGGTTCAGAAAGTTTACAAAAGTCCGACTATGACCAAAGTTCCTGCTCCAGGTTTGTATAAATATTTTATGTATATTTTTGTCTGTGTCCATGCTCAAGAGATATATGCACATTGTAACACTATTATTATTATTATTATTATTATTATTGTAATTTGATCTCAATATAGAAAATTTACTGTACTCTATGATTCAATGTGTATTTTAGATAAGTTTTGAAAGTTTTCCACATCTTATTTGGATAGAATAAGAATTCCCCAAAGAGTATATCAGGTCTGTGGGGCCAAATCTTGAAATACAGTTACTGAGGGTCAGTGATGAAGCCTAACTGGCTGAAACTAGCTAGTCTGGCCCAGAAAAACTTGAAACACTCCTCGGTTTTCAGTTGTTTGTTGCAATCCTGGCTTCCAAAGGATTACCTTCTTATAGATCTTAAGAAACAGACTTGACATTAGCACATGCTAACCACTGGATGAACAAAAGCCTACATGTATGAGTGAATATCCAGATCCTTTTTGTTCCATACAAAACAATGTTCAGACAAAGGGTTTTAGAAGAGGAACCTGATCAATCCCGGGCTTCTCCAGACTTTCGGATGAGTCTTTAAACCAAGGTCCCGTCTCCATATGACCTTAGCTGTTGGTGGGACGTAAAACTCAAACACTTACTCACATGAGGAACCAATTTTGAAATTTCAACAGCATATCAGATATGCTCCTGGAACTACGGTATCTACCCGAGGTGTTACATATGAAGTGGCAGATGGCAGAATGGATGATCAAGCTAAATAAATATGCTCCCTCAATTTCTCTGAAACTGAGGCTATAGACAGAACTAATTAGAACTTATCTGACAGTCACACTATGTTTGTGTGTGTTTGAGGTTTACATCGCACCAACAGCTAAGGTCATACAGAGACGACACTCATCCGAAAATCTGGAGAAGCCCAGGATCCCTGGTTTATGAGGTAAGTAGCATAACCAGTACACCATGGAGGCTTCCAGGTCACACTTATGTATGCCATTGCCCAGTTATAAAGTTTGAAAAAAAATCTTACCTGTACAACAATTCCTCTAGAACCATATTCATGTGCTAGGCACTCGGAGAAATAGTTAACATAAGCCTGAAAAATCATAGCTCAAGGATAATCAAGTGATAATTTCTTTTATATTTCTGCATAAAAACCTATTTAGT
The DNA here is from genome assembly GCA_963580285.1 of Lucinisca nassula. Lineage (NCBI taxonomy): Eukaryota > Metazoa > Mollusca > Bivalvia > Lucinida > Lucinidae > Lucinisca > Lucinisca nassula. The sequence goes on along the minus strand of OY757019.1, from coordinate 147,980,135 downwards.
GGGTACTTGTTAAAATCATTGAGGGGGTTCTAATAAGCACCCACAGCCTATGTCTTGCAGCAAAATTAAGAAAAATAATGTATACCCCTGTAAACCCCACTTTTCTCTATATGAAGTGGGGTTTAGAGGGTTTTCATTACACATACTTGTTCATATATAATCAGTCTATTCTCTTTTCTAATTGTTGTCAGAGTGCTATATAAATAGAACTACAGAGGACCCTCATTATAACGACAGTGTTTGTTCCCTATTATTGTGACATTGTAAAGAATTTGCCGTTATATTGAATTCCAGTTAGAAGTATGTGAGGTAACAAAAGGCCTTTTCCCCAGTATTACTCCAAGAAACAAATGTTATAGACATTTGTTACAAATGTTAAAGACATTTGTTACAATCGCCTCAGTGAGGCCAATCTAACAAATATCTTTAACATTTGTTTCTTGACGTATTAGATTACAAGACCCTTTCACACTATGGACTCTATTTGTGCATTTCCAACCCAAGGGAATCCCATGCTGCTCAGAACCGAGGCTAAGCCTTTAGCTAAGCAGTCAGTCCATTCAAAATGCTGTTATAATAAGTTTTGCCGTTATAACTAATGTCGGTATAAAGAGGGTTGGCCGTATCTGTAAAACCTGGACTGGACTCAAGTGCTGGGTTTGGCAACCAGTGTAGACCCAGATTAGACAAACAGAACGTGGTAACAGTATTTGCTTAAAGAACCTGGACTGAAGGTTAAATGGAATGGTCTTTTTTTCCAGCCTACTCTCAGAGACAACCGACCCACCCTTAACTTGCTGTGCTCATGTTTTTAAAAGTGTGAAAAGTCGGTCATGTGACTGAACACAATATGACAGAAAGAAATATGGAAATAAAAGTTGCGCAATACATTTCATTTTAGGCAGTTGTTTCTTGATGATTTTCTTATACTGATCAAGATAACTTTCAAGTTGAAATTGGTGCATCCTGTTGTGATCTGATGAGAGAGCCAAATTCTGACCATTTTAGCTTGCATAATTTCTACCAGATCTTGGAAGGGCCCGTTTTGTTTTAATTAAATTTTCACACCATCTGGCACATGACTAGCTTTGAAGTTTGACCTTTCGCCAATGATGCCTAGCAGCAAATCTATAATGAATATTTTTATCATTTTTATTTGCTTTTTCAATCTGTGCAGCCAAGAAGCTTATTGAATTCTAGAATCTGAAACAGTCACCTTTTTTTGTTTCATATTCTTGCTTTATGCATTACACCGGAAGCCATTATAGCGTGTGAAGCACAAATTTCATTCGTGCAGCACGATTTTTGACTGCGCATGGTTGGCAGAGCTTAATTGTGCTTCATGGAAGGCCCCCAGTTGAATACGGCTATTGATTTCATTGTGAAACCTTGAATATATTTGTAGGTCACTGATGAGGCCTAATTGGGCGAAATTACCTAGTCTGGCACAGCAACTGTACATGTCATACTTTTAAGTTCTGTGGTGTATTCTTTGCTTCCAATGGATAACGTTTTTATATAATATATTTACAATATTTCACTTATTTCGAGCTGATCATTTATCAGGCGGGTGAAAACTGGAGTACAGGTAGAAAAGACACCTTCCATTAAAAACTTGGCATCTCACATGTGAGCCGAGCCAGTCTCGAATCCACAATGTTGAGAGACCTAATGATTAAGAAACTGCGCTCTCGGACACAAGGCCATGGAGGCACATTGCCTTCTTGGTTTATTAGCACATACCGTTATATGTTTTAGATTCAGTCTTACCTTGCATGCTGAGTAGACGGTAAGGAGAGGGGTGGGGTGTGATCCAGCAGCAGATGATAAATAAATTTCCAACCCCTTCTTCCTAGATGCCATCTCTGGTAATACTATACTAGTCATCTATCAAAGACAAAGTACAGTTACTCAAATTACTGAAACACATTATAGTCCTTATCCCACAGAACATAACAACCCCTATCTTTGAAAACAGTGTAGATCCAGACCAGATGGCAGAAGCCATCTGATTAGGATCTACACTGCTCATCCTTTGGAAACAGTGCAGATCATGATCAGATGAAGAAGCCATCTGATCAAGAAGCCATCTGATCAGGATCTGCACTGTTTGTGAGGCAGTTTGTAAACTGAACAAATATATTATATCATGTAACACTGGCGGATAGTCAGAAATCGGTGCAGCTTAATTCATCATGAAAACACACCTATATACTTTTGACCCCCTTGAAACCCACTTTTATATAGAACTAGAGAAAGCGACCAGTGGGTCACGTATACTCCCGGCCAGGGCCATACTCTGATATAGCTTTCAAGCTTGTATGTAATATGAATGAAGATGTCAAGAAGCTATAAGAATCTATAAATATGCTTGCAAAAGCTAAACTAAACATAAAATTTTTAAATAGACCAAGGGAGTGAGGGCATCAAAGTTACTGAAGGAGTTGGGGTAACAATGTTACCGAAGCAGCAGGGTGGGTTATGCATCAATGAAATCTTTGGACTGGTATGCAACATCGATGCAAGTATCAATTGAATTTGTCAGAGTTTAGAAGATACAGGCATCTGTAAACTTTGTCATAAAACTCTAACCAAATGTAAAATTTCTAAGTCCGTGACCTTGAGGTCAAAGTCACCCTGGATAGGGGAATGGACATACATCACGAAATGTTGGAACTGGTACATTGATGCAAGTATCAACTGAATTTGTCCTAGAGTTTAGAACATACAGGCATCTATAAACTTTGCCATAAAACTTAAACCAAATGTAAAATTTCAAAGTATGCGTCCTTGACCTCAAGGTCACTGTGGGGGGTAGGACATGCATCAATGAAATCTTAAGACCAGTATGTTACTTCAGTGTAAGTATCAACTAAATCTATCAAAGGGTTTAGAAGATACAATCTCTCAGAAACTTTGATGCAAAACTTTAACCAAATGTAAAATTTCTAAGTCTATGACCTTGCTATCAAGGTCACTGTAGGGGCTGGGACATGCATCAATGAAATCTTTAGACCAGTATGTAACTTCAGTGTAAGTATCACTTAAATCTATCAAACGGTTCAGAAGATACAATCTCCTGGAAACTTTGACGCAAAACTTCAACCAAAATGTTAACAGACGGACGGACGGACAGACAGACAGAAGGACGGACGCACGGACAGACGGACGAACGAAAACAATATACCCCATCATACTTTGTATGCCGGGGGTATAAAAATGGGGTTTACAGGGATAAAATCTCATTTTTCTTATTTCCGCTCTAAAGTATAGACTGTGGGTACTCATTAGAACCACCTCATCTAGGCCATTCTAACGAGTACCAACAATCTATATTTTTAGCAGATATAAGAAAAATATCACAATTTTTCATCTGAAAATTTCCCTTTTTTCGGCAGTAAAATTTACAATGTATTAGTATAGGTGTGTTGTCCCAATGAATTTATTCAGCATGTTAAGGGTTAAGCATGAAAATAAGTCCCAGATAGACCTTCCATTTCATACACAGTATGATGAACCTTAACTGACCTGGGTCCAGTTGTTCAAAAACTAATGATGTCATTAGTTAACGTAAAGTTGAAATTTTGATCCTCAGATATGGCTAATATTTTTGTGGAAAAAAATTGAGTAGAAGCAAAAGCTACTCCCAGAACCTGATTATTGGATATTGTACATGCTAGAGCAGTTAACAATCTGGGACCAGTTTTTCAACACTAATGACCTCATTAGTTAACATATCGTTAATTCTTTGAACATTTAGTATGGAAAATTTTTTTTATTAGGAATTGTACTAGCTAGAACAGTTAACAAATCGACCACGAATGAGCTCCATAAGCTAACGATGCTTTGAGCAAATTTACCCTGACCACTCATGAGCTCTGCTCTTTCAAAGAGCCTCTTTGAGGTAACATGAGTCTCGGTAGCTCAGTCGGTTGGGCGTCTGACTGGTGATCAGGAGAACCAGTGTTTGATACCTGCCAGGGTTTGCAACATTCTTTCGTGGAGAATGATGAAATCTTTTCTACGGTCGTTCTCTCCCTTTTGCTGATTCAAGAAGGGCAGTTGTCAGTTTTTGGCGAAAGAATGTGCACTGTACTGGTTAACAGCTTAGGTATAAGCCTGCCCAGAAAAAATTTGGATAGGTAAACCGACCGGCTCAAAAATGACCTAAAATAGTGTTGACTGGGCCATTAAACTCCAATGCAAACAAAAGCAAACATAGCTAACGGTGCTCTGAACAACTGAACCCAGAACTACCCCTTTCTAAAGCAAACTTTCATATTCCAAAATGTTCAGGCCATTGAAATTTGAATTAACATACTTCACTTACCATAGTTACTGATGTACAGTTTGTAACATCCGAAACGGGCCAACGCCCTTTCGGGTAATATCATTAATTAAAAGACTCTCAGTTATGTGATAGATGTATTCTTCAGATGATAACAATGTAACTATGGAACAGTAACTAACGTCATAAGCGATGTAACGTAATTGACATCACAATTAGATCTATTACTAGGCATCAAATGATAGGCTGATCACAAGATATTACATCTCTCCTATTCTTCTAAAAGACAGTTTATTTCTACGTATCTTAACAACTGTTGAATAAGGATTGCAAGGAGTCAGTAATACAATTTGTTCCTATTTGAGTTAGTTTGAAATATGAAACAATAATGCAGTCAAAGATAAGCCTAACAGTAAATGTTCATTAACTTGTCACTTATGTCTCTGATCCGTTTTCTTTATCGCATTTTAACTTCCTGGTATTGCTAGAACGTCGTGTAGGGTCTGCAGCATCTTTTGTTGCCTCTTTGCCTCTCTTGGCATCTTCTGTTGCATCTAATGACATCTTCTGTTGCCTCTCTTGGCATCTTCTATTGCCTCTCTTGACATCTTCTATTGCCTCTTGTTGGCATCTTCTATTGCCTCTTGGCATCTTCTATTGTCTCTTTGCATATTCTATTGCCTCTTGGCATCTTGTCTCGCCTCTTGGCATCTTCTATTGCCACTTGGCATCTTCTATTGCCTCTCGTGGCATCTTCAGTTGCCTCTTGGCATCTTCTATTGCCTCTCTTGGCATCTTCAGTTGCCTCTTGGCATATTCTATTGCCTCTCTTGGCATCTTCAGTTGCCTCTTGGCATCTTCTATTGCCTCTCTTGGCATCTTCAGTTGCCTCTTGGCATCTTCTATTGCCTCTCTCGGCATCTTCAGTTGCCTCTTGACATCTTCTATTGCCTCTCTTGGCATCTTCAGTTGCCTCTTGGCATCTTCTATTGCCTCTCTTGGCATCTTCTATTGCCTCTCTTGGCATTTTCTATTGCCTCTCTTGGCATCTTCTATTGTCTCCTGGCATCTTCTCTATATACTTCTGTCTATATAACTGTAATATTTCATTAGTAGTCGGAGTTTTTCTATCTTCTACTTGTCCTTGATTTTGTACTGTGTTTATTTTTTCTCCAGGCTGCTGGACAAAATGTCATTAATATTTTTCATCTTCATTCTCTCTTTCTCTGCTTTAGACCATATTCTTCTTTCCGCCTATTCCCTTTTCTTTTTATCCTCGTCGCCATTGTAACATCCTAAACGGGCCAACGCCCTTTCGGGTAATATCATTAATTAAAAGACTCTCAGTTATGTGATAGATGTATTCTTCAGATGATAACGATGTAACTATGGAACAGTAACTAACGTCATAAGCGATGTAACGTAATTGACATCACAATTAGATCTATTACTAGGCATCAAATGATAGGCTGATCACAAGATATTACATCTCTCCTATTCTTCTAAAAGACAGTTTATTTCTACGAATCTTAACAACTGTTGAATAAGGATTGCAAGGAGTCAGTAATACAATTTGTTCCTATTTGAGTTAGTTTGAAATATGAAACAATAATGCGGTCAAAGATAAGCCTAACAGTAAATGTTCATTAACTTGTCACTTATGTCTCTGATCCCATTTCTTTATCGCATTTTATCTTCCTGGTATTGCTAGAACGTCGTGTAGGGCCTGCAGCATCTTTTGTTGCCTCTTTGCCTCTCTTGGCATCTTCTGTTGCATCTAATGACATCTTCTGTTGCCTCTCTTGGCATCTTCTATTGCCTCTCTTGACATCTTCTATTGCCTCTTGTTGGCATCTTCTATTGCCTCTTGGCATCTTCTATTGTCTCTTTGCATATTCTATTGCCTCTTGGCATCTTGTCTCGCCTCTTGGCATCTTCAGTTGCCTCTTGGCGTCTTCTATTGCCTCTCGTGGCATCTTCAGTTGCCTCTTGGCATCTTCTATTGCCTCTCTTGGCATCTTCAGTTGCCTCTTGGCATATTCTATTGCCTCTCTTGGCATCTTCAGTTGCCTCTTGGCATCTTCTATTGCCTCTCTTGGCATCTTCAGTTGCCTCTTGGCATCTTCTATTGCCTGTCTTGGCATCTTCAGTTGCCTCTTGGCATCTTCTATTTCCTCTCTTGGCATCTTCAGTTGCCTCTTGGCATCTTCTATTGCCTCTTTTGGCATCTTCTATTACCTCTCTTGGCATTTTCTATTGCCTCTCTTGGCATCTTCTATTGTCTCCTGGCATCTTCTCTATATACTTATGTCTATATATCTGTAATATTTCATTAGTAGTCGGAGTTTTTCTATCTTCTACTTGTCCTTGTTGTGATAGATGTATTCTTCAGATGATAACAATGTAACTATGGAACAGTAACTAACGTCATAAGCGATGTAACGTAATTGACATCACAATTAGATCTATTACTAGGCATCAAATGATAGGCTGATCACAAGATATTACACAGTTCACATGAAGTGGATCTGCAAATTTCTGAAAATTACAAAAGAAATGCCATGAGAAAACCATTTTATTACAACGTAGGTCCAGTTAAGGTGCTTTTTCTATCCAAAAAGTACTGATATTTTTTTTTCCAAACACTGTTGTGGGTCTTCATTAAAAGTGCCTCAGCAACATTTGTTTTCATGCAGAAAAAAGAAAAATAATATTTGGATAATTCCTCTTAACTGCAGATTGTCTAGTCTCATAAATAACTTCAAATTCATGCTGAGCCTTCACTGTTTGCTTCAGGACATGTCCATACACACTACATGTACGTCAAATCCATCCATTTCAGCCTTCACTGTTCACTTAAGGATGTCAACACATTCTCAACAAGAGCATCGGTGAAACCGAGGGATGTTCCCCGAAGATGCGCAGTAGCAGGAGGGTTATTTTAGTGAAATGATCCTAAACACTTTGAAGTTTGATAAGATTTGTTTGAAGACAAAGGTTATGGGTACTCGTTAGATCCGTTTGAATGAGGAGGTTCTAATGAGTACTTTCAGCTGATGTTTGGAGTACGAATAAAGAAACTAGGTAGTGATTTTCAACAAAGAATGCAAAAAATGAGAAATGTAAGGCCCCTTCCCTGCAAGGAACTGTAAATCTTAAACCATAAGGCTAAGAAACTCAATTTTGTGTTCCCTAGTAAGTGATTTTCAATGGAAAATGTCACAAGGAATACACATGTGAAACATGAAAACCCTATCACCCATGGTTATGAAATAACAGGAGATATTTTTTTGAAAAAGGGGAGATGATTAGTGAAAATAAGCAATATAGTAATGGCCCTTTGTCAGAATGTAGGTTTTTGTAATGTAATTATGTGTATGAAGTTTCATGAGAGTAGGACAAATACTTTTAAAATTTTGACCGGAGTTTAAGTTGTTTGGGTATGGCCTGACAAACACCGCCCCCCCCCCCCCCAAATGCAATTTGTCAGGATGTTGGTCTTGTGATGGTAATTATGTGTGTGATGTTTCATGAGAGTAGACAAAATACTTTTGAAAGTATCACCGAGGTTAAGGTTTTTGGTTTAGGTGTGACAAACACACAAGTTATTCTCCTTTGTCAGAATGTAGGTCTTGTGATGGTAAGTATGTTTGTGAAGTTTCATAAGAGTAGGGCCAGGTTAAGGCGTGACAAACACGAGTTTCGTGGCATCTGATCTGGGCCTGCAATGTTTGCCACTTACCCCTTTTGGGGTTTCCGGTACCAAATGGGTTTAACCTAAAGTCTAAGAATTCCCTAGTTAGTGATTTTCAACAAAGACTGCAAAAATAAGGAGAAATGTAAGGCCCCTTCTGTGCAAGGGCATGTAAATCTTAAACCATAAGACAAAGAAACTCAGTTTTGTGTTCCCTAGTAAGTGATTTTCAATGAAGAATGTCACAAGGAATACATATGTGAAATATGAAAGCCCTATTACCCATGGTTATGAAAGAACAGGAGATATTTTTTTAAAAAGGGGACATAATTCAGTGAAAATAAGCAACATAATTATGGCCCTTTGTCAGAATGTAGGTTTTGTGATGGTAAGTATGTGTGTGAAGTTTCATGAGAGTAGCACAAATACTTTTAAAATTTTGACCGAGTTTAAGTTGTTTGGTTATGGCCTGACAAACACACACCGAAAAGCAATATAGTTATGGCCCTTTGTCAGAATGTAGGTCTTGTGATAGTAAGTGTATGCAGTTTCATGATAGTAGGGCAAATATTTTTGAAGTTATGACCGAGGTTAAGATTTTTTGGTTAAGTCGTGACAAACACACGGACAAAAGCAATATGGTTTGTCGGAATGTAGATCTTGTGATTGTTAGTATGAGTGTGAAGTTTCATGGGAGTAGGGATAATACTTTTGAAGTTACAACCGGTTAAGTGTTTTGGTTTAGATTTGAAACTGACTGACAAGGAGATTACTATAGGGCACCCAAAATACTGTGTGGGGCCCTAATTAAGAAGGGAAGTAACTCCGTAAATACTGTTGGTACGGTTATGCTTCTTGCATTCTGCGATTTCTCTCATAGCCCCATATCAGTGTATCAAGTTTCACTAAATTACCTTTAAAACTTTTAGAGATATGCTCCGGACAAGCTTAATATAGCAAAAACTAAAAAGGGAAATAACTCTGTAATTACTTGTGATAGAGTTACAGTTCTTGCACTCTGCACTTCCTCTGATGGACATCTATCAATGTATCAAGTTTCACTTAAATCCCTTTTATACTTTCAGAGATATGCCCCGGACAATCTTTTCATTTGAATAGTTAAGAAGGGAAGTAATTCCATAAATACTGGTGACAGGGTTATGGTTCTTGTATTTTACGATTCCCCTCATCACCCGCTATCAGTATATCAAGTTTTACTTAAATACCTTTAATACTTTTAGAGATATAGAGCGTGATGGACGGATGGACGGACGGACGGACGGACAAAGCGGCGACTATATGGCTCCCCCTTCGGAGAGCATAAAATGACTTAAAATCCATCTTGAGCTTTCAATGTTCACTTCAGGAGATTAACACATTCACATAATTGACTTAAGATCTATCTTGAGCCTTCACTGTTCATTTCAGGACATGAACACATTCTCAGAGTTGGCTTCAGATCCATCTTGAGCTTCCAATGTTCATTTCGGGACATGAACACATTCTCATAGTTGACTTCATATCCATCTTGAGCCTTCACTGTTCATTTCAGGACTTGAACACATTCTCATAAATTACTTCAAATCCATCTTGAGCCTTCACTGTCCACTTCAGAAAGTGAACACACAGGTGTTGCAGTTACTTTAATATACATGTACTTCAAAGACAACAGTGATTCTTCAAACAGTGTTTGGTTAATTACAGCCTTTTACAGATGAACTACTTCACAGGCCTAAAGATTTATCACAGGTGTATTGCACTTTTGTCAATATGTGTCTGAGACAATTTTCTGCAATAACATCAAAATTATATGTAAACTGCTTTTTGAAGTAACCGTTAAAATTTCATGAACAAAGATTATGTTTTCAAAGTTTAAGAGAGAAGAAGATTGGGGGGAGGGAGAGGTGAGTGGAATAATCTGGAACAACAATTTTTCTTTTCTGACTTTTCATAAGTCCTTTAAAATCCATGATAAATTCAGCTTATTCATATTCCTGTAAATCAAAATATGAACAATTGATCTAACCAAGGATAATTATAAAGATTGTTTGACTGAAAAGCTGTCTACAGTTCAGTTAGTCAATCCAACCCCTTCAGTTGACCAGCAATAATGTCTTTTGACTTCTGAAAAAACAAAACAATTACTGTTATTAATGAAAACTATTTTGTCTTGATCACTGATGAAAATATAGGTTAACCTTGTGTACATGATGTAGGGGGGAAGCTTTTAAGACCAAATAGCAACAGGACAGAGGCATATACTCCAATGATTTAATCGACCCGATTGACCAACAACTGACCAGCAATGACCGGTTAAAACTGCTTTTAACCACCAGCCCGGTCAATCCTCAAAATGACCGGCTTTTTGCCAACCTTGCCCCTTGGGTGAGGCCATTTTGACCTGACCCAATGGATATTATTTGAACAATCTTGGTAGAGGTCCACTAGACGATGCTTCAAGCCAATATCAAATGCCAGCACCTTCTGGTTTAAGAACAGGTTTTTAAAGTTTTCCTAATATAAGTCTGTAAAACAAGAGCACCGCATGCGGGTGCCAATGCTCGGCTGCAAAACTTCTAAGTCGAAAAAGGGGCATAACTGTGCCAAAAATATTCTGAGGGTTACCTCACCTATTGGTATGAGTTCCCCTTTTCATAATGAAGAACTAGTCCGAGTTTCAAGTAAATATGTTCAGTAATGACAGAGATATTACAAAATGTCCAGTTTTTTGCACGACGACAACGCAGATGATGCCAAAGCTATGGCAATACCTCGTCGTTTTCTTCAAAACAGCCGAGCTAACAAGCTGGCCTCAAGGGGAGGTCATTTTTTGTCCCAGAGCTATAACTTAACAATACTTGTATGTACAAAATATCAAAAGCCATAGCCTTCGGGTTCCAGACAAGATGTTCTCTGCATAAGTATGCATAAAATAAATGGTCCCGTGATGGAGCCATTATTGGCTAATCAAAGGTCCAGTTTTGTCTATAAGTTGAACGATCTTGATAGAGGTCCAATAGACCAAGTTACATGCCACATATCAAATTGCCTTCTGGTTGCAGACAAGTAGATTTTTTAAGATTTTGTCTATATTGGTCTATGTAAACAAGTGGGCCCCTGTATAGGGCCATTTTTGAACCCAAGTCTATAATTTGAACAATGTTGGTTGAAGTCCACAAGATGAAGACATGCACAAAAAATCTAGGCCTCGGCCTTCTGGTTTCACACAAGAAGATTGTTAAAAGATTTTTCCCTCTATACCATGGGGATGGACCTTTTTACCCCAGGGCTATATTTTGAGAATCTTTGGTAATGGACCTAGGCCTTCCCGTTTTAAAAATACTTTTTAAAGGTTTTCCCTATAAAAGTCTTTGTAAAACATGCAGGCCGCTGGGCTGGGCCAATTTGACCATTGGGCTATAATTTGAATAACCTTAACAGAGGTTCACTAGCTTAAGATGTGTACCAAAAAGGCCTTGTTTCAGATGAGAATATTTTTAAAGATTTTCCCTATATAAGTCTATGTAAAACATGTTCGGGCCTATGTTATGCTATTTTAGCTCTGGCAGCCATTTTAATCATCTGAGCGTAATGGTTTGTGCAATTTTGGTAGAGGGTCATCCTAGGACCATTCCTGTAAGTCGTTTAAAGTTTTTTTTCTATTTTTAGCTCTGGCAGCCACCTTGTTCATTCAAGCAGAATGGTTTAAGTAATTCTGGTTGAGGGTCACCCAAGGAACACCCGTAAAATTCTTGTGAAATTATTTCACAATCCATCCTGCGGTTAAGGAGGAGAAGTTGTTTACCTCTGGCAGCCATCTTGTTCATCCTAGTGGAACTGTTTGAACAATTTTGGTACAGGGTCACCAAAGAAAAATTCCTGTGAAATCATTTCAAAATCCATCCATTGGTTATGGAGGAGAAGCCCATTAATGTTTCAGCTTTGGGGGGGGGGGGGGGGGCATCTTGTTCATCCAAGCAGAACAGTTTGAGCAATTTTGGGACAGGGTCACCCAAGGAACATTCCTGTGAAATCATTTCAAAGTCCATAGGAGAAGTCATTTTAAGGTTTTTCTATTTCTAGATCTGGTGGCTATCTTGTTCGTCTGAGCAGAACTGTCTGAGCAATTTTGGTAGACAGTCACCCAAAGAACATTTCTGTGAAGTAATTCGGAATCGATCTAGTGGTTACACAGAATAAGTCATTTATTTATTTTTTTTTTCATTTTTAGCTCTGGCCGTAATCTTGTTCATCTGAGCGGAAGGTTTTGAGAAATTTTGGTAGAGGGTCACCCAAGGACCATTCCTGTGAAAATATTCTAAAATCCATCCACAGGTTAAGCAGGAGAAGTCATTTAAAGGTTTTTCTATTTTTAGCTCTGGCAGCCACCTTGTTCATTCAAGCAGAAGGGTTTAAGCAGTTCTGGTAGAGGGGCACCCAAGGAACATTTATGGAGAAATTACTCCAGAATCCATCCAGTGGTTAAGGAGAAGTCATTTTAAGGCTGTTTTATTTTTCTATTTTTAGCTCTGGCAGCCATCTTTTTCATCCAAACAGAACAGTTTGAGAAATTTTGGTGGAGGGTTACCCAAGGAACATTCCTGTGAAATTATTTCAAAATACATCCAGTGGTTAAGGACTCAAGTCGTTTATCTCTGGCCGCCATCTTGTTCATTCTAGCCGAACTGTTTGAACAATTCGAAATCCATACTCTGGTTATTTTGTTTGTTTGATTTGAGGTTTATCATCCCCGTCAACACTGTAAAGGTCATTTTGGGGACGTTGCTTCCAATTTTGTGGGACTTTTACCTGACAGTGAGATGAAATGACATCTCAAGCCCTGCACCCAATGAAACCAATAGGATTTATAAGCATGGACGGTCCGACTCGCACCACTTTGCCTGAGCAGGCTGAGATCCTCTAATCGGTTTACCAGTACTCGTTTGTGGGGTTGGTTTCAGCTCTACATGGAAGCATCATGCAGCCCATCTATTTCTTCAAGCCCTGATGGGCAGAGGAGAAGCCTTTTAATGTTTTTTCTCGTTTTAGCTCTGGCAGCCATCTTCTTCATCCAAGCAGAACAGTTTGAGCAATTTTGGTAGAGGGTCATCCAAGGAACATTCCTGTGAAATCATTTCAGAATCCACAGGAGAAGTCATTTTAAGGTTTTTCTATTTTTAGCTCTGGCAGCCATCTTGTTAATCAAAGGGTGAACTGTATTCTGGTATACACAAAACATCAAGTCATTGTCCATGTTTATCAAACTCACAGCTTTCAAGCTTTCATAGCTCCTGAGAAATCGACTATGGACATTTTCAATAATTGCAAAATTTGAAAACCAACATAAATTGCGACATAATTCCATGAGTTATGGGCTCTTTGCCATTATTGTGCTATTACACCTTCCTTGCTTTAGAAACTAAGTGTGATATAAGTTTTATCGAAATAGGACCACAAGCATAAAAGTTGTTGAATAAAATGTATATTTTTTGAAAACCTACCAAGGGTCATAACTCAAAAAGTTATGAACCCTTGGCCCCTATTCAGGTAGACAGGATATAGTCAGTCATCGTTATACAATTTTTCAGCTTTCTAGCTTTCATAGTTCCTGAGAAATCTGATATGAAAATTTTCAAGAATGGCAAAATTTGAAAACCTTTCAAGGGACATAACTCAAACAGATATGGACCCTTGACTCCTATTCCGGTTTACATGATACATCTAGTAGTTTGTCCATGTTTATACCAAGTTTCAGCTTTCTAGCTTTCATAATTTTGGAGAAATTTGATACGCAAATTTTCAAGAATGGTGAATGCAAAACATAACTCCAAGAGTTATGAGTCGTTGGTCATTATTCTGCTACTACACCTTCCATACCTTAAGAGACCAAGGGTAGTAAAGTTTTGCTCAAGTAGGAGCACAAATATACAAGTTATTAAACAAACTGCATTTTAATATTTGGAAACTTACCAAGGGACGTAACTCCAAGAGTTATGAACCTTTGGCCCCTATTCAGGTATACATGATACCGCCAGCCATTGTCTTTCTTTATACAAACTTTCAGAAATCTAGCTTTCATTGCATGTTTGATTTGGAATTTTTATCATCCCCGTCAACACTTTAAAGGTCATTTTGGAGACGTTGCTTTGAATTTTTTGGGACTTTTACCCGACACTGGGATGAGCTGATATCTCAAGGCCTGCCGCCCAATTGAACCAATACGGTTTATAAGCATGGACAGGCCGACTCGCACCGCATTGCCTGGGCAGGCTTAGATCCTCTAAGCGGTTTACCAGTACTCCTGCGCGGGTCGGTTTGAGCTCTGCTTGGAAAAATCATGCAGACCATCTATTTCCTCTAGCTTTAATAGTTCCTGAGAAAAGTGATATCAAAATTTCCAAGAATGGCAAAATTTGAAAACCTATCAAGGGACATAACTCAAAGAGTTATGGACCCTTGATCCCTACCCTGGTATATATGATACATGAAGCCATTGTCCATGTTTATATGCAGATTCAGCTTTCTACCTTTTGTGGATCCTGAGAATTTTCAAGAATGGCAAAATATGAAAACCTACCAAGGGACATTACTCCAAGATGCCACTACTCCTTCCTTACCTTAGAGACCAAGTGTAGTATAAGTTTCACAAACATAGTAGGAATACAAACTTATTTATTATTAAAAGTGCATTTTAATATTTGAAAACCTATCAAGGGAGGTAATTCAAATAGTTTTGGAACCTTGACCCCTATTCTGGTATACACAATACATCCAGTCATTGTACATGTTTATGCGAAGTTTCAGCTTTCTAGCTTTCATAGTTCCCGAGAAGTCTGTTATGAAAATTTTCAAGAATGGCAAAATTTGAAAACTTACCAAAGGACATAACTCCAAGAGTTAAGGACCCTTGGTCACTATTCTGCTTCTACACCTTCCTTACCTTAGAGACCAGATGTAATATAAGTTTCATTAAACTAGGACCACAAACATAAAAGTTATTAAGCAAAACACATTTAAATTTTGCAGTCACAAAATTACAGAAACATGAAATGATGGAATCACTGTCAGGACATGGCAAATCCAGTACAGCCCCACTTTTTCAAAGCGGGGCTATAAAAAAAATCAGACTTGGTACGAAAACAACAACAAAAAAAAACATTTACCTTTTCCCTATCTTCAACTTGTAAAAAATATTCTGGATACTCATAGGACAACCCCACATGATTGACTGAAATAAAAAAAGAGTTATAATTACAGTAAAACCTGTAATAGTGGCAACCTCTATTGAGCAAGCAACCTGTCTCAGGCAAGCAGGCATTCAGTTCCCAAGAAGTAAAATGCATAAAAATTCACCTGTATTAAGCAAGCACTTGCCTTAAGCAAGCCCATTTTGGTTATCCCTTAGGTGCTTGCTTAATACAGGTTGGACCCACATATATTGCACCAAAATCCAACACCATGGAATAATTGTAATAATACTGAATCTCCATGTCACTCGATGCCTCCCATAAAGTTCAGCTCAATCCCACTTTCAGTTCTGGAGGAAAGGTTAGTTTATACTAATTTATTTAAGTTCCATTGTGATGAAAGCTCCAAGCTTATTGAATTGCTCTCAAACGCTCATTCCTGATGTTGTCACGCGCCCACAAGAGAAAGGCAGTGACTTTTACACCACTGCTACCCATTTACACCTTGTTCAAGTGGGGCATTGTCAAAACATGTCTTGCCCAAGACACACCTTGCCTCCAGTGGCCGGATTCGAACCAACAACCTTTCGTTTATAAGTCGGATGCTCTAACCACTGAGCTATCGCGGCTGACAAGGAGGAAACGTTGTCTGGAGACAATCAAGATGGCCGCCATGGCATCCATCTTGGATATCTGAACAGAACAATTTTAGCAATTCTGAAAGGTAAATAAACTATGACTAACCTAGAATTCCAATATTAAGTCCCTGTAACTTCTGTTTAATACCGTCATAGATAGATGTACCATGGGAAAAGTCAGCGGGAATAATCAGAGTTTTCACTTTGTACTGGCTCTCTGAAATATAGTAAACACATAAAAGTCACCCGCATCATGAGATTTAACCCATAAGATGCCGACAAAAAGTACGTCTGAAAAATGTCTTCTGCTTATGTCGTCTGCCAATATTTTTTTTGCAAACTTTTTAAAAATATTTTTGCATACAGGTAAACAGTGTGGGCCCAGATCAGACTGCTCCTGCAGGAGCAGTCTGATCTGGGTCCACACAGTTTGAAAAAAATTACTTTTAAGGTAACCGATAGACAGAAAAGCAGACGACAATTGTCCTGATTGGCATTTTATGGGTTAATTAGGAAAACTGTAATAAAATTGTCATTTGGGGAGGAAAATCAGCGGTTATTTGGTCCGAAATTTCATTTTATAGGGACGTGCCAGCGGAGCCATGAAACGAAATTCGTGGCCGCAAAACCAATGACTTACCTCCCCAAATGACAATTTTCAACACAACTATCACCATATTAATTGTTGTGTTCAAATATTAATCTATTTGCCAAAAACGTCAAGAGCAGTGAGTTGCATAAAATCAAATGCCAACCAATGAAAAGCGACGTTACATGATGATGTTGGGTCTCCGGCAGTATGTCAAAGAATATACTGTCACAATTTTTTTTTACATTATCCGATCAGGTGTCACATTAAGGTAGATATGCAAGTGCACTAGAATTGCCTGACAGGTAAAATTGGGCCAGACAGTTGACCTAACCACACCTTTTTTTTTTTTTTTTTGTTTTTTTCATCAATGAGCTATGGGTGGTGGCACTTTTTAGGTATATATTTATTTTTTTAAATTATTAATTTTCTTATTAAACTGAAAAAACTTCATGAGACCAATACAAAATGTAATGTACTCAAGGAAGGCCACTCAAATATTTTTCAAAGGGAAGCTACTCATAATTCATGCAGCTAATGAGATACGAGTGGCTTTCCTGGAAAGAAGTACAAATTCATCCTGCAATTATGAACAGCTATAATGTATAGCCGTCTTAAACACTTTAAAATCAGAGAAAACTAGAAATGCATCCATAGGACACGATGCCCCTGCCTGAAAATATGTCTATGTTCGTATTAATCCATTGAAAGTTACTGACAGTATTTAAGTTTTCGACCCTTTTTCACATTTGACCTCTAAGTATGACCTTGACCTTTGGGGTAAGGATCTTGGTTTTGTGTGAAGCAGATTGTCTCATAATGGCCAACATTTCTGCCAAGTTATTTCAAAATCCATCCAGAAACAACAAAGTTACTGACTGCGTTTAAGTTCTGGACCCTTTTTTTACCATTGACCTCTAAGTATGACCTTGACCTTGCAGGGACCGACCTAGGTTTTGCACGTGACACATTGTCTCATAATGGTTAACATTTTTACAAAGTAATTTCAAAATCCAACCAGAAATAACAAAGTTATTGACTGCATTTAAGTTTCGGACCCTTTTTTTACCTTTGACCTCTAAGTATGACCTTGACCTTGGAGGTACGGACCTGGGTTTTGCATGCAGCATATCGTCTCATGATGGTTAACATTTCTACAAAGTAATTTCAAAATCCATCCAGAAATAAGAAAGTTATTGACTGCATTTAAGTTTCGGACCCTTTTTTTGATCTTTGACCTCTAAGTATGACCTTGTCCTTGCAGGGACGGACCTGGGTTTTGCACATGACACATAGTCTCATGAGTTTAACATTTCTACAAAGTAATTTCAAAATCCATCAACAAATAAGAAAGTTATTGACTGCGTTGAAGTTTCGGACGGACGGACGGACGGACGCACGGACGGACGGACGGACGAACGAACGGACGGACAGGGGCAACGCTATATGCCCTTCCACCATTCTTCGAATGGCGGGGGCATAATGAAACAAACAATAATACAGTCCTGAAAGGGCTTATGTGTAAATATAAAGTTTATCAATGACATTTGAGAGTTCAAAGTTCAAGCTTGGCAAAGCCATTCCATGTTTTAGGGGAAGCAGGTTTCAGATACAATCAACTCTCGTTATTTCGACCTCACCTATCTCGATCCTATCACTTATGTCGAACCGATTTCTAAGTCCCGTATATTTCCCCTATATAATTATTGTATTTCAGCTTCGCATGAGTCTAACTACTTTTAAGTCGACACTTGGGCTATCTCCCCCATCATTTTCAGTCTCTGAATATATTTTTCACTGATTTTAACTACTGCGTGTCCGGAACCGGGATTCATGATGTAAAGAAGGAAGACAAAGAAAAAAAAAACAAATAAACGATTCCGCTGGTCTTTCATGACAGACCTTTACAAAAAAGTTCATCAATACTCACAATGTTTTTAATTTTCCAATTTGTCCAGATTATAAAATTAGCGCAAACAATACCTTTACCGCTAATATAAAAAATCATGTGCGTGTTGTAAGGATGCGTGTAGTAAGGACTGACACGCGGTGCTCAACCTTTGATCTTAACATTTGATCTTAACACCGTATCATTGTAATCATTTCCAAGATTTCCGAGATAAAATTTTATGGCTCTGTTTCGTATTAATCTATGATTAGATATGACAAGACTCTTTAATTGGATGTTTTACCTACTCGTCTGCCATTAGTGTCAAAATTGAGTACTGTCCCATGTCCTGATGCATATACAAACAGTGTAGATCCTAAAAATATGGCTCATGACCAGATTTCGCGGTAGGACCTTAACTGCTTAAATCAATATGAGGGACTACCTATGACGTATAGCATGTACTGCTCACCAAAGTGATATAAGCATATTGCATTCACAAGCGGGGAACCCGTCCATATCTATTTTGAGCTTATTTGGATACCCAAATTTGCAGATTTAAAAGACAACAAAACACGTGAGAAATCTATTATAATCGCTATACTTTGACAAGCTCCATTACTTTCATAAACAAATTTTAACAAGATGTGTTTGTGAAACACTGATGCCCCCGGACAGCGCATGTTAAATATGAAAGCAGTATCACTAAGCAATCAAAAGGTATGGCCAATGCTCAAGTCTTAAAAAAGTAGGTCAATGTCACAAGGTAAAAAACTATGGGATTGTTGAAAAGGTCTTGTGACATAGTATGCACATGCGATGACAAAGTTTTTCTAAAAATAGCCACAGTGACCTTGACCTTGAGGTCATGACCTTGAAAGTCAAAGAAACTCGAGATGTCATCATAAGAAACATTTGTGTGAAGTTCTATTAAAATCCATCAATAAATGTAGGTGCTAGAGCGATGGCAAAGTTTTTCTAAAAATAGCCACAGTGACCTTGATCTTGAAAGTCAAAATCGCTCGAGATATTGTCATAATGAACATTTATGTGAAATTATATTGAAATTGGTGAAAAAATGTAAGCGCTAGAGCAATAGCAAAGTTTTTCTAAAAATAGCCACAGTGACCTTGACCTTGAAAGTCAAACTCGCTCGAGGTATTGTCATAAGGAACATTTGTGTGAAGTTATATTGAAATCAGTGAAGAAATGTAGTTGCTAGAGCGATGACAAAGTTTTTCTAAAAATAGCCACAGTGACCTTGACCTTGAAAGTCAAACTCGCTCGAGGTATCGTCATAAGGAACATTTATGTGAAATTATATTGAAATTGGTGAAAAAATGTAAGCGCTAGAGCAATGACAAAGTTTTTTTCTAAAAATATCCACAGTGACCTTGACCTTGAAAGCGGGACTCGCTAGAGATATTGTCATAAGGAACATTTGTGTGAAGTTATATTGAAATTGGTGAAACTAGAAATGTGTCAATACAACACAAATGCCCCCGCCCAGGGACCTACCTTCCCCCCCCCCCCCCCCCCCCCGCTGCAATCACCTTAAGGTCATGCGGCAGGGGCGGGGTTATGGCTGAATGAAACTTTTGACATGTATCTATCATCATTCCAAATATGTAGCAAATCCATCACATGGTTAAAGAAATATGAGCTCTCAAAAATATAATATAAAAAATTTCTATGTCTGTGACCTTGACCTTCAGTTAAGGGGTGAGGGGTATGGCTCAATGAAACTTTGGACCTGCAACTATTGTCATACCAAATATGAAGCAAATCCATTATAGAGTTTGGGAAATATAAGCTATTAACATACTTAATTTTGAAAATTTCTACGTCTGCGACCTTGCCCTTGAAGTCATAGGCATGGTTGGGGGTATCACTGAATAAATCTTTGGACCTGCATCTATCATTAAACCAAATACGAACCAAATGAATCATAAAAGTTAACAGTTCAACGTGGTACAAATACCTTAACCTGAGTGTTAAACATTAAAAATTTCTAAGTCCGTGACCTTGACCTTGAGACCATGGGTAGGTGTGGGGGTATTGCTGGATAAAACTTTGGACCCATATCTATCATCATACTAAATATAAACCACATCCATTGCATGGTTTGAAAAATATGAGCTCAAGTTCTACCCTGACCCAAAACCTTAACCTGAGTCTTAAACATTAAAAATTTCTAAGTCCGTGACCTTGACCTTGAGACCATGGGTAGGTGTGGGGGTATTGTTGGATAAAACTTTGGACCCATATCTATCATCATACTAAATATAAACCACATCCATTGCATGGTTTGAAAAAATATGAGCTCAAGTTCTACCCTGACCCAAAACCTTAACCTGAGTCTAACAGGATTACGTACGTACGTATACACTTTCGTACATTCGGACGCACGTACGCACGTACCCACGGACGCACGTACGGAAAACCTAAAAACTATATGGCCCCGGCATCATACGATGCGGGGGCATAAAAACAGTGAAGAAATGTAGGCGCTAGAGCGATGACAAAAGTACGTACGTACGGGACAAATGCTATATCCCCCCGCACAACTATGTTGTGCGAGGGGATAAAAATTTTTATGTCTGTGACCTTGACCTTTAGTTAAGGGGTGGGGGGTAAGGCTGAATGAAACTTTGGACCTGCAAGTATTGTCATACCAAATATGAAGCAAATCGATTATAGAGTTTGGAAAATATAAGGTTTTAACATACTTAATTTTGAAAATTTCTATGTCTGCGACCTTGCCCTTGAAGTCATAGGCATGGGTGTGGGTATTACTGAATAAATTTTTGGACCTGCATCTATTATTAAAGCAAATATGAAGGAAATGAATCATAAAAATTAAAGTTTAACGCGGTAAAAATAACTTAACCTGAGTGTTCAGCATTAAAAATTTCTAAGTCCGTGACCTTGAGCTTGAGACCATGGGTAGGTGTGGGGTATTGCTGGATAAAACTTTGGACCCATATCTATCATCATACTAAATATAAACCACATCCACTGCATGGTTTGAAAAATATGAGCTCAAGTTCTACCCTGACCCAAAACCTTAACCTGAGTCTTAAACATTAAAAATTTCTAAGTCCGTGACTTTAACCTTGAGACCATGGGTAGGTGTGGGGGTATTGCTGGATAAAACTTTGGACCCATATCTATCATCATACTAAATATAAACTACATCTATTGCATGGTTTGAAAAATATGAGCTCAAGTTCTACCCTGACCCAAAACCTTAACCTGAGTCTAACAGGATTACGTACGTACGTACACACTTTCGTACATTCGGACGCACGTGCGCACGTACGCACGTACCCACGTACGAAAAACCGAAAAACTATATGCCCCCGGCATCATACGATGCGGGGGCATAAAAATGTAAGCGCTAGAGCATGACAAAGTTTTTCTAAAAATAGCCACAGTGACCTTGACCTTGAAAGTGGAACGGGTTCGAGGTATTGTCATAAGGAACATTTGTGTGAAGTTATATTGAAATCAGTGAAGAAATGTAGTTGCTAGAGCGATGATAAAGTTTTTCTAAAAATATCCACAGTGACCTTGACCTTGAAAGTCCAAATCGCTCGAGATATTGTCATAAGGAACATTTGTGTGAAGTTATATTGAAATCGGTGAATAAATGTAAGCGTTAGAGCGATGAGAAAGTTTTTCTAAAAATAGCCACAGTGAACTTGACCTTGAAAGTGGAACTCGTTAGATATATTGTCATAAGGAACATTTGTGTGAAGTTATATTGAAATCGGTGAAGAAATGTAAGCGCTAGAGCGATGACAAAGTTTTTCTAAAAATAGCCACAGTGACCTTGACCTTAAGGCCATGACCATGAAAGTCGAATTCGCTCAAGATATTTTTATAAGGAACATTTGTGTGAAGTTATATTGAAATTGGTGAAAAAATGTAGGCGCTAGTGCGATGACAAAGTTTTTGTAAAAATAGACACATTGACCTTGACCTTGAGGTCATGACCTTGAAAGTCGAACTCGCTCGAGATATTGTCATAAGGAACATTTGTGTGAAGTTATATTGAAATCAGTAAAGAAATGTTGACGCTAGAGCGATGACAAAGTTTTTCTAAAAATAGCCACAGTGACCTTGACATTGAGGGGTGGGGGTGGTGTCTCGATGGACAAAAATTATGGTACCACTAGAAAGGTCTTGGGACAAGGAGTGCACGTGTGAAATATGAAAGCCCCTACTACTTATCAATCGAAAGTTATGGCCAATGTTAAAGTTTATAAAAGTAGGTCAAATGTCAAGGTCAAGGTCACGAGGTCAAAAATTATGGTACCACTAGAAAGGTCTTGTGACAAGGAGTGCACGTGTGAAATATGAAAGCCCTACTACTTACCAATCGAAAGTTATGGCCAATGTTAAAGTTTATAAAAGTAGGTCAAATGTCAAGGTCAAGGTCACGAGGTAAAAAATTATGGTACCACTAGAAAGGTCTTGTGACAAGGAGTGCACGTGTAGAATATGAAAGCCCTACTACTTACCAATCGAAAGTTATGGCCAATGTTAAAGTTTATAAAAGTAGGTCAAATGTCCAGGTCAAGGTCACGAGGTAAAAAATTATGGTACGACTAGAAAGGTCTTGTGACAAGGAGTGCACATGTGAAATATGAAAGACCTATCACTTACCGATAGAAAGTTATGGCCAATGTTTAAGTTTTTAAAAAGAAGGTCAAACATCACGGTCAAGGTCACAGGGTCAAAAATGATGGTACCACTAGAAAGGTCTTGTGACAAGGAATGCACATGTGAAATATGAAAGCCCTATCACTTACCAATCGAAAGTTATGGCCAATGTTAATGTTTTTAAAATTTTTGTAAAAAATAGGTCAAAGGTCAAGTTCAAGGTCAAGAGATCAAAAATTATGGTACCACTGGAAAGGTCTTGTGATAAGGTATACACATGTGAAATATGAAAGCTCTATCTATTACCATTCAAGAGTTATGCCCAATGTTAAGGTTTTTGTAGACAGACAAACAGACAAACGGACAAACAGACAGACAGACCAAATACTATATGCCCCCGAATCTCTGCGATTCCGGGGGCATAAAAACTCAATAAGCTGTGCATGTAAGTGCTATTACTCTAGAATACAAGAATACCAAGCCTATCATGGGAAATAATGGGCTCCGACGTGCATGTGACATCACACTTTGGTTATCTGGTACTATGGATAAATCAAACTTTTTTTATCTGGTCCCGTGATGTTCAAGATAATGAGCGTCAACTGTATCTTTTTTCAAAAATATATATTTTAGAAATGTAAATTAGTTTTTTGACAATGGCATTATCTACAGGTCATGGCCAAGTGGTTAATGGGATGCACTTCGAATCTCACTAAAACTATATCACACAATGTAAAGTCCCAACTAAAGCTGATTTACCTAAAACACGACAAGTCCAGAATTATAAGTGCAGTCACATCTCACTGCATTTGAAAAGGCTATACCTAGGAGTAAAAAAGTTCGCTTGTTTATTTTATTAACCCTTATCTTGCTGAATATTTATTTAAGCCACACCCATTTCTGTCTATCAACCAATCAAATTACTTGATGTAGTTTATTGCTACAAATTCATAAACTGAATGCCAAACAGTGTAGATCCAGATCAGATGGCTTCTTCAGAAGCCATCTGATCTGGATCTACACTGATTGCAAAAATTGGGGTTGTCTTGAAAAGCAAGATAAGGGATAATAAACATTGCTTCTGATGCATAGTTACACAAAGAGAGACCCTGTGGTCAGTATAAACATCAGACGCACAGATGCCTTGTTGGCATCTAATCGTTTGGCCCAAATGATATCATTGATTTTCAATCTCGAACTACAGTTCACTCGATGTAATAGCATTGTTCCCTTCAACCTCTACATAGAAGCCTCCGTGGTGTAGTGGTTACGCTACTCGCCTTGTTAACCAGGGGTCGCAGGATCGATCCCGGGCTTCTACAGACTTTGGGGTGAGTCTTTTAACCGAGGTCCAATCTCCCTATGGCCTTAGCTGTTGATGGGATGTAAAAATCAAACACTCACTCAACTTCTACATAAAGGGAGTCACTTCTATTATTATGGGCGCGGTTTGGCGAGCTAAATGGCGGTTGTCATTTTTCGGTCTCGTTGTTTTTTCCGCGATTTTCGGTAGTTTTGTCGTGGTTTTGGTCAGTGTTTTGGTAAGTATTGAATTGAATTGATTGTATAGTTGCATATAATATTGTTCAAAGTGTAAAGCTTAGTACTTTGAAGCCATTTTGTCGAGTTTCACTCCGGCTTTCATGACAGAACAGTGGGTGGGGTAAGTACAACAGAAAAAAAACATGAGTGTGGATAGAGAGCCAGAAGGTAAGAAACGTGTAGAGCCCGTCTACTTTCTTAACAATGATGTAGAACAGGATGAAGGGAGATACCTGAGCACCTATGAGGTATGTCAGGCAATATTAGAAGTGGTTGGAAATGCAAATACAATAGATGGCGCCCAAAGAATAGGGGGCCTGTGGAGATGTTACTTCAACGATGAAACTGCCAGGGCTCAAGTTTTGGTAACAGGTATCAGTCTCAGAGGTGTCCAGATTACACTAAAAGACAGGAATCCCTTTATGTTGCCTAAGTTTGGGACTCTTGGACGAGATATTGAAAAGCTAGAGTCAACTAGATTGTATGTACGCAACATACCTCTGTCTTATGACAATGACATAATTGTCAATACATTAAAAGAAATGGAGGTCCAGATGTTGGGTAACCTGAAGTATGTTAGGGCTAGAACTCCTGAGGGCCAACTTACCAACTTTAAGACAGGGGATAGGTTTGTGGACATAATAGTCCCTGAAGAACCTTTGCCAAAGAAAAAATCTATGGGGCTCTTTACAGCTACCCTGTATCATAAAGAACAGAAAATAACAAAATCTGAAATAGAGTGTGGAAACTGTAAACAGAAGGCCATACACGTCGTGACTGCCCCAATGACCCTGTCTGTTATGAATGTTTAGAATCTGGTCATAAAAAGGGGAGTCCCATGTGTCCTGCCTTCAGAAATGTTGTCAGTGGCATGCTCTCTGAACATGAACATGAACAAAGTGACAAATACAACCAAGGAGAGAGAGATGGAGATTCTGAGAGTGAAAATGAAGGGGAACAGGGTGAAAAAGAAAATATGAATGATAGACGAAAGGGTCCTGAGAATGATGGAAAGGATGAGGATGTTAGGGAACCTACACTCACATCTTCCAATAAACAAATCCCCCTAACCAAATGGATAGCTGGGTCCGCCCACAGTGCCCCAAATACACCAACATCAAGCCGTGGTGCGAGCCCTGCAAGAGTACGAAAGGCAGGAGAAATTACCCCTGATACTGACAATCGACCAAAGGACCCCAAAAAATCCAAAGGCAGTTACAAAAAAAAAAAAATAAATGAATAAAATACACAGGTAAATGGATAAGAACTCGCTTTCATTCTTATCATTAAATTCAAGAGGATTACGAGAAAAGAAAAAAAGAGAAAATCTATTTTTTTGGTTAAAACAAAAAAAATAAATATAACTTTCCTCCAAGAAACTTATTGGACTGATGATCTAAAAGGGTATATAGAAAAAGAATGGGATGGTACTCTGTTTTTAAATCCAGGAACTATACATAGTAAATTATATGCACAGCATTCAACAGGAACGTGACACTCTAATCAATAGTTTACAAAACCTGACAGAGCAACAGAAAAATGGAGCAAAAATAAGAAGTAGGGCACAATGGGTTGAGGAGGGTGAAAGAAGTTCAAAATATTTTTATAATTTAGAAAAAAAAATTATTCAAACAATACGATAAAAAAGTTGAAAAAAGAAGATGGTACATTTACAACCAGTAATAAAGAAATATTAAATGAAGAGCATGCATTTTACAAAAATCTGTACGAATCTGACGAAATATCAGAAGAAGAAATTGAAACTTACATAAATAACACAGAAAATACAGAAAAGTTAGATGAACATGAAAAGCAATTACTTGAAGGAAAGATTCTTGAACAAGAATGTGAAAATGCTGTTAACAATATGAAAAAAAAAAATCCCCAGGGTCAGATGGTATCCCAGTCGAATTTTATATCTGTTTCTGGCCAGACATCAAATTACTATTAGTAGACTCCTTTAACTCTGCATATGAAACTGGTGAACTCTCTGTTACCCAGAAAAGAGGAATGCTAAACCTTTTATTTAAAAAAAAACAACAAAACCTTACTGTCAAACTGGCGCCCAATTAGTTTGTTAAATACAGACTATAAAATTCTAGCCCATGTCCTAAATAACCGGCTCAAAAAAGTTATCCAAAAACTAATTCACACAGACCAGTCTGGGTATATAAAAGGACGGAACATCTGTTACAACATCAGGCTAATACAAGATGTCATAGACTGCTTTGAAGACAATGATCAACAAGGGGCTATAGTTTTTTTTAGATTTTCAGAAGGCGTTTGATACAGTTAGTCATACTTTCATGTCCAATGTTTTATCAAAATTCAACTTTGGTGATTCCTTTAAAAAATGGATAGATGTGATGTATCAGAATGCCGAATCATGTATTTCAAACAACGGATGGACATCCAAGCCAATAAAGATAAATAAAGGAATACGACAAGGCTGTCCTTTAAGTGCCTTACTGTTTCTATTAGTTGTAGAAATTTTTGCAGTAAATTTAAGAAATAATGAAGATCTAGGTCTTAAAATAAAAGTTAAGGATAATGAAAAATACATACAAATATCTCAGTTGGCAGACGATACAACACTTTTTTTAAAAGATGAAAAAGCTATTTCAAAAGCGTTAAATATTGTAGAAAAGTTTGGGAAAGTTTCGGGCCTGAAGCTTAATAAAGGAAAAACAGAGGGATTGTGGATAGGGCAAGGAAAAAACAGGAACGACAATTTTGCAGACATTAACTGGAATAACAATTCCGTGAAGGCTTTAGGTGTTCACTTTGGATACAATAGAAAGGAAATGGAACTTAAAAATTGGACTGAAAAAATAGAAAAAATCAAGAATTGTCTTAAATGTTGGAACATCAGAAACTTATCATTACAAGGACGCATTTTAGTAATAAAAACACTGGCTTTAGCTAAAATAGTTTACCTTACTGCAGCATTGTACACCCCAGATTGGGTAATAACGGAGATTAATAAAGCATTTTTTGGCTTTCTGTGGAAATACAAAAGAGACAAAATCGCAAGAAAAGTTATGATAAATGACATTTGTAATGGAGGGCTAAACATGCTAGACTTTCGTACGTTTTGTCTATCTATGAAAGCAGTTTGGGCCAATAGACTACTAGAATGTAAAACAGAAACATGGGGTATTATCCCACAAAAATATTTTGAAAATTTTGAAATTAAACAAGTCCTGTGTATGAATGGAGTAGAAGAGAAACATATTCCATTTCAGTTGCCTATGTTTTACAGAGAGGTTATTAAAAGTTGGCATCTGTGTGGTGGAGGCAATAAAGCACCAAAGAATGCCAATGATTTTAGGTCTGAGATATTGTGGGGAAATAAATACATTCAGTCAAAAGGTAAAACTCTATACTTCAAAAATTGGAACAAAAGTAACATAAATTTTATAGATGACATAATAGATGCTGAAGGAAATTTTTTATCAGGACAAGAAATACTTCAAAAATTAAAAGATACCAAAAACTGGATAATGGAATATAAAACCATTCAAAAAGCAATACCAAAATCCTGGAAAGAACAAATAGCACAAAGTAACATGAACATACAGGTGAAGAAACAATTCAAACCTTTCCTTCTGCTAACCAATAAGATTGATAATGATTTACCGAACAAAGCAAGACAATATTATAGTATACTGATTAGCAAGATCAAAAAGCACAGTTATATTGAGAAATACTGGAATAACATGTTCCCCGATAAGCCCGCATGGACAAAAATCTGGGAATGCAGAGTTAAAAATCAAACTATAAGGAAACTATCAGATTTTCAATTTAAGATACTGCACAAATTATTGCCATGTCAGGAAAACCTTTTTAGATGGAAAATATCAAATACAAATAAGTGTAGATTTGGATGCACTAGTGTAGAAAACTATAATCACCTATTCATAGCATGCAAGAAACAAGAACAAATCATCACTTTTATTGAAGAGATACTGAAAAGTCTAGGCTTTGAATTTAAACTAACTTTAAAAACTTTAGTTTTTGGTCATAAAATAAGTTATGAGGCATATAATGAGTTAAACAGTTTATTATCACATATCTTTTTTGCAATCTACAAATATTGGATAAAAAATGACAGTACGATAAATATGAAAAGTTGGATCCTTTGTCAGCTTAAATACTGGCTAGAGATCTATACTAACACAAAAGTCAAATGTGAAATTCTTACTAGATTCATAAACGCTTGGCAAAAGAAGGAACGCACATAGGACTTTCCTTTTTTTTTCTCCCCTCCAAGTTACCTGCTTAAATTTTGTTTTCATGAAATGAATCAATACCACTTTATACATAGAGACACCAAATGTAAGCTAGAATGCTCCATGTATCCTTTCTAGCAGATAAGACTCCAATTATTGGGTACGTGTAAGGAAAAACGCTCAAAAATCCCGATTTGTATAGAAAAGTGAGGATTGAATGGGTATACTTTGTGTTTTCCCTGTTTTGATAACCTCACTGAGGCTTCTGTAGTTAATCTTTTTTTTTTCTATATATATATCTTGATGATAACAATGATATAAAATAATGCATTATGTCATACGGATGTGTTATCGTTATGATCTACAGAAAATCACATTAAGCAAAAAAAATTGCTACAATCTAGGATCAGAAATATATAATACAGAAATGGTTAGCAGCAGTATTACATATATTTTATATACTACAAATTATTTTGAAATTATGGTAGGTTACCTGCAGCCTTTCTTCCGGAACTGTCAATCCTTCCATTTCGTTTCGGGAAGGTAGCAATTTCTTTCGGAAACCTTTCTAGTGTAGTAATGAGACAAGTCCGTCCTTTCTGAAGTTTGCTGTTGAGTAAATGGAAGATACTGAAGTCCAGTCTGACTGAGGCGGGCACAAGACTACACAGGCATGATAGATCTATCCACCAGTATATTTCAGATGAATACTTAGCCTTCACATCAATTTATGTAGTGAAATACGACAAACAAAACAGTCCATTCCAAAAACATAAATTTGAAAAAAAAATGGCTTTTGAAACTGGGACATCAAATATATAGAAAGCAGGCTCTGAAAATAAAAATAGCAAGAGATTTTCTAGCTTCTGATAAATTTGTTTGTTTGATTTGACATTTAACATTCTCGTCAACACTGTAAAGGTCATTTTGGAGGCGTTGCTTCCAATTTTGTGGGACCTTTACCCGACATTGAGATGAAATGACATCTCAAGCCCTGTCGCCCAAGGAAACCAATTGGGTTTATTAGCTTGGGCAGTCTGCTTCGCGCTGCGGTTCCTGTACAGGCTTAGATCCTCTAAGCGGGTTACCAGTTCTAGTATGCAGGCTTATCTCTGCGTGGAAGCATCATACATCCCATATATTTCTTCAAGCCCCTATGGGCGGGGCCAGCCTCTGAGCTGAAACAAACAACACACACACACACACACAAAAATACATTAAGCATATCAGAATAATAATC
Organism: Lucinisca nassula; assembly: GCA_963580285.1. Classification (NCBI taxonomy): domain Eukaryota; kingdom Metazoa; phylum Mollusca; class Bivalvia; order Lucinida; family Lucinidae; genus Lucinisca; species Lucinisca nassula. Next base: position 147,950,169 of record OY757019.1, on the reverse strand, counting down.
ACCCATCTGGTAAACGCAAAAGTTTGATTTAGTCTATCAATCTGTGTTGTAAGTGAGGATGACATTCCTTGAATCTCGATCATTTGATGCCTAAATGGACACCGCACAACCTTTTTTTTTTTTTTCTCTCAATCTTCAATAAATAGATCTCGAATTGATATATCCAATTAGGATACAACAATTTTTACCTAAGAACCTGGCAGTAAATCCCACATCTTTGCGGAAAAATGACAATCCTTCTTCCTCAATACACAACACTTTAAAAACGGGTCAAGCTTTTGGCAATACACGGTCACCTAATTACATATCTTTATAATCGAAAGTCACATGATGTAAACAAAAACAAGTCAACAAGTACACGCTTTATCGAAATGTGTAAAGATAGTTGGCCCCGGTCCCGCTGCATGAATAAATTAAGAACATTCACCCCTACTGCTGATTATCAAACAAACCATTGCTTAATTCGCAGGCTGCGTAGATCCTGATTAGATAGCATGTGATCTGGGTCTATTCTGTCTGCTAGGGTAGGGGCCGTCGTGTGCGGCGGGAGAGAGGTCAAGCTACTATATGATTGTTCATTGTTATAAACTGTTTTTCTTTTTATTATTTCAGAAAAAGAAGAACGACAGTGACTAGATGAACACATCGACGTTTCCTTACTCAGCTATACTACTTTTTACTTATTTATCTATTTATTTATACATTTATTTCCTATTAATTTAAATAAAAAAGTTTATGCTCAAAAAAAAAAAAAAAAAAAAAAAATATAGAGGTGAGGGGGAGGATTTTGAATCTTGTCACTTCAGCGGTGGCTGTGTCGACTTGGGATGGGAAAGCCCGATGGAAGTCTGGGTCGCCAAATGGGCCTCCTATGGGCGCCGGTTCTGTCGCCGCTGGATTGACAACAAAATAATCCTCTCAAACATATCGTGCCGCTCCGGAAAAGAAACGTAAAATGATATTTACTTTTTATTTTTTATTTTTATATATATACCGTTTCCTTTTACCTTTTTATCCCCCGACCGAATAGGTTCGGGGGATATAGCGATCAGCCTGGCGTCCGTCCGTCCGTCCGTCTGTCCGTCCGTCCGTCCGTCCGTAGACGCAACCTTGTGATGGCCATAACTCCTATACCCTTTGAGATTCATTGATGGTTTTTGGCACAATTGTTCACAAGGCCGAGACGGCGTGTCATGCGCAAGAACCAGAACTCTGGATGCCTTACTTTTTTAGTTATCTCCCCTTTTAATAAAATAGAATGACTACTTTGTGATGGCCATAACTCCAATACCCTTTGAGATATATTGATAGTACCTGGCACAGTTGTTCACAAGGCTGAGACGGCGTGTCATGCACAAGAACCACAACTCTGGTTGCCACGGTTTTGGAGTTATCTCCCCTTCCAATAAAATAGAGTGACAACCTTGTGATGGCCATAACTCCTATACCCTTTGAGATTCATTGATGGTTCTTGGCACAATTGTTCACAAGGCTGAGGCGGCGTGTCATGCGCAAGAACCAGAACTCTGGATGCCATACTTTTTTAGTTATCTCCCCTTTTAATAAAATAGAATGACTACTTTGTGATGGCCATAACTCCAATATCCTTTAAGATATATTGATGGTACCTGGCACAGTTGTTCACAAGGCTGAGACGGCGTGTCATGCACAAGAACCACAACTCTGGTTTCCATGGTTTTGGAGTTATCTCCCCTTCCAATAAAATTGAGTGACAACCTTGGGATGGCCATAATTCCAATAGACTTAAAGATATATTGATGATACCTGGCACAGTTGTTCACAAGGCCGAGACAGTGTGTCATGCACAAGAACCACAACTCTGGGTGCCGTGTTTTTTTAGTTATCTCCCCTTCCAATAATATAGAATCACTACCTTGTGATGGCCAGATCTCCAACACTCTTTGAGATATATTGATGATACTTGGTACAGTTGTACATGAGGTTAAGCAGGTGTGTAACGTGCAAAAACCACAACTCTGGGTGCCCTGGTTTTTTAATTATCTCCCCTGACAATATAACCTTGTGATGGCCATAACTCCAATACCCTTTGAGATATATTGATGGTACTTGGCACAATTGTATACAACGTTGAGATGGCGCTTCATGCCTAAGAACCACAACTCTGGGTGCTATGATATTTGAGGTATCTCCCCTTCCAATATAACAGTATGACAACCTTGTGACCACCATACCTCCAATACCCTTTGAGACATATTGGTGGTACTTGATGCAGATGTACATGAGGTTAAGCAGGTGTGTCACGCTCAAGAATTACAACTCTGGGTGCTCTGGTTTTTTAGTTATCTCCCCTGGCAATATAACCTTGTGATGGCCATAACTCCAACTCCCTTTGAGATATATTGAAGGAACTTGGCACAATTGTATACAAGGTACAGAAGGGATGTCATGTGCAAGAACCACAACTGTTGTTGCTGTGGTATTTGAGTTATCTACCCTTCCAATATAACAGTATGACCAGCTTGTGATCACCATATCTCCAGTACCTTTTGAGACATATTGATGGTACTTTGTGCAGAAATACATGAGCTTAAGCAGGCATGTCATGCGCAAGAACCACATTTCTGAGTGCCCTGGTTTTTTAGTTTCCCCCTGACAGTATAATCTTGCGATGGCCATAACTGCAATACTTTTGTGATATGTGGTTTAACTCTGGTGCACTTTCGATTGGTGAACAATCTTCTGAAGGCCATATTGGCTTTTGGTCGGGGGATTTGCCATCTCTTCCGATGGCTATTTTTTAAATTTATTCGGAACGCAATTTAGGTTTCACAAACGGTGTGAATCCTGATCGCGCGCCGCAACTTTCGACATCTCGTCTGCATACATACTTACATATATACATACGTACGTACGTACGTACATACGTACATACATACATAGATACATACATAGGCTACATGCATATGTGTTTTTTTTTTTTAAATTAAATGGACAAGTACATACATACATACGTACATACATACATACATACATACATACATACATACATACATACATACATACATACATACATACATACATACACCCGTGAATATTTTCATTTCCAGCGTAAAGTCTAATGTAGGCCCGTGGAGGGCAGTGTAGTACATATTTCCATGAACATATCAAGTCACATGACTTTCAGTGACGCCGGGTAACGTCATTCTAAACCATAGTTCTTTACAGGCGTTGGTGAATTAAACGCTGTTCCACTCCTTGTGGAAAACAGAGTGTAAATACACCTTGGTGTTAAAAAGTTTTTCCCAGGTTTGCGGTTCTTAGAGCACTGACGAAAAGTAAAGATTGTAAATAAAAAAAAAATAAAAAATAAAAAAAAGAACTTAATCTTTCTGCTTTTCATTGGGGGCGGACGGCGGCGGGTCGCCGGCGGGGTTCACAAGAACCTCCTCGAGGTTCATTCACCTTGCACATGGCCCGCCACGTTCGTGCTCTCATGAACTGCGGAGAGATAAATGCACATGCGTACACATACATACATAATGATAAACATCTTCAATGGAAACTACTTTACATTCATGCACATGCACACAAACATACACAGGATTGACTGGCGTATCAACTGCAATTTCAACAAAATAAAAAAAAAAAAGTTTACAAATATATGTGGCATCTTTTTTTTAGTGTCAATCCAAACTACAATTCTGACCGTTATATGCTTACACACGCATACACACAAAACACACACACACACACGCACACACATATATACATACATACATGCATACATACAGTACACTGCAATGGAAAGTACATACATATAAAAAATAAGCATCCCAATGGAAAGTACATACATACATACATAATACATACATACATACATACATGACGCTTCCGCTCATTCGTTCGCGTACTACATCCTATCTGTATATATGTATATGTATATATATGTATATATATGTGGATCAGTTGTATAAAAAAAATATTTTGCACGATATGTACATGGTGTCGGAAGGGGAGGAGGTGCCGACAAAAAAAAAAAAAAAAAATGGTTACAGACACTGACATACCTATTTCTGCGGCAACATCTTTGAGTTTGGATTCCGTGCGGCTAATCAACACAATGTTAACCCCTTGTTTGGCAATCTGAAATACAAACCTCACAATTAAAGACAAAGCTGTTATAGGATCCAATAAAAGGATCCAATATTCAACATATATAAACTAGATCAATAAATGAATACCAAAAGTGTAGATCCTGATCAGATGGCTTCTTCAGAAGCCATCTGATCAGGATCTACACTGTTTGCAAAGATAGGGGTTGTCTTGAACAGCAAGATTTTTGTTTAATGTGTTTGATTTGTGGTTTAACGTCCCCGTCAACACTGTAAAGGTCATTTTGGAGACGTTGCTTCCAATTTTGTGGGACTTTTACCCGACATTGAGATGAAATGACATCTCAAGCCCTGTCAACCAATGAAACCAATAGGGTTTATTAGCATGGACGGTCCGCCTCGCACCCCAGTTCCTGGACAGGCTTAGATCCTCTAAGCGGTTTACCAGTACTAATGTGCGGGCCGGATTCAGCTCCGCGTGGAAGCATCATGCAGCCCATATATTTCTTCAAGCCCCTATGAGCGGTGGCCCGTGAACAGCAAGATTAGGGTTAATCTAATGCATACGGGAAACCCTTAAATTAATTCTTTCAAAAGGGCAGTGTGCACTGTCAGCCATTATATGCCTTACATTGTTATTTAGCCGACCTCGGTAGCTCAGTCAGATGCGTATCTGACTGGTGATCAGAAGGATGCGGGTTTGATACCTGCCAGGGTCGGCAACAGTCTTTCGCAGAGATTGATCATGAAATCTTTTCTACAGTCATTCTCTCCCTTCCCCTGATTCAAGAAGGGCAGTTGTCAGTTTCTGGTAAAAGAATGCGCACTGTACTGGTTAACAGCTTACGTATAAGCCTGCCCTGGAAAGGTGTGGATAGGTAAACTGACCGGCTCAAAAATGACCTAAAATAGCATTGACTGGGCCATCAAACTCCAGTACAAACAAACAAACAAACAAACAATGTTATTCACCCTTTGAGCATTCAATTTCAGTCTGTCTCTGACTTTAGACTCTTATTTTCTAATATTTCACTTACATGCATACTAGCTACATGACATTCCAATTCTATACATAGCAGTGAAATCAAAGCTTATCTGAAACTTTTCGTTTTGTGAAAAGATATGATACTTTTGCATTGTAAAAAATAACATACCATTTTATATTCACAATAGCAGGCTTAGCAGCCCAGTTAACTTTTGTTGAGCCCAGATATCTTTTGTTGGGTAAAAAATGAAGAGAAAATATACTCTTTTTTTATTTTGGTTTTATGGCCCTTTCAAGGTTATTTCACTCATATTGAGCCGATTGTTAATCATGGGTGGGCAAAACCAGAGTACTCCGAGAAAAATCATCTAATCTACTGTTGCAGAACTTGGCGTCTCACATGTGATCCAAGCCAGTGTTTTTTTTTGTTTTTTAAAAAAAAAAAAAAAAAAAAATCATCTCATGTGTTGGAAAACCAGAATTTACACTCATGCTTTGCACTCAGGAAAATTCTGATGTCTACAACTGACACCTCATGAAATATTTTTGGTATTCACTTAAAAAAATTAATGCTTCAGATGCCTACAAAAACTGCATCTGAAAATGTCGTCTGCTGATTTCTTGAAATATTTTTGCATAAAAGCAAACATTATGGACCAAGATCAGACTGCTACTTGACATCCAGTCTCATCTAGGTCCACACTGTTTGCGTCCACACTGTTTGCAATAATGACTCATTTTTGATTTTTATTTGAAAGTTACCGGCAGATGTCAAAGCAGATGACAATTGTCGTGATTGGCATTTTATCGGTTAACTCTTATCATGCTATTCACGACAACCCCTATCTATGGAAAAAGTGTAGATTCAGATCAGAATGGCTTCTAAAGAAGCCATCTGATCAGGATCTACACTGTTTGACATTCAATTTATGAACTTGTAGGAATAAATTACATCAAGTAATCTGATCGGTTCAAAGTCAGAAATGGGTGTGGCTAATCTGAAAATTCAGCAAGAGAAGGGTTAATAATCCTCTTTTTACATCTCAACTACTTTATAACATTAATTGTTAAGGTCCGAAGCATTAACTGTGTTAGTTTTGTTTAACATCAGTTGTACATGAATCTTAACAAAATATTTATATTACAGAAGAACTTCGATGGCTCCAACACCGATGGCTTGTTTACCATTTCTTGAGCCCCTAGCGAAATCCTCTACATAAGAAATAGTGGGGGATAATTAAGGAGATTTTAGTCATTTATCTTGCAAATGTATGTTGTGTGTACCCATTAGAATCGCCTCGATGAGGCAATTCTAATGAGTACACACAGCATACGTTTTCATTATAGAATACCGAAAAGATGTATAAAAGTACCTCGTTATGACTCCTGACAGTAACCTCAGTGGCTCGAACTACCCCTGTCTCGAACAGATTTTCGAGGTCCCAAAGGTGTTCGAGCATGTGAAGTTCGATTGTACATAGAAAACTGACCATCTATGGTCTTTTTCTATATTATCTATTTTGGGTATCCATCATCCAACCATGTTACTTCCATAATTGTGTAATAAGGGAAAGTATTAAACAGAGGTTGTGGTATTTCACCGAACACCTAAAATACAGTAAAATTCTGCTATTAAGACCACCTAAAATTAAGGTTATTTATGCTTAAAACAGCTTATTTTGAGGGGTGCACTTAATCTTTGTGTAGTCTGCCCAGTGGCGCCTGGTCATGGGCCACCTTTGAGACTGTTCAAAAGTGGTCTTGAAGACCACTTTTGAACAGTCCCAAAGGTGGTCTTAATATAAGAATTTTACTGTATATCACAAAATAATCCCCATCATGCCTGCTCCCATGGTGTTATTAGAAATGCTCATAACGCTCACATCATGCCTCCTCGAAATGCTTACATCATACCTTCTGAAATGGTGCTATTACATGAAATAAATAATAACAGTCACATCATCCCTCCTAGCATGGTGCTATGAGTAATGCTCACATCATACCTCCTGGCATGGTGCTATTAGAAAAGCTCACATTATACCTCCAGGCATGCTGCTATTAGCAAAGCCAACTTCATACTTCCTGGAATGGTGCTATTAGTAACACTCATATCATACCTCCGGGCATGATGCTATTAGAAATGCTCACATAATACCTCCTGGCATGGTGCTATTGGAAACACTCACATCATACCTCCTGGCATTGTGCTATTGGAAATGCTCACATCATACCTCCTGGCATGGTGCTATTGGAAACGCTCAAATCATACCTCCTGGCATGGTGCTATTAGTAACGCTCACATCATACCTCCTGGCATGGTGCTATTAGTAATGCTCACATCATACCTCCTGGCATGGTGCTGTTGGAAACGCTCACATCATACCTCCTGGCATGGTGCTGTTAGTAATGTTCACATCATTCTTCCTGGAATGCTGCTATTAGTAAAGATCACCTCATATATCTTAGCATGGTGCTATAATATAAAAGCTCACAGCATACCTCCTGACATGGTGCTATTAGTAAAGCTCACGTCATACCTCCTGGCATGGTGCTTTTAGTAAAGCTCACATCATACCTTCTGGCATGGTGCTATTTTTAATGCTCACATCATATCTCCTGGCTTATTGCTATGAGTAACGCTCCCATAATACCTCCTGGCACGGTGCTATAGTAAAAGCTCACATAATACCTCCTGGCATGGTGCTATTGGTAAAGCTCTCATCATACCTCCTAGCATGGTGCTATGAGTAATGCTCACAGCATACCTCCTGGCATGCTGCTATTAGTAACGCTCACATCATACCTCCTAGCATGGTGCTATTAGTAATGCTCACATCATTGCTTCTGGCAAAATGCTATAGTAAAAGCTCACATCATACCTCCTGGCATGGTGCTATTAGTAACACTCACATCATACCTCCTTACATGGTGCTATTAGTAATGCTCACATCATACCTCCTTGCATAGTGCTATCAGTAATGCTCACATGATACCTCCTGGCATGTTGCTATTATTAAAGCTCCCCTCATACCTCCTGGCATGGGGCTATTAGTAATGCTCACAACATACCTTCTAGCATTGTGCTATTAATAATGCTCACATCATACCTCCAGGCATTGTGCTATTAGTAAAGCTCACATCATACCTCCAGGCATGGTGTTATTAGTAATGCTCACATCATACCTCCTAGCATGGTGCTATTGGCAAGGCTAACATCATACCTCCTGACATGGTGCCATCCATAATACTCACATCATACCTCCTGGCATGGTGCTTATAGTAATGCCTACATCATACCTCCTGACATGTTGCTATTTGTAATGCTCACATCATACTTCCTGGTATGGTGCTATCTGTAATACTCGCATCATACCACCTGGCATGGTGCTATAAGTAATGCTCACATCATACCTCCTAGCATGGTGCTATCAGGAATGACCACATCATACCTCCTGGCATGGTGCTATTGGTAATGCTCAAATCATACATCCAAGCATGGTGCTATTAGTAATGTTCACATCATACCTCCTGGCATGGTGCTATTAGTAATGCTCACATCATACCATGTGGCATGGTGCTACAGTAAAAGCTCACATCATACCTCCTGGCATGGTGCTATTGGAAACACTCACATCATACCTACTAGCATGGTAAGCCCCTGCCCATAGGGGCTTGAAAAATATATGGGCTGCATGATGCTTCCACGCAGAGCTAAATCCGGCCCGCACACTAGTACTGGTAAACCGCTTAGAGGATCTAAGCCTGTCCAGGAACTGCGTTGCGAGGCGGACCGACCATGCTAATAAACCCTATTGGTTTCATTGGCGACAGGGCTTGAGATGTCATTTCATCTCAATGTCGGGTAAAAGTCCCACAAAATTGGAAGCAACATCTCCAAAATGACCTTTACAGTATTGACGGGGACGTTAAACCTCAAATCAAACAAACAAAAACCTACTAGCATGGTGCTATAAGTAATGTTCACATCGTACCTCCTGGCATGGTGTTATTAGTAATGCTCACATCATACCTCCCGGCATGTTGTTATTAGTAACGCTCACATCATACCTCCTGGCATGGTGCTATTGGAAATGCCCACATCATGCCTCCTGGCATAGTGCTGTTAGTAATGCTCACAACATACCTCCTGGCATGGTGCTATTAGTAACACTCACATCATACCTCCTATCATGGTTCTCTTAGTATGCTCACATCATACCACCTTGCATGGTGCTATCAGTAATGCTCACATGATACCTCCTGGCATGGTGCTATTATTAAAGCTCCCATCATACCTCCTGGCATGGTGCTATTAGTAATGCACATCATACCTCCTAGCATTGTCCTATTAATAATGCCCACATCATACCTCCTCGCATGGTGCTATTAGTAAAGCTCACATCATACCTCCAGGCATGGTGTTATTAGTAACGCTCACATCATACCTCCTGGCATGGTGCTTTTATTTATGCTCAGATCATACATGTACCTCCTGGCATGGTTCTATCTGTAATACTCACATCGTACCTCCTAGCATGGTGCTATCAGTAATACTCACATCATACCTCCTGGAATGGTGCTTATAATAATGACTATATCATACCTCCTGGCATGGTGCTATTCGTAATGCTCACATCATACCTCCTGGCATGGTGGTATTAGTAATACTCACATAATACCTCCTGGCACGGTGCTATAGTAAAAGCTCACATAATACCTCCTGGCATGGTGCTATTGGTAAAGCTCACACCATACCTCCTGGCATGGTGCTATTTGTAATACTCACATCATACCTCCTGGCATGGTGCTATTAGTAATGATCACATCATACCTCCTTGCATGGTCAGTTAACTATAATGATTAAAAAGAAGCTTATAAAAGGTTTTAAAGCACTATGGCAGAATGAAAAGGATGAAAAAAGTACTGATGGAAAACTTGAAACATACTTCCAAATTAAGAAAGACTTTAGTATAGAACCATATTTGTTTTTAGACCAGTTTAATGTGAGAAGGGCTATCTGTAAATTGAGAATAAGTTCGCATAATCTATTTATTGAAACTGGTAGGTATTCAAAACCAAAAAGTATTCCTCGTTCTGATAGAATTTGTAAACATTGTTATCTAAAGTGCATAGAGAATGAGTTCCATTTTATTTCACAATGTACTTTGTATAATTCAGAGAGGGAAAAACTCTTTGCTTAGATACAACTTACAAACAATAATTTCAATCTGTTAAACGCCAATGACAAAGCTAAATGGTTACTTTTGCAAGAGGAAAAGGGTATACTACATGCACTAGGAACTTTTATCCACTATTGTTTTGAAAAGAGAAATAATAACTGCAAGTCAGTCTAATCTATCTACAGATGCTGGGGCGGTCATTCTTGGCCATTTCCTCAGTTAACCCACACTCAGTGACTCAACTAGTTATAAGACCGCTTGCGTCTCCAAACATTCTTCAGTCTGTCACACATTTCCACTCATCATACAGTCATTCGTTTCCCGAGTCTGAAATTCTGTGTATGTGATGCGAGTTTTATGTTGTCTATTTGTTGTTCTTGTTGGGGTGTTGTAGTTTAGGGTAATTGGCTTGTGTGGTTTCAATCAAATTGTATGTTTTGTTTTTTTTTTCTTTTTTTTTTTACAATTTTGATGCCCGCAAGGGTCCGTGATTGGATAATAAAATATATTCTATTCTATTCTATATTCTATTCTATTGCTCACATCTAGCCTCTTTGCATGTTGCTATTAGTAATACTCACATCATGCCTGCTTTTTGTAATGCTCACATCATACCTCCTTGCGTGGTGCTATTCGTAATGCTCACATCATACCTTCTTGCATGGTGCTTTTTGTAATAATGACATCATACCTCCTTGAATGGTGTTATTCATAATCATATTATACCTCCTGGTATGGTTTGCCCCTGCCCATCGGGGCTGGAAGAAATAAATGGGCTGCATGATGCTTCCACGCAGAGCTGAATCCGACCCGCACATGAATACTGGTTAACCGCTTAGGGGATCTAAGCCTGCCCAGACAAAGCGGGTCGGACCGTCCATTCTCATAAACCCTATTGGTTTCATTTGGGTGGCAGGGCTTGAGATGTCATTGCATCTCAATGTCGGGTAAAAGTCCCACAAAATTGGAAGCAACGTCTCCAAAATGACCTTTACAGTGTTGACGGGGATGTTAAACCTCAAATCAAACAAACAAAACCTCCTGGCATGGTGCTCTTAGTAATTGTCACATCATGCCTCATAGCATGGTGCTATAAGTAATGCTCACATCATACCTCCTAACATGGTGCTATTATTAACGCTCACATTATACCTCCTGACAAAGTGCTATTAGTAATGCTCACATCATACCTCAAACCTGGTTCTATTAGCAATGCACACCTCATACCTCCTGGCCTGGTGCTATCAGTAATACATCATACCTCCTAACATTGTGTTTTTAATAGCAATGCTCACATCATATCTCATAGCATGATGATATTAGTTATGCTCACTTCATACCTCCTTGCATGGTGCTATTAGTAATGCTCACATCATACCTCCTGGCATGGTGCTATCAGTAATACTCACATCTTACCTCCTATCATTTTGCTTTTAATAATAATGCTCAAATCATATTTCCTAGCATGGTGCTATCAGTAATACCCACATTATACCTCCTAGCATAGTGCTATTAATAATGCTCACATCATATCTCCTGGCATGGTGCTATTAGTAATGCTCACATCATCTCTACTAGCATGATGCTATAATATTAAAGCTCAAATCATACCTCCTGTCATGATGCTATCAGTAAGGTCACATCATACCTCCTGGTGTGGTGCTATTAGTAATGCTCATATCATATCTCCTAGCATTGTGCTATCAGTAATGCTCAGATCAAACCTTCTGGCTTGATGCTATAATATTAAAGGTCACATCATACCTCCTGACATGCTGCTATAATATTAAAGCTCAAATCATACCTCCTGAAAGGGTGCTATTAGTAATGCTCACATCATATCACCTGGCTTGATGCTATAATATTGAAGCTCACATCATACCTTTTGACATGCTTCTATAATATTAAAGCTCACATCATACCTCCTGCAAGGTTGCTATTAGTAATGCTCACATCATATCTCGATTATTATCTCCTGGCATATTGCTATGAGTAATGCTCTCTTCATACATCCTGGCATGGTGCTTTTAGTAATGCTCGCATCATACCTCCTGGCATGGTGCTATTGGTAATGTTCACATCATACCTCCTGGCAGGATGTTATTAGTAATGTTCACATCATAACTCCTGACATGGTGCTATTAGTAACGTCCACATCATACCTCCTGGCATGATGCTATTAGTAATGTTCACATCATACCTCCTGGCATGGTGCTATTAGTAATGTTCACATCATACCTCCTGGCATGGTGCTATTAGTAATGTTCACATCCTACCTCCTGGCATGGTGCTATTAGTAATGTTCACATCATACTCCTGGCATGGTGTTTTTAGTAATGCTCACATAATACTCCTGGAATGGTGCTATAAGTAATGTTCACATCATACCTCCTGGCATGGTGCTATTAGTAATGCTCACATAATACTCCTGGCATGGTGATATAAGTAATGTTCACATCATCCCTCCTGGCATGATGCTATTAGTAGCATTCACATCATACCTCCTGGCATGGTGCTATTAGTAATGTTCACATTATACTCCTGGCATGGTGTTATTATTAGTGTTCACATCATACCTCCTGGCATGGTGTTATTAGTAATGTTCACATCATACCTCCTGGCATGGTGCTATTTGTTAAGCTCACACCATACCCCCTGGTATGGGGCTAATAGTAATGTTCACAACACACCTCCTGGCATGGTGCTATTAGTAATGTTCACATCATACCTCCTGACATGGTGCTATTAGTAATGTTCACATCATACCTCCTGGCATGCTATTAGTAATGCTCACATAATACTCCTGGCATGGTGATATAAGTAATGTTCACATCATCCCTCCTGGCATGATGCTATTAGTAGCATTCACATCATACCTCCTGGCATGGTGATATTAGTAATGTTCACATTATACTCCTGGCATGGTGTTATTAGTAGTGTTCACATCATACCTCCTGGCATGGTGTTATTAGTAATGTTCACATCATACCTCATGGCATGGTGCTATTTGTTAAGCTCACACCATACCCCCTAGTATGGGGCTAATAGTAATGTTCACATCATACCTCCTGGCATGGTGCTATTAGTAATGTTCACATCATACCTCCTGGCATGTGCTGTTAGTAAAGCTCACATCATACCTCCTGTCATGAGCTATTAATATCCCTTGATGGCTTGAATTACCCCTGTCTTGAACTAATTTTCAAGACCCACAAGAGCCCCCGCCCATAGGGGCTTGAAGAAATAGATGGGCTGCATGATGCTTCCATGCAGAGCTGAATCCGGCCCGCACACTAGTACTGGTAAACCGCTTAGAGGATCTAAGCCTGTCCAGGAACCGTTGAGCGAAGCGGACCGTCTAGGCTAATAAACCCTATTGGTTTCATTAGGCGAAAGGGCTTGAGATGTCATTTCATCTCAATATCAGGTAAAAGTCCCACAAAATCGGAAGCAACGTCTCCAAAATGACCTTTACAGTGTTGACGGGGACATTAATCCTCAAATCAAACAAACAAACAAACAAAAACATAGACCCAACAAGGAGTTTGAGCCATTTGAGTTTGAATATGTTTAATTGTACCATAATGATCCTAAGTATTGAGACATATGGGCCTAAGCAAACAGTGTGGACCCAGATCAGACTAGACTGCTCCTAAAGGAGCAGACTGATCAGGGTCTACACTGTTTGCCATCCCGTTTCCAGTTTCTGGACTCCGACTGTATCGCGAAACAAACACGTTAAAATTTGAGGAGAATTATAGCAAGCTGTCAAGGTGTCCGAATTTTTAGGATATTTACGGTACTTACCTGCTGAGCATAGGCTTTTCCTATCCCATCTGTAGCTCCAGTGACAACTGAAATAAAAACAAAATACTGTACATGTATATTCAATCATTCACATTGCTACATACTAAATATCTAAGCTCAGGCAAAGCGGTGTCCATGCTTATACACCCTACTGGTTTCATTGGGCGACAGGGCTTGAGATATAATTTCATCTCAATGTCGGGTAAAAGTCCCACAAAATTGGAAGAGACATCTCCAAAATGACCTATACAGTGTTGACGGGGATGTTAAACCTCAAATCAAACAAAATCTGTGCCTTATGGTTTTGGAGTAAAAGATTTTTTTTATTTTTTTTCCAGTGTAAGTCTATAGGAGCTAATGAGCCCTGGGGCTTGGCCAATTTTGGCCCAAAGGGCACGGTTGGCAGGATTTAAGTAGGCGACCATTTTGTGTTGCTATATACTAAATATCTAAGGTCTGTACTTCATGGTTTCAAAGAAGATGTTTGAAGCTTTTTTCCATTTTAAGTTTGTAGGAGTTAAGGGGCCACAGGATTTGGACCCCAGGGGCATGATTGGCAGGATTCATGTAGGCGACCACTCGACATTGCTACATGCTACATACCTAAGCTCTGGGACTTATGGTTTCAGGGAGAAGATTTTTGAAGATTTTTTTCCCATTTTAAGCTTTTTTTTTTCATTATAAGGGCCCTGTGGTTTCAAAGAAGAAGATTTTTGAAGTTTCTCCAATTGTAAGTCTATGGAAGCTAAAGAGCCCTGGGGTGTAGCCAATTTGGATCCCAGGGGCATAACTGGCAGGATTTATGTAGGTGGCCACTTGGCGTTGCTACATACTAAAATTCTAAGCTCTGGGCCCAATGGTTTCATAGAGGATTTTTTAAGTTTTTTTCCATTATAAGTCTATTGGAGGTGATGTTCTCGGGCGTGGCTAATTTTGACCCCAGGGGCAGGGTTAGCAGGATTTATGTAGCTGGCTAGTTTATGTTGCTAGACATTAAATATCTAAGTTCTGTGCTTCAAAGTTTCTGAGAAGAGGATTTTTGAAGCTTTTTTCCATTATGAGTCTATGGGAGCTAAGGGGCCCCGGGGCGTTGCCCATTTGGACCCCAGGGGCATGATTAGCAGGAAATATGTAGGTGACCACTTGCCGTTGCTACATGCTAAATATCTAAGCTCTGGGCTCTGTGGTTTCAGAGAAGAAGATTTTTGAAGTTTTTTTTTTTCCATTATGAGTCTATGGGAGCAAAGGGGGTCCCAGGGTGTGGCCCATTTGGACCCCAGAGGCATGATTGGC
This sequence comes from Lucinisca nassula, assembly GCA_963580285.1. Classification (NCBI taxonomy): domain Eukaryota; kingdom Metazoa; phylum Mollusca; class Bivalvia; order Lucinida; family Lucinidae; genus Lucinisca; species Lucinisca nassula. The sequence continues at coordinate 147,934,810 of OY757019.1, read as the reverse complement.
AGGATTTATGTAGGTGACCACTTGTCATTGCTACATGCTAAATATCTAAGCTCTGGGCCCTGTGGTTTCAGAGAAGAAGATTTTTTAAGCTTTTTTCCATTATGTGTCTATGGGAGCTAAGGGGCCCCGGGGCGTGGCCCATTTGGACCCCACGGGCATGATTGGCAGGATTTATGTAGTTGATCACTTGCCATTGCAACATGCTAAATATCTAAGCTCTGGGCCCTGCGGTTTCAGAAAAGAAGATTTTTGAAGCTTTTTTTTTCCATAATGAGTCTATAGGAGCTAAGGGGCCCCGGGGAATGGCCCTTTTGGACCCCAGGGGCATGATTGGCAGGAATTATGTAGGTGACCACTTGCCGTTGCTACGTGCTAAATATCTAAGCTCTGGGCGCTGTGGTTTCAGAGAAGAAGATTTTTTAAGCTTTTTTCCATTATGAGTCTATGGGAGCAAAGGGGCCCTGGCGCGTGGCCCGTTTAAAGCCCAGGGGCATGATTGGCAGGAATTATGTAGGTGACCAATTGCCGTTGCTACATGCTAAATATCTAAACTCTGGGCTTTGTGGTTTCAGAGAAGAAGATTTTTGAAGCTTTTTTTTCATTATGAGTCTATGGGAGCTAAGGGGCCCCGGGGCGTAGCCCATTTGGTACCGAGGGGCACGATTGGCAGGATTTATGTAGGTGACCACTTGCCGTTGCTACATGCCAAATATCGCAGCTCTGGGCCTGTGGTTTTCAGAGCAGAAGATATTTGAAGCTTTTTCCATTATGAGTCTATAGGAGCTAAAGGGCCCCGGGGTGTGGCCCTTTTGGACCCCAGGGGCATGATTGGCAGGAATTATGTAGGTGACCACTTGCCGTTGTTACATGCTACATATCTAAGCTCTGGGCCCTGTGGTTTCTGAGAAGAAGATTTTTGAAGCTTTTTGTTCCATTATGAGTCTATGGGAGCGAAGGGGCCCCGGGGTGTCGCCCATTTGGAACCCAGAGGCATGATTGGCAGGAATTATGTAGATGACCACTGGCCGTTGCTACATATTAAATATCTAAGCTCTGGGCTCTGTGGTTTCAAATAAGAAGAAGATTTTTGAAGCTTTTTTCCATTATGAGTCTATGGGAGATAAGGGGCCCCGGGGTGTGACCAATTTGGACCCAAGGGGCATGATTGGCAGGAATTATGTAGGTGACCACTTGTCGGTTCTACATGCCAAACATCTCAGCTCTGGGCCATGTGGTTTTAGAGAGGAAGATTTTTGATTTTTTTTCCATTATGAGTCTTATAGGAGCTAAAGGGCCCCGGGGCGTGGCCCGTTTGGACCCCAGGGGCATGATTGGCAGGAATTATGTAGGTGACCACTTGCCGTTGCTACATGCTAAATATCTAAGCTCTGGGCCCTCTGGTTTCCGAGAAGAAGAATTTTGAAGCTTTTTGTTCCATTATGAGTCTATGGGAGCGAAGGGGCCCCAGGGGCGTGGCCAATTTGGACCCCACGGGCATGATTGGCAGGAATTATGTAGGTGACCACTGGCCGTTGCTACATGCTAAATATCTAAGCTCTGGGTCCTGTGGTTTCAGAAAAGAAGATATTTTAATTTATTCCCATTGTAAGTGTATGGGAGCTATATGTTGCCATAGCAACCAGAATTCTGATCAGCCCAAAAACCTTATGCAGCCTTTCCGCTTTCCCCCTACCTGATGATGCTTCTCGTGAAATTTGATCAAGATTGACCATGGGGTATTAGAGATATATGGACGCACGGACGCACGCACGGACGCACGCAAGCACGACGGACGACGGAAAAAAAGTGATCACAAAAGCTCACCTTGTCACTACGTGACAGGTGAGCTAAAAAGGGCACAGGATCACCTTCACCTTCAAAACAAACTGTCTTACCAGATAAGGTAATGCATTCTAGCATGGTGTGCTATGCATGTAATGCATAATACCACCACCCTAACTGCTTTTGCGAATGTACCTCAAGTACTTAATCCAACACAACTCTGCCAACTAGATAGTGAAGTGTAGAATAATGCATTAAAATTCACCTAAGCATTTCATCTGCCCATCATCCTGAATCAGCCCGTAAAGTTTCAGGGCAATAGCTCAAACAGTTTTTGAGATATCTTGCTTACAAGCTTAAAACGCGCAAAATTTTAATGGGGCATAACTCATGAAAAAAAATGGATTTTTTTTTGTCGAAAGTAAATCAGTTCATCTTCCCATCATCCCAAACCATTCTGTTAAGTTTCAGGGCAATAAGTCGAACAGTTTAAGTTATCTTGCTTACAAGCTTTAAACGCAAAAAAAATTCAAAGGGTCATAACTCAGAAAAAAAAATCGGATTTTTTTCAAAAGTTCTTCAGTTCATCTACGTATCATCCCAAACCAGTATGTAAAGTTTCAGGGCAAAAGCTCAAACAGTTTTGACATATCTTGCTTACACGGTTTCAAAGTATTTTGCAAAGGGACATAACTCAAGACAGGGGCATAATCCTTCGGAGTTTTTTTTTTTAAAGTTATTCAGTTCATCTACTCATCATCCTAAACCAGCCTGTAAAGTTTCAGGGCAACAGCTCAAACAGTTTTTGATATAACTTGCTTACAAGTTTTAACCCCCATATTTTCAAAGGGGCATAACTCAAGAAAAAAATGGTTTTTTGTCAAAAGGTTATCAGCTCATCTTCTCATCATCTCCAACCATTGTGTAAAGTTTCAGGGCAATAGCTCAAACAGTGTTTAGTTATCTTGCTTACAAGCTTAAATCGCAAAATAAAAATTCAAAGGGCCATAACTCAAGGAAAAAAAATCGGATTTATTTCAAAGTTACTCAATTCATCTATACATCATCCTAAACCAGTCTGTAAAGTTTTAGGGCAAAAACTCAAACAGTTTATGAGATATCTTGCTTACAATATTTCAAAGTAGAAGTAAAACAAAGATCAGGAATCGATACAATTAACTTACTCCACCCATTAAAGATTTGCCCATAGGGGCTTGAAGAAATATATGGGCTGCATGATGCGTCCACGCAGAGCTGAATCCGGCCCGCACACTAGTACTGGTAAACCGCTTAGAGGATCTAAGCCTGTCCAGGAACCACAGTGCGAGGCGAACCGTCCATGCCAATAAACACTATTGGTTTCATTGGGCGACAGGGCTTGAGATGTCATTTCATCTCAATGTCGGGTAAAAGTCCCAAAAAATTGGAAGCAACGTCTCCAAAATGACCTTTACAGTGTTGACGGGGACGTTAAACCTCAAGTCAAACAAACCCATTAAAGACACCAAAGGGAAAGAAACACAAACATGAAGCGACAAGACCATAATGGAAACCTAAACAAAGGAAGGCCATAAGGACAGTTACTTTCCCACAAAATTGCCAAATGGCCATCCATAATAAAAAGACACAAGTGATACACACAGTAAGTAACAATCAACACCATAAATAAACCGCCACAGAAGAACCGCCTTGGAACGGTCAGTGGAAAGAATTCCACTGTGGGGGGCGGGCTTAAATCGATTTTACATGGCCTTAATCCTCGCCGTTACCTCTGTCGCGGTATACACTAATTTTGTTTAGTCCGCATGAAGGCTTCCTAACTCATCAGTGTAACATCTCCGAGAACATACAAATAAAAAAACTACAGAGTGAAACAAGATTGAGGACTCAACAGCATACAACAACATAATTGCTGGAGCAAAAGAAAACCAACAGTTAGACTCCGAGGGGCCAAATTTCTTGGGGTCATATTTGATAAACAAATTATCCTTCATTCCCCATATCAAATATCTTAAAGCGAAATGCTCAAAAGCTTTGAATCTTTTGAAGGTTTTAGCTCATACAAGTTGGGAAGCAGATCGGTATACCTTATTACATCTTTACCGGTCATTGATAAGATCTAAATAAGATTATGGGTTTGTTATTTATGGTTCTGCCAGAAAGTCGTATTTAAAATCTTTGGATACTATCCATCACCAAGGTCTTCGTCCGGCTATGGGGCCTTCTCCTGTACTAAGCCTTTATGTGGAAGCAGGTGAACCATCTTTAACTTCGCACAGAGAAAAACTTTCTCTTCAGTATGGTATCTGACTTGCTGCTAATCCATCTAACCCGGCATTCCAAATTTCATTTCTACCTGAATTTGTAGACATGTATGAAATTAAACCCACAGCAATCAAACCTTTTGGATTACGTATATTACCACTGCTAGAAAATTCAGGTATCGAACTTAAAAATAGTCAAAAACATGAAACTGCCGAAGTTCCATCTTGGTGTATTAAAAAGCCTTCTGTTCTGTTTGACTTACATTGTGGTAAAAATCCGTAGCAAATCCGATACTACTCAAACAAAACTTACAGGTACTGCACTCACGTTATGATGATTACCAGCAAGTCTATACTGATGGTTCCAAAGAAGGAGAAAAAGTTGGTTGTGCGTATGTTTCTTAAGCTACGCATCAACCTTTGCGCCTTCCAGATGGTTCATCTATTTTTACAGCTTAAGCCAAAGCAATAGACCTAGCTTTAGATTTTATCAATTCTTCAAAAATTCAAAAAGCAATTATATTTTCTGATTCACTTTCTGTACTTAAGGCTTTAGACCATTTATCATCTAAAAATCCTCAAATACAAAAATTGATCGAAAAACATCATGATTTTTCTAAAACACACGAAATCCTGTTTTGTTGGCTTCCAAGCCATATTGGCATTGTCGGCAATGAATATGCTGACAAGAAAGCAAAGGAATCGCTCAATATTGATCCGTCTGTTTTTAAAATTCCTTTTAATAATTTTAAACCAGTTATCAACAGACACATCTTGTCGGAATGGCAAGGCGAATGGGACCGTGCAATCAATAACAAACTCACAAAATGCTCTCCTCCACAATTTTCACGGAAAAAGGATGTGGTATTAACGCGAATGCGCAGTGGCCTTACTAGAATACTAGAGTTACTCATTCTTATACTTTTAATGATGATGATCAGCCTTTTTGTGTAGGATGTGATCAGCAATTCACTGTTAAGCATATCCCAACTGAATGTGCAGACTCTTCACAGTCCCGTAACATATACTTCAAAGCTGACACTCCGCTACGATTGTTTCAAGACGTTTCAAAGTATTTTTTGCAAAGGGGCATAACTCAAAAAAGGGGCATAATCCTGACGAGAAAATGGATTTTTCATCACGCTAACAAGTCCGTGAAATGAACACCCCCTTACACCCCACTTTATATAGAGAAAACAGGGGTTTACGGGGGTATACATTATTTTCTTTATTTCTGCTCCTAAACATAGGTTGTGGGTACTGGTTAGAACCGCCTCAATGAGGCGGTTCTAACGAGCACCCACAACCTATGTTTGCAGCATTAATAAGAAAAATATCACGGATTTTCGTCAGAAAAGTAGCCATTTTGGAGATATGAAAATTGCATTATGTCGCACGTGTGTGTATTCGTAATGTGTCGAAAGTTAATCAGTTCATCTTCTTATCATCCCCAAACAGTCTGTAAAGTTTCAGGGCAATAGCTCAAGAAGTTTTTGAGTTATCTTGCTTACAAGCTTAAAACACAAAACTTTCAAAGGGCCATAAATGAAGAAAAAAATTCGGATTTTTTTCAACAGTTAATCATTTCCTCTACTCATAATCCCAAACCATTCTGTAAAGTTTCAGGACAAAAGCTCATCATCCTGAACAAGCCTGTAAAGTTTCAGGGCTATAGCTCAAACAGTGTTTGACATATCTTGCTTACCAGCTTAAAACGCGCAAAATTTCAAAGGGCAATCGAAAGCTATGGTCTATGTTCAAGTTTTAAAAAAGTAGGTCAATGTCACAAGGTCGAAAATTATGGGATCGTTGGAAAGTTGTGGTGATATAGAATGCACATGTGAAATATGAAAGCCATATCACTTACCAATCGAAAGTTATGACCAATGTTAGTTTTAAAAAAGAAGGTCAAGCGTCAAGGTCAAGGTCATGAGGTCAAAAGTTATGGTACCACTGGAAAGGTCTTGTGAAAATAATGCAGATGTGAAATATGAAAGCCCTACCACTTACCAATCGTAGGTTATGAACTATGTTAAAGTTTTTTAATGGTAGGTCAAATGTCAAGGTCAAGGTCACCAGGTCAAAATTATGGTACCAGTAGAACGGTTTTGTGACAAGGAATGCACATGTGAAAAATGAAATCCCTACCACTGACCAATCGAAAGTTATGGCAAATGTTATGTTTTTAAAAAAGTAGGTCAAACGTCAAGGTCAAGGTCAAGTAGTTAAAAATTATGGTACCACTGGAAAGATCTTGTGAAAAAGAATGCAGATGTGAAATATGAAAGCCTTATGACTTACCAATCGTAAGTTATGAACTATGTTAAAGTTTTTAAATGGTAGGTCAAATGTCAATGTCAAGGCCACGAGGTCAAAAATTATGGAACCGCTAGAAAGGTCTTGTGACAAGGAATGCGCATGTGGAATATGAAAGCCTATCAGTTACCATTTAAAAGTTGTGCCCAATGTTAAGGTTTTTGCGGACAGACAAACAGAGAAACAGTCACACAGATGGACAGACAGACAGACCAAAAACTATATGCCCCCGAAAAGATTCGGCGACATAAACTTTTTGCCACCGAATCTTTGATTCCGGGGGCATAAAAAGATTCGGGGGCATAAAAAGACAAAAGCAGCTGATAGATTTGACGGTTTGTAAGCTATTAAGAAAAAACATGAAAATGTGGACATTTTTTAAAGTTTTTCAAAGGGCCATAACTCTGAGAGTATTGCAGCTAGAGTAACGTAACTTGCTATGAAATTGTGTAGTGTTATTGTGATCTTATATGTAAAGTTTGAACTTGATGCGTTTGACGGTTTGTAAATTATTTAGAAGCAAAACAAAACTTAAAAATGTGGACAGACAGACGGATAGACAGTCAGACAGACAGGGTGATAACTATAGGGCACCCGCAAATAAATTTGCAGGGCCATAATAAATGGTTTATTTACAGATTTTCATACAGAATGGAAATTGCTGAGAAAATTTTATTTGAAGAAGCACCATGTTGTTTCTGATATATCTGGGACATAGTGACATCATATAAAGTCTTTTGACTGTTCTATAAAACAGAAGTACTGGTGGGTTGGTGGTTTCTGAGTGTAGGCTATAAAAATGGTTCAGAGCCTGGGACCCGTTCCACTAAACTTCGTAACTTTACGAAATTCGTAGACTTATGAACACGACTTACGAAATTCTTAATAAAATCGTAACGTCTAACGTAAGAAATGACCTTACGAATTTCGTAGTTAAGAACTCGTAGCTACTCTCTAATGCTGAAGACAAATATTTTACGCACGGAAGATGTGATTGCGGGAATTTATTGTAATTAAAACACGTTTTAGACATGACACGTCATATTTTTTTACTTCGACCGATTGCGATGAGCAGAAAACGATCAATTTTGAATGTTAAAGCAAATGATAGATCAAAGCTGCGTCATCTGATCGGCTGTGTAAACTCATGCTAGTATTGTTGTCAAACCGGAGTTCTGTGAAGAAGAGGGAAGGGAAGGCGGACACATCTCTATCAGTTTTTTGTATTATTCATGTTTACGAAGTTATCGATGCCGTCATAAATCTAAATACGCAGGGGAGTTTACTCCGACTCATTCCGAAGGTCGGTTAAATGCATGACATGGCCTGTATCAGTAGTCTGTCCATTTTGACCCGCGCTCCCAAGTTGTAACCCCTAGTTCTTCATTAAACCATCGAAATATTCTAATGTCTAGCAAAGACCGAGGGATTACTGTTTGATTGCAGGTGTAAGGCTTCAAAACAAACTCTTTAGTTAATGTTTTTTTTTTTTTTTTTTTTTTTGGTTTTTATCGTTTTGTCATCACTCAACCCTTTCTCTATCGATCCTTGCTTCATAAGGCGTAAACAATAGCTGTTTTTCCGCTTATATGCTGAAAAATTAAGACTTACACTGTATATCATAACTCATTTTAGAAGCTCAAAAATGTCAGCTCTGTATTTTGGAAAGTACTAAATGCCAAAAACTACAACACTGTACTTAAAACGCGAAATTACTATGGGAAAATGCAAAAGCGACACTGGGTATGGTCTAACATTGAAAATAGTAGGGTTGGTGTTTTAATTTTTATTTTGTTCTATTGATAAAAATAGTAGAGTCGGGGGGTTTGACGCAGGGTGGGTCGGGTTAGCAGAAACACGGCTATTTTTAGGCCTAACCATACATCTTCCTTGTCGCCATCCATTTCATAAGAGAAGCAGGACGTCTTTTTTCAGTTACTAAATCATTATATAACAAAATCTCGCCTATTCAAATATTATGAAAGTTTTATCACCACAAAATGAACACATTACGAAAACGTGCCTATATAAATTTAAACCCCATAAACCCCACTTTTATATAGTAAAACTGGAGTTTACAGGAGTATACATCATTTTTCTTATATCTGCTCAAAACATAGATTTCGTGTCGCCACAATCTATGTTTTGAGCAGAAATGAGAAAAAAATCACAATTTTTCCATCTAAACTTTTCCATGTTTTTGCCGAAAAAATTGACAATATATTTGTATAGGTGTGTTTGAAGAGGCCCATGGGTCAAATGTGAACCAGAGTACATGTGGCACCCATGGCACCCACCTTGGTCATGGAAATACAAACCCACAAATAAATTGTATTGCCTCATCCCATAAAGACTCTTCATGCTAGTTTGTTTCAATCAGCCCAGCAGTTTTTGTAGAGAAGAAGATAAAAATACTGAATCTAAGTCATCCAGGACAAAGGTCAGCAAATGATTTTGACCTTTGGAGTTAATAATCTTTTTGTCAGCTGATTTCAAATACCAATTCTGATGTTACATGCTACCATGCAATCAAACCTAGAGGTCAGGCGTGAGGGTATGGCTTAATGAAACTTTGGACATGTAACTATCATCATACTAAATATGAAGCAAATCCATGGTAAAGCTAGGAAAGCATGAGCTCTTTAAAAATCAAATAATAACTATGTCTGCGACTTTGACCTTAGGTCAGTGCACGGGTGGGGGTACTGTTGATCATCAAACAAAATATTAACCCAGTGCATCATATGATTTGGAAAATATCAACTCTTAAATATCTAACTAAAACTTCTAAGTCTGGGACCTTGACCTTCAAATCATAGGCGATGGTGGGGGGCGGGGATAGCCAAATTTAATAAACTTGAAGACCTGTATCAATCATGCTAGCAAATGTAAACCAAATCCATAATACAGTTTGGAAAATTGGGCCTCTTTAAAATTAAAAATTAAGTCTTTGACCTTGAGGTCATGGCCATTGGTGAATTAAAGTGCTAATCACCAAACAAAATATAAACCCAATGCATCACATGATTTGGAAAATATTAACTCTTAAATAACTTACTAAACATTTCTAAGTCTGTGAGCTTGACCTTGAGTGTGTGTGTGAATTCGGGTTTAACGTCGCTTTCAACAATTTTTCAGTCATATCACGACGGTGTCTGGTTGCGACAGGGAGCTCGATGCTCACTTTTATAGTGCTGCCTCACTGAAGTATCATGTCCCAGACACATTACATGATACCACACCCAGTCACATTATCCTGACACTGGGTCGACAAGTCCTAGCTCTACCCCGTAAATCTGAGTGCCAAGCGAGGAGCAGCTAGTACCATTTTAACGACTTTGGTATGTCGCGGCCCGGGGTCGAACCCGTGACCTCCCGTTCCCCGGAGCGGACACTCTACCAACTGAGTTATCGGGGCCGGTAGCTTAACCTTGAAGTCATCATAGGCGTGGATGGGGGATAGCCCGATTTAATAAACCTTAGGATCTGTATCAATCATGATAGCAAATGTAAACCAATTCCATAATATGGTTTGGAAATTTGGAGCTCTTTAAAATCTTTAAAATTAAAAATTAGGTCTTTGACCTTGACCTTGAAATCATGGCCATGGGCGGGGGCATTGCTGAATCAAACTTTTGACCATTATATATTATCATTCAAAATATGAACCAAGGTCATCATGAAAGTTCAGTTTCTACCGGGTTCACAAACCTTAACCTGAGACTTTAACATTAAAAATTTCTAAGTCTGTGACCTTGTCCTTGGGCATGGATGGGGGTATTGGCGAATATAACTTTGGACCTATATCTATCATCATACCAAAAATGAATCAATTCTCGGCCCCCGCCCATCGGGGCTTGCAGAAATATATGGTCTGCATGATGCTTCCACGCAGAGCTGAACCCGAACCGCACACAAGTACTGGTAAACCGCTTAGAGCATCTAAGCCTTCACAGGCAAAGCGGCGCGAGTCGGACCATCAATAATTATAAACCCTATTGGTTTCATTGGGCGACAGGGCTTGAGATGTCATTTCATCTCAATGTCGGGTAAAAGCCACACAAAATTGGAAGCAACGTCTCCAAAATGACCTTTACAGTGTTGACGGGGACGAGTAACCTAAAATAAAAAAAAAACAAACCAAACAAATGGACCAATTCCATCAAACGGTTTGAATAATATGACTTCTAGATGTTCAGCCTCTACCTGTTACAAAAACCTTAACCTAAGGTTACAGGATTACGTACAGATGTACGTACGTACACACACGTACAGACGGACGTACATACGTACACTCGTACTCACGTAAGCACGTATGGAAAACCGAAAAGCTATATGCCCCTGGCATCATGCCGATTACAGGGGCATAAAAACCAATGTTTTGCCTTTTTTCCCATACTAATGTTTAGTGACGATATTTGACCGTTAAGCAAAAAAAGTCAAGATTAACCCAATTTGACCAATAGGGCCTGATTCCCCGGTGCTGCATACCAAGTTTCAAGGTGAACGTTCATTTTGTTCCTGAGAAGAATACTTTTAAAAAGTTTTTAGCATATATGGGCATGGCGGCCAAATTGGTCATGTGACCCAATTCTTTGGGACCACATTTTCATTTCCCTTTCCTAGAGAGGCTCAGCATGTAAAGTAGAAGTAAAACAAAGATCAGGAATCGATACAATTAACTTACTCCACCCATCAAAGACACCAATGGGAAAAGAACACAAACATTAAGCGACCAGACCATAATGGAAACCTAAACAAAGGAAGGCCATAAGGACAGTTACTTTCCCACAAAATGGCCATATGGCCATCCAAAATAAAAAGACACAAGTGATACACACAGTAAATAACAAACAACACCATAAATAAACCGGCACAGAAGAACCGTATTGGAACGGTCAGTGGAATGATTTCCACTGGGGGGGGGGGGGGGGGCTTAAATCGATTTTTACGTGGCCACAATCTTCGCCCTTACTTCCGTCGCGATTTAGACCAATAATTTGTTCAGTCCGCGTGAAGGCCTCCTAACTCACCAGTGCAACATCTCCGTGAACACAAAAAATCAAAGAACCACAGAGTTGAGACAACGGTGAGGACTCGACAGCAAGAAACCACTGAAATGCTGGAGCAAAAGAAAACCAACAGTTAGACTCCGATGGGCCCAACCAGAGACAGAGCATCAGGCACCAACCAACATTACCTTGAATTAGATCTCTCTAATTCTCAATAAGCCTTTACGTTGGAGCCGTCATAGAATCTGAGGCCTGACCCACCGGCGTGCAATTAAAGAGGGAAGCAAAGTTGCCAACCGTGATTGGGTTAACTACCATGCATGCAGTCTGTCGTGTAACATCCATGTTGTACCAAATCTTTTTATATCGAAGAATGATTTTACGAAATTGGGTGCTGAAGTCATAGCGGTTATATATTTTTCTGAATTTATATACTAAGTCACCATAAAATTCGGGTTCCGATAGACCTTGTTGCAGCAGAGATTTAAGTCCAATATTGAAGTTTGAAATAAAATCAGAATGGCGTCTATAAAATTTTGAAAAGGCTTTGCGTAGTTTATGGTACCGATAACCCTGATTAAGGAGTTTAGCCGTTAATAATTTATTACGAGTGTTGAAGTCAGATACATGACTACACACTCTAGCAAATCGAATTAATTGCGAAATATAAACGCCATAGGATGGCGCACGAGGAACATCACCATCCAAAAAAGGAAAATTGACAATCTCAAAATCAAAGTCATCGCGTTTATCATAAATTTTGCACGAAACAAATCCATCTACAATAGACAGATGTAAATCCAAAAACGGGGCCTCGGTATCAGAAGAATTTGCTTTATTTAACTGAAGTTCTGGGGGGGGGGGGTAAATCTGACTGATCAAACCATCGAAATAGGTATTATCAATGTTTAATAAATCATCTAAATATCTAGAAGTGGAGCTAAAAGCTTCAATAATTTCAGATTGGTTATCAATGGAAAGCGGCAAAATGAAGTCTCTTTCATAACAATACAAGAACAGATCAGCCACAAGAGGTGCGCAATTCGTACCCATCGGAATACCCACAATTTGTCTAAATAACTTAGTACCAAATGTGATATAAATATTGTCAAGTAGAAAGGTGAGGGCATCACACACTTTCTGACAAGACCAAAGTGTATAATTCTTATGCTCTTTAGAAGTAAAAAATGCATTTCTGACATTACATGCAAGATAGAGAGAATCTTCTCTGTGAAAAGCCCATTCAATTAAATCATTAAGCTTTTCTTTTATAAGATTATGAGGAAGTGTAGTGTAAAGAGTGGAAAAATCGTAAGTAGACAGACTTGAAGCACGAAAATGTCTCGATTTCAATTTATTTAAAACCTCATTCGAATTTTTAATAGACCAAAACAGATTTCTTCCTGATCTTTCAAAGACTTTATCACAATATTTAATCACATGCGTTTTAATAGCAGTAAGACAGGTAGTTAATAATTTAGAAAGTTCAGTGGTAGTGCAAGAGCTAGAATTTGCAATAAACCGTGCTTTGTAAGGTCTTTTATGAAGTTTTGGTAACCAGTATAGCGTAGGAAGCTTGTCTTGGCCTTCGTTAACACACACAGCAAACTTGGTGGCTGAATGTAACTTACTTTGTTTCAATCGGCCAAGCAGTTAAAGTGGAGAAGAAGTTAAAAATACCGAATCTGAGCCATTCAGGACAAAGGTCTGTAAAGGACCTTCGCCACCTTGACCTTTGGAATTGATGAACTTTCATTCAGCTGGTTTCAAATATCTTTTCTGATGCCACAGGCTACAACAGAAACGAAAAAATCAACTGTTTCGCCTTTTTCCATGTCAGTTTCTAAGTGACCAAATTCGACCTTGCCGCAAATAGGTCATGGTCAACCAACGGCCATCATTTGAACTCACTTGGTCGGGACTGAGTCCCCAATACTGTACACAAAGTTTCAAGGCCATCGGCCATTCCGGTCTGAAGAATAGATTCTTAAAGTTTTAACCATAAATGGGCATGGTAGCCATATTGATAATGTGACCAAGATTCCATGAACAAACTGTTAACCCCCCCCCCACCCCCCACCAAATGGAGTTTCACGTGTAATTTGGTTTCAATAGGCCAAGTGGTTTCAGAGGAGATTATTTTTTTTAATTGATGACGACGGCGCAGCTGCAGACGACGGGCCACTGCCTATACTATAAGCTCCACCGGAGCCTTCGGCTCTGGTGAGCTGAAACTTCTTTTATATATATATATTTCTGCTCAAAACTCAGATTGTTGGAACTCGTTAGAACCGCCAAAATGTATGTTTTTGAGCAAGATTGAGAAAATGTATACCCATGAACTAGAAAATTGATGTTAAAGGGGTTCAGCATTATATAGCCGTATTTCCGTGATCGACTCAAACGGAGACTGCAGTATTGTAACAGAGTGACTGTCAACAGCTGTTGTGCGTGAAATTGCTGCTTGAGAAATCGAAATGACAATTAGGGTGAATGCCAGAGTTATCACAATAGTTAACGAAGTCAGGGAACTACGTATAAAATCTACGTAAGTCAAGGTCCAACATAGATGTCTGCGTTAAAGTATCATCCCTCGAGACAAGTTTGTACCCAAGATCATTAATGACTCTCATAGTTCTTGAGAATTGGTCTTGAAAATTTTGGTAAATCAGTGAAACATAAAGTCAGTGACCCATTAAATCTATAAATGTAGGTCAAGGTCAAACATGGATGCTTGCATAAATGTTGTCGTCCTTAGATGCAAGTTTAAGAATCTCCTAGTTCTCAAAAATTTGACTTAAAGATTAAGATGAATGCTAGGATTGACACAATAGTTCACAAATAAAAATCAAAAATGAGTTCCTTTAAGAGCAATGAAAACATTCATAAGAAGAAGATGGGTCATACTACGTAGTTTCGGCTAATAAAGCCTCATCAGTGAGGCAGTCAGTTTACCGTGAAATATAGGTCACGGGTGCCTAGATAGAAATGCTTGCATTAAAATTGTCATCCCTAGTCTGTATGAAGTGTCGTTAATGAAGCTCTCTATAGTTCTTTAGAAACAGACTTCCCAGGGAGTCGTCTAAATGTCGGTTTGTTTTCTTTTGCTCCAGCATTTTGGCTATTGGATGCTGTTGAGTCCTCAACCTTGTTTCATCTCTGAAGCTGTTTGATTTGTATGTTCTCGGAGATGTCACACTGATGGGTTAGGAAGCCTTCATGCGGACTAACCAAATTTAATTGTGAAAACCGCGACAGAAGTAAGGGCGAGGATTGCGTTCGCGTAAAATCGATTTAAGCCCCCCGACTGACCCTTCCAAGACGGTTCGTCTGCCGTTGTTTATATTTTGTTAATATTCGACATCGAATGTATGTATCGCTTTTATATTTTTATTTTGGATAGCGAGTTCAATATTTTGTTGGAAAGTAAAAGTAACTGTCCTTTTGGCTTTCCTGTGTGTGTGTGTGTGTGTATGTTTGGGGGGGGGCATATCGTTTTTGGTGCGGATCCCGTTTGTGTCGAAGTTCGCGTCAGCGTTGATCTCTTATCTCCTAAACCTATGGATGGATTCTGAACATACTTGCATGGTAACATTACCGGATTATGGTATCATCAGCAGAAAGTCTTGTATGAGATTATAAGAATCTTATATGGGTGTGAGGGGTGGATGGAAAAATCCGTGCCGAGGGACACTGTCTGGCATCACGAGGCTTGCCGAGTAATGCCGGACAGTGATCCCGAGGGACGGATTTTTCTATCCACCCCTCACACCCATATAGGATTCTTTTTCTTGCATACCTTCCATTTCTATTGCGAATTTTGAATGCTGCTTCACTTCGGTTACCGACGTCCGCCATTTTGTGATGACACAACAGGAATATTTAGTGACGTCACGCATGACGACGCCGCACATGAGGTTGTAATCAACCTGTGCATTTATCAAACACGCGATTAAAGTCGACTTGGGGTCGGAACATCAGAGTCAGAACATAAATTTCTATCCCAGGGTAAAATCACGGATTTCCTTGTCTGGTGTGCAAGAATATACATTCTGTGGTAGGTCATTAATATAGAGTACGAAGGAGACCCAAGCATACAGCCCTGAGACACACATGTTGCCACTGTGACGTGATGGGCTCAGTCCCGGCAGCACTACGGCCTGGGTTCGACCCGCAAAGAATGATGTCGCCAAGTTAAGAGTGGCTCCTTTCACACCATGCTCGTGGCAAAGGTATGGTGTATCCCGCATCTCTTTGATGTCCAATTGACACTGGCTTACAGCTGGCCAAAGCCCGCCGTCCCGCAGCAGGTAAGAGGAGAGGGTTTTTTTTTTCTTCAGCTTTATACTTCCACTCATTGTCGTATTCATTTAAAGTCTCCCAATTTCAGCCCTCTACAAAATGTCTTTCTGATATCCCTTTTCTCCCTTTCACTGGGAGACGACACAAAATGGCAAAAAGAAACAGTCAATTCTCACTATTGTGAAGTAATATAAGTCACGATAGCTTTACTAGAGATCAGTTAGATCAGTTGACATTTTGTTCACTAATTGTTCGATTCGAGGTTTAACGTCCCCGTCAACACTATTTAGGTCATTGATAATATTAGAGACGTTGCTTCCAATTTGTTGGACTTTTACCTGACATTGAGATGAAATAACATCTCAGTCCCTGCCGCTCAATGAAACCAATAGAGTTTATATGCACGGAGCCTAATCTATATCTCCAAGCATGCATTCCAATCTACTTCACCAAGCCCGATCGTCGGCCCCTTATTCACTTAAGATTTTTCTATCAACTGTGCTCTGTCAATTACATGTAGCTGTTGTTCCGAGTTCTGTTTAGACCACTTTTACCCTGTTCAGATGTGTTTAATGGAATGTTGGAAAGCGAAATGGCTAGGAAGGCTAACCAACTTCCTCTTACATCCAATGGCCGGAGAGAGAGAGAAAGAGAGAGACAACACAAAACAGCACAGACTGACATACAAGACAACAGAGAGAGAGAGAGAGAGAGAGAGAGAGAGAGAGAAATCACAACACAGCACAGACTTACAAGACAAAAGAGACAGACAGAGAGAGAGATAGAGATAGAGAGAGAGAGAGAAAGGGAGAGAGAGAGAAGGAGAGAGAGAGAAAGATCACAACACAGCACAGACTGACAGACAATACAACAGAGAGAGAGAGAGACAAACAGACAGACAACAAAGTCAAACGGACAGACAAGGCAACAAAGACCGACATCAGAGAGAGAGAGAGATAGAGTGGGAGAGAGAGAGTGAAAGAGAGAAAGCGTGAGACAGAGAGAGAGAGAGACAAGACAAGAGAACAAAGGCAAACTGACATACAAGACAACAAAGACAAACTGACAGAGAGAGAGACAGAGAAAGACAGGAAGACAGACATCAGTGAGAGAGAGAGAGAGAGAGAGAGAGAGAGAGAGAGAGAGAGAGAGAGAGAGAGAGAGAGAGAGAGAGCGAAGAGGGAGGGAGAAAGAAATCAAGAGACAGATAACTCAGCCAGACAGACAAGACCAGACAACAAAGACAAACAGACAGACAAGACAACAAAGATAGACTGAGAGAGAGAGAAGGAGATAGAGAGAGAGAGAGAGGGAGGGAGAGGGAGAGAGAGAGGGAGAGAGAGACATGGAGAGAGACAGAGAATGTCCATGTTGCTGAGGATTAATGGAAACAGGTCATTTTTTCTTTATTTCACGGTTCACAGGCTTGAAAATCGTGATTCTATGTTTTAAGTGGGCGCAAATCGAAACGGCCGCCATGACACTTACGAAATTCGTAAAGTTACGATAGGGCTTCCCCTGTCGTAAAGTTACGCAAAAAACTTACGAATTTCTTATGAAATTCTTAAGAAAAGAACGTAAGTGAAACGCAAATTTTGAGTTACGAATTCGCAAGATCAACCTTTCGAAAATCTTACACTTACGAAGTTTAGTGAAACGGCCGCCTGGACTTTAGATTGTTTCTTTTAACCTTTTACTTTCTGTATTTTAGGCAAACACTGTAGAAACTGATAAACACTGCATTCTGCTGCATCTGATCTGGGTCTACAGTATTTGCCAATGTCACAGCACATGATAACCCCAGTCTAGGGCACAAGGTTATAAAAACTTTTTCATGCTAATCTCACTTGAGCATGAGTATGAATATACCAACGATTGTTGGCATTTTAAAATTTGTGAGCAGGACAAATCACATTCTTCACTAACTGAGAAAGGAAACTTGCCCGACTTATTTGTATTTTATTTTTTATGAGCACTATAGATTTCATGCTCAACTGAGTTGAGCACGAAAAAAGTTTATAACCTCTGGGCCAGGTTTTATAGATAACCCTCTTCACACAGCACTGAAGTCATGGCGACAAGAATAGTGCCGCTATAAATAACCTTTACCTGGATTTTTATCAAATACTGTTATAATGATCCTAAAAATCGGGACAATAGTGCAGAACCAGATCAGACTGCTCCTGATGGAGCAGTCTGTTCAGGGTCTACACTGTTTGCCATTCCGTCTGCACTTTTTGAACTCCTTGCTGGATTGAGAAACAAGTCTGTTAAAATCATATAAGAATTCTCAATTGTGTCCGAATTATAGGATTTTAACAGTATTTGCAAAGTTTAAAACTTGATTGGTAAGCAATAGTCACAAGGATTATAGTTACATAACTCAGATTCATTCGTAACTTTGAACTGATTGACAAACAACTGACCCAAAATTTATTCTGTTAATGGTCAAACAAAAATTACAGTATTTTCACTCACCCTGAACAGTTAATTGAAAGTCCTGTTTGATCTGTACTGCAGGGTTAGCTGCCTTACATGTGTATTCCCCACTATTCTCCACTTGGGCATTACTTCCAGTCTTCTTTCGTTACCCAGCAGTCTCAACTCAGGCTAGGGCCAGTCGAAGAGCGGAAAGTCATCATTGTACCAGATAATGGAGGGTTGTGGTATACCAGAGACTGGACAGTCAATATAAGTAGTGCGGTTCTGTACAACCTTCAGCTAAGTGTGGAGACCTTGGCGGTTCAGCTTGGGTGGAACTGACAATGGAAGTAACAGTGTTACGACCTTTGTCCTGCTGAATAAATTAATTTTGTCAAACCCATTTCGGGTTTTCAGCCAAGCAGATTACCTGATGAAATAACTTCCTACACATCAACAAACTGATTGTAAAACAAAGTAGAAGCCAGTATAGATCCATATGAGATAGGTCAAAATGGGCAGTTTTACCAGAATCTATACTGCTGCCATTCTGTTTTAGTGACACATGTGAAACACCCATCACCTATCTGCTACTATGTAAACCCTTCATCTTCTATGATATTACTATTTTCTTCCACCTCTTAGACTCGACTGACAAGCAATGAAAATAAGTTAATAAGAAAATATATACCAAACAGATGGGTGATCAGTCTACAATCATAGATACACCTCATTACGAAAACAAGCCTATACAAATACATTGTAAATTTTACTGCCGAAAATCGAAAATTGTAAGATAAAAAACTATTATATTTTTCTTATTCTGCACAAAATATAGATTATGGGTGCACGTTAGAACCGCCTCATCGAGGCGGTTCTAACGAGTGGGTATATAGATAATGGGTGCACGTTAGTACCGCCTTAACGAGGCGGTTCTAACGAGTAACCACAATCTTTATTTCAGAGCAGCTGAAATATAGATTGTGGGTACTCCTTAGAACCACCTCAATGAGGCAGTTCTAACAAGTACCCACACTCTATATTTTAGAGCAGAAATAAGAAAAGTAAGGTTAACCCCTGTAAACCCCAGTTGTCCTATATAAAGTGGGGTTCAAGAAGGTAAAAATTATATAGGCGTGTTTTCGTCATGGCAAAACTGAAGATGCAAGAGTCCACTTCAAAAACTTTTTTGTTTGTTTTATTGAATTGCGGTTTAACGCCCCCGCCAACACTATTTAGGTAATTTTGGAGACGTCGCTTCTAATTTTGTGGGCCTTTTATCCGACATTGAGGTGAAATGACATCTCAAGCCCTGCCACACAATGAAACCAGAAGGCGTATATGCATTGAACGATATGACTGACTCCGCTTTGCCTTTGCGGGCTTAGTCCTCGAAGCGGTTTACCAGTATTCGTGTGTGGTCAGATTCAGCTCTGCGTGGAAGCACCATGCAGCCCAATTTATTTCTCCAAGCCAAGCTGGGCGGGGGCAGATTAAAAAACTATGGGTAAAAGGGTCAAACAAACCAACAGTAACAATGTTCCTGTCAAATCATGGAAATCAAAATATTTCAATAATTTGTTGCTCATGAATTCAATTAGAACTCAATGAAACCAGATAACAGGGCACAATGAAAGTAATTTTACAGCTTAACCTCCATGCTAGAATGACGTGTTGCTACAGTAGTCGCAGGTAAAATTGACTAGGCGGAGCTATCGTTTGCACCTGCAATCGGAATGATCTATTAACAAAAAGGTAAAGCAAGTCACCCGATCGTGTGAATTCAACTGAAACAAACAAAGTTGTAGCGTATATGTCCATTTGAGCGCTTGTAGAAAGCTTACCAAAGACACTCTACCGGATCTTCTGGTGGACTCCGCATTTTTGACATAGAATAGCTCCGCCTAGTCAATCTTATTTGCGACTACTATACCCCAATAAAAGACTGATCTGAGTTATACACATGTGTCGTACCATATTCAGTACTCTACTAATGATCTACGTCTCATCTAACACAGTCTTTTTTTTTAATTTAAATTCTAATATAACACTATTCATTATAACACAATTTTCGATATAACATGATTCAAAGATGTATCCAAAAAATTTAAGAATTATATACAACAAGACTGCCATGATGGCCCTGGATCGCTTACCTGATCCATACTGTACAAATGAAATTGTTTTATTTGTTTGTTTGATTAGAGGTTTAATGTCCCCGTCAACACTGTAACGGTCATTTTTGAGACATTGCTTCCAATTTTGGGGGACTTTTACCCGACATTGAGATGAAATGACATCTCAAGCCCTGTCGCCCAATGAAACCAATAGAGTTTATTAGCATGGGCGGCCCGCCTCACACCGCGGTTCCTGGACAGGCTTAGATCCTCTAAGCGGTTTACCAGTACTAGTGTGCGGGCTGGATTCAGCTCTGCCTGGAAGCATCATGCAGCCCATATATTTCTTCAAGCCCCTATGGGCGGGGGCCAACAAATGAAATTGTAGGTACTTTATGCCGGAGTAGAGGGTTTGAGCAATTTTGGTTGTCCCAAGGATTTTTTTTATAATTTTAGCTCTGGTTGCCATCTTGTTCATCCAAGCACAACCGTTTGAGCAATTTTGGAAGAGGGTCACCCAAGTAACATTCCTGTGACATAAATTCGAAACCCATCCACTGGTTAAGCAGAAGAAATTATTTAAAAGATTTTTTTTATTATTAGCTCTGACGGCCACATGTTTCATCCCAGCAGAATTGTTTGAACAATTGTAATAGACGGCCACCCAAGAAACATTCCTGTGAAATTATTTTAAAATCCATCCACTGGTTAAGGAGAAGAAGTCGTTTAAAGGTTTTTCTATTTTTAGCTCTGGAGGCTATCTTGTTTATCCGAGCAGAACGCTTTTGGCAATTTTGGTATGGGTCACCTCAAAAACATTCGTGTGAAATTATTTAAAAATCTATCCACTGGTTAAGGAGCAGATGTCATTTAAATGTTTTTGTATTTTAAGCTCTGGTGGCCATCTTGTTCATCCAAGCTAAACGGTTTGATCAATTTTGGTAGAGGATTGCTCGTTAAATTATATCGAATTCCAGTCACTGGTTAAGGAGCAGAAGTCATTTAAAGTTTTTTTTCTATGTTTAGCCCTGGTGGCCATCGAAGCAGTTTGAGCAATCTTAGTAGAGGGTCACCGAAGGTGTGTAGTTTTTGCAAATTCCATCCAATGGTTAAGGAAGAGAAGTCTTTTAAATATTTTCTATTTTAGCTCTAGCGGCCATCTTGTTCATCCGAGTGCGACAGTGTGAGCAATTTCGGTTGAGGGTCACCCAAGGAACATTTCTGTGATATTATTTCAAAATCTATGCACTGGTTAAGGAGAAGACGCACATAAAGTTTTTTTCTGTTTTTGGCTCTGTCGGCCGTCTTCATCACCCGAGTTGATCGATTTGAGCAATTTTGGTAGAGGGTCAACAAAGGAACATTCCCATAAAATTATTTCAAAGTAGAAGTAAAACAAAGATCAGGAATTGATACAATTAACTTACTCCATCCATAAAAGACACCAAAGGGAAAGAAATACAAACATTAAGCGACCAGACCATAATGAAAACCTAAACAAAGGAAGGCCATATGGACAGTTACTTTCCCACAAAATGGCCATATGGCCATCCAAAATTAAAAGACACAAGTGATACACACAGTAAGTAACAAACAACAACATAAATAAATCGCCACGGAAGAGCCGCCTTGGAACGGTCAGTCCACCAGTTTTGGTGAAGAAGTCGTTTAAAGCAAAAGTTGACGACGGACACTCGGCCGGACGACGGACGACGACCGATCAAAATAGCTCAACTTGAGCACTTCGTGCTCAAGTGAGCTACAAATGACCCAAAGTGATCATTTTTTTTCTAATCTTTACATTTTTATTTGATATAATACAGTTGCTTAACTAACACAGTTTCTGCTATGGACCTTAGCAATATTGTTAAAAAGAGGTTGACATACTTCCACATCAGTTAGGTGAGCTGATATTGACTCGAACGCCGATGGCTCGTATACCATGGTTGAGTCGAACCCATTCTTGTCTTCTTCATAAGAAATAGTTCTGGATAATTAAGGTATTTTTCGACTTCTATTCTTGCCAACGTATGTTGTGTGTTGAGGCGATGCTAATGAGTACACACAGCATACATTTTTATGATAGAACATTGATTAGATGTCCCAAAATTAACCCCGTTATGCCTCCTGTCAGAAATCCTTAGTAAATCGAACTACCGGTCTCGAACATATTTTCGTGGTTCCAAAGGTGTTTGAGCCATTGGTTCGACTGTAATTGAAGGATTTTGTACCATTTTTCAAAGAGATATGCCTAAAACTCTTTGCAACACTGTTTGTTATAACACAGTTTTGAATTTAACAATATAAGGATCGATCACAAAATGTATATACTATACAGAAAAATGACCATATAAATGGTCAATTTTCTATATAATCTATACAGTTTTGTTTGGATATAACATGGTTGTATAACTAACAATGCTACTGCTTTGGATCCGGGCAATAGTATTATAAAGAGGCTGTGATGTACTTTCATATCAGGGTGACCACCCTTGATGGTGGTAAGATATACCGTTTCGCTCTAATCACCGCAAATTGTGCTTAGTTTTTTTTTCGACATTGTGTCAAAAAACTTGGTGAAAAATCGACCTATTAAGCGCACACTCGATAAGAAAACAATAGCTGTCGTGGCAGTTGAACTGTCTTGTTCCGCTTCGCAAATTTCGTCAGGAAAAAAATCGATACTTTCGTAAAACCCACATGCGCTTCACGCGTGATCGAACCACATGTTTCAATAATGGCATATGGATTTGACAGTGTAAATTCTTACGAATACAAGTCAGTTATCCGTTGATTTCATGTGTACCAAAAGATTTGAGAAACACATTTGAATGAGGAATTAAAGTGTGTATTAGAGCCGGGCAATGAATTTGACAGAAATGCAGTTGCTGTGGTAAAGGATGATCAAATTGTGGAGCATGTGCCGCAGGTGAACTCGAAAGTGTTCGCATTTTTCATTCGGAGAGGGGGTGCTGTGAAATGTAGAGTGACTAGAAAGAGACAGCATGGATTAGGACTGGAGAATCCTTGCTTTTATATTTTTAACGGGACAGAAAAGGATACTAAAGTTTTGCCTTCACTGTTGAAGAAATAACGGTAAGTTTTTTATAGATTTCCTGTGAGAGCTTCAAGGGTAGGTTACAGTAAAGTGTGCGCTTATGCATTTCTTTTCAAAACTAGCTTTGGTGTGCGCTTATAGGATCATGTGCGGTAATTAGGGCAAATACATTACCTTAAGTTTGCAGCTTACTCTGGTCTTCAAGATGAAACTTCTTTTTCAATGTCCCAGCTTCGATGGCTGCTACACATGTGTATGTTGCCGAGTCAGAGACCTGAGCACTCAGTATCTCCAGGTGATAATCATTGTGCGTAAAAAGTAGTCCCTCACTTGGCTGTAGGGGATGTTCATTGATGAGCCATGCCACTTCTGGCGTAGGAATACCAGAAACAGGACACTCGATGATGATGGTTCCGTTCTGGATTACTTTACGATTTTACACCACATTGGACTCATCAATGGATGGTGGCACTGAAAATAAAGTTATATTAACTTCTAATGCTCATACCAGCCTTGAACTTTGGGAAACGTGTATTTTTCCTAGTAAGCATGCAAAGAACTGTTCAGCTGGAGTCACAGAAAGATTTCTACTACGGAGGCTTTCTTGTAAGCTCTGTCTTGACAAGTACAGTAAAATGTCTATACTAAGACCACTTTTGAACAATACCAAAGAAGGTCTCTCACTAGAGGACTCTTGGTGTAGAGAAAAAAGGAAGAACAAGAACTGTCACTAAAAGTGAGCAATGCCCCCGTGGGAGCCAATTTGAGCAAAAAAAGTGGGGAGTAACTCACAAACCCACACACAAACCCACAAACAAACGGACAGTGCAAAAACTATATGCCTTCCTACGGGGCATAAAATTAACAATTAAATTGCTTGGTATCGATCAAAATGATCGATACGATATGTGTATCGATACAAAATGATCGATATTCGATATATCATTTGATACATCGTCAGAGACACATAACTGAACAATTTGCCAGTTTCGTAGCTTATGTACCCCTTTATTCCATGTCTCATCCATTTGTAGCCTAGAGCCTTGTATTACCGTAATCATTCTAAGTTTTGGGACTTCTAAAATGTTGCTGTAATTATTCTTAAAGTTGGACAAATTGAGTTTACATTACAGAAATGAGTCTAAAAGATTTAGATGGAATGACAAACGGTGAAGACCCTGATCAGACTGGTCTGGGTCTGCACTGTTTGCATACCGTATTCGGGTGTGTATTACCCGCATTGGCGTACTACCCGCACCCCCTTTTTTCAAAAATCTGGGGGAAAACTTTTATTCTGTTGTATTACCCGCATGGAACATTTGCTGAAATTTTGGTGGATGCGTAAGTGAGAAAAAGTAAGAATTTGGCCAGTTTTTGTAACACACAACGGAACGCGCGATCGTCTTCAAAAAGCGGGAAAATGCACGTGCGTGCGAGTAGTCACCAGAAAGCATGTACATTGTATTTTACATTTAAATGTTGAAAAACTTTACCTGTTCACCATTGTTATTTATTTATTAACCGACATATGCCCGCGGCCCTTTTTCGGGACATCGGCAAACAGATTAGACACCTCAGAAAGATGTCGCAGACGTCTGATTTGGATTTACACTGTTTGATGATTTATAACGGTTCAATTACGACACTATTGTTAATCCCTGTCATATAATTGCCACCTGCGGTTATTGTCGATAAGGTGTGAAAATGTGGCCAAGTTATGTCTCTAATTTTCCTTTATTCTCCAGTCATAAAATTTAATCCGCAATCAATGTGAAAATTATTTAATTGCTCCATAGACGAGTAGCTACGACTACTCTACTATCTCGGGTTTTACGGAAAATTGAAGGCTAAACGCAGCAGAAAAACAGGTAGTAAATGATTCGATACTTTGATCGATTTACGCAGCGTTCGATTCGGTATATTGATCGAACGTGACATACCGGTATTTCGATAAAACCGCATACCGGTCCACACCACTACAAAATTGTCGAAGAAATGTGGAAGTAGTTCGCGTCACAAGGGTTAAGAACGCGTTTTTCAGAAAATAAAAGGCCGTAACTCCTTCACAGATGATAGGATCAACGCGAAAATTGTGTTAGGCATGCCTTTACCTCACAAGCAACGCTGGTTTCAGCTCAATCGGTGAAGAAATGTGGTGTAGTTCGCGTCACAAGGTTTTCGAACGCGGTTTTCAGAAAATCAAGGGCCGTAACTTCTCGCAGGTGATAGGATCAGCATGGCATTTGTGTTAGGAACCCCTTCACCTCACAAGGAATGCATGTGCAAAGTTTCAGCTCAATCGGTGAAGAAATGTGGAGGTTGTTTGCGTCACAAAAATTTTTAGCGCAATTTTGAGATAATCAAGGGCCATAACTCCGAAACGCTTCATCCGAGCAGCATATATTTGTGTAAGGCAGATCTACATATCATTGCAAATGCATATAAAAAAAATTAACAAAATTGTCGGAGAAATGTGGAAGAAGTTCGCGCCCCAAGGTTTAAGAACGCGTTTTTCAGAAAATGAAGGGGCGTAACTCCTTCGCAGAAGATAGGATAAACGTGAAAATGGTGATAGCCACCACTTTACCTCACAAGAAATGCATGTGCAAAGTGTCAGCTCAAACGATGGAGAAATGTGGAAGTAGTTCGCGTCATAAGGTTTTCGAATGTGTTTTTTTTTCTTCAGAAAATCAAGGGCCGTAACTCCGTTAAGGATGATAGGATCAACCAGGGCATTTTCTGCCTGTTCAGCAGAGCCGAAATTCGGCCCTATTCCCAATGCCAATTTCACCATATTCCCACCCCCCCCCCCAAAAAAAAAAATGAAGAAATAAAAGCCACAACAAAAAGAACAGAGAAAACAATACTTAACTTCAGAGGTTAACATGAAAATTCACGACAATGAAGCTACAGCCGTATTGCACTGCTTAGCTATCAATTTCAAAAGACTATCATGATCAATTTATATAGTCCTGGCATTTCTCCGATGACATTGTGTTCACTATTTTGGTATTTTGTCGGTACTTTTTTCCCAATTTTGCCCAGGGGCCTTTTCCCAAAATACCTGGATAAAGCCCTGTCAACGTGATTATTGTGTTAGGCACACCCTCACCTCACAAGGAATGTATGTGCAAAGTTTCAGCTGAATCAGTCAAGAAATGTTGAAGTAGTTCGCATCACAAGGTTTTTAGCACATTTTTTAGAAAACAAAGGGTCGTAACTTCTTCGAAAATGATAGGACCAACGTGCAACGTTAGGCATCTCTTCACCTCACAAAGAATGCATGTGCAAAGTTTCAGCTCGATCGTTGGAGAAATGTGGAAGTAGTTCGCATAACAAAAAATGATGCTTTGTCTCTGATCGGGCCCATCGGCCCCGATAGCTCAGTTGGTAGAGTGTGCGCTCCGGGGAACGGGAGGTCACGGGTTCGATCCCGGGCCACGACATACCAAAGTCGTAAATAATAATGGTACTAGCTGCTCCTCGCTTGGCACTCAGATTTACTGGGTAGAGCTAGGACTGGTCGACCCAGTGTCAGGATAATGTGACTGGGTGTGGTATCATGTAATGTGTCTGGGACATGATACTTCAGTGAGGCAGCACTATAAAAGTAAGCATTGAGCTCCCTGTCGCAACCAGACACCGTCGTGGTATGACTGAAAAACTGTTGAAATCAACGTTAAACCCGAATACACACACACACACACTCACTCACACACACACACACACACACACACACACACACACACACACACACACACACACACACACACACACACACACTGGTCGGGCCCATCGGGGTCCATCTCTTTTTTTTCTTTTGCTCCAGCATTTCGGTTGTTTCTTGCTGTCGATGTTTCATCTTTGATAAAACCTCACCTGTTTGATTTTTTTTGTTCACGGAGATGTTGCACTGATAAATTAGGAGGCCTTCATGCTGACTGAACAAATTATTTGTCTTAATCGCGATGGAAGTAGGGGCGAGGATTGTGGCCACGTGGTGTCGATTTGGGACCCCAGTGGAATTCGCAGTTTATTTTGGGCTTTGGGTGTTTGTGTCGCTTTTATAATTTTATTTTGGATAGCCTTTTGGCCATTTTGTGGGAAAGTGACTGTCGATTTGGCTTTCCGATGTTGGTGTTTCCGTTGGGGTCTGTTGCTTCATGTTTGTGTTTCTTTCTCTTTGGTGTCTCTGATGGGAGCAATGGGTAAATTGTATCGATTCCTGATCATCGCCTCTACTTCTATTTTACAAACGCACAAACCCACAAACGCACAAACCCACAAACGGACAGTGCAAAAAACTATATGCCCTCCTATTTATTAGTTTAACAATGAAAATAATGTTTTGATTACTGTTTTGTGCCATTGTCACAAACTTTGACAGACATTTTGTGATCATAATCTTTTACAGACATTTTCTGATCATGATCTTTTACAGACATTTTGTGATCATAATCTTTTACAGACATTTTGCTATCATAACTTTTTGACAGACAAATTTTGCAATATTGAAATTTATGGGCTGTTATCAGTAATGGTAAAAGGTATGACCAGCAAGTGAAAAAGTAACACAAAATCACTGACTATCAATAAAATGTTGAACAAGAGGCCCACGGGCCACTATGCTAATCAGAACACTGGGGGGGGGGGGGGGGGGGCACTGCCCACTGGAAGCCATGTATTGGAGGCTGATGAAATTTGGAACCTATCAGCCTAATGGCATCAGAGGACTGGTGTCACTTGAATGTGCTGTTGCAAGACAACAGACAACGATTGACAGCTGCCCATCTGTGGCAACCAATAGGCATAAAATTACATGGCAGATAGACCATTGTTTAAGAAATATTTTCATAAATGTTGGACAAAATATCTTAAAAGGCGCAAATGTCATTTTTCCATTTTTCAACATTATAGGTCTATGGAAACGCTTAACTTGCCATTGTAACCAAACTAAAGAGCCAAATGTAATTAAAACCACCAAGCTTGTAAAGACAAATATGGTGAATATTTGCATAAATTTTCAACCTCATTGAGCATATGGTTTATGAGGAGATGATGTTTTAAGTACTTTTAGCTCACCTGTCATGTAGTGACGAGGTGAGCTTTAGGGATTACTTTTCGTCCGTCGTGCGTCCGTCCGTGCGTATACCATTTCTTCAAACGACATCTCCGAAACCACTGATCGGATTTTGACCAAACTTCGTAGGAATAATTCTGAGGTGCTTCGCTTTCAAATTTGTTCAAATGGTTCCGATCTGTTGCACGTCAAGTTCAAGGGAGCCAAAATAAGTTTTTAATAGGTTTTTGAAAACTTAAAAATCTTCTCCTCTGAAACCGCAAGGGCCAGGTCTTTGATATTTGGTGTGTAGCTTCATCTAGTGAACCTCTACCAAGATCGTTCAAATTATAGTCCTGGGGCAAAAAGTGCCCCCCGCCCCGGGGCCTTTTGGTTTTGGTTTACTTATATATATAGGGAAAATCTTTAGAAATCTTCTTCTCTATAACCGCAAGGCCCTATTTTTTTTTGATATTTAGTATGAAGCTTCATCTAGTAAACCTCTACCAAGATTGTTCAAATTATAGCCAGAGGGCCAAAAAAGGCCCCCCCCCCCACACACACACACCCCGGGGGCCCTTTGGTTTGAGATAGACTTATATAGGGAAAATCTTTTTAAATCTTCTTCTCTGAAACCATAAGGCCCAGGTCTTCGATATTTGGTGTGAAGCTTCATCTAGTGGACCTCTATGAAAATGGTTTAAATTATAGCCATAGAGCCAAAAATGCCCCATGCCCTGGGGCCCTTTGGTTTAAAATAGGCCTTTGTGGGGAATACCTTTAAAAATCTTCTTCTCTGAAACCGCAAGGCCCAGGTCTTTGATATTTGGTGTATAGCTTTATCTAATGGACCTTTGCCAAGATCGTTCGAATTGTAGCCCTTGGGCCAAAACTGCCCCCACCGCGGGGCCCTTTGGTTTTACATTCACTTATAAAGCAAAAAATCTGTAATTCTTGTCTGAAACCAGAAGGTCCAGGTCTTTGATATTTGGTATGAAGCTTCATCTGGTGGGCCTTTATCAAAATTATTCAAATTATAGCCCTTGGGCCAAAAATGCCCCCTTTCCCGAGGCCCACTGGTTTTACATTGACTTATTTAGGGAAAATCTATATAAATCTTCTTGTCTGAAACCAGAAGGCTCAGTTCTTTGATATTTGGTATGAAGCTTTGTCTAGTTGACCTTGACCAAGATTGTTCAAATTATAGCCCTGAGCTAAAAAATGGGCCCATCCCGATGCCTACTGATTTTACATAGACTTATATCGGGAAAACCTTTAAAAATCTTGTCTGAATCCAGAACGCTCAGAATTTTGATATTTGGTATGAAGCTTTGTCTGGTAGACCTCTACCAAGATTGTGCCAATTATAGCCCTGAACCTAAAAATGGGCCTACCCCTGTGCCCACTGGTTTTACATAGGCTTATGGAGGGAAAACTTTTGACAATGTTCTCGTCTGAAACCAGAAGGCCAAGGTCTTTGATATTTGGCATGAAGTTTCATGTAGTGGACCTCTACCAAAATTGTTCAAATTAGTGCCCTAGGGCCCGCAGGTTTTATATAGACTTATATAAGGAAAACCTTGTCAGAAACTAGAAGGCTCCGTTCTTTGATATTTGGTATGAAGCTTCACCTTTTAGACCACTATCATGATAATGTAAATTATAGCCATGGTGTCAACAATGGCTCTCCCTATGGCCCACTTGTTACCCTATGGATCAGGTGAGCGACCCAGGGCCATCATGGCCCTCTTGGTTTTTAATTCATATTTGGAAACCAATAAAAATGGACAGTTGTCCTTAAATCATAAGGCAGATAGACGATTGCTTAAGCTTAAAGAATATTTCTATGAAAGTTTTGCCAAAATATCTTGGCAGTAAATGAAAATTTTCAATTAGCCCCATTATAAGTCTATGGAAACTCTTAAGTTGCCAAAGCAACCAAACTAAAGAACAGAAGTTCATAAAAAACTCTATACCTGTTGAGGCAAATATGGTGAATATTTCCATAAAGTCTCGGCCTCATAGTGTATATAGTTTCTGAGAATATGATTTTTAAGTATTTTTTTTTCTTGTTTTTTGAGGGGGGTGTTGTGGTTTCCATAGCAACCAGTAAACGTGAGCAGGTAGCCTAAAATCATATGGCAATAGATGATTGCTTAAAGAATATTGCCATGAAAGGTTTGTCAGAATATCAGCAAAGGCTTGGCGGTAAACACCATTGTCCAATTTTCCCCATTATACTTCAATGGAAACTCTAAGTTGCCATATGAATAATTCCCAAACTACATATACCAAATACCTGTGTATATATACAAAATTTCATACGAATATTCCATGAAATAAAGAGATGAGTCCAAAAACTATTGAATGGAACTAGTTAACGGCCATAACTCTCTCAAATGTTAACCCATTTTGCCAAAACCTGCTTCTTATGGTGTCTTTATATAAGTGAAGTTTCATCCATATTTATACCGCAATCAGGCATTCTAGTAACCTAATAAATGGAGTCGAATAACTGCACGCTATAACCGGTAGTGACCTATAATACCTTCTACTGACCTATAATACGTCTAGTGACCATTTATAGACCGGACCTACTTTTCAGGTCCCAATGTTACAAGTATAAACAATAACATGCAACTTTCATACATGGGAAAACATCGAAACTGCAAGTTAAAATCTTTTCAATATTTATTTAAACGGATTTTCAGGAATTTTAACTAAATTCTTACTTTCTCGGCTTTTCCTGGTTTTAATGGCCCGTTGGAATAATGGCGCACTGCTACTGCAGTTGCGGCTCAACCTCGAAAATAATTTTTAAAGCTAAAATAAACTATTTATTTGCAGATTTTCATACAGAGAGTAAAGCGCTGAGAAGCTTTTATTTAAGCGTCCGTGTTGTTTCATACGTCTTTGTGGCGCGGTGACGTCAGACACTTTGCACTCGTTGACGTCACGTTATACTACTTGTGCGCGTCATTGCACTGAATGTTGTTTAACATGCCACACTGTCTGCTGTCTTTTTTTTTTGCTTAAATTTGCTAAATTATTGCAAAACCAATTGATTGTTTTGAATTGCGGTAAAAACTTACTACATGGATAGTGTTTTTGATAATAAAATATAATCGGTTCGCCCCGACAATTTTATAGGGGCCAGCTTAAGCGAGCCCCTATAAAATTGTCGGGACGAACCGATTATATTTATTATTAAAGACACTAACCATGTATTTACGTATATTCTATTCAGTAAAGGAATTTGTGTCCCATTACCATTTAATGAGAATTGTTTGTAAACACATCTCCGTTAAATGTTAACGCCTTTTGCCCATTAGCAATCCCAAACCACGCATACACACTAACAATGTTTGTACAAATTTTGAAAAAAATCTGTGAAAAAATGATCAAATTATTGATAGGAAAAGTCGCAAAAACCACCACTCATTCCCAGTATAAACATGTATGCAATGTATGTATGCAAGAATATGTTATATTCTTGTTATATATATGTAATTGAAAAGAAGTAAATAAAATACCGTTTAAACTAAACATGTATGCAAAATCTGAAAAAAAAAAAAATCCGTGAAATTACTAAAGTTATCCATGGGAAATGGTGCAGACAGGTATGTCATAATACCCCATCACTATCGTGTGGTGGGGTATAAAAATAGACTCAAATCGAATTCTGAATGGGAGAATGTGAGCGAAGCCTGTTCAATGACCAGGGAATTGTAAAGGAAGATTATCATATCCAAAGACACTCATCCATTTTTTATGTCATATCTCTGTTTGATACTCCTGTTTTGGATTGTTTGGTTCAGTTTTACGTCCAACCAACAGCTAAGGTCATACGGAGACGGGACCTCGGTTTAAAGACTCATCCGAAAGTCCGGAGAAGCCCGGTATCGACCCTGCGACCCTTGGTTTAATAGTCGAGAGTAGCGTATCCTCTACACCACGGAGGCTTCCTCCTGTTTTTGAACAATCAGTAGAAGTTAGTTGCTTTTAAATGATTTACAACACTTTGACTTCTAATACAATTTAAAAATTCAAACCCAAATGGCAGTTTCTATTCATTTTACAATAAAAAGATGCAGAAATCATTTTAAGTGACAGAGACACAGATCTTCATACCATGGAATATGCAGAAGCAATTGTAATGGATAAAAAATTCAGTACTGGACCTCCAGGGTCACTTGCTTCTGCATGATTCAATAATAGGAAGATCTATGTCTATAATGCACTTCTTTCCGAAAAGAGATCTGACGCTTAATTAATTAATGTATTTTGATCTAGTAATCTTCCTTTACAATTCCATTGCATTGAATGGGCTTAGCCCGCGTACTTCAGGAGGAAATTTAAGAAAACAGGCAATGTCTTAGACATTACACTCCCATTCAGCTTTCGATTTGGGTCTATTTATTCATTTTGAAAAATAGGGACGTCACCTTACTGTAGATGAAAAAAAAAAATAAAAAAAAATCAACATTAGATTCTGTAAGGCATGATTCTCGTTTGGACATCGATGAACAACTTAAACAAATAAATAATCTGTCAGTTGTCTCAAAATATTGCACATTTACACCATTTTCCTTTAATAGAAGCCAAGGCATTCAGTGCATTTGTCACAAAACCTATGTGTTTATACTGACCAGTATGAACAGGGGTTGAGTAAGTTTACAATCTGTCAGTTGCCTCAAAATGTTGCACATATACTCCATTTTCCTTTAATGGAAGACAAGGCATTCAATGCATTTGTCACAAACAAATGTGTTTATACTGACCAGTATGAACAGGGCTTAAGTATGTTTATATTACACAAAAAGCGTTTAATTTCTCCAATGGTTGTTCTGCATACTGGACATGGCTGCCCAAACCCTTGTATCTGTTCAGCACAAATGAGGCACATAGTGTGCATGCACGGCAGCAAACATGTATCTCTGGGAGTCTGTCAACACAAATTGTGCATTCTGCAGGTCCTGTAGTCTGTTGTAGCTGTGCAAGAGGTTACAATGGGACTGAAGTAAAGCTGTTAGTGGTGGTCGTACATGTATTGGGTTCTTGGCTGATGACCTTAAAAGAAGAAAGAAAAGGAAGAAACTAAACAAGTGAAGACACACACTTTTGACCTCATACTTATGACATCACCTTGAATACTCGTGCCTTGGGGTCTGTACATTGTACAAATTTCATCTAGCAGTGTTTAATATACCAGTGAGTGCCCAAAACATTTTTCCATAAAATACTGTAGATCCAACAATATTCTGGGAATTTTGTGCTATCAAATCTGAAAGTTTAATAAAAGAAAAGAATGTAGTCATCAAAACAGATGGCAAATCCCACAAACCAAAGCTAATATGACATTCAGTTGATTTAAACATGCAGAAAGTTAGTTTGTTAGTTTGTTGATTTGAGGTTTTACATCCCCGACAACACTGTATAGGTCATTTTGGAGACATTGCTTCCAAAATTGTGGGACTTCTACCGAACATGGAGATGAAATTACATCCTAAGCCCTGCAGTTTATAATCACGGACGGTCTGACTTGCATACATTTTTCAAGTCAGGCTTGTCTCTGGTCGGGACCATCGGAGACTAAGTGTTGTCTTCTTCCGCTCCAGCATTTCAGTGGCTTCGTGCGGTCGAGTCCTAACCGTTGTTTCATCTCTGTTGTTGTTTGATTTTTGTGTTCACGGAGATGTTGCACTGATGAGTTAGGAGGCCTCCATGCGGACTGAACAAATTATTTGTACTAATCGCGACGGAAGTAAGGGCGAGGATTGTGGCAACGTAAAATCGATTTAAGCCCCCCTTGTGGAATTCGTTTGCACTGACCGTTCCAAGGCAGTTCTTCTCTCGCGGTTTATTTTTGTTATGGTTTGTCTTTGGGTGTTTGTGTCGCTTATATTATTTTATTTTGGATAGCCTATTGGCCATTTTGTGGGAGAGTAACTGTCTTTTTGGCTTTCCGGTATTGGTGTTTTCATTTGGGTCTGTTGTTTCGGGTTTTTGTGCTTCTTTCTCTTTGGTGTCTCTGATGGGTGCTGTGGGTTAATTGTATTGGTTCCTGATCAGTGCCTCCACTTCTATTTAGAACCTCTAAGCAGATTGCCAGTACTCATGTGTGGTCAATTTCAGCTCTGCATGGAAGCATCATGTAGTCCAATCAAAGCAAGCCTAATGGGAAGAGCCAACACAAAGTGCACAAAGGAATATATGACAACTACTTATCCACTACTAAATAGCTGCTTAAATCAGTAGGACATTAGAAAAATATTGCATGGTTATATGACCCAAACTATTGGGGTTATAGTGTAACCAAGATTTGAGTGTTGGGGGGATAACTTAAATGCACAGGCTGCCAAAGTTGTGTTTCTTGCTCACAACCCGCATGAGCAACTATTGAAAGTTTCATGAACATGCATCACAGCAAATTACGAAAATTTGACAACGCTGTCGGGGATCCTCTAGCACCGTCAGAACTTATAGACCATTGAGCTACACGTACGACACACTCAGAAACTAGAGACCATTGAGCTACACGTACGACACACTCAGAGAGAGAGAGAGAGAGAGAGAGAGAGAGAGAGAGAGAGAGAGAGAGAATGACGAAATTTCACTCCTGTTTCCCCATTATTTTACATTTGTACTTTAGAATTTTCAAAAAAAGTTTAAAAGAATTTCACTATTTTACGATGTCTGTCCCGTAGTTATCATACAAATTGTGTGTAACGAAACGATGCTGAGTTGACCCTGCATACATTTCTAGGTGTATTACTGCATGACACCATAAACAGAGTTCGATATATTTGTCGCGAAATTACAAATAGATCTAACTAGTGTTCGAAACCCAGTTAGGGAAATTCCGAATCCGTCTCACAAAACTTAAAGTTGTGATCATATTTGTTCGCAATATTGCAGAGAACACATTCATTGTATTGTTTAAACAAAAAATATCCGATATATGTGTTTTTGGAAGCACTTTTTTCTGCCAGCTCAATAATGCACCTTTAACATCCCTGTCAACACTGTATAGGTCATTTTGGAGTGTTGTGGTTCTTGCACATGTCATCTTAATCTGTTCTCACATTCTGTGGTTGCTTTCTGATCAATGCGTGGCACAGAAAGGGCTGAAATTATATCTTAATGAAAATTGGGAATTTCTAGCTCTTTTGAGTCAGTAGGCAGCCACTGAAAACAATGTCTTATTTGACTGATATATGCTTTTCGATATGGGCTGAGGGTTTAGCGTTGCATGTTTTGATTTATTTTGGTATAATGTTGCGTATTTTGATGTATTTTAATATGACTAATTGATTTTGCATGTTTAAATATATTGCCGATCCATTTTTGGCCCCAGGACTATAATTTGAACAATGTTGGTACAGGTCTACTAGACAAAGCTTCATACCAAATGTCAAAGACCTGGACCTAAGAATTTCAGACAAGGAGATTTTAAAGGTTTTCCCTATATAGGTCTATGTAAAACCAGAGGGCCCGGGGGCATATTTGGCTCCAGGACTATTTACTTGAACAAGCTTGGTCCAGGTCCACTAGAAAAAGCTTCATACCAGATATCAATTACCTGAGCCTTCTGGTTTCAGACAAGAAGGTGTTTAAAGATTTTTTCCTATATTTAGTCTTTGTAAAATCAAAGGGCCCCAGGTCCGGTGCATTTGGCCTTAGGGCTATAATTTGAACAATTTTGAAAGAGGTTTTCTGGATGAAGCTTGACACCAAATATCTAAGACCTGGGCCTTGCCATTTCAGAGAAGAAAATTTTTAAAGATTTTCCCTATATAGGTCTATGTAAAACCAGTGGGCCCCCGAATAGGGTCATTTCGGCCCCAGGACTATAATTTGAACAATCTTGATAGAGTTCCACTAGACGAACATACCTGTAAAATTTATTCTAATTCTTTCAATTGCTTAAGGAAGGAATCCATGTAAAGGTTTTTTCTATTTTTAGCTCTGGTGGTCATCTTGATCATTCAAGCATAACGGTTTGAGAAATTTTGGTAGAGGGTCACCAAAGGAACATTTCCGTGAAATAATTTCAAAATCAATACGATGGTTCAGGAGCAGAATTCGTTTGAAGATTTTTCTAGTTTTAGCTCAGGTGGACATCTTGTTCACTGGACCGAAAGTTGAACAACTTTGGTAGAGAATCACCCATGGAACATTCCTATGAAATAATTTCGAAATATATCCACTCGTAAGAATTTATCTATTTTTAGCTCTGGCGACCATCTGCAGTGTTCTTCCGAGAGGAACTGTTTGAGCAATTTAGGTAGAGGGTCACCCATTGAGCATTCCTGTGAAAGTATTTCAAAATCCATTGAGCAGTTTTGGAGAAGTCGTTTTCAGCAAAAGTTAACGACGGACGGACGGACGACTGCCTAAAGGCCGATCACACAAACTCACCTTGAGCACTTCAAGTTCAGATGAGCTAAAACCATGACACCAGAGTTGTGGCTCTTGGGCATGACACGCCATCTCAACCGTGTTTACAATTGAGCCATGTACCATCAATATGTCTTAAAGGGTGTTGGAGTTATGGTGATTACATGATAGTCATTCTATTGTTGCAAAAGGGGAGATTACTCAAAAACAATGTTGACCATGTTTGCACCTGTACAAAGTTTCATTAACATATATTAATGGAAATTGCAATTATGGCAATCACAAGATAGTTATGCTATTTTATTGAAAGGTGAGACAAGCTAAAAACCATGTCACTTAGAGTTGTGGTTCTTGCGAATGACACACCCTTTCAACCTTGTTTACAATTCTGCCAAGTATTATCAATATATCTCAAAGGGTATTAGAATTATGGCCATCACAAGGATACCAGGCAGATTGCTATATCGCCAGAACCTATGTGGTCGGGGGATAAAAAGTTCATGAATCGACAAATGGATGTAATGCTATTAATAATTGGTTCACTGTAACCCTCAACAAAAATGTGCCTCCCCATATTATGGTCTAACGATAAATAACCTTTCAGCTTGATAGGATACAAAAATATAGGAGGAACTGGCTGGAAGTGAAAAGTGATAAGGAAAACAAAAACTGCTAACAATAGGTGGATTTAATGTGCTGTACTGCTGTTCTGCATCATCGTATGAATGGTTTAAAATATTTCAGCTTGATAAACTACACAAGTGTTAACTTACACAATTTTCAGAAGGACATTATTGCTGATTTTCATGGACGGTAATATGTGTAACTATAAATCAAGAAGTTTTAGTTTGATCAGATGTAACTAGTAGGAACAAAAAAGTTTACAGAGATTTTACATACCCCTGACATAACAACCCTGATGCCTGGGACTTCCGTGGAGTGTGGGTCATGTTTGCTGATGTTGGCTCGGTGGGGGACGCCTATAAGTCCGCGGGTAGGCTCTCTTGTCTGATGCCTCCAGCTGACCTGTCTCATAGGCTACGTCGGTTGGTGTGTGCTCGGAGGGGGATGTGCTGTGTTTGCCGTGTCTTGTCCATCATCCGTTTCGATTTCAAGACTTTGGGGTTGAGACACACTGATGAAGATTAAATATCAGAAAGGCCTATGTGTCACTAAATTAGGTATAATTACGCCTTAATTACAGAACTGCTGTGACCATGAAATATTATGGGCTGCTCCACATCATGGTCTAACTATATATCCAAAGTAAGTTTCAGCTTGTTCTAACCTTAATTGAACTAGACTTGTTTTCTGAGACAAAAATTTCAGCCAAAACATACCCCTTTCAGAACAAGCTTAATTTAAAAGCACCGCTGTAACCTTAAAAAGATGGCCAATGTCATGAAACCTTAACATTTCTATATCCTGGCCAAATGTTATTTCTATTGCAACCTGATTAAAATCCCCCTCCCCAAGTAGTTCATGAGATATTCTGCACACAAATTGAATTTTGCCGATATTTGGCATATTTAGCACGGCTTTGACCTAGAAAAGAAGGTCAAGGTCATGAAAACTGTATCAGTTCTTCATCCAGTCCATATGTTATATACATGCAAATCTGATTGAAATCCACCGGTATTCCATGAGATATACTGCGCAAAACTTAAATTTGGCCAAAATTTGTCCTGCCTAACATGGCTTTGTCCTTGAAAATAAAGTCAAGGTCAAGAAAATATAATGAGTGACATTCAGTTCTTCATCATGTCCCAGTATTATAAACATGCAAATTTGATTGAAATCCTCCTAGTGGCTTTTGAGATATACTGCACACAACCTAAATTTGACCTATTTAGCATGACTGTTACTTCTACCTTGAAAATAAGGTCAATGTTAATCCCGTCCCAATGTTATATCCATGCAAATTTGATCAACATCCACCCAGTAGTTTATAAGATATACTTCACACAACTTAAATTTGCCCAAATTTGTCCTTAGTTACTAAACATGGATGTAGCCTTGAAAATAAGGTCAAGGTCACGAAAACATAATTAGTGGCATTCAGTTCTTCATCATGTCCCAATGTTATATACATGCAAATTTAATTGAAATCCTCCCAGTGGCTTTTGAGATATACCGTACACAACCTAAATTTGACGTACTTAGCATGACTGTGACATTGAAAATAAGGTCAAGGTTACCAAAACCTAATCAATTCCTTATCCTTTCCCAATGTTATATCCATGCAAATTTGATCAAAATCTACCCAGCAGTTTATGACATATCTTTCACACAAACAGTATCACATCAACGCATACTCCAATGCATATGTCGACCAGATCCGCACCAAAAACTATATATATATATATATATATATATATATATATATATATATATATATATATATATATATATATATATATATATATATATATATATATATATGCCCCTCTATCCTTCGTTGGGGGGCATAAGAAGGAGTTAGTGTTGATGAAAATGTTTACAGGAACTTCAAAGGAGAATAGATATGTTGATATTTGGTGGATCACAACCTAGAAACCAAATGTGTTGCTCCATATCATGTTCAAACTATATATTGAGTTTCAGCATGCTCAGCTTGATCAAATTTTAACTGCAAGGGGACTTAGCAAGATATGAAATATTTACAGAAATTTTCAACGAGGCAAAAATCTATATTCACGAATAGGCATACTAATTATAATAAGGCTGGTTTACAAGACAGGGAAATTTTACCAATGCCAAACTCTGTATTTCTAGGTCAAGTGCCCAAGATATTATTTTTGGCATTTGAGTATTTTTAATTCAAAGAGTAAAATGGGGTAACCATGCTTGAAAAGTAAAATAATACTCAAAGAAATTTTCCCTGATGAGTATGTTTTTCAATTTTTGCCGCAAAACTTTGTTATTGAGGGCTTTTGATAAGATTTATTTAACGTTGAAAAAACCTGTGCTACAGAAGAATATTTACTACATTAAATTAACAAACAACATCATGTTCAAAACATTACATCGACAGTTATGATGCCGATGAAATTAAATCGAGTACATGTTTCAGATGTTTACGATGTGTATGATTTTTATCTTACATCATATGCCGTTTTGATTAAGGTTTAGCTAAACACCGGTATTGGTATTTCCACTGATACTGCGTTTGGTCTTATTTGACCATTACTCCAAAGTGTACATTGTATACTCTCCAGGTGCGCAGGATATAAGCCTACACATTAACAGGTAATTACAATGGGAATCTTTGATCTGCAGAGGGGATGGTCCTCCTTGCACAGGGGTTCCTCCAGTTATCGTCCCGATGCGAAGGATGGTGCACTTTGTTGCATTCATCCCTGCAAATTACCTCTGTGGAGCATGTTCTGACACCGCAATTTTATTGCCGCTACTGGAAATCGAACGAGTGGTAGGGTGGCATCGATGGGATAGTCCTTAGCAAAAAAAAAATAATAATAAAAAAATAACAAGGCGAACTGTCACGTCTAGAGCGAAAACGTATTGACTTTCTTT
Source organism: Lucinisca nassula (assembly GCA_963580285.1). Lineage (NCBI taxonomy): Eukaryota > Metazoa > Mollusca > Bivalvia > Lucinida > Lucinidae > Lucinisca > Lucinisca nassula. The sequence continues at coordinate 147,894,545 of OY757019.1, read as the reverse complement.
CTTTGACATAAGTGCGGCTGTAAAAAGTCTCTCCCTGCTTCATCAAAGTGCAGATTATATTTTCTTTTCTTTTGTTCATTGTTTCCAAAAGCCTAGCCCCTTCCAGACCCCTCATAAACTTTCCTGTCATACCATAGACTAACCCGCCCTTTAATCACAGTGCATAACGACTAAGGGCCAAAACGTCCAAGGAAATTTATAAACTGAGTGCTTAATATTCTATGGAGCTAAAATGTCTAAGTGTGGCTGCCAAATGAAATAAATTGTCACAACCATCGACATCTGCTTCCCCCAATACACCTTAGCCCTACACACAGTGCTCTCCTCCACTCTCCAACCCTTAAATACCCAACCCTACCCATCTATCCCAAATGGCAACGATCCTGCCATATCCACGTTTGTTTTGTTCTGCATCCACCCTTCAAATCTTGACGAAACATGCAGTGATAAACGTCACGGGTTGCTATAACTGATGTGCTAAACGTTCGGTTATTCGTTGTTCTGTTTGCGGTATATTGCTTTTAATCAAATACAACCACGAGACGCTTGCATTTCTGTATACAGTGTGAAAGTGCGCTTTGGGATAACAAAGATCTATAACTTAATGGCCATTTTCGCAAATTTTCAAAAGTAAACAAACTACTCCTGGTAAAAAAGATTAATTGCGTATCCTGAAAAACTCAGGCGTAAATGATTTAAAATTGATATCAATATTTTTTACATATCTGCCTGAAAAAATTGCGTAAAATACGAAAATATGCCCCTTTTCGTAAGTAGATCTCTAAAAATATCTATTAAATGCATCTTGTAACAAGGATCAAGAAAAATGGTTTAATTGTGGGGATCTTAAATGGTTGCAATTTACAATGGGGTCATGGATTTCGGATTAGATTTAATGACCAGGTACTTTGACTGCAGACTTCGGACTGAACGAATTATTTGTCTAAATCGCGACGGAAGTAAGGGCGAGGATTGTAGCCACGTAAAATCGATTTAAGACCCCACAGTGGAAATCTTCCACTGACCGTTCCAAGGCGGCTCTTCTGTGGCGATTTATTTATGTTGTTGTTTGTTACTTACTGTGTGTATCACTTGTGTCTTTTAATTTTGGATGGCCATATGGCCATTTTGTGGGAAAGTAACTGTCCTTATGGCCTTCCTTTGTTTAGGTTTCCACTATGGTCTGGTCGCTTAATGTTTGTATTTCTTTCCCTTTGGTGTCTTTTATGGGTGGAGTAAGTTAATTGTATCAATTCCTGATCTTTGTTTTACTTCTACTTTTCATCAAAACAAAATCATTCCCTTACATTGAAAAAATACAATTAAGATATTCGACATATATGTATATATAGATATGATCATACAAACCGCGGATAATTCTGGCAGTTCAAATCAGAATCAGAATCGGGAAAAAGGTCCTGCATCTGAAAACAAAATTAAATTTCTTGTCAAAGCATAAGAGGCCTAAATTGTTTGAAATTGTTTATATTTTTTTAGAATGTGGAACTGGTAAGTCTGTAAAAATGAATAATTTCAACCAGTATCCTATATTAGTAATACCACAACCCCTACCTTTGCCAATAGTGTAGATCTTGATCAGATTGCTTCTTAGAAGCCATGGCTTCAAAGAAGCCAACTGATCAAGATCTACAGTGTTATGCAGTTGCCAACTACATAAATACATTGAAAGAAATTTGATTGAAGTTAGTCAAAAATGGATGTGGCTAAAGTAATTCAGCAAGATGAGTTAAACATTTATATTGATATATATATAAATTGCGTGCGTAAGTTCGAATCCTGCAACTGCCCAGTTTGTTTTGTTTGTTTGATCTGAGGTTTAATGTCCCCGTCAACATTGTATAGGTCATTCTGGAGACGTTGCTTCCAATTTTATTTGACTTTAACCCGACATTGAGATGAAATGACATCTCAAACCCTGTCGCCCAATGAAACCAATAGGCTTTATAAGCATGTACGGTCCGACTCGCACCGCTTTACCTGGACAGGCTTAGATACTCTTAGCTGTTTACCAGTACTCATGTGCAGCCGGATTTCAGCTCTGCGTGGAAGCAGCATGCAGCCCAGCTTTTTCTTCAAGCCCGGATGGTCGGGTGCCGACCCAGTTTGTACTTTATATTTTTTTTGAAGTACAAAAATATATACATAATGACGCAGCAGGTTAAACCATTATTCTTGTACTCTATGACTGGTCGTGGCAGGCATTGACATCTTGATTTTGAATCCTGCCAAAGCCCAATTTGTATTTACTTGTAATAAAAAGTTATTTCTTTTTACATTTGTAGAAGTATTTGAATGAATAAACTGAATACTCTTCGTGCACTGTACAGAATGCTTCATAAACTTCAAATGGAATACAGTAAAATTCCTATATAAAGAGATAAAAACCATGTTTGGGACTGTTCAAAAGTGGTCTTAAAGATCAGTTTGAACAGTCTCAAAGGTGGTATCTGACCAAAGGCCACCGTATAAACCAAACACACAGAATAGCTGCAACCTACTAAATACACTTTTAAAGCAGAATTAGAGAATGAGAGAGAATCTAATATTGGTGCCTGATGCTCTGTCTCTGGTTGAGCCCATCGGAGTCTAACTGTTGGTTTTGTTTTGTTCCATCATTTCAGTGGTTTCTTGCTGTTGAGTCCGCACCGTTGTTTCATCTCTGTGGTTGAATGATTTTTGTGTTCACGGAGATGTTGCACTGATGAGATAGGAGGCCTTCATGCGGACTGAAGAAATTATTTGTCTATATCGCGATGGACGTTAGGGCGAGGATTGTGGCCACGTCAAGATTTAAGCCCCCCAGTGGAATTCGTTTGACTGACCGTTCCAATGCGGTTCTTCTGTCGTGGTTTATTTTTGTTATGGCTTGTCTTTGAGTGTGTGTATCGCTTTGACGGCAGCTGTGGGTTAATTGTATCGGTTACTGATCATTGCTTTCACTTCTATGTAGACTTAATGTCAAATGGTCTAAATAGCAGAATTTCACTGTTCTTTGAAAAATATACAACCCAACTTGTATTTAGCAAGCACCTGAGGGATAATCAAAAGCTTGCTTAAGACAACTGGGTCGGGGTTGTCGACAAGGGGATCAAATCTCCCCATATTTGTTCATTTTATGTGCAGAATTTTTTGTCTATTAGGATAAGAAATTTTAAACATATAAAGGGTATTAAAATAGATAATGTAGAATTTAAAATTTCACAGTATGCAGGTGCCACATCAGCATTTCTTGATGGCTCTAAAGTTTCCTTAGAACAGACATTACAAGAACTTGAAAAATTTGCAAGAATATCAGGATTAAAAACTAACTTTGATAAAACTCAAGTGGTATGGAGAGGAGCAAAAAATATAGTCAGGATTCAATAAAAACACGATGGAAACTGTCATGGGGTAGAACTCCTTTCAAATTATTGGGGATAACCTTTAATGTTGGCCTTGGCAGAATCATTGATGATAATTATGATGACAGAATAAAACAAATGAAAAATTCTTTAAAATTATGGAATAGAAGGTTTCTCACCCCTCATGGAAAAATTAATGTTATAAAATCACTGATGTTGCCCAAAATAACTCATCTCTTATTGTCACTTCCCAATCCTGATACTGATACTTTAGGTAAAATTAACAGTATGTTCTTTGAATTCATATGGAACGGGAGGTCTAAAATCAAACAGTCAGTGGTAGTAAAACAGTATTTTGAAGGGAGTTTGAAATGTTGTTTGTTACTTACTGTGTGTATCACTTGTGTCTTTTAATTTTGGATGGCCATATGGCCATTTTGTGGGAAAGTAACTGTCCTTATGGCCTTCCTTTGTTTAGGTTTCCATTATGGTCTAGTCGCTTAATGTTTGTATTTCTTTCCCTTTGGTGTCTTTTATGGATGGAGTAAGTTAATTGTATCAATTCCTGATCTTTGTTTTACTTCTACTTTGCGCAGGCCCTAAAAATAACATGGATTCGTAGAATGTTTCAAAAACATAGTCAATGGCAACTTCTCATAAAACAAGTGGTGGAAATTGATAAAATTACCTGTTGTGGTTCTGAATATACAAAGACAGTCCTGACAAAGCTAAACAATAACTTTTGGAAAGATGTCTTTAAAGCAGTGTTAGCTTTCCGGTTGCAGTTAGAAGTTGACTGGGATAAAAATAGTTTGTTTCAAACACCTATATTTTGGAACAAGAACTTGACTATTGGAGGTAGGAGCTTTTTTTATAAATCATGGTTTGATAAAGGTGTTTGTTATATCAGGGACCTTATGGATAATCAAGGCAATTTCTTAACGTTTAATGCTTTTATACAAAGCACACAAATTAATACAAATTTTCTTCAATATCAGGGAGTGCTTGAATGCCTTAAAAGGTTAATGAAAAATAAAAGTAATGATAATAAAAACAATATTATTGGTCCAATATTTCAAAATTTAATCTTTACGATACTGAAACAAAAAAGGTTTCCTAAATATTTATATAATCTTTAATCAGAACAAAGATGAACCGACAGGGAAAATTAAATGGAATCAAACGTATAATATTGAAGAAAAGTCATGGCAAAATATATTTCAAGCACCATTCAAAATAACTAAATTTACAAAACTCAGATGGTTCCAAACTTCTATTAAACACAAGATATTTACCACAAATAAACTTTTCTTCCAAATGAACTTGATAAATAGTCCAAAATGTTCATTCTGTGGAAACAATGATGAGACTATTGACCATTTGTTCTGGAAATGCCCTAAAACACAGCTGTTTATAAGAGACATGAAAAATAAGTTTCAGGAAAATTCCATTGCTTTATTACTAGAAGAAGCAATTTTAATTTTAGGCAATTTCAGACCAAACACTACAAATACAATTCAGTTTTTAATGCTTATTGCAAAATATTAGATAAGTATGAAAAGGTCTTCGAAAAGTCATTTAAATTTCCTTGAGTTTAGAATTAATGTTACGTCGTTGTTTCTCAGTCACAGAAAAATGGCATTACAAAACAATGAGCTGCAAAAATTCTTACAAGAATGGAGGCCATTTAAACAAGTATTTAACTATGATTTCCAATAATGACCGTAATAAATATATGCTCCTTGAAAGAATCCTGAAACCACCCTAGTAAAAGACATATATATAAACAAAAAACACTATAACCACTTTCAAGATTATTATCTAAATGATAGAAAAATAGTCCTGTCCTATATGAATGTTACTTTCTCTTTCCTCTCTGTTTGATCTCAATCTGGAAGGAACATTTTGTCTTTTTTTTTGTTCTCAATTGTATGATGCTTACTCAGGGCTACATCTCAATCATAAAAAAAAACAGAAAAAAGTAGCATCTGATATATTATTAAATGCATCAGCTAAGTTGGTTGAGGTCCAACAGCTCCTATGCTCTATCTTTTATTTTTTCAACTAGCTTCTGCTAGGTAAATATAGGTGTAAGGGAAACAAGACAGATGTTCATACTACCAATAAGGTGTGAGAGTGTTGGTATGAGCGGCATATTAATACATGTATGTTTCAATATGTAAACCCTGATTGGTTTTTCCCGCAGACAGCAGGGTAAATTGTAACGAGATTACTAAATGAATAAAATTCCCACACCCCTAACAAAACAAAAAAAAAAAAAAACAGGTGCTCAATTTAATACAGGTGGATTCTAATGCAGGTTGCTTGTTCGGGAAGCAAATAAATGCTTGTTTAAGACAGGTAGCTTGCTTATTAGAGGTGGCCACTAGGACAGGTTTTACTGTACTTTCTTTCATTTTGAAGTGGACTAACTAGAGTTTTTTTGTATTTGGGTTCAACAACCCAGTCAACACTATTTAGATCATTTTTGAGCTGGTCAGTTTACCTGTCCACCCTTTGCCATGGCAAGCTTATCCGTTAGGGGTTAACCAGTACAGTACACATTCTTTCGCCGGAAATTGACAACTGCTCTTCTTCAATCAGCGGAAGGGAGAGAATGACCATAGAAAATATTTTGTGATCAATCTCCATAATTTTAATTGATTGATTGATTTGAGGTTTTACGTCCCCGTCAACAGGTCATTTTGGAGACACTTCTTCCAATTTTGTGGGGCTTTCACCCAACATTGAGAATAAATGACATTTCAAGTCCTGTCGCCCATTGAAACCAATAGGGTTTATAAGCATGGACGTTCTGACTTGCACCGCTTTGCCCGGACAGGCATAGATCCTCTAAGCGGATTACCAGTACTTGTGTCAGTCAGATTCAGCTCTGCGTGGAATCATCATGCAGCCCATCTATTTCTTAAAGCCTCGACGGCTTTATTGGGGTTTAATGGTACAGTCAACACTATTTAGGTCATATTTGAGCCGGTCAGTTTACCTTGCCACACTTTGCCTGGACAAGCTTATCCGTAAGCGGTTAACCAGTTCAGTGTATATACTTTCGTCAGAAACTGACAACTGCCCTTCTTGAATCAGCGGACAGAATGACCGTAGAAAAGATTTCATGAACACTCTCCACAAAGGATGTTGCAGACTCCAGCAGGTATCGAACCCACGTCCTCCTGATCACCAGTCAGACGCACATCTTACTGAGCTTCTGAGGAATAACTAGAGACTCAAGTGGGCTAGAAATTGCTCATCTCAATAAGGCGGGTCATATATTACATTGTGCCTTGTTGGCCACCTTGTCTACAATATCACATTGCCTTTAGCATTTCTGAATCTGCATGTTACCTTGATGCTACTGGTTAAGTTTCTGAGTAGCATAGTCTGATTTAGAATTCGGGAAGAGATGATGTTGATGCAGAGTAGAAGTGTATAGTTTGGAACGACAAAGCTATCGTTTCACCTGCATCTGACATATTCTGGTGTCAAAAAAGTAAACCCAATCATGTGAATACAACTGCAACACATACAAAAAAGAAGTAGAGGCAATGATCAGGAATCGATACAATCAACCCATAGCTCCCATCAGAGACACCAAAGGGATAGAAACACAAACATGCCACAACAGACCTAAATGAAACACCAACAGCAGAAAGTCAAAGGGACAGTCACTTTGCCACAAAATGGCCAATAGGCTATCCAAAATAAAATAACACAAGCGACACAAACACCTAAAGACAAACCATAACAAAAATAAATCGCGACAGAAAAACCGCCTTGGAACGGTCAGCGGAAGCGAATTCCACCGGGGGGGGGGGGCTTAAATCGGTTTTACTTGGCCACAATCCTCGCCCTTATTTCCAAATCTATAGTGTATATGCCTACCTGCAACGTGGCAGCCATCTGGGATGTCAAAACAGAATGATTCTCAGAAGTTTGAATCTCCATGTCACATCAAATCCCATCAAGTCCCGTTATTTCAGGAGATGTCATTTGAAGAATTTAAAGATGGCTGCCAAATGGAATAATTTTAGCAAATCTGTATCTCCATGTCACCCAGATGCCTCCCATCAGGAACCAACAGCTTAATCTGACCTTTGGTTCGGGAAATGTCGAAAATGTGAAAAGTTAACAACAGATCAACAACGGACAGACCACAGACGATGGACGATAGACCTGACGTAAGCTTACACACCTGTGAGCTAATAAATTATTTTACCAGAACTAGATTGAACATAATTTTTACTGATTCTAATTTCTTTAACAAGAATTCCACCACAACCTATGTTTCATCTGTCGGGGAGAGGGGTGAGATTGGTTAGATTACCATTCAGTGATCCTGGACATGAAACATTTTATCATTCTTACCTTTTCTTTTGATAGTAGATAAAGCTTGGCATTTTTGTAGCCAGGCACATCAGTTCTGGATGTAATATCAACATTCTGTGCAGAAATTATTGTAGTGTTACTGTCACCAAGCTTATGGAAAAACTTGGTCACTTTCCCAAGTCGGAATCTACCTCCCGGATAAAATGTATCTTCGAGTTGGCTTAGTACGTCTTCATATTTTGCTGACCGGTTTATTGTTATACATCTGGATCCACCACATTTTCAACTTCGTACCGAGATATACCTCATCTCCCGAAAATTGTAAACCATCCATCCAACAACTGTTTTTAGAAGTGTTGATGTTTTTGCCTGAAAAGATTTTAAAATATAATTCACTAATCTGCTTGCAATATGCTTAATCACTGAAACATTGCAGATTATCGCCCATCGGGGATTGAAGAAATAGATTAGGCAGCATGATGCTTCCATGCAGAGCAGAAACTGACAGCAAATGAGTACCGGTAAACTGCTTAAGCGGTTCTAACCCTAACGGTTCTAACCCTAACCAGGGAGAGTCATACGACCCAGACCATCCAAACATATAAATCCTAATAGCTTGACTGGGTGAGAGGGCTAGGAAGAAGTCATTTCATTTCAATGTCGGGTAAAAGTCCCATGAAATTGGAAGCAGCGTCTCCATAATGATCTATAATTTTTTTTTTTGCTTTTTATGGGGGTCTATATATCAGTGACGTTTCATCCATCTATTCCATTTAGTAATTAATGCGTAACAATACCAAATTTAGTGACACAGAGGCCTTTCTGATATTTAATCTTCATCAGTGTGTCTAAACCCCAAAGTTTTGAAACCGGAAAACACAGCAAATCCCCCTCCTAGCACACACCGACCGACGTGGCTCATGCGACAGGTCAACTGGAGGAATCAGGCAAGAGACGCCTACCAGGGAACTTATAGGCGTCCCCCCCCGGACCAACATCAACAAACATGGCCCTTGAACTCCACTGAAGTCCCGGGCATCAGGAAGGAGATGCCCAAAGTAGCGAGACTTGCAAAATTTATAATATTACAAAAAGTGGCAACCAAATCCGGTAAGATACATGTCCCACCTGACAAGTCAGTCTTAGTTTTAGAAAAATTAGAAATTTATACTACAAAAATTAAAGATATAATATAGTTATTTAAATCAGTACTTGAGTACTGACGTCAACACTGAGTATCAACCGCAGCACTAAGGAATTGATACTGAGCTGATGATACCCTCGGGGACGAACGAATCATCTACCAGCAGAGATACCGACCCAGTGGATGCAATTAATGCGTAACTATAGTAAAGGAATAAGTGCCCGCAAAAACATTTTATGGGAATTGTTAACGGCCATAACTTCATTAAATGTAAATGTATTTTGCCAATCAACAAACCCAAAACCACCCATTCCCAAAACTAATTTGTATTCAAACTTTCACTCTAATATGTATTCTTTGCCTCCAAGTCAACCTTTTTCATTTATTGGAAGAAATCCGTGAAAATATGGTCAAGTTTTTGATCCGAAAAGCTAAACAAAGTCCATAATTTTGAACTAAAAAGGCCGTGAGTAAGGGCCCATTGAAAATCCCATACCGGGACGTTAAACGTCAAATCAAACAAAGCCTCTGGCAGCCATGTTCTTAACAAAAGCTGGTGGCTTCAAAATCTAGTCTTCAGTCACTGAGATAAGGAGTACCATATATGGGTAGGATAGCCCGTCTAGCCATTATTATCAGCTTCTATTTAGCAGGCGGAAAATATCAATTCTGATGCCAAAGTCTACAAGAGAATCAGAACAAGAGGACCATGATGGTCCTATATCGCTCATATGAGCTAACAGATTAGACGTTTTAGGAAGTTCCAATCTTTACCGAAGGATTTATGCTGATGACAAGGTCAAAACAGGTATTTTCAGCATCAAGGGCACGTAACTTTATGAGAGATAGGCAGACATCACCAGTTTTCAAACTCATCCGAACTTTCAATCCTTACCTACTTATATGCTAGTATCAAAACGAAAGGACTTATGGTGATGGCAAGGTACAAAATAGGCATTTTCAGCAAAGAAGGGGACTGAACTCGCGTAGTAATGTGCCAACAATGTTAGTTTGCAAACACATACAAGCTTTTATCTCAAGCTTAGTTTCATGTAAGCTACAGGAAGGTCTGTTCAAAACTTAGGGACTTATGATGATGATAATGTCAACAAAACCTGATTCTTATGGTGGACTATATATCAGTGAAGTTTTATCCATCTGTTCCATTCAGTAAAGGAATTAGTGCCCGAAAAAACATTTAATGGGAATTGTTAACGGCCATTACTCAAGTAAATGTAAATGTATTTTGCTAATCAAACACTCATTCCCAATACCAATGTCTATTCAAACTTTCACTCTAATATGTATTCTTTGCCTCCAAAATCAACCTTTTTCGGATAACGGATTAACGTTAACGGATTTTGCCCATTAAAAATCCCATACCAGTCATCCCCGGCATAAACACGTATGTAAAATCTGAAAAAAGAAAACATTGAAAGACTATTCAAGTGATCGATAGAAAATGGTGCAGACGAACGGACAGACAACGGACGAACGGATGGATGGACGGACAGACATTCGAAGGTTCATGCATATCATATTATCCAACCACTATCGTGTGGTGGGGTATAAAAATGGGCATTTTCAGCAATCAAAGGGACATAACTATTATACATAGGCCGACCTCACCAGCTTTTAAACTCATCCAAGCTATTATCCCTGACTTACTTATATGTAAGTTTCAAGAAAATTCGATCAAAACTGAAGAGGCTACTGTGATGACAAGTTAAAAAACAGGCATTTTCTGCAAACCCAATGATAAATAAGCCAAACTTGCCGGTTTTTGAACTGATTCGAGCTTTATCCCTGACCTGCGTATATGTAAGTTTCAAGAAGATCGAATCAACCTGAATCGGGTATGGTGAAGACAAGGTAAAAAAATAAGCACTTTCAGCAAATTAGGGGACATAATTCTGCCAGTAATAGACCGACATTGATAGTTTTCTAACTCATCCAAGCTTTCATCCCTGACTTACTTGTTTGTAATTTTCTAGAAGACACGTTGCAAACTGAAGGAGCTAGGGTGATAACAAGGTATTTTCTGCAAACAAAGGGACGTAACTCTGCGACAAATAGGATGACCTTATCAGTTTCGAACACATCCAAGCATTTATCCTGACTTACTAACAAGTACGTTTATAGAAGATCTAATAAACACTGAAGGAGCTACAGTGATAACAAGGTCAAAAATATACATTTTCTTATATCATGGGCTGGGGGGGGGATAACTTTCTAAAGTATAGGTCGGCTTCACCAACTCAGCTGAGGTTTTATCCCTTACTTACTAGCATGTAAGATTCAAGAAGTTTTGATTGAAACTGAAGGGGCTATAGTGATGACAAGGCCAAAAGTACGCATTTTCAGCTATCGATAGGTTACGTAACGTAACTCTATGATAGATAGGCAGACACCCACTTTTCGAACTCATCCGAGCTTCTATCACGGACTTACTTGTTTGTAAGATTCAAGAAGATCCTATCAAAAGTGAAGGGGCTACGGTGATAACACGGCCAAAAATAAGCATTTTAAGCCAAGGAGGGGATATAACTCCTCGAGTAATCGACCGACATCGCTTGTTTTTGAACTCATTCTAGTTTTGATCCTCGACTTACTTGTTTGTAAGATTCAAGAAGATCCTATCAAAACTGGAGGGGCTACGGTGATGACAAAGTCAAAAATAAGCATTTCCAGCAAAGGAGGGGACATAAATCCGTGACGCATTGACCGACATCGCTTGTTTTCGAACTCATCCGAGCTTGTAGCCCTGACTTACTTGTATGTAAGTTCATTATGATCTGATCAAAACTGAAGGGGCTAAGGTGATGACAATGTCAAAAATAGGCATTTTCATCAAGCATGGGGCGTAACTCTATGATTAACGGGCCGACTTGGCCGTTTACGAACTCATCTAAGTTTTTATCCCGAGCCACCTTACAAATATGTTTCAGAAAGATCCGATTAAAACTGAAGGCGCTATGGTGATGACAAGCATTTTTCTATTGTATGTCTATGGGACCTTGTGGTTGCCATAGCATCCAAAGTTTCTGTTCGATTTCGAAAATAAGCTTATGTCATCAAAGCCCCACCAGAGGCATGCTACAGATGAGAAATGGTTGAGGTCAGCCTGCGAGGATTGTGGCCACGTAAAATCGATTTAAGCCCCCCAGTGGATATCTTCCACTGACCGTTCCAAGGCGGCTCTTCCGTGGCGATTTATTTATGTTGTTGTTTGTTGCTTGCTGTGTGTATCACTTGTGTCTTTTAATTTTGGATGGCCATATGGCCATTTTGTGGGAAAGTAACTGTCCATATGGCCTTCCTTTGTTTAGGTTTCCATTATGGTCTGGTCGCTTAATGTTTGTATTTCTTTCCCTTTGGTGTCTTTTATGGATGGAGTAAGTTAATTGTATCAGTTCCTGATCTTTGTTTTACTTCTACATTGCAGATAAATAATTTGTCAAAGGTGTGGATTGACGGACGGACGACCCACTATACTATAAGCTCCACTGGAGACTTTGGCCCAGGTGAGCTAAACATCCAGAGCTTTGCCCTTTACCCCCTTTGCCTAATAAGCCAAATATGACATCGACATTAAATAGGTCACAGCTAGTTAATCAAATAGTCCGGGATTTGAGACCAGATTTCGAAATATTTAATGCACCCAGAATTCTCACGCTTTGTTTGTGCTGTTTCATTGAGATAGAAGCCTAACCTATATGACATGTGATTATTTAGCAAATCTGGTGGGGAAAAGGGGTTGAAAATTCTATGAGTTGACACCCACCCCCATGCGAATGGAATAATTGGATTAAGTTTAGTTATGTGTAGCTTGCGCTTACAACTGAATGTTGATTTATTGCATCAGCCAAAATATTTGTCAATACGCGAATATACCAAAATTCATGATATGACGTAACTACATCCTGTGTTACCATAAATTTTGACCATTGAAATTTTACCCCCAGAAATTTGGTAAATTTTACATTCTTTTTGCGCTAAAGGATATTTAGTATTTTTTAAACAATTTCTTTTTCGTCAGTATGCAGGACGGTTATTTTTGCACATGCATGTGAAACTTGATGACTCTGTGTCAATGTGGGCATGAACAAGGGGCTCATATACCCATGGACCCTTTTGCTGTTTTTTTCCCGCTGTGTCACAGGTCGTCCATATTAAAACATACATAAAATAAATTATTTTACTGGCTGGTCACAGATGTATCATAACAGGGGCCAACAGATATATTTTTGAAAAAAAAAAAAAATACTGATGACCATTTCTTTCTAGTTTTTATCTAGTGAGGTGAATATACACCACCAAGCATATTTGTCAGCGATGAACTATCAAGTGATTCTCTAAACTGGTGACTTGAATCTATCAGCATTTAATAAATACATTGTATATTTCAAGATTCATTATCCAAAGTTTCTAGTTTGTGCCAAAGGCTCCCAAACTAACATCGACATTATCATATTTTAAACACGTAAATGTTACTGGCTACTACAAGGTCTCTATTGAAATCTTACTGGGTACCTTATTTTCTGGTAAGTCGCACGATTAAAAATAAATACTAACCGAGCTTTAATGTAATGTAAAGCCACCCCTTAAACATTCTTCCTTCTTCCCTTTTCCCAATTTAGTGGTATAACCTGTAAACGTGCATCTTAAGATGTCAACTCCACTTACTGTCTACCTTTTCACTGGACAACCTGCCTTCGATAACCTTGTCCCTCTGTTCGCCATTAGCTCTTAATAATCATGTGTCTCTTTTCACACATTACGATAACTTGCGAAATAGTGCATTTTTCACATCTCCAAAATGGCTGCTTTTCTGATGCAAATCCTTGTTTGTTATAAATTTTCAAAACATAGGTTGAGGGTGCTCGTTATTACCACATCATGCGGTTCTAACGAGTACCCACAACCTATGTCTTGGAACAGAAATAAGAAAAATAATGTTTACCTTGTAAACCCCAGTTTTCTCTATATAAAGTTGGGTTTAAGGGTCTTCATTTCACGGATTGTTCACGTGATGCACTGAATAACCTGTTCTTCAACTACTTTTTACGATTTCCTTTTACTGATATTTGTCCCATATATTGATTGTTTCGGTTTTAAAAGCACATCCACCCTTGTTGGTCTTTTTGTGTCCTCTCCCAGAGAAAAGCGATAGAAGAGATAGTAGAGCAGATGAAAGCGAGGGACAGAAGAGAAAGAGGAAAATAAAAATAAGTGCAGAAACAGAAGAAAAACAGTATTCCCCCTTTACCATTACCTGCTGCCAGCTGTAAGCCAATATCAGTTGGACGCCCTATTGACGCAAGGTAAACTTCACCTTTGCCTGACCCAACCACCCCAATTGTCCCATACAGATTTGACAAAAGGGCCTTCTATGTCAAGCCATCAGGAGTTATCATGATTCGACAAACAGAGTGTAGGCAATGACCAGGAAACTATACAAAATACCTCGCACCTCCCATTCAAAACACCTTGGAATGGGGTCATTAAGAAGTTTTACGGATGTTGGGGTTTAGGGTGGACACTTTAATTGAGTTTATGTTGCCTCAATCCTCACCCTTGGTTGTCTTGGTTAAAACCCATTAGTTGTTCAGTCTGCATGATGGATGTCTAGCTCACCAATGCGACATCTCCGCGGCATTAAGTCAAACGCATACGGAGATGAGTCAACGATGAGGACTCAACAGCAAAGAAGAGCTAGAATGCTGCAGCAAAGGAAACCCATAGTTTGGCTACTGTTAGCCCTACCAGAGACAGAGCATCAGGCACCTACCTTCAGGCGTTCTGGCGGAAATGCATTCGTACTTAAGAAAGGAACTGAATGAAAGGTTAACTTACTTGAGATTGACACCTTATAGGTCAGATATTTTGAACATGGACAATGTTTGGCATAATAAATGTAACGACTCCTATTTAAATCAAGCTTCCTCTTCTACACATTTGTCATCGGATTCAACAAAGACTCTCGACTGACCTTTTCTGCATCTTCGTAAAACTTGGTCACCACAATTTGCGCATGTTTGCCAAAAGATCAACCAAAACCAGAGTCATTTAATCAGCAAATAAGCTGAAGTATATCAAATCCGCAGTTGGAGACTTAGATGCTGATATTTAAATTTAGTAGAGTATCTTTTTGGCAGCAAATTAATTGTAAAATCCAGAACAAACCTATAAAACATTTATGTAAAATCGTCGTTCTACCATGCAAATATTATATAATGATTCTTTTTTGTTTGCAGACAAATTTCGCAGACCTTCAGTCAAAAGGAGGCTGGATTGTTCAGAGGCGTAAACTGATTAAAACACGTCTTTCCTTAAATTATGAAATACTGGACGAAATTCTGCCAACCCTTTGAAAAAGACTGAAATAGGGCCGCGTTGTTAAATTCACTGAACATTGTCGTCTTTCAGAGGTATTGCTGTACCAAACTACCACTGGTTATCGAATAAATGGTTTATGAAGGCTTGAAAATGCAGCTAAACAATAAAAGATAACCAAACAAGCGCAACCAGTAAAACAGAAAACTGTGACTGCTGCATCATGACAACGCCAATTAAATATGGTTTACGCTTGCCATCAAGCTTACGCGACTTTTAATAACTAACCTGAACACAAAGTTATAAACAAGCAGCCCATGGGAAACTACGCTCACCAGAACTCAAGTGGGCATAAATTGTCCTACCCTTGGTGGCCATTTATTTTAATCGACCATAATGGTTTAGTAGAGGCCAATCGCATGACCATTGCTGCCAAATTATTTTTAAATCAACTATTGTTTTTTGTTGGCGCCGCATACATTATGGTCAGCTTTGAACAATCTCAGCAGGTCTAAAGTCCAAAATGTTGCATACCAAGATCTTGTATTTCCTGAGATCCAGAATTCAAAAATCACTTTGGCCATATAATGGTGTGACAATCACACAGATCCCTCAAACAGACTCCCCGTACATCAACCATACTGCAGTTTATATTTTACTTTTGGTCCTTTGAGATCAGCGTGAATATTCTAAGAAATCAGAAATAAATTATTGGTTTAGACTCATATTCTAGACAGGTTTTTAATTATTTGGACCCCATTTTGATTTATATCAGTCTTTGAATCGACTGCCTATTCGAAATTCGTAAACTTGCAGTATGTTTCCTCTGGCTTTCTTTGCCAGATCATTACAGGGTCACTGATGAGGCTTTATTAGCCGAAACTACGTAGTATGACCCATCTTCTTTCTTATGAATGTTTTCATTGCTCTTAAAGGAACTCATTTTTGATTTTTATTTGTCTTCACTGCAGCTGGTGTTGTGCCGTGTGGCGGCCGTAAAACGTCTCCCCGTACATCAACCATAGTGCAGTTTATATTTTACTTTTGGTCCTTTGAGATCAGCGTGATTATTCTAAGAAATCAGAAATAAATTATTGGTTTAGACTCATATTCTAGACAGGTTTTTAATTATTTGGATCCCCATTTTGATTTATATCAGTCTTTGAATCGACTGCCTATTCGAAATTCGTAAACTTGCAGTATGTTTCCTCTGGCTTTCTTTGCCAGATCATTACAGGGTCACTGATGAGGCTTTATTAGCCGAAACTACGTAGTATGACCCATCTTCTTTCTTATAAATGTTTTCATTGCCCTTAAAGGAACTCATTTTTGATTTATATTTGATTTCTCGACCACACTGATGCAGTATATGTAATTTGGTATCAGTTTGCACAGTAGTTTTGGGAAAAAATAGAAATATGTAATCTTATGGACCCAGGATCATTTAGCTGGTTGCAAATATTAACTTTGATGTCATACGACTCGTAAGCTGCAACAGAACCAGAAAATCCTGTCTTTGCCATGCAAAACCCTAAGTGACCATATGTGACCTTGACGTTAGAAAGGTCAAGGTCAACCTAATGTCATCATTTGAACAAATGTGAAAGGGACCGGGTCCCCGATATTGTATATCAAGTTTAAAGGTCATCGGCCTATTGGTTCCTGAGAACGGACGATTTCAAAGGTTTTTACCATATATGGGCATGGTGGACATTTTGGTTATGTCACCCAGACATTCAGAATATATGTTTGATCTTCCACCCCATGGCGGCTTTACGTGTAAATTGGGTCCAATTGGCCGTGTAGTTTCAGAGAAGATGTCGTTTGGATATGTTTGGATGTTCAAATGAGAAAAGAGGGTAGGTGCATTTTTTCTGCCCTTTTTATGTCTTTTTCCCCACTTTTTTGATTTTCTAACTCCATTTTGAAGATGCCGAGAGACCTCTCAATAAATTCATATCATAGTTAAGTGTGAGAACATAAGGTGCATTAAACTTCTTAAATACGGGTGCTAAGAATTTCAAATCCCCGACTATAAGGAGCTTGCTAGGAATATCAATACAAATGCCCCAAAGGCTAAGGCAGAATAGCAAAAATACACAGTTTCACCCTTTTGCCATAAATAAAGACTACATGACCCAATTTGACCTTGGCATAAAATAGGCCAAGGTCATCTGAGGTTCATCATTTGAACAAAATTATATGATAAGCCCTAGTCCCAAATGCAAAATACTAAGTTTAATGACAATTGGCCTATTGGTTACTGAAGAAGAAGATTTTTAATGTATTTTACCTTATCTGGGCATGGCCACCAACCTGGTCATATGACCATGTGGCCAAACTCAGTTATTCACTAAATCCTTTTTTCATTTCCTTGTTTCTAAAAGCTTTCATATAAAATTTGGTAATTATATGCTCAGTGGTGTACAAAACAAGTTTTGATTTTCATATCTGAATGACATGGAGCCAAGGTCAAGGAATGACCTTAACCTTGAATACGCCCACATATTCTTTCCCTCATTTATACGACAGACGGCACACATTGGTAGTCAGCCCAATCACCCAAGTGAAATTATTTTGACTTATTCCAATATAAAAGTCAATGTAACCAAATTTGACCTTGTCATTTGAGGGTCGTCATTTTAACAAATTATGATGAGCCTAACACCATAATGCTAGATACCAAGTTTCATGACAATTGGCCCACTGGTTCCAGAGAAGAAGTTTGTAGGAATTTTACCATAAATGGGCATGGTGGCCATGTTGGTCATGTGCTAGAAGCCCCCTTGGTGAAGTGGAAAAGAGGTTGTGGGTTCGATTCCGGGCTTCTCCAGACTCTCAGATGAGTCTTTAAAACCGAGGTCCCGTGTCCGTATGACCTTAGCTGTTGGTGGGACGTAAAACTCAAACACATTCATTCATTCATGTTGGTCATGTCATTTATCACTAGCTTTCATATGAAATTTGGTTATAAACGGCCCTGTGGTTTCTGTGGAAAACAAGTTTTAATTTTCATATCTGAATGACCTTGAGCCAAGGTAAAGGAATGACCTTGACCTTGAATACTCCAACAGTTTCTTTCACTCATTTATCTTACAGCGACTAAAATTTTCAGATCACAGGCTGCAATAGTTTCCAAAAAAATATACAGTTGTGTCTTTTCCAATATAAAAGTCTATGTACTTAGATCCTGATTTCGATATGTTCCAATTATACGATCTAAAAGCCAAATATTTTTGTATGGGTCTGCAATGACTTCAGTACTCGATTTCGAAAAAAAAACATTCTTTGATAATAAGATTGAGTGCATCATAAATGTTATACGACAGACTGCACCCATGGTAATGTTAGCCCAATCACCCAAGTGGAAGGAATTTTTTTCACTGACCGTTTCAAGGCGGTTCTTCTGTCGTGGTTTATTTTTGTTATTGTTCGTCACTGAATGTATACATGTATTGCTTATATCTTTTTATTTTGGATAGCCAATTGCATTAACTGGCTATTTTGTGGGAAAGTAACTGCCCTTTTGGCTTTCCTCTATTGTTGTTTCCATAAGTAAATAGTTGCATGCTTCATGTTGGTGTTTCTTTCCCTTTGATGTCTCCGATGGGAGGTGTAAGTTAATTGATTTGACTCACTTCTGTAAAGTGGCTTTAAGTTACATGAAAGGATACTAGAGAACTAGAAAATGATAAGAATATAAAAAGATCAGCATGTTACAGCAATATTTACACTTATTCCACAACAGTCAGTACTGATGAAAGCAATCTGTGATTTTCACTGTTACTTTGCCTGCAATCTACAGATCTTAGCTGCATTGTTAAACCATAAAAACGATGACATTGTATTACAGTGTGAAGCAAACACCCGAAGAAACACAAGTTTAAGGTATATAGGAATCACTCATCTAGATGCAATGCAAAATAAACTAAAATTTTCCAAATTGTTACCCAACACTGTGGGTTGCAATACAAGTTCAAAAAGCAAAACATTATGTAAAGCAAATTCAACAACTTCAGTTTAAGACCAAATAAAGGTCCTATAAGACCACTAGAGGACGATTTCTTGTCCAAAATGAGGCAAAATCCCCTAAATTTTCAAACAAGGATACCGACAAGGCAGGATTACCCACCCTTAAAATACTATCATATTCAGTTGTTATGTACTCTGAAGAAGCAAAGACGAGGCATAATTTTCTTACTTTCTATATTTTAAGCACTTTTGTGAAAATTTCACCGAACACCACATGGTAAATTTAATCACCATTTTCGATTTCGACACAATTCTTACCCTGGATATAATGAGATTCAAACCCCAAGTATTTCCCTGTCAGTCGAGATCGGATGATGGCAGTGCTTAATCAATGGCGTTGCAGAATCATCAACCTGATCTTCATGTCGTTTGGCCTCAGGTGTTTTAACCGTCTTTCAAAATATTGACTTCGGTTTGTTTACAATAGAGAAATCTGTCACTTTTCCCGACGACCTCATCATTGTTTCAGCTGATTTGTGTTATTGTGCATATATTAAAAACGGGATAAAACTTGATGAATTTCATACAGTAATTACATTTTAATAAAGCAAATTTAAGTTCTGTTTTAGTATGATGATTCAAGACCATCTTTTTCGGCATTATGACTGTTTTTAGCTAACGGTCACGTAGTGACGAGGTGAGCTTTTGGGATCACTTTTTGTCCGTCGTCCGTCGTGCGTGCGTCCGTCCGTGCACGCGTGCGTGCGTAAACAATTTCTTCCAACGACATCTCATCCTAAACCACTGATCGGATTTTGTCCAAATTTCACAGGAATGACCCTTAGGTGGTCCACTTTCAAAGCTGTTCAAATGGTTCCGGTCCGTTGCGCATATAGATCACAGGAGCCAAAAATAGATTTTTTCACCGAAAACTTGAAAAATCTTCTTCTCTGAAACTGCAAGGCCCAGGTCTTTGATGCTTGGTGATGAAGCTTCATCTAGTGGACCCCTATCAAGATTGTACAAATTATAGTGCTGGGGCCAAAAATGCCCCCACCTCAGGGCCCTTTGGTTTTTGCAAGGGCTTATATAGGGAATCTCTTTAAAATCTTCTTCTCTGAAACTGCAAGGCCCAGGTCTTTGATGTTTGGTATGAAGCTTTTTGGATCTAGTGGACCCCTACCAAGATTGTTCAAATTATAGTGCTGGTGCAAAAAATGCCCCCGCCCTGGGGCCCTTTGGTTTTACATGGGCTTATATCTGGAAATTCTTAAAAAAATATTCTTCACTGAAACCGCAAGGCCCAGGTCTTTGATATTTGGTATGAAGCTTCATCTAGTGGATCCCGACCAAGATTGTTCAAATTATAGTGCTGGGGCCAAAAATGCCCCCACCCAAGGGCCCTTTGTTTTTATATGGGCTTATATAGGGAAAATCTTTAAATATCTTCTTCTCTGAAACTGCAAGGCCCAGGTCTTTGCTATTTGGTATGAAGCTTCATTTAGTGGACCCCTACCAAGTATGTTCAAATTAAAGTGCTTTGGTCAAAAATGCCCCCGCCCCGGGGCCCTTTTTACGTTTTACAGCTAGGCTTATATCGGGAAAATCTTTAAAAATCTTCTTCTCTGAAACTGCAAGGCCTAGGTCTTTGATATTTGGTATGAAGCTTCATCTTGTGGACCTCTATCAAGATTGTTCAAATTATAGCCCTGAGACCAAAAATGCCCCCGCCTCGTGGCCCTTTGGTTTTACATAGACTTATATAGCGAAGATCTTTAAAAATCTTCTTTTATGAAACCACATGGCCTAGGTCTTTGATATTTGGTGTGAAATTTCATCTAGTGGACCTCTATCAAGATTGTTCAAATTATAGCCCCGAGACCCTTTGATTTTGCATAGACTTATGTAGGGAAATCTTTAAAAATCTTCTTCTCTGAAACTGCTAGGCCAATGTCTTTTATATTTGGTATGGAACTTCATCTAGTGGACCTCTACCAAAATTGTTAAAATTATAGCCCTCGGGCCACAAATGCCCCCGCCCTTGGGCCCTTTGGTTTTACATAGTCCTACATCATAGTGTAGATTATATTTTCTTGTCCTTTGGGATCATTGTTTCCATTGTGGAATTGTGAAAATATCCGAGGGTCACTGATGAGGCCTAATTGGCCGAAACTAGCTAGTCTGGCCCATAAAACATGTACACACCATATTTTTCTCTTCTGTGGTGTATTCCTTGCTTCCAAAGGATAACCCTCTTATAGAACATATTTAACTTCACTACAGCTGGTGTGTGGGAATGTGTGGTGGGGGTAAAACGTCTCCCTGCCCTACATCATAGTGTAGATTATATTTTCTTGTCCTTTGGGATCATTGTTTCCATTGTGGAATTTTGAAAATATCTGAGGGTCACTGATGAGGCCTAATTGGCCGAAATTAGCTAGTCTGGCCCAGAAGACATGTACACACCATATTTTTCACTTCTGTGGTGTATTCCTTGCTTCCAAAGGATAACCCTCTAATAGAACATATTTACATGTATATAGAGATAATCTGTGAAAACCTTCTTCTCTGAAACAGCAAGGCCCAGGTCTTTGTTCAAATTATAGCCTTTGTTGATATTTGGTATGAAGCTTCACCTTTTTAGACCCCCCTCAAAATCATGCACATTATAGCCCTGGTGTCAATAATGGCCTTCCACGGAGCCCACTTATTACTCTATGGATCAGATGAGCGATCCAGGGCCATCATGGCCCTCTTGTGTTTTATATTAGGATCGTTTTTTTGTCTGTCATCCGTGCGTAAACAATTTCTTCAAATGACATCTCCTCCTAAACCACTGATCGGATTTTGACCAAACTTCACAGGGATGATCCTTAGGTAGAACCCTTTCAAAGTTGTCCAAATGGTTCTGGTCTGCTGCACATCAAGGTCACAGGAGCAAAAAATAGATTTTTTTTAATGAAAACTTAAAAAATTTCTTCTCTGAAACCACATGGCCGAAGTCTTTTGGTGTCTTTTATTGGTGGAGTAAGTTAATTGTATCAATTCCTGATCTTTGTTTTACTTCTACTTTGATATTTGGAATGAAGCTTCATCTAGTGGACCCCTACCAAGATTGTTCAAATTATAGTGCTGGGGCCAAAATGCCCCCGCCCGGGGGCCCTTTGATTTTGCATAGGATTATATAGGGAAAATCTTTAAAAATTTTCTTCTCTGAAACCGCAAGGCCCAGGTCTTTGATATTCGGTATGAAGCTTCATCCAGTGGACCCCTACCAAGATTGTTCAAATTATAGTGCTGGGGCCTAAAATACCCCCGCCCCAGGGCCCTTTGGTTTTACGTAGGATTACACAGGGAAAATCTTTAAAAATCTTCTTCTCTGAAACCGCAAGACCCAGGTCTTTGATATTTGGTATGAAGCTTCATCTAGTGGACCCCTACCAAGATTGTTAAAATTATAGTGCCCGGGCCAAAAATGCTCCTGCCCCGGGGCCCTTTAGTTTTACATAGGCTTATATAGGGAAAATCTTAAAAAAATCTTCTTTGAAACTGCAAGGCCCAGGTCTTTGCTATTTGGTATGAAGCTTCATCTAGTAGACTCCTACCAAGATTGTTCAAATTTTTTAGTGCTGTGGCCAAAAATGCCTCTGCTCCGGGGCCCTTTGTTTTTACATAGGCTTATATAGGGAAAAAAAACTTTAAAAATCTTCTTCTCTGAAACCCCAAGGCCCAGGTCTTTGATATTTGGTATGAAACTTTATCTAGTGGACCTCTACCAAGATTGATAAAATTATAGCACTTAGACAAAAAATGCCCCCGCCTCGGGGCCCTTTGGTTTTGCATAGACTTATATAGGGAAAATCTTTAAAAATCTTCTTTTGTGCAACCACAAGGCCTAGGTGCTTGATATTTGGTGTGAAATTTATCTAGTGTACCTCTATCAAGATTGTTCAAATTATAGCCGTGGGGCCAATAATGCCCCCGCCCGAGACCCTTTGGTTTGACATAGACTTATATATATAGGGAAATCTTTAAAAATCTTCTCTGAAACTGCAAAGCCCATGTCTTTGATATTTGGTATGGAGCTTTATCTAGTGGACCTCTACCAAGATTGTTCAAATTATAGCCCTTGGACCACAAATGCCCCCCCCCCCCGCCCCGGGCCCTTTGGTTTTACATAGACTTATATAGAGATAAACTTTGAAAATCTTCTTCTCTGAAACAGCAAGGCCCCTGTCTTTGATATTTGGTGTGAACCTTCATCTAGTGGACCGCTATCAAGATTGTTTAAATTATAGCCCTGAGTCCAAAAATGCCCCCGCCCGGAGCCATTTGCTTTTACATAGGCTTATGTAGGGAATATTAAACAAAAAATTCTTCTTCTCTGAAACCGCAAGACCCAGGTCTTTGATATTTGGTGTGAAGCTTCATCTAGTGGACCTTTGCCAAGATTGTTCACATTATAGCCTTTGTTGATATTTGGTATGAAGCTTCTCCTTTTTAGACCTCCCTCACATTATGCACATTATAGCCCTGGGGTCAATAATGCCCGTCTCCAGGGCCCACTTGTTACTCTATGGATCAGGTGAGCGATCCAGGGCCATCATGGCCCTCTTGTTAATGTTTCCTTTTTTGCGTATGTACCTTCCATTTTATGACAATTCGGTTGTACCCGCTTTCTCTCGGACTTGTTTTCGGTACTAGAAAGCGTCATTGTCACAAAACGGGTCAACTCAAAGCACCCGGGAACTTGCAGAATTATAAATGGCGAACAACACACACGTAGCAGATAGAGTCATTAACGTTTGCTTCGTATTTGTAAGTCGTTTTGGCCTTGGTCACGAAATCAGTTATGCAGTAATAGGAATATCATTTTAGTTTTTCGAATTCCACACCGGTTGCTTTTTCAACCACTATGGGTTTTCTAAATGAAGATGGAAATCGCGTTTTTCAGCAGTGTAATCAGAAACTGAAGATTTGTTGTCACGTGATAAACTTTTATAAAAATGAAAAGCAACATTAAAAAAGATTATAACAAAATTTATCGATATATTTTGCAGATTGGCATATTTCTTTGTTTAAACTGTTTCTGGAAAGTTCCTTTGAAAATTAGCCACAGTTCTTTAACAAGGAAATTATTATTATGTATGGTGATTGAATTGTGTCATCTTTCTACTGATACTACGATCGGTCTGTCATCTTTGACTATTACTCGCAGCAGATTTGCATCCCTGCTAATGATGCTCTTGGAGCATGACCCGACACAAAAAGTTCCGCTTTTGCGGATCAAAGCGGGGATGGGGTTTCTAGCAACAGAGACAGCATCCAATTCCTTTGGATAGGGGACGTTAATTTTTTTTTCTGCGCTGGCTTGTACACAAGTTGTTAATCGGTGCAAAGTATTGTTTGTAAGGAATTGACAACTGCCTATCTTGCATCGGATGAAGTGACAGAATGAGAGTAGAAAAAATTCACAGTCAGTCTCCATGAAACTTTGATTTGTGGAAACTCACATCACATAAAAGTAGGAAAGCATATTGCGGCATCTGACAGGGCCTACACTGTTTGCATAAAATTCAGCCATTTTTTTTTAGCTCACCTGTCATGTAGTGACGAGGTGAGCTTTTGGGATCACTTTTTGTCCGTCGTCCGTCGTGCGTGCGTCACAAATCCGGTTTATGGGCTTTTCCCATTATAAACTCCCATAGAGAAATTAAGCTCCTTAGCCGAAAAATAGCCCCTAAGTAGTAAGGTTTATGAGTTTATAGTGTTAACTTAACGGAATAAACCCATAAGGTTGGACAAAATATAACCCCTAACACTTATATGTTGGCCCGGACGTCCGTCCGTCCGTCCGTGCGTCCGTAAACAATTTCAAATAAGTATATCTCCAATACCCCATGGCCAATCTTGATCAAATTTCATGTGAAGCATCATCAGGTAGGGGGAAAGGCTGCATAAGGTTTTAAGGCTGATCAGATTGGATGGGAATTCTGGTTGCCATGGAAACATATAGCTCCCATAGACTTATAAAAGGGAAAACAATTAAAAATCTTCTTCTCTGAAACCACTGGGCCACTTAGATATTTAGCATGTAGCAAGGGCAAGTGGTCAACTACATATTTCCTGCCAATCATGCCCCTGGGTGCCAAATGGACCACACCCTTGGGCCCCTTCGCTCCCATAGACTAATAATGGAAAAAAAGCTTCAAAATCTTCTTCTCTGAAACCACAGGGCCCAGAGCTTAGATATTTAGCATGTAACAATTGCAAGTGGTCACCTACATAATTCCTGCCAATCATGCCCCTGGGTTCAAAAAGGGCCACGCCCCGGGGCCCCTTCGCTCCCATAGACTCATAATGGAAAAATAAGCTTCAAAAATCTTCTTCTCTGAAACTAAAGGGCCCATAGCTTATATATTTAGCATGTAGCAATGGCAGGTGGTCACCTACATAATTCCTGCCAACCATGCCCCTGGGTTCCAAATGGGCCACGCCCCGGGGCCCCTTCGCTCCTATATACTCATAATGGAAAAAAAGGTTAAAAAATCTTCTTCTCTGAAACCACAGGGCCCAAAGCTTAGATATTTAGCATGTAGCAACGGCAAGTGGTCACCTACATAATTCCTGCCAATCATACCCCTGGGTTCCAAATGGGCCACGCCCCGGGGCCCCTTAGCTCCCATAGACTCATAATGGAAAAAAAAGCTTCAAAAATCTCCTTCTCTGAAACCACAGGGCCCAAAGCTTATATATTTAGCATGTAGCAATGGCAGGTGGTCACCTACATAATTCCTGCCAATCATGCCCCTGGGTTCCCAATGGGCCACACCCCGGGGCCCCTTCGCTCCCATAAACTCATAATGGAAAAAAAAGCTTCAAAAATCTTCTTCTATGAAACCACAGGGCCCAGAGCTTATATATTTAGCGTGTAGTAACGGCAAGTTGTCACCTACATAAGTTCTGCCAATCATGCCCCTGGGGTCCAAACGGACCACGCCCCGGGGCCCATTATCTCCTATAGACTCATAATGGAAAAAAGCTTCAAAAATCTTCTTCTCTGAAACCACAGGGCCCAGAGCTTAGATATTTAGCATGTAGCAAGGGCAAGTGGTCAACTACATAATTCCCGCCAATCATGCCCCTGGGTTTCAAATGGGCCACACCCTGGGGCCCCTTAGCTCCCATAGACTCATAATGGAAAAAAGCTTCAAAAATCTTCTTCTCTGAAACCACAGGGCCCGGAGCTTAGATATTTAGCATGTAGCAACAGCAAGTGGTCACCTACAGAATTCCTGCCAATCATGCCCATGTGGTCCAAACGAGCCACGCCCCGGGGCCCCTTAGCTCCTATAGACTCTTAATGGAAAAAAAGCTTCAAAAATCTTTGTCTTTGAAACCACAGGGCCCAGAGCTTAGATAATTAGCATGTAGCAATGGCAAGTGGTCACCTACATAAATCCTGCCAATTATGCCCCTGGGGTCCAAATGGGCCACGCCCCGGGGCCCCTTAGGTCCCCTAGACTCATAATGGAAAAAAGCTTCAAAAATCTTCTACTCTGAAACCACAGGGCCCAGAGCTTAGATATTTAGCATGTGGCAATGACAAGTGGTCACCTACATAAATCCTGCCAATCATGCCCCTGTGGTCCAAATGGGCCACACCCTGGGACCCCCTTAGCTCCCATAGACTCTTAATGGAGAAAAGCCTCAAAAATCGTCTTCTCTGAAACCATAGGGCCCAAAGCTTAGATATCTAGCATGTAGCAACGGCAAGTGATCACCTACATATTTCCTGCTAATCATGCCCCTGGGGTCAAAATGGGCCATGCCCCTGTGCCCCTTAGCTCCCATAGACTCATAATGGAAGAAAGCTTAAAAAATCTTCTTCTCAGAAACTGTGAAGCACAGAACTTAGATATTTAGTCCAAATTGGCCAAATCCTGTGGCCCCTTAACTCCAACAAACTTATAATTGAAAAAAAGCTTCAAACATCTTCTTTGAAACCATGAAATACAGACCTTAGATATTTAGTATATAGCAACACAAAATGGTCGCCTACATAAATCCTGCCAACCATGCCATTTGGGTCAAAATTGGCCAAGCCCCAGGGCTCATTAGCTTCTATAGACTTATACTGGAAAAAAACTTTAAAAAATCTTTTTTTCCAAAACCATAAAGCACCGATTTTGTTTGATTTGAGGTTTTACATCCCTGTCAACACTATAAAGGTCCTTTTGGAGATGTCTCTTCCAATTTTGTGGGACTTCTACCTGACATTGAGATGAAGTTACATCTCAAGCCCTGTCGCCCAATGAAACCAATAGGGTTTATAAGCATGGACACCGCTTTGCCTGAGCTTAGATATTTAGTATGTAGCAATGTCAAGTGGTCTCCTACACTAATGATTTTCTGGTACACAGGTGAGCGATATAGGGCCATTGGGCCCTCTCGTTTTAAATAAATTTTGAAGAGAAACACAACCTGGCATTCCTAAATTTAAAAAAAAATGGACTTGCACCCTTATATAAGGTGGAAGATTCGATTTTGTATAGAATAGGTAAAGAATAATCAAAGCGCCAAAGGCACCGAAATGACAGATTTAATGAGAAAATCATAACGCTGTGAAAACTTAGAGAAAATCTTTCTAAAAAGATATTAAAATTTAGAAAAGTAGTTCTCCAAATTCCATTATATGATCTGTTTGCAGATTTCGATACACCGGTAGTATTATGAAATGCCATGTTTCAAATTTTTGAAAGAAACTGTTTAAGTTTTCAAAACCAAACATTAAAATTCAAGTTTTAACAATGCAACTGTCCATAAGTAACAGTTTTTGTGTGGTCGGTTGTGGTTACCTCTCCCAAAAGATACTCTATGGGAAAGAGATCGGAGGAGAAAGTCTTTGACTTTAAGAAATTTTTGAGTAAGAACAGAACTACGAGTCCGCACGTAATCCTACTGGATAATATATCCCGACATACCGAACTTTTTCCTTCATAGGCGGCGATCGGAATAAGTCGTAAATTTCCGTTAAAACCTATCTGGGCGAGATATTCGAGTTATCTCCCTGTACACCACTGGGATCAAGGTACAGAATAGCCAATATCTTTTCTCAAGTCGCTGACCTCAGGGAATCATTAATCATATATCTGCAGATACGACACTTTGATCTACCTGTAGGTATTCAAAGGAGCGCTGAAGTAGTGCTCAAATTAAGGCTATCTAAATGTGAAAAAGAACTTCTTGAAGTAACAACCATGCCTTTTCATTTCGAGCCATCTAGTATGAACGAACATATTTAACATATTGAAGAGCTACATTATGTAGAATTGCTTAATAATAATTATAATAATAATAATAATAATAATAATAACAATAATAATAATAATAATTATTATAATTATCAATATTATTATTATTATTATTAGTAGTTTTTTTGTTTTTGTTTTTTATTATTTATTTATTTATTTATTTATTTATTTAATTATTTATTTATTTTTGACATGTAGGTTATTGGGTCTATATCTCTTGTCAGTTTCTTGTCCAGTGATTTTAAATAAGGATTGAGGTCATATATGATAGGTGAATCTCTTGACTCCGATCTTTTTATGCATTTATTTTGTCTATTTATTTAAATAAATAACTCTATGAAAAATATTGTTAGCCAATCACGAACACACGCCTATAAGACTCGATCAAGATGAACTCAGATTTTGTTTGTTTGTTTGATTTGAGGTTTAACGTCCCCGTCAACACAGTAAAGGTCATTTTGGAGACGTCGCTTACAATTTTGTGGGACTTTTACCCGACATTGAGATGAAATGGCATCTCAAGCCCTGTCGCC
Source organism: Lucinisca nassula (assembly GCA_963580285.1). NCBI lineage: Eukaryota > Metazoa > Mollusca > Bivalvia > Lucinida > Lucinidae > Lucinisca > Lucinisca nassula. The sequence continues at coordinate 147,865,543 of OY757019.1, read as the reverse complement.
AAATGAAATCAATAGGGTTTATTAGCATCCGCCTCGCACCGCGGTTCCTGGACATGCAGGCTTAGATCCTCTAAGCGGTTTACCAGTACTATTGTGCGGGCCGGATTCAGGTCTGCGTGGAAGCATCATGCAGCCCATATTTCTTCAAGCCCCTATGGGCGGGAGCCGAGATGAACTCAGATGAGAAAGTTCATACATTAAAACCTATTTTGTTCCATGACGAAAACACGCCTATACATATACTTTGTAAATTTTACCACCAAAAAATGAAAATTTTCAGATGAAAAAAAAGAAGATATTTTTCTGATTTCTGCTCAAGTCGGTTCTAACGAGTATCCACAATCTATGTTTTTAAGAAGAAATAAGAAAAATAATGTATACCCCTGCAAACCCAAGTTTTACTATTAGAAAGTGGGGTTATAAGGTGTCAAATTGTCGTGATGGTCTGCCGCAGTCATAATTGACACCTTAAGAGTTAACATTACACCGATATACAATATATTGTATAAGATATTTCCTGAATAATTAAAAGGACGCTATAAAGTAACTTATAGGTGAACACGTTTTGAAAAATGTTGTATTCCCAAGTCATGATTGACACCTTAAGAGTTAACACTATACCGATATACAGTATATTGTATAACATATTCCCTGAATAAGGACGCCATAAAAGTTACATAATGTGTAAACACATATAAGCCTATTTATTTATTTATTTATTTATTTATTTATTTATTTACTTATTTATTTATTTATTTATACGCGCCTCCGTGGCCTAGTGGTTAAGAGCGCTGACTCTTGATCATTAGGTCTCTCACAGCTGTGGTTCGAGCCTCGCTCGGGTCACATGTGAGACGCCAAGTTCTGCAACGGAAGGTCAGGTAGTTTTTCTCCGGGTATTCCGGTTTTCGCCCGCCTCTGATTAACGATCGGCTCGATATGAGTAAAATAATCTTGAAAGGGCCGTAAACCGCCCCCCTCCCCCCAAAAAAAATGTATTTATTAATACAAGGCCATTTCACACATATTTGAATCGGCTGTAATGTTTTGTCCTAAACAATTTTAACACAATTTCGAAAAATGTTGTTTGTCGAGCTATGGTTGACACTTTAAGAATTCAAGAAAGATATAAAAAGTGCCTTAAAAGTCGGTCACAGAAGGTGATTACAGATACGGCATATTTATTTATTTATTTATTTATTAAAATGAGGCATGCAATTAATATGTGAATGGGCTGCAATAGTTTTATGATCAAATCACAAAAACACCCCATATTACCCACTTTTATGTAGTAAAATATAGATCATTATTTTTCTTATTTCTGCTGAAACATGTATTGTTGTTTGTCGTAAGAACCGCCTCGCTGAGGTGGAACTAACGATTCCATCAATTTATGTTTCGAGAAGTCATACGAAAAGTAGCAACTTTTATTTTATCTGAATGCTTTCATATTTTGGTGATAAAATGTTCAATATTTTCTAATGGGCGTGTTTTCGAAATTAATCAACTCAAAACCTGGAAAATGCCATCTGCACTAGTTATGATTTACACTTTAAGAGTTACTAAAACTGTACATAAATCAAGACACCTTACAAATTGTCTATCGAATCAATCACAAAAAGTGAACAATGATGAGACTGTTACTTTATTTATTTATTTATTTATTTATTTATTTATTTATTTATTTATTTATTTATTTATTTATTTATTTAATTTAATTAATCAAATTGCTATCTTCAATATTATGATTGGCACTTTAAGGGTTACACATGATTGACACTTTTAAAGATTAACAGATAGTGGGGGACGACGGGCACGCGCCAACTCATTGTTAAATTAAAGCACGTTTGTTATCTTCGTCATCACGATAACACACCTATATAATTCTGACCCACGTGTACCCCACTTTTATATAGTAATACTGGGGTTTAAAGGGGTATACATTATTTAATTGACTGTTACTCTAAAACCTCAAATCAAACAAGCAAAAGAAATGCCTTTATTAATCTTTAAACAAAAGACATACCTTTGATATGCGGAAAATAGTGGAAAATTTCGGACAGAGGACGGTTTCTACTAAAGTAGATTCTTTCATTTCTGAATTATTATAACAATTGTTTGTATCGCCTTATATTGTCATTATATATGATGGATTGAGATAATTAAATATTTGATTGATTGATTGATTGATCCAGCTCTCATCACAAAAACACACCTATATTATTGTGACTCCTTAAATAAGTTCTGAATAGTTAGATCCTTTGGAAGCAAAGAATACACCAAATAAACGAAAATAGCAGACTCGGTTTTATTGAGTCTGTTCATGACCAGTACTGTAATGTGCAACACCGGCCACGCCCTCTAGTACCGGATTAAGCAGAACTCTATTTTCAAAATGATTCTAAATGAACCCAATGGTTCCAAAGGACCAGAAAATATAATCTGCACTATGATGGATGTACGGGGAGACTTTTTACGGCCGCCACACGGCACAGCACCAGCTGCAGTGAAGATAAATAAGTTTATACAGTAAAACTGGGGTTTACAGTAGTATACATGTACATTATTTTTTTCTTATTTTTGATCAAAACAAAGATTGTGGAAAATCGTTAGAACTGCCTCACCGAGTTCCTATAATCTTTTTTTGGAACAGAAGTATGAAAAATAGCAGAATTTTCTATCTAAGCATTTTCACTTTTTTTGTGGTAAAATTTGTCAGTATAGGCGTGATTTCGTAATGTGAATTTAGACAATTTAGACAATTCCATTTTTATTGACGGTGGTTTAGTCAAAGTCATCAACAGGATTGCAGTTCTGAATAGTTAGATCCTTTGGAAGCAAAGAATACACCAAATAAACGAAAATAGCAGACTCGGTTTTATTGAGTCTGTTCATGACCAGTACTGAAATGTGCGACACCGGCCACGCCCTCTAGCACCGGCTTAAGCAGAACTCTATTTTCAAAATGATTCAAAATGAACCCAATGATCCCAAAGGACCAGAAAATATAATCTGCACTATGATGGATGTACGGGGAGACTTTTTACGGCCGCCACACGGCACAGCACCAGCTGCAGTGAAGATAAATAAGTTTATACAGTAAAACTGGGGTTTACAGTAGTATACATTATTTTTTCTTATTTTTGATCAAAACAAAGATTGTGGAAACTCGTTAGAACTGCCTCACCGAGTTCCTATAATCTATTTTTGGAACAGAAGTATGAAAAATAGCAGAATTTTCTATCTAAGCATTTTCACTTTTTTGTGGTAAAATTTGTCAGTATAGGCGTGATTTCGTAATGTGAATTTAGACAATTCCATTTTTATTGACGGTGGTTTAGTCAAAGTCATCAACAGAATTGCAAACAGTGTATATCTGGAGAAAAGACGGCTCATCCTTAGCAGTCGCACCATGCTCTACACTGTTTGCAAAGTAACTGTGCGGACAGGCAGAGTTGAAACTCATTAACAGAAATTAACAGAATAGCAAACAGTGTTTTGTTCTGCACAAAACATAGATTGTTGGTGCTCGTTTGAACCCCCTCGATGAGGCGAATGTGCACTGTACTGGTTAACCGCTTACGTATAAGCTTGCTCAGGAAAAGTGTGGACAGGTAAACTGACCGTCTCAAAACTGACCTAAATAGTGTTGACTGGACCGTTAAACTCCAATACAAACAAACAAAATCAATCACTGGCTTCAGACTGCCAATTAACTTTTCATGGTGGTTTTAATCGACATTTAATCGCCATTTCACAGTTAATGATTTCGACAATTTTTGTCCTTTTGACATATTTGCCGCTCATTCATAATGAATGAAAACATAAATGTAACAAAATTGAGACAAAATAAAATAAAGAAATCCGAGAAATATAACCACTGTATCAAGTATATTATCCGCATGTTGTTTATTACTAGTAATTACAAAATTAATACAAAAAAAGCCTTACAGGTTTGATACGATTTCTGATACATATAATGTGGACTTAGCGATTTTCGCATCAATAACACTGCAGTACTGAAAAACAGCTTATAAACGATTTTTAAGCTCTCGGGGAAGCAATTTATCATTTTTCAGTAGAAATAAACTTTATATCATCGTAAACTTTGAACAACAGTCTAACAGTATATATTAGTGACTTAATTACAAACAAATCATTTCTATTTAATATTAGCAACCAAATATGGAAATCTGAACGTGTTTTTAAAAAATGCATTGCCTTCTAGGGAGCATATAGGCATGACATTAAATTGCAGATGGAAGCAATAAGAATTAATCATTCATCATTTTGAAATGCACCAAATAAAAACTGAATAATTTTCTTACATGAGGATAACAGTGACTTTTTTCTAGTGTTAAGGATAAAGAAGATACGAGGAGTTAAGATTTTTTCCTTCTTTATTTTATTATAAAAAAACCTGCAAATTATACAGGTAACTTTAACTGCCGATTTTCTACGGAAATCGATATTCAACTCGGTACTTTCCGGCGAATGAAGGAAAAAGTTCAACATGATTCTGAGCGGAAGGTCGAAGCACTTGATCGATGTAACGTCTCGCTGGTCAGTTCACGTCTCAGCCATGAGCTTGACTGTTCTTAATGACATTAAGCTGCATTCGCTAACTGCATGCAATGCCACGCCACACAAATTCGCTTGTTCCATCCGATATGTCACGCTCTATTACGCACGTGTCGCCTCTGCATACCTTAGACCAATAGGTCGAAACACCCGGAAATGATAATTGGCGTGATTCACGTTGAAGAGCGATTTGCCACTGAAACGCATATCACGACAGTCGCTTAGACGCCAATTTACGAATTTCATGCACCAGCGTAAGTTTTCCGTACGGTGTCGACGGGTTAACTTTGGTCTTGACAGGGGGCGTCTAGCTCTCAAAGGGCGAAGAACAGTGTCAGTGCTTATTAGTCGGTAGTTGAGACCACTTTTTATCTACAGGCACATTGTAGCAGCTGCCAGCGGAAATCTGTTTCGCATATGAGTCTGACGGATGAATCGATCATGACGTACTGACGTCGGTCTTCTGCTATGTCGACGTTCACTAGAGCCTTCTGTATATAGTAAGATGATTCTACAATAGATGGCAGATAACACACATGTCTATCTGTCTATCTCTATATACTGCCTCACACCCACGCGGGCATTCTAGGCAGGTGTGCGCTGTCGTGCTGAAATAAGAAGGAAAATATAGACAAAAGTTAAGAGGGGATAGTGAGAGGATAAAAGATGATAGGGATTAAAAACAGTTGGTGAGGTAGAGAAGTTAAAAATTCTTGTAAGTGTGGACCTGGCGGAAGGTCATTGAGTGGCAATTTTTAGAAATCGAAGTTTTAGGCTGTATGTAGTCTGGCATGGGTATTGCCACTAGCCCGTAGACAATCTGGTAGAATAGACATAGGCGAGCGTCTGACCTTCTTTATTGGAGGGTCCGCAAGCCTAGACCTTCAAGCATCGTTGTAACACTGGACCTGGAATCATAATTGTTAGTGGTCCATCTAGCGGCTCGGCGCTGTATTTTTTGGATTTGAGCTGTTTTGTCTTTAGTGTTGGGATCCCATATCTGGGAAGCGTATTCGAGTTTGGGGCGGACAGCATGTTGTAGGCAGTCTCTCTCACTTTAGGTCTGCACTGCAATTCCTTTCTTTAAGCTCCTCTGAGCATTTGTCACCTTAAAGATGAGCAAATTCTTCCTGTCTTCTTTGCTGTAATATTAACGATATTTAGCGTTATCCTTAATCCTATTTACTATCTAATGAGGCCGTAGTAAAGGTACCAGGTGACCATTTTTTTATTCTTGTATTGGAGTTTAACAGCCCAATCAACACTGTCTAGATCATTTTAGCCGGTCACTTTACCTATCCACACTATTACTGGGCAGGCGTATCCGTAAAACAATTTACCACATCACAAAAACACGCCTATATAATTTTGACCCCCCCCGAACCTCTCTTTTATAAAGTAAAACTGGGGTTTCCGGTGTATACCTCATTTTTCTTTTTTCTGCTCTAAAATATAGATTGTGGGTACTCGTTAGAACCGCCTCGATGAGGCGGTTCTAACGAGGACCCACACTATATGTTGAGCAGAAATAAGAAAATATCACAATTTTTCATCATAAAAATTTCATTTTTTTTCGGCGATAAAGGTGGCAATGTATTTGTATAGGCGTGTTTGCGTATTGAGTTCAGTGAACATTCTTTCGCCAGAAACTGACAACTGCATGGCCTTCTTGATTCAGAAATAAGATACTTAAGAATAATGTTGTATTTATAGTTTGTGCTTACTGATTTTACAAAACTAAAGTATTTCAGGTGTCAATGGATGAATAGGTTATGCATTTCGGTAATAAAAGATGTTGTTCAGATTGTTAACTTGTGTTTATACGTGTAAGACATGTTGATATCTTAGACATTGATGATATAAAAGAAATGAAACATGTGAAATAAAATTACATGCAAAGGCAGTAATACTGATTTATATTTTTAGGCTACAAGGGAGGTAATACATCAAATATCAATGAGATTTTGGTATTCCCTGTTTCAAATGTTGTTTTAGAATCAGCTGTTTGCGTTCATATTGTTTGTTAAACTTGCAGAAAGACTTACAAAATTTTGTTGAGAATTAAATTTTGTTCACTTGAGCGAATATCTGAATTGGAAAAAACTAGGCTACATAGCTTCTATGAAAATGAAGTAGCCATTTTTTTGGAAATTACCTAACATATGCTCGGTAAAATGCGTGGACCAGATTGAATCAAGTTCTTGAGTTTCTCGAGCTCTGATTTTTACAAAAGTCAGTGCTCTAGCAGAATAAGGACTTCTGTATCAGAGTTGCTATTTTCGGGCCTACTGACCATAAAAATATTTTATGAAATTTAGTAAATTTATATATATCGAACTGCTGGGGTAACTAAACCGTGTCAGAATCCCTGCCACTGTTTGTCATGCAATGGTTAGCAATGCCTCAAATTTTCACCGACTGTGGCAAATGCATGTGAGTGGTTAAAGGCGGGAAATTAAGCACTTGGTAAAAATCACAGTTATACACTATAATGCAGCCGGTGAAAACTCGGATCAGTCTGGGCATCTGTGAATTACGACCGCATTTAGTTGCTGTTAAATTAATTTTAACTATTGGAGGTTCCTTTTGTCCGCGTGTTGAGGAGAAATTCATTTTCAATGCAAGCCGTCGGTCCGTTTTCATTGAAAATCTCAGCGATCTTTCTTTACTGTTTGTGGAGAAATTTTGTTCATTTCATTTTTTCTCGCGGTTCCATGTTAGTCTGTTTCTTCCTAAAACACATAAGTGGGATGGGTTAGGAAAATTCTGAAATGGGAACTTCTAAAGGAAAGATTTTGCTCTCTAATAGGAAGCAAAATCTTTCACTTAAAAGAGTAACCACAGATGATACTGGAAGACTACATTTTCGTTTTTTTATATCTCCTTTAGTCTATTAGAAAACTTCAGAACACTTTCATTCTTTCGAAGAGATTGATCATGAAATCTTTTCTACGGTCATTCTCTCCCTTCGACTGATTCAAGAAGGGCAGTTGTCAGTTCTGAAGAAAGAACATCAGGTCATCGGTCCGTTTGTTTGCTGATGATTGCATCCTGTATAGGAACATATATTCTCCATCTGACTGTCTTATTTTACAAGATGACCTGGATCAACTTGCACAGTGGGAGGCCGCTTGGCCGATGAAATTCAATGTGTCCAAATGTCATTCAATGAGTGTGTCACGACACCCTCTGGTTCGACTATACACTTCACCAGCAAATTTTGGAGCATGTTCAATCTGCCAAATATCTTGGTATCACCATCACTGACGATCTTGATTGGGGTCAACATATCTCTGAGATTACATCTAAAGCAACTAGGACTTTAGGATTCCTTAGACGTAGCTTGGCCTTTGCACCTTTGTCTGCCTAGGTGCAAAGGCCAAGTTACGTCTAAAGATCCTAAAGTCCTAGTTGCTTTAGATGTAATGTTGTCTATGTAGTATGGCATAACCACTGAGGAGCTCTTGTAGAATTAGCGGAGCACTGGTTAATGATGGCTGAGTAGTAATATAATGGTGGACAAAAAGGGTCAAAATGACCGATACCGGTCTACCCGCATTTTAGATATACGGGTACACCCGTAAATTGCAGGTACACCCCTAAATTTGCAGGTACACTCTTATTTTAAATGCGGGTGTACCCGTAAATTTGCAGGTACACCCGCATTTAGCGGTCTACCCGCATTTTACAAGTACACCTGCATTTTAAGGGTACACCCCTATATTTGCGGGTACACCCCTAAATTTACGGGTGTACCCGCATCTTAAAATGCGAGTGTACCTGAAAAAAATAGGAGTGAACCCGTAAAATGCAGGTCTACTCGTAAAATGCAAGTAGACCGCTATTTCTTATTTTCCAATTATCCAATCAAAATGCCGCTTACATATCCACATTTTTGTTTGACATTTTGAGAAAAATGTATTCAAGTTTGTAGTCTGTACTTTATGCACAAAATGATTAAGTGTTAAAACAAACGGGCAAATAAATAAATAAATAAAAATCATTACGAAGCATCTAGAGCGTTTATTGCACCCTTGAAAAAATCTCGGGATATGCTGTCTGATTTTATATATTAAAATTTAATTAAGAGTATAATAAAAAAAAAGTGTATTTACTTTCCTGTCATTTATTAATTTATTTACACAGATTATCATGTGGGGTTTAGTTCCAGATATACAATGTTGAAGCATAAAAAAACGCCTATATATGTTTGACCCCCTGAAATCATTTTGTGAAACTGGGGTTTATTGGGGTATACGTTATTTTCCATATTTTTGCTGAAAACATAGATTGTTGGTACTCTTTAGTACTCTTTAGCTGAAGCGGTTCTAACGAGTACCCACCATCTATGTTTTGCACCAGACTTGACAAAACTAAAGTATACCCTTGTTAATCCCCAATTTTCTTTATGTATGGTTTGGTCTTCAAGGGTATCAAATACGCATGACGAAGATGACTCGAATCGCCCCCGCCCATCGGGGTCTATGAATTATATTTGTCTGCACAGTGCTTCCGCGCAGAGCTGAAACCGATCGAACTTGAGTACGGGTAAACAGCTTAGGTCTAAGCATGCCAAGGAAAAGTAATGCGAATCGGACCGCTACTAAAACATCAGCGGTTTCTTTGGAAGGTTGGGCTTGAGATGTCATTTCATCTCAATGTCGGGTAAAATCCCACAAATCGGAAGCAGCGTCTCAAAAATGGCTTTCATAGTGTTGACGGAGACGTACAACCTCAACTCAAACAAAGAAACAGATAACTCGAAACGTTTTCTTATTTCGAAAGAATGTTTCCTGTTTCCTATCAAAGAAAAAGTGTGTGTCTTGTGGGTGGGGGGATGGGGGGAAGGGGTGGGGCGGCAAACTCATTGGCTTTTGTCTGAAAAAAAAAACCCGCAACTTTTCGTTTTTTGGTGGTAAAATTTTAAGGCGCGTTTTCGTAATGTCTTGTAATATTTAAACAACGAATAAGAATGTGCGATTAAGACGCGGAAGCACAGACAGATGCATGTACTCGTATGTGTTTGCGGTGTGTGTTTAAGTTTTAGTTTCACAAACAACTAAGGTAAAGTGGATACGGGCCTACTACCACTACCATTATAACTGTAAATACCACTATTAATATCACTATTATTTCTGCCATAACTACTACAACTACAACTACTACTACTTGGGCAGGCTTAGATCCTCTTAGCGGTTTACCAGTACTCGTGTGCGGTCGGTTTCAGCTCTGCGTGGAAGCATCATGCAGCCCATCTATTTCTTCAAGCCCCGACGGGCGGGACCGGTCTATTACAGTCACTAGTACAAGTAATTGTCGTAGTAGTAATTGTAATAGCAGAAGTAGTAGTACTACTACTACTACTACTAGTAGAAGTAGTAGTTGTAGTAGTAGTACTACAACTACTGCTACTACTAGTAGTAGTCGTAGTAGAAGTAGTAGAAGAAGCAGTGTTACAAGATGGAATCGGAAACCTCTCTGGTGCTTATGCACGTCTAAATTATTTTAGTAGGTGTATGGTAAGGCGGTGCGAGTGAAATATTTTAGGTGAAATACGGCAGGCAAAATGTGCTGCACCATGCACAAGTCATGCACATATCATACGATGTATGCATGAGTGGTTTGTGGAGATCTGTTTTTACAATACAGTGGACCGCTATAAGGCTGATTGCTATAAAATTTGCCTAAAAATCGCCAACCGCAAAATTGTGCAATATATAATTTTCATTCCAGTCACGTGTTGTGTGTGTGTTCGTTTTGACGGGAGTTATGCCATTGATTTATAGGGTCGTTTCATCATTTTTCCCTATGAACGCATATCCATTATCTACTCGATTTTTGCTATCTGGCTTTAATTGTGGACGGTATCTTCACCTCGCCACGATTTTAGCGAGCTAATATGAGTATGCATGATTTTCCGGTAGTATTCATAGATATAAAAACCCTGAAAAAACGAACACTATTCAGCAGCAGGTCAAGTTGTAACGATTTCACACAACATAGTGACGGGACAATGAAAGTATATTGAAAGGTAAGTAAAATCTATGTTTAGTATTATTTTTGTATGAACATGCTTGTAGGTTTTGGAGGGGTTTACTTCTAGTATAACCCAACTTTCTGAAGCCTATTCTGAATTCACTTTTGAAACCTCTGTGGTGTAGTGATTAGGCTACTAGCTTCACTAGCTAGACGTAGCAGGGCCGATCCCAGGCTTCTCCAGAAGTAGAATGAGTCTTTTAAGCGAGGTCCTGTCTCATTCTGACCCTAGATGTTGGTGAGACGTAAAGTTTGGAGACCCGCTCATTCTAGATTCATTTAGGCTTTTATAAACCCCTTTTGTAGCATATAATTAATAAGCGTCGGGTCACTTGTTCGATCCATGACTTTTGACTAGCTGTGGTTAGAAAACCGTGGTCCCGTCTCTATATGATATTAGGTGAAGAGGGGACGTAAAAATAAGACGGGTTTAACCATATCTTCATCATCAGGGCAAACTCTTACAAGAGCCTGTCGGGTTATCCATGATGATAAACCATGATGAATTTGATTTCACAAGCATGTTCACGTTGAGTAGAAATAATTTTGTTCAAGAAGAATTACGAGTTCATTTTGTAATGATGCCGCTTTTGTTTGAGAACTCGGTTTGTGCATGTATGCACATAAAAAGAACGTGATGATGATAAGTGAAAGTATTTGGTCGCCACACGTCATAACGGCCTGAGCGGCGTGGATGACGTCAGCTGCGTCATAAGCGTCAAGAGGACGGTTGAGACGTGGTGCCTACCAAATACAGAAAGAATTTACGACAAACAGTGTTGGCCCTTATGAGACACTTACAAATGTTGTGGAGAATAGATGAACATCTTCCTGTTGGTAGTTTCTATCTGTTGTAAATGTAATGAATTTGTGAATAGCTATATTTGTGAGCCGTGTCGCGGAGAAGGATATGAAATACAGTTTGTTATGTTTCCTGTAATTGGCGGCTGACCCGGTAGCGCAAAGGCTTGGTCTGTTCATTTGCCTCTTACTTGTGATAATGTAGTGAGCACGAATTTGATGAGTATTATCCTCAGTAGTAGTGAGCATTAATTGATTTCTGTAGTGCTCAGTAAGGAAACATAAACTTTGTGTATTCTTGTGTCAAGCGGTGGGTGCTGATAATTTGATGCACAGTCAAGTTGAGTTCTGTTGTGCGGTTATTTGTCGCATGCTCCAATCAGCCTGTGTGTCTGGTCGACGCATGAGAAATAACGGTATATGCATGAACATATTTTTACTTCTCCGGGAGGGGGATCATGATATAGCATGTATGTTTTGTGAACTGTATCTTAGTCCAATTACCGTAATTTGCAGGCACAACAATGTGTGGTGACCTGCTGCTCCCTGCAAAATAGCAGCAAGTACTGGTACGACGCTGTCGGTTAGTGTCCAGCAAGGGCGGACAGACCCAATAACAGACGTCGAAACCAAAATAAACAGGTCGTAGAAAGCAAACTGAGACCATTCTAAACAGGTCGTATAAAACAACCTGCAGGTGATTCAGGCGATTCAAACGAAGAAGTAACCGGGACTTCAAGTTCGTCAATCGATAAATGATATATATCAACCTGTTGTCGACAACAAGGTCGACAAACTAGTTCACACCAGTGCGCGAGAGGGGGGTTCACCCTAAGTGAACTTATAATCTGGCCAGTCGCGTCTTGTGTTGTTTCTTTTTCTTATTTTGTTTTGTTATTTGCTTCTATAGACACTCACGCCAGCCCGTTCCGAGCACAGAACATTGTTTTGCCTTCGGGACGTATCGTGGGTGCGCTATAGAAGCAAAAAAATATGATGTTTTGTGTAAGTATTGTTGTATAAAGATACTGTAAATAATTAATGTCATTCATTTGATATCTTTCTTGTTCCTTACCCCACAGCTGCTTGTACACTTGTCAGAGATCACGCTCTGTTGTCTTGTCAGCAGCGGGGTTTGCGGGACGCCGTAAACCCACATGTAACATATGGTGTCAGAAGTGGGATTTGATATCTGGCGGGTGGTGGAACAGCACATTGATGCTCTGAAACATCAATTTCAAAAAAAAAAAAAATAAAAAAATAAAATAAAATAAAAAAAAATAAAAAAATGCATTGACAGCCACATTTGCAAATTAACTTGAATCTTCCTTCCTGCGTTGATGAAGTGCGAAACCCATGTATTCAACTAAATGGATACTGACAAGGTCAAAATTTTTGAGCAGGAAGGCAAGGCAAACCCCACTTTTTCTTGGTAACGAAAAATTTTAGTAGACCCAACTTAATTGTGTTACCTGACATTCTACTAAGTTAAACTGGAGTTACTTATTGATCTTACCCACACATGGTTCTGACGTAGTGACGTTAACAATTTACTGACGTTGACATAATATTAACGCTGTGGCTTTAGGTTAGGTATGACGTAATAGAAACATTAATTGTAACTTGTTATGATCGGAGTTTTGTAATGTGATGAAACTTCGGATTGTAGCTTTTTACTGTAAACGTCGTCAATTTATGGCGTCATAATAGACTACCAGTACGTAACTTCATACTTTTCTAAAAGTGATTGACATTTCAAATCGCGTGTGCTTTAATATCTAACAGTTTATTTAGATTAACGCGTAAAACATATATCTTAACGTTTTAGTTAAGCCCATTCAATCATCACTGATCATAACTGATCGGTTTATAGTGGTTTTGAAAGTAACGTGAGATTTACGTTATCAATAATGGAGCGTTTAATGCAAATTGGAAATTGGAAAGGAGTTAGGTTATGAGGGGAAAAATTTGTTAAGGAGCAGCATGATATTGAGCGGGCAGAAAGGCAAGAGCAAAGGGATTTAGAAAGGTTAAGGTCTGAGGAAAAGGAAAGGGCACATGAACTAGCTAAGTTAGAAGAAAAGGAAAAGGAAAGGGAGGAAACGAAAAGGAAAGGGCACATGAACTAGCTATGTTGAATGTTAATAAGGAACTTGAAATGACACGCATTCAGGGTGAAAGGGAGGCAAAAGAGATTAGTGAGGCCCATTTAGAACAAATAAAACATGGGTTTGAGCTACAGCACAAAGAATTAAGGAATCAATTAGAAATGCAGAGAGCGAAGCTCGAGCTAGAAGTTGAAAAGCAAAAAGCTGAGAAGGTGGCTCATGCTCGGGATCCTAAGTTACCTTATTTTGAAGAGGGTAAAGATAAAATGGATAGTAATTTATCTAGGTTTGAGAAATATACTACGGCTAATAAATGGGATAAGAGTGTTTGGGCCGCGTATTTAAGTGCATTGCATAAAGGGCGCGCACTTGATGTATATGACCGGTTGTCAAATGACGGTGCGGCGGATTATAATAAGTTAAAGGATGCTCTATTAAAGAATTTTGACAGGACAGAGCGCGGATTTAGGAAGCAGTTTCGTTATAGTAGGGCCAAGAAATCAGAAACGTTCATACAGTTCAGTAGTAGATTGAGAAGTTATTTAGAAAAATGGCTAAATATGGCAAAGCTAGAAAAAATCTTTTCCGGCTGTCTGTGATTTCATGGCAAGGGATCAGTTCCTGGAGTCATGTAATAGAGAACTGTATGTAAATCTGAAGCCAAAACAGTTTGGTAATTTAGATGAAATGGCTAGGGAGGCAGATTTGTTTGCAGAAGCACGCGGGGGTGGATTTAGTTGCATTAATAAGGGGCAACGCGATAATAGAGGCGCAGCGCAGGGTAAATAGGACAAAGTTGACTCTAACAAACCGAGTGGTGGATCGGTTATCAAGTGTAGCATATGAGGTAAGGGGCATTTAACAATTAAATGTTTTAAGAACCCCGACAGAAAACAATTATATAGCGCAGAGGTAGGAACAACTGGAGGTGGGGATAGCGGTGTTAAGGAAAATTTTAACACGTGCGTAGAGACTCAAGGTACTCAGGTTAAGAATGAGAATATGCAGAATGTAGGTCGTGGTTATACACGTGGTCGTGGTAATATTAGAGGGTCTTTTCGCGGACGCGGTAAGAATAATAGCACACCACGTGGCGCAGCACGCCAAGTTAGTTTTTGTCAAACGGAAGTAACTAGGAAAGGTGATGAGATTGGAAGTATTCTTGATGATAAGTTTGGTGATCCTTTGATTTCGGATAAGGAGGAGTGTAGTAAGGAAACTAGGGAAGGTGTCTGTTACTTCTTAAAGGCAAGGTTACCGACGACACAAGGTTTGGTTAATACTAAAAAGGTGGTTGTATTAAGAGATACTGGGTGTACAGGCTGTGTCGTTCGGAGAAGTTTGGTTTCGGATGGTCAGTTAATAGGGAAGGAATCAAATGTTACGTTGATTGATGAATCCACACAAAGGTATCCTTTTGCAATGATTGACATTTAGTGTCCTTTTTCACTGGGAAAACTGAAGCTTTGTGTATGGATGATACGTTGTACGATTTGGTTATCGGTAACATCGATGGATCAAAACTTCCCGATATGTCTCATTTCTCAGCTGCGGCTGTAACTAGGTCTCAAACTAGGCAGGATGAGAAGCCTTACAGAAAACTTAAGGTTTCGAATCAGATCATTAACGATTACAACGAGGCTTTCAAGCAAGCTCAGGTTGATGATCCAACTTTGGAAAACATCAGGAAAAGGGTTGTTTCTGGGAACAAGACTGTGAGTCGTTGTTTTAACCGAGGTGAAACTAGGTTTATTGAGAAAAAAAGGTTTGGCATATAGGGAGTTCACCAAGGATAACAAAGTCTCTTTCCAACTTGTGGTCCCTAAAATTCTCCGAGGAAAGGTGTTGAAACTGGCTCATGAAACGCTTATTTCTGGACTTATGGGTATTAGGAAGACATTGGATAGATTTGTAACTGAGTTTTACTGGCCCGGTATTTGCGGTGATGTCGCTAGATTTTGTAAATCTTGTGATATTTGTCAGAGAACCATTCAGAAAGGTCGGGTCACTAAAGTACCTCTAGGAAAAATGCCATTGATTGATACGCCATTTAAGAGGGTGTCAGTGGACATAGTTGGTCCAATTGAGCCTCGATCTGATAGGAAATCTCGGTATATTTTAACCATGATAGATTATGCGACAAGTTATCCAGAGGCGATAGCTTTACCGAGTATTAAGACGGAACGTGTCGCGGAAGCGCTTATTGAACTGTTTAGTAGGGTTCGCATTCCTGATGAAATGGTGACTGATTGTGGATCACAGTTCACTGCTGAGGTAACGAAAGAAGTCAGCAGACTTATTGTTCTTCAACAGTTAGCAAGTAGTCCGAGACACCCGATATGCAACGGCCTGATTGAGCGTTTCCATGCTACGTTAAAGCAGATGTTACGTCGCATGTGTGCTGAACGTCCAAAAGATTTGGATAAATATCTTCCAGCTTTGTTATTTGCGGTCAGGGAAGTCCCACAAGAGTCTTTAGGATACTCCCCTTTGTTATATTGACGTAACGTTTGAGGTCCAATGGCAATATTAAGATAATTATGGGCTGACGAGGTACGCGATGAGCAAGTTCTTTCGACGTATCAGTACGTTATTGAGCTAAGGGAACGGTTAGAGCAGACATGCAAATTAGCGCGTGATAATTTAAAGAAGGTTCAGATTAAGCAAAAAGCTTATTATGATAAAGGCGCGAGGTCGCGTAAATTTGACGTGCTTTCGTTACTACCGACAGACAGTAATAAATTATTGCTTCAATGGAAAGGTCTTTATGAAGTGGTCGAGGTAGTAAACAGAAAGGATTATAAGATTGACGTCAATGGAAATGTTAACACTTATCATGCTAACATTCTGAAACAATTTGTTGAGCGTTAGACTGTGACGTCTCATTGTCTGATATATGAATTTTTTTGTCGACAGACAATAATTACAGTAATGACGTCGACGAGTCTTAATACGAAGACAGCAGTTTTGAAACTGAGAAAAAGTAAACCAACAGTTAGACTCCGATAGGTCCCAATATACCTTGTTGCAGAAGAGATTTAAGTCAAGCATTGAATTTTGAAATTAAATAGGAATGACGTTTATTAAATTTTGAAAGGGCTTTGCGTAATTTATGATACCGATAGCCCTGATACAGAAGTTACGAATTAACAATTATTACGAGTGTTGAAGGCAGTAACATGGCTAGACACTCTGGCTAATCAAAATATAAACGCCTTAGGATGCCGCACGAGAAACATCGCCATCCAAGAAAGGAAAATCAAAATCGTTGCGTTTATCATACATTTTGCAGGAAAGAAGCACACTACAATAGATAGATGTAAATCCAAAAACGAGGTCTCGGTATCAGAAGAATGTGCTTTATTTACCTGAAGTTCTGGGGAGTAAATTTGACTGATCAACCCTTCGAAATATTTATTCTAAATATTTAATAAATCATCCAAATATCCAGAAGTCGAGCTAAAAGCTTCAATGATTTCAGATTGTTTTTTTATTGGAAAGGGACATCATGAAATCTCCTTCATAACAACACAAGAACAGATAAGTCACAAGGGGTGCGCAATTTGTACCCATCGGAATACAAACTATTTGTCCAAATAGATTAGTATCAAATCTTATGTTAATATTGTCAAGTAGAAAGGTGAGAGCTTCACACACTTTCTGACATGACCATAACGTACAATTTTATGCTCTTAAGAAGTGAAATAATCATTTCTTACATTGCATGTAAGATATAGGAAATCTTTCCTATGAAATGCACATTCGGTTAAATCACTGAGTTTTCTATTATAAGATTATGTGGAAGTGTAGTGTAAAGGGTGGAAAAATCATAAATAGAAAGACTTGAAGCACGAAAACGTCTTGATTTCAATTTATTTAAATCTTCATTACAATTTGCATAGACCAAAACAGATTTCTCCATGCTCTTTCAAAGGCTTTGCCACAATATTTAATCACATGTTTTGGATGGCAGTAAAACATGAAGTTAATAATTTGGAAAGATCTGTTATGGTACATGAACTTGAATTGGCAATACACGTGCAACAAAATGTTACCCATGCGGCATCATATGGCGTTTAAATTTCGCAATTAATTCGACTTTAGCACCCAATTCGTAAAATCATTCTTGGATATAAAAAGATTTGGTATAACAAATATTTTACGACAGACTGCACGCATGGTAGTTAACCCAATCACGTTTCATCACGTGAACAAGTCCGTGATATAAAGACCCCACTAAACCCCACTTCATATAGAGAAAACTGGGGTTTACGGGGGTAAACATTGTTTTCCTTATTTCTGCTCCAAGACATATGTTGTGGGTACTCGTTAGAACCGGCTCGATGAGGCAGTTCTAACGTGCATCCAAAACCTTTGTTTGGGGTATAAATAAGAAAAATGAAACAAATTTTCATTAGAAAAATTGCTTTTTTGAAGTTTGAAAAATGTACTATATCACACGGATATGTTATCATAATGTGACAACTTTGCTTCCCTCTTTAATTGCACGCCGATGGGGCATGCCTCAGATTCTATGTCGGTTCCAGCGTAAAGGCTTACAATCTTTATGGCCATATAAAATCGATTTAAGCCCCCAGTAAAATTCTTTCCACTGACCGTTCAAAGGCGGTTCTTCTGTGGCGGTTTATTTATGTTGTTGTTTGTTACTGACTGTGTGTATCACTTGTGTCTTTTAATTTTGGATGGCCATTTGGCCATTTTTGTGGGAAAGTAACTGTCCTTCCGGCCTTCCTTTGTTTAGGTTTCCATTATGGTCTGGTCGCTTCATGTTTGTGTTTCTTTCCCTTTGGTGTCTTTGATGGATGGAATAAGATAATTGTATCGATTCCTGGTCTTAGTTTTACTTCTACTTAACTGATATGACTTAAATCGCGACGGATGTAAGGGCGAGGATTGCGTTGGCTAAAAATCGATTTAAGCCGAGCCCCCCTCCCCAAGTGGAATTCGTTTCACTGACCTTTCCAATGCGGTTCTTCTGTCGCGATTTATTTTTGTTATGGTTTGTCTTTGAGTGTGTGTATCGCTTATATTATTTTCTTTTCGATAGCCAATGGCAATTTTGTGGGTAAGTCACTGTTCCTTTGGCTTTCCGCTATTGATGTTTCACTTAGGTTTAAATATCGATTCCTGACTATTGCCTTCACTTCTATCCTGCATCACGAGCTCATATTTTCAAGTGGCACAAGCGCTTCAGAGATAGCCGGGAAACTATTGAAGACGACAAGGGCCGTGTCGAGAGTCAACAACGGGTTCGTGGTCAGTTAGAGGATAGAATCTATACGGTCATGGATATTTGTTTCATAACATGAATGGGCCGCGGGGCAGTGCATCGCATTTGAACAGAAATTAAATATGCGTAAGCTCGCCGCAAAGTGGGTGCCAAGGTTACCGACCATAGCATACAAAGACAGGAGAGAAGAACATCAAGTAATTTTCTAGCCTAATACCGTAGGGACGGCGACAGGTTCCTAGAAAGAATCATCACCACGGATGAGGCATGGCTCTTCCTTTTCGACCACGAAACCAAGGAGCAGTCACGTCAATGGAAAGGGAATGGTATAAGGACGTATTTGATCAGTGGATATGCAGGCACAACAAGTATGTATGGTGCGGTTGTGACTACATGTCAAAAGGTTGAACCGGTAGACAACATATGACGTAAGTTTAGGGAAGACAACGTCGTCACGTCCTGTTGACGTGGCGATGGCCTGCCCCCACATCCCGTACTCATGTTCATCTCTGGAGCCTGCAGGTTCTGACCGAGACAAGATACAGTTTTGAAATGTTGTGTACATGTAAAATAAATATTATAATAGCTTCAGTATATATTTTTTTGATAAGCTAAAGTCAATGAAATTCTGAGACACCCTCGTTCACGGCACTATTTGACGATTGGTGATCTTTGGCAAAAAAACATAAAACCGCCTAATGTAGGGCAAACAACACCCTTACACACCCTGTGAATCAATAACTCGGGCAATAATTATACTATAATAGCATGATTTCAAATATTTTGCTATACCATATATCTTCTAAACCAATTTAGTTGAGTTGGCTTTATCATACATCTTCTAAACGAATGGTGCGCTTGGGCATAAGATAGGCTTCGACAGTATCTAACTCGTAACAGAACGGTTTAGCTTTTAATACAAACTTTGCTACTTTGTTTTACGCGGGCGAGTCAATAAAAAACAGCCCAACTTTCTTCTGGATGAGATCGATCTCTTGTGTTTCGATGTATTTGCTCTCTAAAATGATACGCTTGGACCAATGCTGTTTCAGTGCCACCAGCCCAGAACTGAAGAAGCCAGGATCCTTGTCTCTGACCCACTCCTCAGCTTCCGCCACGCCTTTTTCGTGATGGGGTCCACGCAGATCTTTTCAAGTTTTGGAATAGGAACTAGTCACCAGAAGCTAAGTCCGGAGAATAGCCGGGGTGCGGTATTAGCTAGTTCCCATTCTGCTCAACAGCATAGATTGCAAATTTGCAAGTGTGGACTCTTGCATTGTCCCGTGGGAGAAGAATCCCTTTGTTTACCTCGTCGTTTTTCACGGATCGCAGTTTTCAGTTGGTCGAGCAAATTTGCATAATACGCACCTGTTGTTGTATTTTTTTTTTATTTTTTTTTTGCAAGAAAGTTCACTATAATAACGCCTTGTGCGTCCCAAAATACAGTTGCAATCACCTTGCCAGCGGAGGGTTGCGTTTTGAACTTCTTTGGCCTCGGACTACCCGGCCCTACCACTGGCGACTTTGAGATTTATTCTCTAGCTCATAATAATGGACCCAGGTCATCTTTCTTGTGGTAAACCGCTTCAACAATGCACTGCATACTGATGCTCTTGTTGCCATTTGTTCGTTGCTAAAGGATTTTAGCTTGCGCATACCTAAGCGATCATGTAAAATTGTTGAAACGCTTCCATGTGAAATACGCAGTGCATTCGCTATTTTTTCCACCTTACTCGTCTATCACAGTACACCAGAACCCGTATTTATTGTGTTACACATGTCTTCATCGGTGGCATCTGATGGGCGTTCAGACCTGGTTTCATCTTCTAAATAAAAATCAAAAATGAGTTCCTTTAAAAGCAACGAAAACATTCATAAGAAAGAAGATGGTTCATACTACGTAGTTTCGGCTAATAAAGCCTCATCAGTGACACTGTAATGATCCGGCAAAGAAAGCCAGAGGAAACATACTGCAAGTTTGCAAATTTCGAATAGGCAGTCGATACAAAGACTGATATAAATCAAATGGGGGTCCAAAAAATTAAAAACCTGTCTAGAATATGAGTCTAAACAAATAACTTATTTCTGATTTCTCAGAATATTCACGCTGATCTCAAAGGACCAAAAGTAAAATATAAACTACACTATGGTTGATGTACGGGGAGACTTTTACGGCCGCAACACGGCACAACACCAGCTGCAGTGAAGGAAATAAAAATCAAAAAATAGTTCCTTTAAGAGCAATGAAAACATTCATAAGAAAGAAGATGGGTCATACTACGTAGTTTCGGCTAATAAAGCCTCATCAGTGACCCTGTAATGATCCGGCAAAGAAAGCCAGAGGAAACATACTACAAATTTGCAAATTTCGAATAGGCAGTCGATACAAAGACTGATATAAATCAAATTGGGGTCCAACAAATTAAAAACCTGTCTAGAATATGAGTCTAAACAAATAACTTATTTCTGATTTCTCAGAATATTCACGCTGATCTCAAAGGACCAAAAGTAAAATATAAACTACACTATGGTTGATGTACGGGGAAACGTTTTACGGCCGCCACACGGCACAACACCAGCTGCAGTGAAGGAAATACAAATCAAAAATGGGCTCCTTTAAGAGCAATGAAAACATGCATAAGAAAGAAGATTGGTCATACTACGTAGTTTCGGTTAATAAAGACTTTCTACCGCGTTTGAAATCTCCAACCCAGAATTTTACGTGTATATACGATGGTGCAGAAGACCCATAAACATTGGTCAACTCGCATATCATTTGTATTTCTTGACCTGTTTTCCCTTTCAAATGAACAAGTACCGAAAAGCTTGCTTTTGCATCGCTTGCCACGTTTGACGCTCAATATCTTGTGAGTGACTGACACAATAAGGGGGAAATTTCGCCCTCATGCCTAAAACATGTATTGAAACAAGGCATCAAAATCTTGGTTGTCTCGGTCAATTGGAAATGGGCTTGGCTGGTTACTTATTGACTTTCCCGAATACTTTTATTAAAATGCCGAAACAAAGGATGTAGCGTTTCTTTTGTCAGTCAGTATATATGTTGGTTTATTTTCTTCAAACAATTACACATCCGTAGATTTTACCCGTGTTCCACGATCAATGAAAAAAACTTGTTTAATGATACTTGCGAATGACGTATATCAAATGAGTTTGTTCGTTTTAAACGTGAAACCACTTCCGCATTCAAACTATTTGTAGTTAGGATGGCTTGGTCTACTTGTGTATGGTTTATGTGTTTTCTGGTAAATGGAGTACTCGGTGAGTTACAAAGTTTTACTTTTATTTTTTGAAGACGGTGGGTTATGCACATTTCTGAAATAATATGAGTAAAGCAATTACCGTGCCGTTTTTTATGTTTGTTCGTTAATCGTTTTGGATAGAAGGTGTAAAGTAATTGAATCGATTCCTTAACATTGCTTTTGTGTCTATACTTAAAGCAGGCCAAACCTAGCGGCTATTGCTTTGATTGATATTTGACGGCCCCACTATGTTAACACTGTTCAACAAGAGCTTGGTGGAACTAAGGCCTATGAACTGCAGCCTTTGACTGTAGAGAGAGCTGTAGTTGATGTCAGTCAAACATTTGTATATATGTGTTACAGAATGCAAGCCAAAACAAGCTTCTTACGTTGTATTGGTTAGCTTAGCTTAATAAAAGACAACACAAAACACGTTTTATTGCAAGTTCAAGCTTCAAGCTCTTGTACCACCACTGACGTTTCCAAATTATTATCTTCATGTTTTACTGCCATCAAAAACATGTGACTGAATATTGCGACAAAGTCATTGAAAGATCAGGGAAATCTGTTTTGGTCTATAAATAATTCTAATGAAGTTTTAACTAATTTGAAATCCAGACGTTTTCCTGCATCAAGTCGGTCTACTAACGATTTTTCCACACTTTACACAACACTTCCACATAATCTTATAAAAGAAAAACGTAATGATTTAATTGAAAGGACATTTCATAGGGAAGATTCCCTCTATTTTGCATGTAATGTTAGTAATGTTTTTTGTCTCTTCTGAAGAGAATAAAAATATATTTTATTGTCAGGTCAGAAAGTTTGTGAAGCACTCACCTTTCTATGTGACAATATTTACATAAGATTTGGTAATAAGTTACTCAGACAACCTGTGGTTATTCCGATGGATGCAAATTGAGCATTCACTGTGACCGATCTGTTCTTTTTATCGTTATGAAAGAGACTTCATTATGTCCCTATCCGATGAAAATCAATCTGAAATATTGAAGTCTTTAGCTAGACGTCTAGATATTTGGAATATTTATTAAATATTGACAATAACCATTTCGATAGTTTGATCAGTCAATTTTTCACCCCCCCCCCCTACTCACAGAACTGCAGTTCAATAAAGTAAGTTATTCTGATACCAAAGACCCGCATTGGGGTCTCCCTGCCCTACATCATAGTGTAGATTATATTTTCTTGTC
This sequence comes from Lucinisca nassula, assembly GCA_963580285.1. Taxonomy (NCBI): domain Eukaryota; kingdom Metazoa; phylum Mollusca; class Bivalvia; order Lucinida; family Lucinidae; genus Lucinisca; species Lucinisca nassula. The sequence continues at coordinate 147,842,295 of OY757019.1, read as the reverse complement.
CTTTGGGATCATTGATTCCATTGTGGAATTTTGAAAATAGCTGAGGGTCACTGATGAGGCCTAATTGGCCGAAACTAGCTAGTCTGGCCCAGAAAACATGTACACTCCATATTTTTCAGTTCTGTTGTGTATTCGTTGCTTCCAAAGGATAACCCTTTTAAAGAACATATTTACATCTATCTATTGAAGATGCGTTTGTTTCCTGCAACATGTATAATAATCGCGATGGTTTCGACTCTGACATTGTAAAATGTCCTTTCTTGGTTGGTGATGTTCCTCGTGCAGCATCCCATGGCGATATATTTCGCAGTTAATTCGATTTGCCAGAGTGTCTCGTAATTTATTGTTAACTACTAAACTTCTAATTCTGGGTTATCGGCATCACAAACCACGTAAACCCTTTTTCAAATTTTTAAAAACGGCTTTCCGATTTAATTTCAAAATCTGTTGTTGGACATAAAGTAGAAGTAAAACAAAGATCAGGAATTGATACAATTAACTTTCTCCATCCATAAAAGACACCAAAGGGAAAGAAATACAAACATTAAGCGACCAGACCATAATGGAAACCTAAACAAAGGAAGGCCATATGGACAGTTACTTTCCCACAAAATGGCCATATGGCCATCCAAAATTAAAAGAAACAAGTGATACACACAGTAAGTAACAAACAACAACATAAATAAATCGCCACAGAAGAGCCGCCTTAAATAAATCTCTTCTGCAACAAGGTCTATCGGAACCCGAATTTTATGGTAACTTAGTTTATAAATTCAGAAAAAATATAAACTTGCAATGACTCCAACACCCAATTACGAAAAATGATTCTTTGATATAAAAAGACTGGGTACAATATAAATCTTATTCGACAGACTGCATGCATGGTAGTTAGCCCAATCACGGTTGACAGCTTTGCTAACTCTTAAATTGCACCCCGGTGGGTCAGGCCTCAGATTCTATGGCAGTTTCAGCGTAAAGTCTTACTGAAAACTAGAGAGAATTTAGTTTTATGAGATGTTGGTTGGTACCTGTTGCTCTATCTCTGGTCGGGCCCTTTGGATTCTGACTGTTGGTTTTCTTTTGCTCCAGCACTTCAGTGGTTTCTTGCTGTCAAATCATCACCGTTGTTGTATCTCTGTGATTGTTTGGTGTTTGCGTTCTCGGAAATGTTGCACTGTTTAGTTAGGCGGCCTTCATACGGACTAGACAAATTATTTGTCTAAATCGCGACGGATGTAAGGGCGATGATTGTGGCTGCGGAAAATCAATTTAAGCCCCCTAGTGGAATTTGTTTCACTGACCGTTCAAAGGCCGTTCTTCTGGCGCGGTTAATTTTTGTTATGGTTTGTCTTTGAGTGTGTGCCTCGCTTCATATTTGTTTTATGTTGTTGTTTTGGATAGCGAATTGGCCATTTTGTGGGAAAGTAATTGTGCTTTCGGATTTCCGCTATTGATGTTTTCATTAGGGTCTTGTTAGTTCTTGTTTGAATTTCTTTCTCTTTGGTGTCTCTAATGGGAGCTGTTGGTGCATTGTATCTATTCCTGCGCCTTGCCTTTACTTTTGACCGGTGTACCGGCATGGGAAGACTAAGAATTTAATTAACACCGTATGTCAGAGAAGGGTTATTGCTTTGGATAAAGTGGTCTTAATAACGTCAAACAGATCTGATTCATCACTGTCTTTACAACAAAATCTGTTTTTTTTTTGTCTCGATGCAACAAGAAGTTCCCACAGCATCAAGAGCAAGAAAAGATATGACACACATCAAGTGACTCGATTGTGATTGCAGTGAACTACGACGGATATGCAGTAATTATCCGGAAAAGTTTCATAAACTAGTTCACCAATTTGCTAAAAACGTAGTAATATTGTGGGTTGACGTATTCCATGCCGAACGCATACTCATCCTTTTTAGAGCTGTTCTAGAACAATAAAAGCAGTTTCTATAGCAACGGCCCAAACGCAAACACGGAACAAAATCTAGCAATTTCTAGATGTTTACCATATAAACAAATACACACAGCTTCGTTATATCCCCATCGATGGTAATCATTTATGATATCGCGTTCGCGCCAAATGTTGTCGTTAGGTAAATGACGTGATTAAAATTTGTGACGTCATTTGACGGTTTGACGGCTATTTTAAGTTGAACGGTGCGTAATTATACGTTAACACACCCGTGCGACAGAGTGCATATCATCACAACTCCAAAATAGCTAGTACTTTATTGATGAACATCCGTGATAAGTTTCTTATTTATACAGCATACATAGGTTGTGGGTACTCGTTAGAGCCGCCTAATTGTATTTGAGTAGAAATAAGATAATTAATTTATACTCCCGTTAACCCAAGTTTTTCGCTATATAAAGTGGAGCATTTCTCGGGGATGTTCATGTGATGAAATGAGTACGAACAAAGATTGGCGATAAAATTTTGTGTGCAAAGGCCAAAAAAATCAATAAAACTACAAAATGAAATTAAATACACTGACCCCTTTTTATTTTCAATTTCCGACCTATCCCAGTGTCGTCTTTGAATTTTCCCATAGTAATTTCGCGTTTTAAGTACAGTTTTGTAGATTTTGGCATTTAGTACTTCCAAAATACAGAGCTGAAATTTTTGAGCATCTAAAATGATATCCCGTACAAGTCTCAACATTACAGTTTTATCAATGACTAACATGTACGAAAACAAACACAAATAGAAATATAGACCCGACCCTGTCTTTTTTTTCAGAAGAAAAAAATAAAATAAAAAAAGTTTTTCATAGCTACCGACCAATTTTTTTTCAGCATGTTAGCTGAAACACAGCTATTTTTACGCCTAAATGGAATTCCGAGAAAGGAAACCATAACAATAACAGCCTATGGGATCAAAGCCATGAAGAAAACGCATGTGTATGATTGGTATAGGAGTTTTAAATGCGGACAAAAAAGGTACAGATGAACATCGAAGGGGTCGGCGGCTTCATTAGCATCACGTCATGTTGGGGGAATCAAGTCGTTTCATGAAAATGACCACCGTATTACGATTCGTTAAATCTCTGACAGAGTTAATTGCAGCAACGGCACTGTGCATGATATTCTGCACAACAAACCTAACATACTACCGGTATGTGCGAGATTTGATTTCCATAAGTACTTACGGATGATCAGAATAGCAAAGGACCGAGTGTTGTCTACGACTTATCGAACTTTTTTAGAGAGAAGCTGACGCACTCCTAAGCAAATCGTCGCAGCTGATGAAACTTGGATAAGCCTGTATGATCAAGAAACGAAAAAAAAAACCCAAAACATCAACAAAAAAACACAAAACAAAAAACAATCAACTATGCGGAAAACACCTGGGTCACCATCGTCGAAAAAAAGTTCAAGGTCAGCTTACCCCATCCAAGAAGAAGAAGACGTTAATCAGTTTTCTTGGATGCCAGAGGAGTTATTTTACCAAGAACGGACCATCATTGCCCAGTATGACTCCAAGGTAAAAATAGATATAGTGTCTGTATGTACTGTAGATTAGTTAGAATATAAGGAGCTAGTACTATACATTCCAATAAAATTACCAGGGTGCTAAGGATAGCTGTTTGTTAACAGGTACTAAATAGGAGTGAAGGCAATGATCAGAGGCTAAACCGAGACTTCCTGTTAGCCATGCCGAAAAAATCGCGGGGCAGAACAGTCGACGATTATTTGTCATCACAACACACCGGCGCACCGTGCAGCAACTACATACAGACCATTCGCAAGCTTTCTTTTGAGGTTCTTGAGCATCCCCCTTACAGACCAGACCTAGCGCCGTGCGACTTCAGCCTATTCCCGATGCTGAAACAAGCCCTGAATGGACAGCAGCTTGATGACATTGACGAACGAAAAAAAAACTAGATGGTGGTAGGTCGCGAGAGAGACATAACGTCAATGACGTCATTTTGGGCCTGTTGTGCGTACATGGTTTTTATTTTTTACAATAAATTTGCGATCGTCAAATTTTACCGTGTAAAAGTGTATCTATGCCTACCCAGAAATGTTCAACTTATCAGCTGACAAATTATCGTGACAAATTTTGAACAATAAAGAAACAGTGACACTTTTCCGGATATTTATTGAACACCCCCTTGTATTTCGGAAGTCAACATGCAATGATTATCTCATTATTAAAACCGATCCTTCATAAGCTAGAGTTACTAGATTGTATCGACATTAACAACAACTATGCCGTATCAAATTCAACAAGACCGATGGTCTCGTTTTGTTCCGTTTTTTGTTTAATTCCATAGATTGAATTTCTTAATAGACAATAAGATGTTTTCGGAAAGCTGTGTTGAATTTAACAGTGTAAAACTGAGTTGAAATCAACAGTGTTTGGCATAGTCTTAGGACTAGAGCAATCAGCAAAATGATTGGTCTTCTTTATACTTAGCACCAAGAACAACACGAATCGATTAATGCCGTGTTTAATCATTGCCATTTTACTATTATTATTATTTATGTTCTTTCCTTCAATCAATACTAGCTTATGTTTACCAAATCTATTTTCACCACGTTAATAATAATAATAATGATAATAATAATAGCAGTAATTGTAGATGTAGTAGCGGAAGTAGTAGTAAGTATATACGTTTTATTATCATCGGTCTGTTTATCGAAACTATTAATATTCATTATCATTTTTATTATCATTGCAACAGCAGCAGTAGTAGGAGTAGTAGTAGCAGCAGTAGTACTTTCAATAGACATAATAAAAAGATTTCTTTTGGGCAGCAAAGAATATATTTATTTATTCTGACTAAAGTGTATAAAAAATTTATACAACTATTAAATTAGCATATTGACTGTGTATTAGAAACCTCCGTGGTGTAACGGCTTCGCTACTCGCCTTGTAAATCAGGGTCGCGGGATCGATCCCGGGCGTCTCCAGGCTGTCGGTGGGTCTTAAGAATGAGGTCCCGTCTCCGTATGACCTTAGCTATTGGTGAGACATAAAGCTCAAACACTCATTTACTAAATCGACTGTGTATTTCTCAAAGTCAGGACAAAACAAAATGTACAAGTTGACAAGTTTGATACAGAGGAAACTTCTTCCCAACTAAACACTATTTTCCTTACGCACCCGTATAAAATCTGTCAAATTATTTCTAATATTGTATGCAGACTAATCAGAAACAATATCAATTTCTTTCGCAAATGGTCTATGCGAGATTTTACATGCCGTCAGTCAAAATGTTACAGACACATCCTTTTCTATCTGAACAGTTATGTTTATAGAAAATGTAATTGTTTGTTTCGAGTCACAAAATATAGTCGGATTGATCTGAATATTCACTGTCCACTCATTGAATGTCGTTTATGTTGAAGTTCAGGTTTAATTGTTTTAATTACTTGTTAAAATTGCCTCATTGAGGCGATAACAATAACTTACATCATCATCAAACGATTATATGATTATTCCCTGTCCTAGCATAAAACGTTGCACAGTATGAAGTTATGTGGCCCGTGATATCCATTATTATCTTAAAATGACAATGAGAATAAACACAACAACATTTTCGATTATTTATTTATTGACTTCTTATGTACAGTCTTTCAGGGGAGAAGGCATAATGTTTGATCCCCGTTATAAAAAAAAAACAACAACAACAAACAAACTGTATTCTGTGTTTAGACAAATTGTAGAGAAGAAATCGCTGGTGCCTTGAATGAATTTGATAATCGATGGTGTGAACAAGAGTATGTTGAGCATAAAGCCCTTAAAGAATGGAAACTTTGCATTCTGAAACTGGGGAACAAACGAATTTCTTTCTACTGTCAAAGTACTAACATTTTACCTCCTAAACCTAAGACGTCTTTTCATCACCCTAAACTAGGTATTCAAAAATTTCAAAAGAAGTTCGTTTTGGCACCAACAGACAAGACCTCTAACAATGTCGTCGTTGTTTGACGGCTTCAATGTGTTAACACTCTTCAGCAAAGCTTAGTGGTACTGCAGCCTTTGTCTGTAGATATGGCTTTAGTTGATGACTACATTTTTCATTCAGCAACCAAATGGAATTTTAAATAGATGAAATCCAAACGTTTTCGTGCTTTAAGTTTTCAAGTCTGTCTACTTCCTCACAATCTTATAAATTAAAAACTGAATGATTTAATAGACGTTTCATAGAAAAAAATTCTCTCTATCTTACACGTGATTATGAAATCCTATTACAACTATTGAATAGGGAGAAAACAAATATACCTTTTGATCATGTCAAAAAGTGTATGAATCTCTCTCATTTTCTCGTAAGAAACGGTACTATTTAGACAAATCGTGCGTTTTTCGATGGGTACGAATGGCGCACCCCTAATGGATGGGCGGTTCTTGTTTTGTTACGAAAGAGACTCCATGATGTCACTTTCCGTTGAAAACTAATCTGAAATCATGGAAACCTTTTGCTCGACTTTTACATATTTGAATGATTTATAAGCTATCCACAATACCATTCTCGATGGTTTGATCAGTCAAATTTACCCCAACCCCACCACAGAACTCAAGTTAAATATAGCAAATTCATCTGATACCGAGACCGCGTTTTTGGATTTACATCTACCTATTGTAGATTGGTTTGTTTCCTGGAAAACGTATGTCAAACTCTATATTTTTTTTATTTTGAAATTGTAAATTTCCCTTTCTTAGATTTTGATGTTCCGGTATTCTTCCGGTATTCCGTTCGACCTGGGCGGAATTGAAGAAAACTCGCTCTACCAATAGAGAAGTGTTTTTTCTATATTCGAATAGTTTCTTGTCTGACTCATAGCAGATAAGCTAAAATCAGCAACATATTATTGCTGGTTGTCATACAATTTATCCCTTTTCTCTTATAGATTAAACACTTTGTTGACATTTTCTCCGGCCATTGCTACACAAGTTGGTGGGGAAATCTCAAATTGAAACTTAGGGAGCTTGTTACGTTCATGTTTCTGTAGAGCCGCTGAGTTGTCAGATACTTTACTGTGCTGAGCTAATTATAATTTGACTAGTGTACCGAATAGTCATTTGTAGCTGTCAGTGCAATGGCTGAGAAAATAGTGGAATCAGGATTGATGCTTGAAACTCGTATATTTTGCATAGGTCTTGAAATCTTATCGTAGGCAGCGTGCCGAATTCATTTCCTCTGAGGAGCCTTGTGTTGCCAACATGTTGGTGAGTGTCAACTGCTCCTACAGCTTACGGATCGCTAAACAGGGTGTTGTCAGATCTTTGAGTGTGCGGAGCTATGAATATTATTTTGAGCAGGTTTGTTCCAGGGTGGAAACAAACATGGCCAAGTATCACAAGGGGAAAGTCTTATAGTCTTGGTTATTTGATTTGGCATTTGGAGACGGGTAATAAAGCATAGAAAGATGACAGGAATTATGGGTGCAAGATAAAATTTTAGGCAAATTGCGGCCGAGTAACACAGTACATGGCTGTCACTAGGAACATAGCATGAAAAGAAGCTCTGAGAGCATACGTAACTTCAAGCCCCGAAGTGAAACAAACTAAGCAATTTTGATAATCCTGGCCGGAGAAACTAAAACGAATCCCTGCCCAAGGTTTCGGTGTGGTCATTGCAAAAATACTGTAAGCCAACAAAGAAATGGGTCGAATATAAGGACTGTAATAAGCGTTTTCTTTCAACATGTTGGCAACTCAACAATTCTGTATTGTCAGGATTTGAATCAGAAATTGAAACTTGTTATTGTCCAGACTGTAAAACCGATTGTGACCAGTGCAACGGGGGTATTTCTTAATTATCATAAGGCAGTTGAGTGTGATCGATGTTAAATTTGGATACACACTGAGTATTCTTGTATCTCAGACGATGAGTATGGCATTTTGATGAGCTCAAACTGCTCGTGGATCTGTCCAAAATATGAAGTATACAATTTTTCTGACTCCTTCTTCAGTGAATAAATTGAACTTGAACAGAGAAACAGATTTGAAGCCCTGTTATGGGAAAAGTAGGTAAATATCCGACTCTTGAAGAACTAAGCCTAAAATTTATCAGTAATAATATCATTGATATTAGACGCAAAATCTTTAAATTCTTGGCTTTCCTCAATACCCACCAACCACATGTTGTGGCTGTTTATGAAACAAAGATTGACAGCTCAATAATAGCTTCTGAACTTTTCTCAGAAACTTGTTACGACAGTGTATAATGAAAAAGACATGAATGTTTACGTTGTCGGAGTTATGCTGCTCAGCTCATCCACTGAGACAGCTATCAAATGCCAAAATGGAATTGGAAAATGATTCAGAGTCAGTTTGGGTTAAGGTCTTCGCAAAAAGAAATCTCATTTTGTGGCAAGCTGGTATCGTCAAACGGGTGGTACAGTCCAAGGCTTTCAGTTGTTTCGGGAACAACTTGCAGTCCCAACACAAAGGGAAAAAAATCCATCGGTCCATGTCCTATGCGCCTTGCGTAAAGGCTTACTGAGAATAAGAATTTAATTTTAAGAAATGTTGGCTGGTGTCTGATGCTCTGTCGGAATCTAATTGTTTGTTTTCTTTTACCCAAGCATTTCAGTGGTTTCCTTCTGTCGAGTCGTCACCGTTGTTTCATCTTTTTGTTTGTTTGTTTTTTGTGTTCCCGGAGGGTTGCACTGATAAGTAAGGAGGCCTTCATGCGGACTGAACACATTATTTGTCTAAATGTCTTAATCGCGACGGAAGTTAGGACGAGAATTGCGGGCGCGTAAAATCGATTTAACCCCCCACCAACCTCACCATTGAAATTTGTTTCACTGACCGATCCATGGCGGTTCTTCTATCGCGGTTTATGTTTGTTATGATTTGTCTTTGAGCGTGTGTATTGCTTATTACTTTGTTTTGTATAGCACATCGGCAATTTTGTGAAAAAGTAACTGTCCTTTTGGCTTTCCGCTATTGATGTTACCCATTAGGGTCTAGAAATTTCATGTTTGTGTTCCTTTCCCTCTGGCGTCTCTGATGGGAGCTGTGGGTTTATTGTATCGATTCCGGATCACTGCCTTCAGTTCTATTCAGCAAATCTGCTACAATGCTGTGTCAGTCTGAAGGACAAACTATTGGACATAATGGATGATCATGGCTTGGAACAAACTTCCCAACTTGATTTTTTGTTTTACTGCCATCCAAAACTTGTAATTAAATACTACGACAAAGTTTTTAAAAGATCAGGGAGAAATCTGTTTTTTTTTTGTCTATACTATTTAATGAATTTTTAAATAAACTGAACTCAAGACGTTTTCGTGCTTCAAGTCGGTCTTCTTATGGTTTTTCCACCCTTTACACCATATTTCCTCATAATTTTATAAAAGAAAACCTTAATAGTATAACTGAATGAAATGTAAAACTGCTTTTTTCACTTCTGAAGAGCATAAGATTTATATTTTATGGTAATGTCAGTGCGTGTGAAGCCCCTACCTTTCTACTTGACACTGTTTACATAAGATATGGTACTTCGACAAGCTGTGGGTATTCCGATGGGTAGGAAATGCGCACCGCTTCTGGTTGATCTTTTCTTGTTCTGCTATGAAAACAGCTTGTCGACCGAATCACGGTAGATAGCTATGCTGGGCTCTCTGATTCCACGGCGGCAGGTTAGAGTATAACTGTCGGTCTTCGTTTGCTCCAGCATTTCATTGGTTTCTGGCTGTCGAGTCCTCACCGTTGTTTCATCCCTGTGGTTGTTTGATTGTTGTACTCACGTAGAGGTTGCACTGATGATTTAGGAGGTCTTCATGCGGACTGAACAAATTAATTGTCTAAATCGCGATGGAAATTAGGGGGGAAATTATGGCCCAGTAAAATCGATTTAAGCACCCCCCCCCCCCCCCCCCCCCATGGAATTCGTTTCACTGACCGTTCCAAGACGGTTCTTCTGTCGTGGTTTAGTTTGTGTTATGGCTTGTCTTAGAGTTTAAGTTTCGCTTATAATTTTTCTTTGGATAGCCATTTGGCCATTTTGTGGGAAAGTAACTGTCATTTTGTCTTTCTGCTAGTGACTTTTCCATTAGGGTCTAGTTGTTTAATGTCTGTGTTTCATTCCCTTGGTGCCTCTGATGGTAGTTAAGGGTGAATTGTATCGATTCCTGATCATTGCCTTCACTTCTATTTTTCATGATGTCCCTTTCAGTTGGAAACCAGTCTGAAATCATTGAAGCCTTTAGCTCGACTTCCAGATATTTGGATGATTTATTAAATATTGACAATACCCATTTCGATGGTTTGATCAGTCAAATTTACCCCCACCCCCAGAACATCAGTTAAATAAATAAACGGGCCTCCGAGGCCTAGTGGTTAAGAGCACTGGCTCTTGATCATTAGGTCTCTCTCCGCTGTGGTTCGAGCCTCTCTCGGGTTATATGTGAGACGCCGAGTTCTGCAACGGAAGGTCAGGTGGTTTTGCTCCGGTTTCTCCGGTTTTCGCCGGCCTCTGATTATTGATCGGCTCGATATGAGTGAAATAATCTTGAAACGGCCGTAAAACAAAAATTAAACAAAACAACCAAAACAAAATTCTTCTGATACCGAGGCCTAGGGTTTGGATTTACGGCATGAAACTGAATTAAAATGGATTAAATAATTAGACACCTTTTCAAATGGGCTTTAATGACAACTTTTATCATGGGGGTAATATATCTAAAATGCCCGACTTTGATATATCTCGCTTCTGGACTGTCAAATGTGTAAAACTAGATCGCTCGGCACCTGAAAATGGTAATTTTAAACGTAAATTACGTGCTTTTAAATGAAACAATACCAGACTGAAGTGACTGTTCATCAAATTATTGAATCATGGACGCCACTCAATGCTTGCTTGTCTGAGTTCATTACCCATTTCTGTATTACGGATTCTGGATACAGAGGCGAATAAATTCTACGATAGTTCTAATCAGTTATACGACGCTGCTCTTTTAACTAGAGGTTATTCTCAGCATGCCCTTTGTCCTTTCATCGATTCTGAAATTAATCACAAACGTCGTTACATTAAAATATCGTTCATTAATAAGGGTTTGGGAACTCATTTTTGATTTTTATTATTATAGATTTACCTAGTATCTTCCGGGACAGGTCATCCATTCCTGCTTATTTTTAAAACACTGGAAAACCTATAATTTGCTATAAATACAATAAACCTGTAAGATCTATCATTTTTAATTTCAATAAACTTGTTTCTGATCTTAATATTGACGCTAATACTCCCGATACATGTGATTGTAAAAATTCAGTGTATTGCCATCCTGCTGCTGGTCATATTATTACCGGCAATTTAAAAATTATTCCTGATTCTAGGATATAACAGCCACCAGTTTTTTTCTTGCCTCACCAGAGATTAAGCAAACTCATCTAGTCTTTCTTACACTTTTAGATGGATTTCAATGCATTTAGGTAATAGCTTAGATCTATACAAATTAATGTTTGGGTGAATTAATCAGCTGAACCCAAATTTGATACATAATGATAGAAAACGTATCCTTCGCGAAACCTAGTGATTAATTTTGTCAACTGGTACTGCATTCAAACGTGACAACAGTAACCGTCTTGGCACTACCAAAATTTGCCGAAACACGAAGGGATTTGGGGAACTGATTTTTCACAAATTTTCAGATTTGTTTAGACAAACGTGCCTAATATCGTGTATGGCGTCCACGGTCATTAATTACAGTACGACATCGCCTGCGCATGCTCGTAATCAGAGTCTGTATCCGGTTTTGTGGAATCCGTTTCATTCAGCAACCAATGCATCTTTGCGCTCCTTTAAAGTCCTCGGACGCACCGGTCGGGATGAAACAGCGCGCTGTAGCATGTCCCGCGCATGCTCAATCAGATTTAAGTCCGGTGACCGAGCAGGCCAGTACATACGAACGATTGTTTCACGTTCAAGATGGGAATCAGTGACGTTGGCGCGGTTTGGACGGGCATTATCGTCCATCAGAATAAAGTCCGGGCTGATGGCATCTGTACAGTACCTCACTGCCATAAACGTTCCGTTTACAACGACGCACAAGTCAGTTTTACCGTTCACGCTTGTCCAAGCCAAAAAAATGACTGACCCCTTTCCATAGCGATCATGCTCTGCCACATTCAAGCCATCGAATGGCTCTTTAGACATTCGCCACACTAATTGACGTTTATAAGTGAAGTTTAGACAGAATCTGGACTGCTCAGTAAACAGTACTGGCGTCAAGTCACGAACCGTCCACCTGACGTGAGTTCTGGCAAAGACCAACCGGTCTAGCACGTGCTGTCTCATCAACGGAACACGTACAGCAGGCCTCATGGCATGAAGTCCGACCTCGTGGAGCCCGTTTCTGACAGTTTGTGTAGAAATTCGTACTCAAATTCCGTTCCTAAGCTCGTTATGCAAACGCGTAGCGTTCAGGAACCTTTGACGTCGAGACTGAATCATCAAGAAACGGACCTGTCGTTGAGTTGTAGCCCTTTCTCGACCCCGTCGTGTCAGTGTGAAGGATTTCCGTTGGTAAGACACCGACTACACATTCGGGAAACCACGCTCCGAGACACATTCAGAATCCCACGGCGGCACGATTAATTTCTTCGGGGCTCAGACGGTTTTTTTATTGTCCCCTAGGCATTTTAGTGTTTCACAAATCGAATGAAAAGTAGAAGTAAAACAAAGATCAGGAATTGATACAATTAACTTAATCCACCCATAAAAGACACCAAAGGGAAAGAAATACAAACATTAAGCGACAAGACCATAATGGAAACCTAAACAAAGGAAGGCCATAAGGACAGTTACTTTCCCACAAAATGGTCATATGGCCATCCAAAATAAAAAGACAAAAGTGATACACACAGTAAGTAACAAACAACAACATAAATAAATCGCCACAGAAGAGCCGCATTGGAACGGTCAATGGAAGATTTCCACTGGGGGGCTTAAATCGATTTTACGTGGCCACAATCCTCGCCCTTACTTCCGTCGCGATTTAGAAAAAAAATAATTTGTTCAGTCCGCATCAAGGCCTCCTTACTCATCAGTGCAACATCTCCGTGAACACAAAAAAAATCAAAGAACCACAGAGATGAGACAACGGTGAGGACTCGACAGCAAGAAACCACTGAATGCTGGAGCAAAAGAAAACCAACAAGTCCTTTATGCGCTAGGTAAAGGAACATCGAAAAGTTTCATTGGTCTGCTGGAAAGCAGTGCTAGGGAAGATTTAGGGGGTGCATGAATTCATTTGCGAAGTGTGAGAAGGTTGCATATTTATGAGTACTGAACTGCACATGAGTTTCTGTTAAGATATTTATAAATATACCGAGTCAAGAAATTTTAAACTTCCAGTGCAAAATTTGATATAAACTAGGAATGCGTCCATAGGACACGGATGCCCCCGCCTCAAAATATGTCTATTTTCGTATTTATCTATAGAAAGTTATTGACTGGTTTAAGTGTTGGACCCTTTTTCACATCTGACCTCTAAGTATGACATTGACCTTGGAGGTAAGGACCTTGTTTTTGTGTGAGGCAGATTGTCTCATGATTGCCAACATTTCTGCCAAGTAATTTCAAAATCCATCCAGAGATAAGAAAGTTATTGACTGCGTTTAAGTTTCGGACCATTTTTTTTAGCTTTGACCTCTAAGTATGACCTTGACCTTGGAGGTACGGACCTGGGTTTTAGACGTGACACATCGTCTCATGATGGTTAACATTTCTACAAAGTAATTTCAAAATCCATCCAGAAATAAGAAAGTTATTGACTGCGTTTAAGTTTCGGACCCTCTTTTTGACCTAAGACCTCGAAGTATGACCTTGACCTTGGAGGAACGGATCTGGGTTTTACATGTGACACCTCGTCTCATGATGGTTAACATTTATGCCGAGTAATTTATAAATCCATCAAACAATAAGGAAGTTATTGACTGCGTTTAAGTTTTGGACGCACGGACGCACGGACGGACGGACAGGGGCAACGCTATATGCCCTTTCCACCATTCTTCGAATGGCGGGGGCATAAAAAGTGATCCCTATCAAACTTTGAGTAGTATATTATGCCCCGCCTGCCTTGGCAGGAGTGGGGCATATAACGTTTCGCCGTGATGTTACGTGCGTACGTTTGTATGTCACACCTCGGGCTGAAATGTCGAGCTCAAACCTTGGGCTCGCATTGGAGCTCATAAGATTTTTACCTGTTGTGCTACAAAGTTGAAATTTGGTATGACATTTACTCAGACCAAACCTATCAGTTCATGTTCAAGTTGGCCCAGGGTCGTGCCCCTGGGTGGGCCCAGGGGTCAGATTGCACGTTTTTATGTCACACCTCGGGCTGAAATGCCTAGCTGAAACCTCGGGCTCGCATTGGAGCTCATATTTGTTTTACCTGTTGTGCTACAAAGTTGAAATTTGGTATGGCATTTACTCAGACCAAGACCTATCAGTTGATGTTCAAGTTGACCAAGGGTCTTGCCCCTGGGTGGGCCCAGGGGTCAGATTGCACGTTTGTATGTCACACCTCGGGCTGAAATGTCGAGCTGAAACCTCGGGCTTGCAATGGAGCTCATATTTGTTTTACCTGTTGTGCTACAAAGTTGAAATTTGGTATGACATTTACTCAGACCTAACAGTTCATGTTCACGTTGACCCCAGGTCTTACCCCTGGGTTGGCACAGGGGTCAGATTGCGTAACAGGTCAAAATTGTTATACAGGAATTTGTATGCAAAACTGTCAAAATGTCTAATTTTCTTGAAAATTAATCAGATTCGAACACCTAAACCATATATATTATTGTTCCTTATGATATGACACATTCCATGACACAGGCCTTGGGTCCCTACGGTCACCCCTGGGCCATGCCCCGCCCCCTTTGCTTCATTAAAGTCTTTATATCTCAGAAACTATCCATATCCCCACCCCTTAACCTATATATTTTTGTTCCTTGTGATAAGATGCATTGTTTGATACAGACATTGGGTTGATCCCGACATACACCCCTCAAGGTCAAGGTCACTGTGGCTATTTTTAGAAAAAAAATGTCATCGCTCTAGCGCCTACATTTCTTCACCAATTTCAATAGAACTTCACATAAATGTTCCTTATAAAAATATCTCGAGCGAGTTCTACTTTCAAGGTCATGGCTTCAATGTCAAGGTCACTGTTGCTATTTTTAGAAAAAAACTTTGTCATCGCTCTAGCGCCAACATTTCTTTACTGATTTAAATATAACTTCATCTAAATGTTCCCAATGACAATATCTCGAGCGAGGTCGACTTTCAAGGTCATGACCTCAAGGTCAAGGTCACTGTGACTATTTTAGGAACTAACTTTTTCATTGCTCTAGCGCCTACATTTCTCCACCAATTTCAATATAACTAAACACAAATGTTCCTTACAAAATATCTCGAGCGGGTTCGACTTTCAAGGTCATGGCCTCAAGGTCAAGGTCACTGTGGCTATTTGTAAGAAAACTTTGTCATCCCTCTAGCGCCTACATTTCTTCACTGATTTCAATATTACTTCACACAAATGTACCTTATGACAATATCTCGAGCGAGTTCGACTTTCAAGGTCATGACCTCAAGGTGAAGGTCACTGTGGCTAATTTTAGAAAATTTTGTCATCGCACTGGCGCCTACATTTTTTCACCAATTTTAATATAACTTCACACAAAATTTCCTTATAAAATATCTTGAGCGAGTACGACATTCAAGGTCATGGCCTAAAGGTCAAGGTCACTGTGGCTATTTTTAGAAAAACTTTGTCATCGCTCTAGCGCTTACATTTCTTCACCGATCTCAATATAACTTCACACAAATGTTCCTTATGACAATATCTCGAGCGATTTGGACTTTCAAGGTCAAGGTCACTGTGGCTATTTTTAGAAAAAAACTTTGTCATCTCTCTAGCAACTACATTTCTTCACTGATTTCAATATAACTTCAAACAAATGTATCTTATGACAATACCTCGAACGAGTTCAACTTTCAAGGTCAAGGTCAATGTGGCTATTTTTAGAAAATTTTTTGTCATTGCTCTATCCCTTACATTTTTTCATCAATTTCAATATAACTTCACACAATATCTCTAGCGAAGCCCACTTTCAAGGTCACTGGGGCTATTTTTAGAAAATCATTGTCATCGCTATAGCGCTTACATTTCTTCACCGATTTCAATATAACTTAACACAAATGTTCCTCATGACAATATCTCAAACGATTTCGACTTTCAAGGTCAAGGTCACTGTGGCTATTTTTAGAAAAACTTTGTCATTGCTCTAGCGACTACATTTCTTCACCGATTTCAATAGAACTTCACACAAATGTTCCTTATTACAATATCTCTAGCGATTTCCACTTTCAAGGTCAATGTCACTGTGGCTATTTTTAGAAAACTTTGTCATCGCTCTAGCGCTTACATGTCTTCACCGATTTCAATATAACTTCACACAGTTATTCGTTCTGACAATATTTCAAGCAATTTCGACTTTCAAGGTCAAGGTCACTGTAGATATTTTTAGGAAAAAACTTTGTCATCGCTCTAGCGACTACATTTCTTCACTGATTTCAATATAACTTCACACAGATGTTCCTTATGATAATACCTCGAGCGAGTTCGACTTTCAATGTCAAGGTCACTGTGTCTATTTTTAGAAAAGCTTTGTCATTGCTCTAGCGCTTACATTTTTTCACCAATTTCAATATAATTTCACATAAATGTTCCTTATGACAACATCTCGAGCGATTTTGACTTTCAAGGTCAAGGTCACTGTGGCTATTTTTAGAAAAACTTTGTCATCGCTCTAGCACCTACATTTATTGATGGATTTTAATAGAACTTCACACTAATGTTTCTTATGATGATATCTCTAGTTGCTTTGACTTTCAAGGTCATGACCTCAAGGTCAAGGTCACTGTGGCTATTTTTAGAAAAACTTTGCCATCGCTCTACCGCCTACATTTATTAACAGATTTTAATATAACTTCACAAAAAAGATGCTAATGATAATATCTTGAGCAAGATCTACTTTCGCGGACAAGGTCACTATGGCTATTTTTAGAGAAACATTGTCATCACTCTAGAACCTACATTTATTGATGGATTTTAAACAAACTTTACACAAATGTTGCATTAATAATATCTCAAGCAAGTTGGGCTTTTGCCAGTTCAGTGTTTTCCGCACACGAAGTTGTCTTGTGCGAGGGGATTTGTATCGCATGCGATGCCTTGTTGTAACTTATGATATGACACATTCCATGACACAGACTTTGGGTCCCTCCGGACAGCCCCGGGCCATTCTAGAAGATGGGTTGAAGCCATATCGACAAAGATATATGGCGGGGACATCTGTGTACTTTGGACACATGTCTAGTTTCTATATGATTTGCTGACGATATACGTAATGGTTTCTGAGCAAACCGGGGTGAAAGGGATTTTTTGAAAATCCCGCGGGATGAAAATAATCTCGCGGGATTTTTTTCCATTCCCGCGGGATTTAAATCCCATAAAAATATCAGGGATTTTTCTCCCACAGGAGAATTTCAAAATTTTAAAACCTGCTTTAAACTATCAAAATGGACATACTCGACATTGAAATACATGCTCAAAAATATGGCTGCTCCAGCTCTAATTTCAATTTCTCCCGCGGGATTTTTCTCCCATGGGATTTTTAGCTTACCTGGGCCGAAGGCTCTAGGGGAGCTTATAGTATAGTGGGTCCTCCGTCGTCCGTCTTCCGTCCACACTTTTGAGCAACTATATCTCTGCAGCCTGCAGGCTGATCTCAATCACTTCTCATCTGTAGCATGCCTCTGGTGGGGCATTGATGACATAGTCTTTTTTATAAATCGCATGAAAACTTTGGTTGTTATGGCAATCACAAGGTCCCATAGACTTACAATGGGAAAATGCTTGTCATCACCGTAGCCCCTTCAGTTTTGATCAGATCTTTCTGAAACTTATATATAAGTTGGCTAGGTATAAAACCTCGGATAAATTCGAAAACCGGCCAAGTCGGCACATTTATAATAGAGTTACGTCCCTTTGGTTGCTGAAAATGCCAATTTTTGACCTTGTCATCACCGTAGCCCCTTCAGTTTTGATTGCATCTTTCTGAAACTTGTATGTAAGGTGGCTGGTGATAAAACCTCGGATAAATTCGAAAACCGACCAAGACGGCCTAAATATCATAGAGTTACGTCCTTCTGATTGCTGAAAATGCCAATTTTTGACCTTGTCATCACCATAGCCCCTTCAGTTTTGATCGGATCTTTCTGAAACTTATATGTAATGTGGCTGGGGATAAAATCTCGGATGAGTTCGAAAACAGGCCAAGTCAGCCCATTTATCGTATAGTTATGTCGCTTTGATGGCTGAAAATGTTGATTTTTGACCTTGTCATCACCGTAGCCTATTCAGTTTTGATCGGATTTTTATAACCCCAGCATACGAAGCATGCTATGGGGGTATATAGTTTTCGCCCTGCCGTTTGTCCGTCCTTTCGTGTGTCCGTCCGTTAACATTTTGGTTGAAGTTTTACGTCAAAGTTTCTAAGAGATTTTATCTTCTGAACCCTTTGATAGATTTAGTTGATGCTTGCACTGAAGTTACATACTGGTCTAAAGATTTCAAGGTCACAGACTTAGAAATTTTACATTTGGTTGAAGTTTTATTACAGAGTTTATAGATCCCTGTATGTCCTAAACTCAAAGACAAATCCAATTGATACTTGCATCGATCTTGCATACCATTCCAAATATTTCATTGATGCATATCCAACACTGCTGCTTCAGTAACATTCATACCCCACCTCTTCAGTAATTTTGATGCACTCAATCCCTTGGTCCATATAGAAATTTTATATTTGGTTTAGCTTTTACAAGCACATGTATAGATTCTTAAAGCTTCCATATTACATACAATTAAGCTCTTAAGATATATTAGAGGGTGGCGCTGGCCGGGGGTATACGTGACCCACTGGTCGCTTTCTCTAGTTCTGAAACTTATATGTAAGGTGGCTGGGGATGAAACCTCGGATGAGTTCGAAAACTGGCCAATTTGGCCCATTTATCTTAGAGTAACATCCGTTTGATTGCTAAGAATGCCAAATTTTGCCCTCGTCATCACCGTAGCCCCTTCAGTTTTGGTCGGATCTTTCTGAAACTTATATGTAAGGTGGCTTGGATGAGTTTGAATACTGGCCAAGTCGGCACATTTATCATAGAGTTACGTGCCTTTGATTGCTTAAAAATGCCTATTTTTGACTTTGTTAGCACTGCTGCCCCTTCAGTTATTGATCGGATCTTCACGAAACTTACAAACAAATAAGTCAGGCAGAAAAGCTCAGAGGAGTTTGAAAACTCGTGAGGTTTGCCTATTTGTCACAGAGTAACATCCCTTTGATTGCAGCAGTTAATTGCTTATTTTTAACTTGTCATCACCATAGCCACATCAGATTATATCGGATCTTCTTAGCAATTCAGGAATAAAAGCTGGTCCTGAATCGCTCACCTGAGCTAACAGATTCAAAGTTTCAGGAAGTGCCAACCTTTACTGAAGGATTTATGGGAGGACATGGTGATGACAGGATAAGCATTTTCTGCAAATCAAGTAGAATGTAACTCTATGATAAATAGGCTGACCTCACCGGTTTTCAAACGCATTTATGTTTTTGTTCCTGACTTGCTGAGAAGATCCGATATAAACTGAAGGGGCTATGGTGATGACAAGTTCAAAAATAAGCAATTAACTGCTGCAATCAAAGGGATGTTACTCTGTGATAAATAGGCAAACCTCACGAGTTTTTAAGCCCTTCCGAGCTTTTCTGCCTGACTTACTTGTTTGTAAGTTTCATGAAGATCCGCTCAAACCTGAAGGGGCAGCAGTGATGTCAAGGCCGAAAATAGGCACTTTCAAGAAATCAAAGGCACGTAACTCTATGATAAATGTGCGACTTGGACTGTATTCGAACTCATCCGATGTTTTATTCCCAGCCACCTAACATGTAAGTTTCAAAACGATACGATCAAAACTGAAGGGGCTACGGTGATGACAAGGTCAAAATTTGGCATTTTCAGCGATCAAAGGGATGTTTCTCTATGATTAATGAGCCGACTTGGCCAGTTTTCGAACTCATCCGAGGCTTTATCCCAAGCCACCTTACATATAAGTTTCAGAAAAATCCGATCAAAACTGAAGGGGCTACGGTGATGACAAGGTCAAAAATCAACATTTTCAGCCATCAAAGGGACATAACGCTATGATAAATGGGCCGATTTGGTCGGTTTTCGAACTCATCTGAGTTTGTATCCAAACCACCTTACATATAAGTTTCAGAATGGTCCAGTCAAAGCTGAAGGGGCTACAATGATGACAAGGTCAAAAATCGACATTTTAAGCAATCAAATCCCAAGCTACCTTACATATTAGTTTCAGAAATATCCGATCAAAACTGAAGGCGCTACGGTGATGACAGGCATTTTCCCATTGTAAATCTATGGGACCTTGTGGTTGCCATTGCAACCAAAGTTTTCGTGCGATTTCAAAAAAACGTTTATGTCATCAATGCTCAATCAGAGGCATGCTAGAGATGAGAAATGATTGAGATCAGCCTGCAGGCTGCAGAGATATAGCTGCTCAAAAGTGTGGACGGACGGACGACGGACGGACGGACGACGAAGGACCCACTATACTATAAGCCTTCGGCCCAGGTGAGCTAAAAAGTGTTTAACAATCCAGCAAGGAGTAAAAAAAGTGCCGCTCGAATGGCAAACAGTTCGAATCCAGCAAGGAGTCAAAGAAGTGCAGCTCAAATGGCAAACAGTGTAGACCATGATCAAACTGAAGGAGCGGTCTGATCAAGGTCCACACTGTTTGCCGAGCCTGTCTGTCAAAATACTTATGGTCAGCACAGTATCCGTGCTTGTTATAGACAACTCTGAAGGCAAATTCTCACTAGATGTGATATTTTTGTTTGTTTGTTTGTATCTGTTGTTGTGAAAATATATAAATGTGCATTAACTGCCAAATCTTTGTTCTTTTTCACAGTTGAGATATCAAATCAAATTATGATAGACCTGGTGCTCAACACTTTTTAACTCATGTCTATCAGGTCTGTAAACCTTTGTTCTGTACAAGCTTATACAGTTGATAATTTCAGAACACTTCCTTACACCCTTATCTGCAGTGCCTGCGAGTACTCGCGGATCGGTCCCGGCTGGTGCGGCAGTTTTACCTTGGAATGTCCAATCGCTGCCAGCACTGCTAGCGCTGATCGGTACTGCCTCGTTTATTCCTGTGTTGTGGCCGATGACAGCGTCTGGCCCCGCTATTCGTATTTGGTTATAATAACCTTGGACATTGCCTGGGTGGAGTGTCATGTCGCTCGGCATCAAGTAGAGCGCTCTGCCGCAGACGTTATCCAGTGGTGTAGATGCATATTGCAACGTCTTTTGATAGCGATCGATGCTGCTGGTGATGTCGACGGGTTAGGCGATGGCGTCTTCGAGATTCGACATAAATTGCTGTTGAGCGTCGGGCCCCGTGCCGACTTTGAGAATGTTGGAACGGGTTGAGCTTGCGCTCCCAAGATTGTCCAAACGTAAGTCCGAATCGAGTCGTTGAGGCGCTCGACACCCGCTCGAGTGAAACCTACTGATTTATCGAGAATGAACATCGTCCACGCCTTTGAACTTTTCCCGGTTATGACGTTTGGAGTCCTTCGGGTGAAAGAAGGGGTATTTCCCCGGGGTTATGAAGGTACCAACAAAAGATCCGTGACCTTGATACCCGTGTTCAAGCTTTTGCCTCCAATCTGTATCAGGCGAAACGGCGAACTCATCGCAAAGCCGCTTGTAGGCCCTGGAGTCATACTGGTTATCGAACCATGAGTTGGACTTGTCCCCAGGGAGGGCGACTTTTAGCTCCTCAAGCAGATGTATAATAAACATGATAGCAATACAGGCTTGCAAGAAGGGGCTCATCCGATAGGAGATGGTCCTGGAATGAAACACCACATCCGGCGGTTGCGCACCAAACCGCCTGCCACCAGCTGAAGGGAGTATCCACCCAGCTGTCCCACGCCTTGTTTGCCATAGTGACATCCCCGGTAAGCGGAGGGTTTTGATATTCAGCGAAGACGTCAGGGTACTTGGCAAGGAAGTGACTTCCCTTATCGTCGACCATTATGACTAGGCTTGGTGCCACTGCCGCTGACTCCTTATATTTGAAATGGCCGCCTACCTGATATTTTGCCGAGCTATTAAACGTAAATGCCTTTATATCTTTACCCATTTTAGTGCTGTTCAAGTTTTATTATTATGTACATCACACACACTGACGTTCAAAATGATCTGACAATCAATTTTGCAAGGACCCTGTCTGCGGGTGAGCGAGAGATTGCTCTCTGCGAGTTGACGGATTACCACTGGTGGTACAACATATGCACGGTGAAAAGGAACAATAAGGTCTCAAATAAAAAGACTAAAAAAAACAATACCTGACGGGTATTATAACGTCTTCGAGTGGAACGAAAATGTGTTTCAGCGGTTGAACGCCGAACTCACTCTAGGAAGCCCGGAGAAGTTATAACATTGAATCGCGAATTAGCTAATATCTCAGGCTTTTCCGACAATACATTCAAACCCCCTCCCTTGGCGCTGATCAATGGCAACGGCCATCACTTGGAAGGAGGCCGCACCAAGGCGTTCACTGCAAATGAGCCACACAAGCTGGCCGTCCATCGTGAGGTCTACTTTCATCTTGCTGAATTAAGTACTTCAGACAATCTGCATAACGGTCGCCCCTCTACACTGCTTAGATCTGTCCCTGTCGAGAACGAAAAATGTCGATCTGGTGGAACTGAATCATTTCCTGTCTTACAGTACAAAATGTTGTCGTTAGGGCCTGTTTCACAGCTAACTATCTCACTTAGATATACCAAAGGGGAGATGTTACCATTCGAGTATATGAGTGCAACCCTACATATAAGGAATGGTTGATGCAAGCGGCCCCGGTGGGGTCAGAAAATGCCCTGGGGTGGCTTGGGCTGATCTTGGTGACACTGAGGGGTTCGATAAGGACGGGAAGGAAGATCGATTGTACGCCTTCAAGCTCTCTGATGGGGTCTACAAAAGAAAAGAGGTCGCCCAAGCGGGGTCATTGTCATTCGGTGATCTCGGCGACGTAGTTACCTCACATGCCGTTCTAAAGCGGGTTCATACGCTGGCCTTCACTGGGAGCAAGTGGGTTGCTTTTGCGGACCCCGTCCAACAAACAGGGTGGCTTATTGACATACAAATCTCGTCTCCGTACATTGTGACTGGAAAGCAGCACAAAGTTAGGAAGGTAGTTAATAGTTGAAATCGCCTGTGCTCGTATATCCCGGGAAGAACATTGTCGTTTCCGAAGAAAACGTGCTAAAGACAAGCAACGACCGGCAGGGAATCCTGAAAAAAGTCTTCGAATTCCCCCCAGCGGGAATCATTGGTATGAACTTGCCAACATCATCCATCATCCTTGATCTAATTCTCGGAGACAGACCCGACGACTTTGTTGATGTGTTACCCGGCTTCAAGCTCACGTGGAGTCAAGCAAATGCTAATAAATAAGTCGGGATTTATATACAAGTACAAGAAACGTCTCGAGTGCAGTTCACTCATGAGGGAATCCAACACCAAGTTGAATACCCTCATTTAGATCTACATAATATTTTTATAGGCCCTGTGTCTCTCAAAAGGCTGCGATTTACACCCGGCGCGCTCACACAAGACCAAGCTATAGTAATTATTAGCCAGTAGTATATTTAAACACACGCAGCTCGAGGGTAGTACACGATGGGCCTCTACCCAGGACTTGAAACTAGAGACAAACACCGCCTTCAGCACGTGGCCGAGGTCAAATTCCGTCTCGAAAAAGAACGAGACTTTTGAGCCTCGCTGTAGATGAAATACAGACGTGGGCCTAATGTTGTTGATGGGATTGATACCACGCTCACTGCGACTAGCGTAGGGCTGGCTGCTTCTGGTGTCGGGCTTTTGTCAACTATCATCGCGACGCCTGTCGCCATTGGCCTTGGAGCTGGGGCGATTGTGTGTTGGTTGCTGGGTGTTGGCAGGGAATGTATTGGACGAAAACTCCAAACAAAAGCCAGAAACCACGACGAGATTCGTATTTTGGCTGCGTCGAAGCTAAACTCAATCGCCGACCGCATTTCTATCGCACTGAACGACGATAATATATCTGAAACAAAATTTCGCCTGATTCTGTGTGAAATCGACAAGTTCAATCAGATGAAAGAAGAAATTCGTCAGCGCCAGAAACATACTGTTGGTTTGTCGGAGGAGGAAATAAGAAGTTGTTTTAACGTGCGAGAGACGAGGCGTTAATGACGGCCCGTACCAAGCTGTTGGAAAAGTTGGACAAAGCTGGTCACAGTGGCACCTGAATATTTCTTACTGGTGAGTTTAAAAGAGTGCAGGCTGCCTAGACAATTCCTCAGCAGTTGTTTTCGTTAGAGACCCAATGCTAACAAAGCAACAATAAATACATGGATCGGCGCCTTGCGGATAATTATTACAGCTCTGAGGGTTGCTGGAGGGGTCTTGAGGCCATTTAGAAGATGGCTTCTGCGGCATCTACAGGCGAGGCCCGTTGAAGTGGCCCAAATTGCTACAAGTGAGTTCATGGGCTCTGTCAGCCAGCTGTTGGCAAAGCATTCCGTCCAGGTTCGGCGCGGTCGGGTTAACATCCATCGGGACCAGGGCATTGTTGAGCGCTTCAATCGTACCTTGACTGAGTGGCTATTTGGGCACCAGTACGCTCAGGAGATGCGCCTCACTTCTGGTCAGCGGTCTACAGAGTGGGTGTAAAGTTTGCCTGCCGTTGTGACAGCCTCGAATGGTGAGGTCACCCGACTGACCGGCAAAAAGCCCTCTGAGGCTATAAGGGCGCGATCTGTGACACAAAAGCCCTCCCTTGTAGTTCCTGGTCGTCCTGTTGGTCTCGAGGAGACTATAGTCCCCTCCGGCGTCGGCGTTCGTTATTTGTACCAGCCTGGCGAGCTTGAAGGGGGGGCGCCGGCAAGCGACTGATCCCATATGGTCCCTGGATGTGCACCGGCTCGGGCGCACAGTCACCAAGCCCAACGAGCCCGTACTTACAGGATGGACCTCAACGCGGTTTTGTGCGCGAAGAACTTCTTGTTGTGCCTCGCGACACTCAGCTTCCTCTGGAGGGGGTTCTCAAGCGCTGAGGTCAAATCCATCCACCGGGTGACAATTTTTTTCCGTTTGGTTTACGTCCAACTTCAGTGGTCCTTGGTCTCGGAACTTTCGCCTGCAGTATCTAGAGGTTTTGGGGGTCTGTAGTTGCCGGTGTAGCAAACACCCCACAGACAATTGCTATGGAGAGAGACATGTATACCAATCTTTCAGCCATATCCACCAGTTTCCCTACTATCGAGGGGTTCGGCGGCTCGACCTCATATCCGTCATAGCGGAAGACACACCCACCAACACATCTGCGGCCTGCTCTGTGAGAGATTCGGGCGACTTTAGGTTGTCGTACAGCAGGGTATAGAAGTTTCAATATTCCCGGAAATCACATTGCCTCCGCTCGCCGCCTCGCGCCGCTTCAGCGAGGCAATTTTCTCCGTCAACGAAATGGACACCTTTTCTGTGGTGGTTTCAAACCGACTCAGGCTTTTCTTTAGGAGCTCATAGAATTCGTTGATGTTTGCCGACGTTGCTTGGCCGATGCTATCGCGTAGCAACAACCATAGATCGTCGACGACGCTATCCTCTCTTTCTGCCTTTTCTGTTGCGGCATTGGGTGTCTCCTCCTCCTCTGTTGCGGCATTGAGTGTCTCCTCCTCTGCCCAGAGCATCTGAACCCTCGCAGCGCCGACGCCGAACTGCTTGTTCACCCTACTCACAGGCGCCTTACCTCGCAGGGCCTTGATTTCCTGGATCTCCTCCTGGGTTAGAACTCTCATGGGCGCCATCGTTTATCCTATGATTTCAAAGTTTCTTAGATGGACCGCCCCAGTTCCTCAACGAACGCGTCCACCTCTTGTTGTGTGATGTAATATTTGTAACCATAAGCCTGTGTGTCAACTCCGTTTTCTGCGACCCAACGCTTGGAATCAAAGGGCGACAGCGACACCTTTTTGAGATGCTGTCCGTAGATGCGATGGCACTCTGACCTAAGAACATCCATGCCATGGCGGAAGGTTTGCTTCTCAAAGAGAGCCTCTATGAACTGCTCATGCCTGATGCGCTTCTTGACAGTTGCTTTTCTCACACCTTTTGCCTTCTTAATGTTCTTTCCAGATGCCTGGAGGATGGAGTACATCTTCGGCCGCAGGCCCACATATTCGGCGATTGACTGCCCGGCGCACTTGTCCTTCATCTTTCCGAGAACCTTCTTGTTCTCTGTGCTGTGCAGCGGGTGGTATTTCGGGTAGTCGGACGTGTCGTAGATATCCTGGTGTTTGGCCATGTCCTCGTATACATCCTCTGTCTCGATGGTCAGGAGCAGGCTGTCGGTGTCCGTGTAGTGGAGCTGGCAGCGGTCTTCGTACTGCCTCTGGAGCCGTTTGTAATAGAAATCGTACATCAGGGTTTTTTTACAGGTCCAGAAAGCTCATACCTACGTAAATCGGGCGATTGAGCACTAGACGGCGCTTTTGCATCTGGACTGCCGCAAGATCGTCATCGAAGATGTTGGCTCTGGCAAAGGCTGGGCTGGCAATGAGACGCCTGAGTTTATCTTCCTCGTTGGCGCGGACAAGCTTGACGTCGACACGCCTGCGGAGGTTCTCCATCGTCTTGTCGAAGACAGAATTGTTCATGAGCTTGTAGAGATCCTTATCAAAGTCACTGGTGGCCTTCTTCCGGAGCTCAGTATTAATCCGGATGTAGGGCTCCATCCAGGGCTCTGCTGGAACCGGAGGGCACGATTAATCTTGGTCAGACGCATACCCAGAGACATGTATAGCTGGAGATTCCGATAGTGAAACACGTAACGGTCTTTGTTGCTAAGGTTGGGTACCAACTTCTCAACCTCTGAAGGTGCTCCCCCCAAAGCTCCATCGAGAAGTTTGCGCTGGTACACAGACATCCACTCGTTCTTGACCACTAGGCGCTCTGGTGCTAGCGGGTAGACATTGTATGCCTTGTGCAGCTCTGCTGGATATTCCATTTCTACCTCTAGGATATAGCCCTCTTCATTGTCTGCGGGTAGTTCTGCAATGGTTTCTGCGAGTCCCGATGCATCGACCCACTGGAAGTCTCTGATGGGGAGGGCCTAGCTCATAGCCCGTCCACAAAGATTGTTCTCATCGAGATATAGCTACTGGGCTTTTCTGGGTCATAATCCTCGACATGAGGATTGTTAGCCTTGTCATACCGTTTTGATACCATCGAGATACCTCCGCGCATCCCCTTCTCGACAAACAGGTGTTGGACGTAGTCTGTAAGCAGCTCGAGCACCACTCCTGTCTTTTTTATCCAATTAAAGCCCAGGACTAGGGTAGTTGTGCGCTGGGTCTAAGCCATACTGCGTCGGAGATGTCTTTCGGAATTCCTCAAAGACTTCTGCCAGCAGGAGAACATCTGTGCGATTGAAGAGGTCGTGGTAGTCCCCCAGGGTCTTACACTCACAGAGTTCCCATACTCTATGCGCGTGGACGTAGTCGTCGTCGCTGATGTGCTCGTTGGTGAGATTGCTG
Organism: Lucinisca nassula; assembly: GCA_963580285.1. NCBI lineage: Eukaryota > Metazoa > Mollusca > Bivalvia > Lucinida > Lucinidae > Lucinisca > Lucinisca nassula. The sequence goes on along the minus strand of OY757019.1, from coordinate 147,814,601 downwards.
TAGAATACCTCTTTCGTGGGGAGCTTGGTATCGGTGAAACGGTCCCAAGAGTCCATATACACTCGTAGGGTTAGAAAAATAGAAAAATATATATCCGCAATGACTTCAGCACCCAATATCGTAAAATCATTCTTCGATATAAAAAGATTGGGTACAACATGGATATTATACGACACACTGCATGCATGGTAGTTAACCCAGTCACGGTTGGCAACTTTGCTCCCTCTTTAATTGCACGCCGGTGGGTCAGGCCTCAGATTCTATGACGGCTCCAACGTAAAGGCTTATTGAAAATTAGAGAGATAATGTTGGTTGGTGCCTGATGCTCTGTCTCTGGTCGGGCTCATCGGAGTCTACTTGTTGGTTTTCTTTTGCTCCAGCATTTCAGTGGTTTCTTGCTGTCGAGTTCTCACCGTTGTCTCACCTCTGTGGTTCTTTGATTTTTGTGTTCACGGAGATGTTGCACTGATGAGTTAGGAGGCCTTCATGCGGACTGAACAAATTATTTGTCTAAATCGCGACGGAAGTAAGGGCGAGGATTGTGACCACGTAAAATCGATTTAAGTCCCCCAGTGGAAATCTTCCACTGATCGTTCCAAGGCGGCTCTTCTTTGGCGATTTATTTATGTTGTTGTTTGTTACTTACTGTGTGTATCACTTGTGTCTTTTGGTTTTGGATGGCCATATGGCCATTTTGTGGGAAAGTAACTGTCCTTATGGCCTTCCTTTGTTTAGGTTTCCATTATGGTCTGGTCGCTTAATGTTTGTATTTCTTTCCCTTTGGTGTCTTTTATGGGTAGAGTAAGTTAATTGTATCAATTCCTGATCTTTGTTTTACTTCTGCTTAGATACCTTTTCGGGTCAATAGCTCAAACCTCTGCTGGTCTGGCTCGTATTGGGATGTGATCTTGAAAACTTCTGGCCGGTTTGACGCCACCAGTTTGTGGAGGGAAGCGAGCAGGAACTGGGCTCTATCTATGAAACGGAGCTGCCCAAGACAGAAGGAGATGTATTTTTCTGTGTTGTTGGGGATGCAGGCGAATCTGCCTTCGACCTTCGAGATAGCCTGCATAAGCAGGTGGGAGTCGTACCCCTTGAGGTTATGGAACACCACGGGAATGATGGTTGTCTTTTCGCTTAGTCTCAGCTGAAGGTTGCAGGCATTGTGAGCTGCCCCTCGATACTTACCTGCGTTATGACAGTGGTCGCGGACAGAGTCACCGTCTAGCGGTTTTTCGCATATATAGCCATTCGTGGCATTGTTATGGGCCCGACAGTCATTTCGTTTCATCCTTATAATTTTAGGGTTGGCTAGCACGCTCTTAACCTCGCACTCCTCCTCCTTGAGTGATTTTAAGAAGTGCTATGCTGCATTTGGGCCGCGATACTCGACAGGCGGCTTTGTTGTTCCATCACACCGCACCACGATATAGCAGTAGCTACAAGCCTTATGTTGTTGTGTTCTTTAGGTGTTTCTTTTTGTAAGATCTTGTACGGGTCCCTCGATCTTGGTGGTGAGGGCCTCAAAATCCGCATAGATGACGAAGGGGGTTGGTTGTTGCTTGTGGTAGTTCTGGAAGGTGAGCTTGTTCTTACCCTCTTCTGACATCTCCTACCGGACAGCCGTCTGGACGATGCCTTCGCACTCGAGCTTGTGGGCCCCCAGTAGGTCTTCTCTCTCGAAACCATGAAGACAGCGCTCATAGAAATACTTGCGCTCACGGTGCTTGCTTTGATTGTAGAGGAGGCGATTGAAGTTCTTCATCCAGGTGTAGTGGAAGCGATATTAATTCGCACTGATCAGCAGCATATTGATCCTTGGTATCTCTTGTGGTTGTGTGCTTATACGAAGGACGGTGATGCCCTTTTCCCAGCCAAAGACATTGATCGCTAGGTAGTTCTGCCGCTCCAATTTATAGATCTGAGAGATGGGTGTGGGACTATCAATCTCTTCGAAGTTCAGACCATCATTGGTAGGATACCAACTTGGTCTCTCTGGGTGATGTGGTGGTGGCGGATTTGCCAGAGCCGCTCGGAGCGTCCATCTAAAGCAGTGTTGGTCCTTGTTCTTTATGTTTACCAGTGCCTTCTGGGAGTGGAATGTAGGACCTACCCCGAAGATGTTGATATCTGGCAATGTCCAACCAAAGGGTCTGTACCGGATCTACAACCCAGCCACACCCTCTCTGTGTCCACTTTTCGAGTGTTTCCTGGATCTGTGGGAAGGTTTTATCGAGAGCCGCCTTGATTTCGCTGGCCTGGAGAAGGGCCTCCTGTTTGTTGCGCAGCACGGGGGTTCTGTACTCCTCACTACCTTCTGGTTTGTCCTTCCGAAGCTGAATCTTGAGAGCCAACTGGAATTTCACACAACCCAGTGCCTCGATCTCTTCCTCGAGCTAGCTACTGATCTGGGGCACTACAGCCTTGAGGAAATTACTGGGGTCTGTTCTATGAGGATTATTAGCAGGCACGTCCATCTGCCAGCCCCTCAAGAAGTCGCCAATGACCCATGGGGTCTGCCTGAAGACTAGCTGTTACTCAGCAGGTGTAAAAAGTCCAGGATCTCATCCCGATACTCCTTCACGGATCTCAGGGCTTTCTCGTGGGAGATAGGGTCAAATTCCTCTTCAATGGCCTTTCTCTTGGCGGCCTTCTTTTTGCGTGGTGGTGGGGTAGGTCGATATTTTTCAGGCTGTAAGGGCTTTAACAAGCGCCCTTTGACAGAATCTGGGATAGGCTCATCCAAGATGTTTTGAACCACATAATGGGGAGTCGAATTATTATCAGGTATTTCTGCCAGTAACTGCTCTATGTATTCATCCATAGTAGCCATGCTACTGTATCTTTAACTTTACCTATATACTAACAATTCTCTAATAGGAAATACAGTAAAAAATCTTTTAGCATTTATCTTTAACTTTTTCTCTTCCCCGCAGGAATCCAGGGACACTTGTTTATGTTTGTGCTGTATGTTTAAAGTTCTATAGTTCTCTAATATACTACTCAAAGTTTGCTAATGATCACATTTTATAATGTCTACTACTTTTAATAGATTGAAACGACATGAGAAATTAGATCATTTTTGAAAGTGTTATTCATTTAAGAATTCATTTTTATTAAATAAAAATCGAAAATGAGTTAAAAATCGAAAATGAGTTCCTTTAAGAGCAATGAAAACATTCATAAGAAAGAATATGGGTCATACTACGTAGTTTCGGCTAATAAAGCCTCATCAGTGACCCTGTTATTATCCGACAACGAAAGCCAGAGGAAACATACTGGAACTTTGCGAATTTCGAATAGGCAGTCGATTCAAAGACTGATATAAATCAAAATGGGGTCCAAATAATTAAAAACCTGTCAAGAATATGAGTCGAAACCAATAATTTATTTCTGATTTCATTGATGCGTCAATATGGCGAATGGAACGTAAGGGTCGAAAATCAACATTTTTAGGATTGCTGGCGGAAATCTGAAAATCAGGAAAATCACTAGTCTGTGAGTTTTAGCTTAGTTAATAGCGTGTATGGTGCCCGTAGGCATTGGTTACGGCCTGACATCGCCGTCGCATGCTACCGATAAGTCTACGCAGCTTATGCTGAGAAAGCTTGGCCACTCCTAAATGCGGGCCTCACTGAGCTCCCGAATAGTTCCTGGTTGGTCCTGGCGAGAAGAAATGGCTTTCTGCAGCATATCCCATGCATGTTATATGGGATTTGAATCACGGATCTCGCTGGTCACTCCAATCGCACAATTGTAGATTGCTCAAGGTACCGGTTGGTGCTGCGGGTCCTATGTGCACGGGCATTATCATCCATCAGAATGACATCAGGACCTATAGCAACTGCATATGGGCGAACATGAACATCCAAAATTTCATTGACGTACCTCTCTGCCGTCAGTGTCTCGTTATCGATGACGTGCAGGTCCGTTTCCCCCGAGCGCTAATTCCCACCCACACCATAACTGAACCCCCGCCATAGCGATCATGCTCTGCAATAAAAACTTCAGCAAATCGTTCATTTCGCATCCTTCAGACCCTAGCCCGCCTGTGAGTGAAGTCCAGACAAAATCTGGGCTCATTAGTGAAAAGAATGGGTGTCCAGTCATTAAGGGCCCACGTAACATGATCTCGTGCCGATTCTAAACGCTCCTGAACATGGTGTCGTGTCAATGATATGCGTATTGCAGGTCGTCGTGACCTCAAGCCAGCTTCATGCAACCGATTTCTAATGCTCTGCGTACTTAAACGAACACCGGTAGCGTTCTGCAAGTCGCTACGTAACGTTGTTGCGTCGTTGAACCTGTGACGACCGCCTTGTAAAGCGATAAATCGGTCTTGAGCTCGAGTTGTTGAGCGTTCACGACCCCCGGCGTGCTGATGCACTACGTTTCAAGACAATTGGAATCGAGTCCACATTCTTGATACAACGCCCCAAGAGCACGAGCAACCTCCCTCTGTGACAACCCAGCCTCAAGCATTCCAATGCCCCTATTAATCTCTTCTTTGCTTATACGACACCTAACTTGTCGGTCTGCCATACCTAAAGTTAAATTCGATCAAAATTTGACGAAAACACAAGCAAAACATTGTTTCAGGTACACCTGTTCATGAAAGCAAATGGTCATAAATCAACGATTCTCACGGGTAGTCCTCTTCCCATGCTTCTCGTGCAAAATGTACAAGTCAAATCAATAACTGAATTACATGTAATGTACCATAACATCGATATACCTTTAGTAGCATTTTGATTATATATGGTGCTAATATGGACAAAATATCTGACGTCAAAAAAGTGATCCTTAACAAACTTTGAGTAGTATACAAACACACCCCGCCCGTTGGGGCTGTTGGAGAGCGCAGGCTGGCAACGTGTTGGCCATGCGATATGGCAGGCAAACAAATATTTTATTCTATTGCATCCCCTCTCGGTGGGGCCGACCCGGGGGATGGGGGTGGGCCCCAAAGTATTGCGGGGATGAAAAAATTGTCCTCAGCATCCCCATCCTCGGTGGGGCCGACAGGCCCTAGTGACCAGCTGACGCATGATATATATATATATATATATATATATATATATATATATATATATATATATATATATATATATAGAAATTGGTCATGATATGGGGTGGTCGTGTCTAAACCGAGATAAGTGGCGCAAAATTTTAACCGAGATATGAGGCATATATACTATATATATATAAAGCCCCACATTGCAATTTATATATGTCGCCCCACAAACATAATGTTCACGAAAATGTAAATCCTTCGTTTTATGTGTTTTGTTTAGTTCCATTACGCAAGCCCGATATCGTTGATCTCCATATCTATACATTTTTTACCTAGTTAAGTGGTAGAAAATGTTAACCCAGATATGAGGCATATATATATTAAACATATATAGAGCCCCACAATACCAACTCAGATATGAGGCATGTATATATTATACATATATAAAGCCCCACAATACCCTTAATATATGTCGCCCCACAAACATTACGTTCACAAAAAATACAAAAAATCCTTGTTTTTATTCGTCTTCTCTTGTGCCATACATCCGCGAATTTCGTAAACGTGTATGCCTCTACGTTACGTGGTTCGGAGTAAAGCCTCAGTCTCACCGTTACGTAGTGAGGGCTATGCGTCACTACATGTACATTAATTTTGCGCCGTTTTGTAGGGAAGCGATACCAAGCAATAACTACAAAAAAAACCTAAAACGTAATAAAACGTAGAATAAAACGTAGCAAATATATTAAGGCGTAGGAAACCGATTGTTATGCGAATTATCGCGCTATACTGCTTTTTACGTTTTTATACGTATTGACGTTTTAGTGCGTTTCTTTTCGTACGGTTTTTGCAAGGTATACGCTACGCTAAGAATTTTAAAGCAAACGCAGTTAGGTCACATATTTAGCCATATACATGTTTAACCGTGTGCACTACGCTCGAAATAGCAATTTTGTGGGAAAGTTACTGTCCTGTTGGCTATCCGCTAGATTTCATGATCAATCTCACCGAAAGAATGTTGCCGACCCCAGCAGGTATCGAACCCGCGTCCTCCTGATCACCAGTCAGACGTGCGTACGACTGAGCTATAGAGGCCGGCGAATACTTTTGTATCACAAAAATTAATCCTGCCCGCGCCCATCAGGCCTGACGAAATAGATGGGCTGCATAATGCTTCAAAGCAGAGCTGAAACCGACCCGCAAACGAGTACTGGTAAGCGGCTTAGGTAATCTAAGCCTGCCCAGGCAATGCGGTGCGGGTCGGACCGGCCATGCTTAGACACATTGTGGGTTTCATTGGGTGGCACGGCTTGAGATGTCATTTCATCTCAATGTCGGGTAAAAGTCCTACAAAATTGGACGCAAGGTCTCCAAAATGACCTTTACAGTGTTGACGGGGACGTTAAACCTCATATCAAACAAACAAAACCTCAACAATTAAATTCAATTTTGGTCGATTGTTTGTCAAACGACCCGAAGTTATAATGGGTATTAGGTTTTCTTTGCTAAAGTCCACGTGGTTTTAACACATTTATAAGAAAATAGCCGCGTTGAGGTCAGAGTATTGCGTCAGAGTGTTATCTATAGAATTTGGACTGGAATCAAGTGTTGTGTTTGACAAACAGTGTAGACACAGATCAGACGCCGTTGAACGCGATGTCTGATCATGGTCTACCGTGTTTGCTTACGTACGCGATATCGTATCAGGGTCTATACAAATATCTTACAATGCAGGTCTGTAAAAGTTAGTGTTGACGGAGACGTTAAACTTTAAATCATACAAGTAAAACTGTAAAAGTTAAGCGAAATGTCAACAGTTTACTTACCGTTCAGGATCATTTTCCAACCTAGACTCAGATACAAGTGCTTCAGTGCTTTGATTTATAAAAGCTTGATATTTATCATTATTTCGGCTGCAAATGTAGATTGCGGGTGCTCGTTAGAATCATCCGCAATGGTTCAGTAGTAGTTTTTTACGAATGTAGGAAAAAAGTCACGGGGGGGGGGAGGGGGGGTGGAAGTTTGGGAAAAGCAGTCACGGAAAAACAAGTCACAAAACCCTTTGTTTGAATAATGTTTTCATTAGTGTTATGTGAGTAGCTTACTGAAAAGCATGATTCAAAATTAAGTGTTGACAACGACGAACAACTGCAGGCAACGGAGTATTCCATCCTTGTTGATCCCTTAGAGTCTTCTGTATTACGCCCGTGCCACTGCTAAAATGTCATCTTTCATGTCAGATATAACATAAGTTAGATGGAAACTTTTGACAGTCTTTGTTATTTTAAATTCTTCTAAATTATATTTCCGCAGGGAAAATAACAAATAGTCTATGAATTAAAAATCACTCTTTTTCAAATTTTCGGCCCTTGGCCTTCTTCAGGAATCTATTAATTCATCTTGTGATGCTGACAGAAAGAAAGTAATGATGATCTGCCGTAGCTAGGGACGACGTCGTGTCACTTCCTTAAAGATGCAGACAAGTTGGCGTAACGTCAGAAGACACGACGTCATCTCCCGCCAAAACTCGGGAAAGCACCATCACCAGCAGCCCACAGCATCACAAGAGGACCAGGCTAACTCACAACCATGTTATGAACTTACATTATAGAAAACACTCAGATAAATAAATATACAAAAGTAAAAAAAAAAAAAAAAATTAAATGCCAACAAAAGAGGATAAATAAATAAATAAATAAATAAATAAATAAACAATAGTGATAAAAATGAGAATAGAATAATAATTATGCATTAACTAAAGCTAAAATGTGTAGCAGATAAATAGAAAAAAAGTATGAATAAATAAATCTGTACAGCTAAACATAACATAACATAACATAATAGTTCTTTATTAAGACAAGCTCAGGTCATGCATATGACATATGAGTGGAAGATTATAATTACAATATTTATCGTCATCACCACCGATATTATTGATAATAATAGTAGTAATACCAATAACAAAAATGTTAACACAATGTCAAAAAATACAACACAATGTATCACGTCAATGAACCCGTCTAATGAATACCCCAAACCCCACTTTATGCAGAGAAAGGTGGGGTTTACGGGGTCGACATTATTTTCTTTATTTCCGCCACAGAACACATGTCTTGGATACACGTTAGAATCGCCACAAATGAGGCAGTTTCACGGAGAACCACCAACCCATGCCTGAGGCAAAGTTATGAAAATATCACAACTTCTCATCAGAAACATGTCCGATTTTGAGATAATAAATAATAATAATAAAATGCACTTTGCGTCACGGACATGCTATATGGTATGGACAAGGCAAATCTGTTTTGGAGAGGCATAAGATCACTGAACTCTTTTGATAATCGTTTTTGCAAAAATGCAAAGGTTGCGTAATTGGACTTCATTTTCACTGTTCATTAATTCTTTGAATTTTAGCACATTGGTGGATCTATAATAATATTTATCTATGCATTTCTGTCTCTCACTTTTGAAAAAAGGGCATATTAATACATAGTGAAACTCATCCCCTACTTCATGTAGGTTACATAAAGCACACTTTCTGTCGATAAGTTCGAGTCCGAGCCAACGACCGCGTTCGCAAGGGAATCTGTGGTTTCCTGTTCGGAGTTTAGCAAAATAAAAATAGAGATTCGATGGAACTTTTAAGAAATAAGCTTCTAATTGTATTGTCTCCTTAAATAGTCTGTAATTTAAACCTTTGGAGGAACTATCTAATTTGCCGCTCCATGTTTGCAAAAACTGACTTTGTAGAATGAGTTTAATTAATGAGCTACACTGCGGGCTTGCGGACTGGTTTATCCAGATATCTGGTCTGCCACATTCTTCAAAGATTTTTTGGATACTCGTATGCCATTTAGACTGAATATGATTGGTGCGGAGCTTTTGATACAGTAGTGATGCTAATTTTTGTGGTTTTCCGCTGATTAATTTAGACCAATAGTTAACCATCCTACTCTTGATAATGATTTCAATTGGGTATCTGCCTAGTTCACCATACACCATGTAAAGCGGAGTGCTTTTACGCGCACGAATGATAGACCTAAGAAACTGTGTATGGATTGACTCGAGGAGTCCACAATTTTCAAAACCGAAAACCTCGCACGAGTATGTCAAAATAGGTAATATTGTTTGCTCAAATAACTTGAGCTGAAGGTGGACTGGGAGGAATAAATTTTTAATTCTAACCTGTAGTAGATGCATAGCTTTCTTTGCTTGTTCAGCGATGTGTTTACGTGCCTTTAAAAAACTTCTGGATTTAGAAAAATAAGTGCCTAGATATTTATAATTATCAACAATTTCTAGGGGGTTGTTCCCAATAGAGAAAGAAAAGGAATCCGTTTTCCGTGCTCCGAAAATTACTACTTTGGTTTTGCTTTCGTTAACTTTGAGTTTCCATAGTGCACAGTATCTATGGAATGAGTCGATGCTTTTCTGGAGATTTTCAGCAGTTTCTCCTAAAATCACAGTGTCATCTGCGTAGAGCATGACAAACACTTTAATGAGGTCGAAGGTAATTCCATTATGAAGTTCGAATGAAATACCTTGATTTTCATCAAATGTAAGATGGTCTTCCAAATCATTCAAAAATATTGAAAACAAAACAGGGGAGAGATTATCTCCCTGCCTTACACCCCTGTTACTGCTGAAAAAGGGCGAATTCTCTCCATTAAGTGTTACACAAGATTTTACTTCGGCGTACAAACTTTGCAATACATTTAAAAACTTTCCGGTTACAGATGTGTGTAATAGTTTTTTCCAAAGTCCGATGCGCCACACGGAGTCGAACGCTTTCGAAAAATCCACAAAGCAACAGAACAATTTTTTGTTATCTGCCTTAAGAAGTTCTATAAGCGAGTAAAAACTGTAAATATGATCTACTGTGGAGTAATGTTTTCTAAATCCCGCCTGATTTTCTTTGAGGAGATTGTTTTCTTCTAGAAAATTGCTTAATCGATTGTTTAAAGTGGCTGTGAATAACTTTCCAAGGCAACTTAATAGGGTTATGGGGCGATAGTTGTTAGGGTCAAGAGAATCTCCCTTATTTTTGTAAATAGGTTTTATTTTTCCTTCTAACCACAGATCTGGTATGTGCCCTGTGTCCAAAATAAGATTGAACAAAGATACATAGATGGGTAACATACATTCCGTTGTGATTTTCAAGTACTCATTTAAGATTTCATCACTCCCTGAAGCTTTTGAATTTTTTAACTTTTTTATACACCGCATTATTTCATCGCTGGTAAATGGTCGATTAAGGCATTCATTACTTATCTCAGAATCAGGCTCATAAGAATGGCTACTATCATCCCAGTCAAGATCATTATCTGTATCACCGGTGTAAGTGCTTTTAAAATAGTCATAAAATTCTGATAAGGACGGGGCTTCTGAGGTTTTCTTATTTTTTAGACTGTTAAGGAATTTCCAATATTCTTTGGGTTGATTTTTCTGCATTTTCCGCAATTTACGTTGTTTTTGGAATTTGTGTTTATTTATTTAAATATTCATAGTGCGCTTATAGGAACGGCTAGCTGAGACTAGATCGTTTCCGGTTGAATCTGATTTGTGGACATTATGTCTGCGTTTAGCCAGATGATATTTTCTTCTGGCAGTCTGACATTTAAAACCAAACCAAGGCCGATTATTGCTGTCTTTCGGTTTGTAACATTTTGATCTTGCAGCTTTGACTTGGGAAGCAGCTCCCTTAAAAACATCCGAAATTTTACAAGTTATGTGATTTATAGTTTCCTTACTTGAATTGCCGTTACACGAGTCTAATAATGATAAAATTTCATTGGCTTTACCTTGATCAAAATTTAACGCAAATGTATTGAATTCTGATGGTTTGATATATGTAGCAGACCTGCTACTTTCTGCATTATTGTCTTGTTTTTGATAGTTCATAACAATGTCCACTTTAAGTAAAGAGTGACCGTCCGAAAACAAACGGTCGACCTCAAGAATTTGGAAATCAGACAGAATGCCCAAAGTCTTCGAAGATACTAAAGCATAGTCAATCACCGAAGTATTACGGAAAGTCATCTCTCCGACATTTCTATCATGACCATAACGGCCGTTTAGGATAAATAAGTTGTTATTTTTACAAATGTCAATTAGTCGTTGACCGAAGCCATTTTTCTTGCTATCTTTTGAAGTTCTATTAACTTGGATATTATGCCTTTCCAAAACACGCTTTTGGTCAAAATATTCAACAGTACTGTCATCAAATTGGAAATACTCGGATAAAAAACTGTCCGCAGATGTAAAATCCTGTAAGTTACTTGTCTGGGCATTAAAATCACCAGTTAAAATAACGTAACAATCCTTACTGCATGATGATGAAATTTCCTGTTCAAACAGCTCAAACTCGTCCTCATTAAAAAATTTCGACTGCTGTGGAGGGACATATACCGCTCCGATTAAGACGTCCTTTTCTAATTTATGGGCTTTCTTTGAAATCTGTACCCATGTGACATAATCCGAATTTGAATCGAAAAAGTCGACAGAAGCAGATAACTTTTCTCGAACAAAAAAGCCAATACCCCCGGATTTTCTAGAATATGGTTGTGACCTAGGCCGGTTATAAAATACATAACCGGGACAGCAAATAACATCATCATGGTCAAGTTTGGATTCAGATATGCATAGAATATCATGCTGATCTAGGAGACTCTGAAACTCGGGGTATTCTGTCCTACGTTTCAGACCGCAAGTATTCAGACAGCCGATAACTAATTTGTCACAAATATTAGACTTGTCAATATTTGGTGAATTTACGTCAAACTGACTGGGCGCTGCCACCCTGTCTATATGTATAGTTTCATTGTGGTAGTTCTCACAAACGTTTTGTGGTGAATTACACATCGTTTCCCTATCAAATAAAGAGTTGCAGCTACTACCCGAAATACTTACATTATTGTCCACTGCAAGATTACAGTAACATTCAAGTGTATTACAAATGTCACAAATATACTGTAATACGGCATAGTTATTTCTCAGAGGCACAAAAGGTGCGGCTTCATCGCCGGTTTGCTAATTCCAACAGAACTCCTGTTTATGGCCGGCGAGACCACAAAACCAGCAGGTAACTGGTTCTTTATGCCTACACTGAACTGTTTCATGGCTCGAGTCATAACAATTAAGGCACCTATTGTTTACGTTGAAAGGTATTTGGCTTGCATCTGCCGTTCGTTGCTTTCCACGGTACTTATCTCCCGGTCTCGAAAACGTAACATTATTAAAGCTGTTCACTATTTTCACAGCATCGTTGATTGTTCCAATTAAACGCCTTATTCCTGTGACAATAGGGTGAATCTGGTCGTTTTCGCCGAAATATCTCCTAATTAACTTCCCCTGTCTATCAAAGAAGGCTCTATAATTGTCTAAAAAATCAAGGTTAAAACGCAATGATAATCGTTCTATCATGCGGTTTACAACCGTGACATCGACATCGCCTCTAGGGGCTAACTTGGAAAGTATTATACGAGCCTCTGAATTCTTGGATCTAATCATTGTTACAAGCTGTTCATAGTAACATTCAATACTTCCATAATCCGATGTTTCTAATAGGTCATTCCCGCCTACATATATTATGAACGTTCCGAAGTTTGAAACATCATATAGTTCAATGTCTCTGATTAGCATTGGTAGAGTAGCCCCAGATACAGAATGTTTATGAACATTGTCAGTTAGTCCCCTTTTGTTAACTCTAGTGAGGATAGAATCTCCCATTAACAGAATGTTCTTTTTACTTGTGGGGGAAGGGTGCATGATGTGACCATTTACGTTACTTGGAGGCCTGTTCATGATAACTTCTATATTGTGGTTTTCTTGGGAAATGGCTGGTTCAGTTGATAAGTTCCGGTCACGTGGAGGGGATTTTGTCTGTGATTGACTCTTCCTGCCGCTGCCCGGTTTCTGACGATTCTTTTGAACGGAGTCGGTCGTGGGTCCTGTGTTTCGCACGTTAACGTGACGAGTTTCCCTCGAAGTGTCCTTGTGACGTCCACTTGACTGTTGTTTTCCTTTCTGCGGGAGGATTTGACTTTTCTCCATGCGAGATCCTCGATTCGCCTCGGCAATATAAGTTTTGTCTGGGTTTCCATTTGTCATGTCCCGGCTGAGTTCGATAACTGTTTCTTTTTCTCCTGCTGCAACTTGGTTGTACGACAGCTCGCCGGGCTGAACACTTTGTTCCGTTCCAGCTGGCACTGGGGCCGACCGAGGTTCCATATTGCGAGGCTGGCGCGAACCAGTGAATGTCTCGATTTTCTCGTGACAACCATTTACTTTAACCTGTAATTCTTGTGCAACTTCCTGTAAAGAGCTGATCTGTCTTTTAACGTCGTAAAGAACATTGAGTAGTTGTTCATTATAAGAATCATTACCAGACAATACAGGGGAACATCCAGCTGAAGACAAGGCATCACTAAGATTCTTACGCACCGGTGTAGACGTTTGCTCCTCCGACAGTTCTTTGTCTATTTCGGTCGTAAAATTACGGTAAAGTCCACGAGTTAGACGTAGAAATGCGGTTTCTTTCCACAGTCTGTAACCTTGTCCTGTGACAACAATTGAGTTTTCCGCAATCTTACAAGTAAGCACGCAGCGCAGACCCCTTGCGTGAGTTATGAAGACTTTCCTGTCCATGTTATCAACGATGGCACGAAGCTCTGTACACAGCGAGTTAATGAACATTGAGTATAGCTCACGTTTTGGAAATACAATGTGCATGTAGTCATCATTTGGGATAATATTGTACAATATTCCATTAAATTTGTCAATTTCACCTCGATACAGGCTCGGTCTAGGGGTGTCCTGCATTTCAACGTCGTTTGGTGGTGTGTGACACTGGTAAGCGGGTTCTTGGCTCATATTATCAGTTAGGTTAAATACCGGTGAAGTATTTATTTCCACAGCCCGGCTGATAATAGTCATTGGGATTTTCCCGACTAAAAGGGAATGGCTGGTTTCTGATATCACAGTTGGTGATTGTTTTGAAGTGTTGAACAGCGACTTGTTCATGTCTGTAAGTGAATAATGTATTGTATTGTCATCACTACTAGCTATAGAGGAGTTATTTTGATCCTTAACTTTAAAGGAGATTTCCTCATCAACTTTTTTCAGGTTTGGCATTTTGTTGAAATGCCAAACCTGAAAAAAGTTGATGAGGAAATCTCCTTTAAAGTTAAGGATCAAAATAACTCCTCTATAGCTAAAAGAACCATAATAAACCATAAACTACTGCAGGCAAATTAATCACTTGAATGCCCAGTAAAGGCAGTTCATGCACTTGTGCACTTGCGCAGAATGATGCGAGTTTACACTGGACTTCCACTGAAACCGACGTCACGGCAGGTACCCTATGTTACGCCCCATTCCCATACATGCAATACTAGCAGCCAAGGGAGGAACCAGATCAGACTGAACATCAGTACAGTCCGATAAGGGTCCCCGACGCGCATGTCATTTAAAAAATGAAATTTACCCTTTTGCAGTTCATGGAAGTATGAACGCAGCGGGTCGCGTGCAAAGTAAAATGAACCCCGAAGGGGTTCATGTAAACTTTGCTAGCGACCCACTGTCACTCATAATCTCATGAAAAGCAGAAAAATTAAGTTTATTTTTATATTTACATTATTTGCCACTCATCACTGGGCGAAAACAAGCTTGTAGGGCAAACTTTTAAAGCTGAAAAACATTTACACGCTGTTTTCTACAAACAGCGGAGCAGCGTTGACGTCATCAACGCCCGTAGAGAACAATGGTTTAGATTGTTATTTTAGCCTAAATATAGACTATGGGTCGTTGTTAGGACAACCTCAATGGGGTGGTGCAATCTATGTTTTTGAACCGAAAATAAGGCATATAATGACTGTTATGTGTTATATGAGGTTCTTATTGATAAGTTCGAATCCAGAATATTGGCAATGACTAACGGGGACTGACCACGGAGTTTCCCATCTTTTAAGACACTTAAGAGTCTTTACATTACAATCACATAACGAAAACAGGCCTATATAATTTTGACCCCCTTGAACCCTACTTTTATATAGTAAAACTGGGGTTTACAGGGGTAAACCTTATTTTTCTTATTCCTGCTCTATAGATTGTGGGTACTCGTTAGAACCGCCTCGATGAGGCGGTGCTAACGAGTGCCCACAATCTATATTTTGAGCAGAAATAAGAAAAATATCACAATTTTTCATCTTGAACTTTTTATTTTTTCGACGATAAAGGTGGCAATGTATTTGTATAGGCGTGTTTGCGTAATGATATGCCCGTGAGATTAAACTTAGCCAGAAGTAGCATTTTTCGGATGAACGCATTTTTTCTTATTTCTGTCACAAATATACATCGTGGGTGCTGAATCGAACCGGCTCAGTTAGATGCTTCAAACAGGTACCCACAATCTATATTTATAAGCAAAAATTAGGACTGTAATGGATAATCCGTAAACCCCATTTTTCTATATATAGGTTTGGGTTTACCGGGGTATACGCAACAAATTAGGTAGACAGGACCAATATTCACACCTTTGAGCAAGTTATATAAACACTGAACTAAATGACAATAACCAACCATCTTTAACATGGCATCAGAAAAATTGATTAATGTACAATCTTTTATTAGTGGATTTTTTTTCTATATTTTTTAATTGTGAAATTTTTCCGTGATTTTTTTTCCTGTGACCAGATTTTACTTCCTCATGCCTGTGCATCGAATAACCTTGTAAAAATGATCTTATTTTAATCAAACATTATTTGCGAAATTACATTTTCTTTTGTAGTTTTATATATTTATTATTTTCATTTTTTTATTTATTTATTATTTTTTTGTATTTATTTCTATGTATTATGAGACAGTATAAAAGAGTCCTGGCAATGCATTTACTACACTTATTACATCCAGCAAAGACACATATCAGCCTAAACATCTGGGTTGTCTGATCGGAGTCCTCACTAGGTGCACGAAGAAACAATGGGTCCTACTAAGCATGCCCAAGGAAATTGGTGTGAGTCAGACCGTCCAGTGCATGTTAGCCTTTTGGTTTCATTTGGCGGCAGGGCTTGAGCTTTGTCGGGTAAAAGTCCTACAACATTGAAAGGAACGTCTCCAAAATGACCCTTTAAGAGTTTACGGAGACGTTCAATCTCAATTCAGTAAAAAAAAAAAAAAAAAAATAAACAAAATAAAAAAAAAAAAATACCCATAAGGCGCATCGCGAATGTAGACCTTGCTGTGTTCAGGCTGATTAGTGATGATTATCGTCGATAAAGCAGGTGTCAGTTTCGTAATCGTGTGTATAACGAGCGTTGCTGAGATTTTGACACTCTACCGCAAACGTGTCATGCTATAATTCTTTCCTATCAATCGACCTTTTGTGTATTTTGAGTTTTACGTCCCATCAACAGCTAAGGCCATACGGAGACAAGACTATTCCGAACGTCTCGAACACGCGACGCAGACAATGACCTTTGTACTAAGGCATTAAACTGTATATTACATTGCAAAATGCTTCTTGTTTTTTTTTTGTTGTTTTGTTTTTTTCATTAACCTGAATGATTCAATGATGTTTTAACTTTCATTCTGTTCTTACTGATTTTGTTTTATTGTTTTAATTTTCTTGTCTTCTTTTCTGGTTTTAATCCTCGTAAATATCGGACAGGAAATGTCCCTTCTTGTGTCGGGGTTGGCGATGCTGTTCGGAAAGAAAGGCACTGGAAAAGGCTAATGGAAATGAAGTCACAGATAAAACTTAAAAAAAAAGTCACAAATAGAAAAAATAGAAATCATACATTTTCAAAATATATAATGAGTAAATAAAAGTAACGTCAACACCTGCAAACCCGACATTTCCCCGTGTCAAACCTTTTGGCCTAAAGATACCAAGAAAACCTGAATTGGAAATTCTTGCCTATTTATCACTGTTTATTCACTCTGCTGCATCTTCTTACAAACTTTTTTAAAAATACTTTTTTTTTTGGCAAACAGTAAACAGTGTAGACCCAGATCAGATTGCTTCACGAAGAGGAGCAAAAATATGAAAAAAATACGAATACCCCCTGTAAGCCCTACTTTTTATGCCCCCGCCTTTCGAAAAATGGTGGAAGGGCATATAGCATTGCCACTGTCAGTCAGTCCGTTCGTCCGTCCGAAACTTAAACGAAGTTGGTTGGTTGATTTGTGGTTTAACGTCCCCGTCAACACTGTAAAGGTCATTTTTGAGACGTTGCTTCCAATTTTGTGGGACTTTTATCCGACATTGAGATGAAATGGCATCTCAAGACCTGTCGCCCAATGAAACGAATAGAGTTTATTAGCATGGACGGTCCGCATCGCACCGCGCTTCCTGGACAGGCTTAGATCCTCTAAGCGGTTAACCAGTAGTAGTGTGCGGGCCAAATTCAGCTCTGCGTGGAAGCATCATGCATCCAATAGATTTCTTCAAGCCCCTATGGGCGGGGGCCGGCTTAAACGAAGTCAATAACTTATTTATGGATGGATTTTGAAATAACTTTGCAGAATTGTTAATTATTAAGAGACGATGTGTCACGTGCAAGACCCAGGTCAGTACCGCCAAGGTCAATGACATACTTAGAGGTCAAAGTTCCAAAAAGGGTCCGAAACTTAAACGCAGTCAATAACTTTCTTATTCTGGATGGATTTTGAAATTACTTGGCAGAAATGTTGGGCATCATGAGACAATCTGTCTGACACAAAACCAAGGTCCTTACCGCCAAGGTCAATGTCAAACTTAGAGGTCAAATGTGGAAAAAAGGGTCCAAAACTTAAACACCGTCAATAACTTTCTATGGATTAATACGAACATAGGCATATTTTCACGCGGGGGGCATCCGTGTCCTTTGGACGCATTTCTAGCCTCTTCATAAAATGGGGGTTAGAGGGGTGTTCATTGCTCGGACTTGTTAACATTATGAATGGTTGTGACTATCACCAACAATTCTAAGAAAAACAAGATAAAAACCATTTCTGTGACTTTTCTTCCATTATTTATTTCCTACCCAAACCTGTGACTTTTTCCGTTACTTTTTCTTGTGCCTTTCGCTCCTTTATTCCTTCCTGCTGCATAATACACGTAGATTGTCGCTGCATATACATGAGCTGTGAAAAGCGGGATTTTCAAATTACAACATGACGGTTCATCATCATCGTCGTCCTCGTGGCCGTTATGGTCGTCGTCATCATCATAATGCTATATGACGACATTCCACAAAAAGCAGTGTCACTTAAATCCATGTTTCAGATATATCGGGAACAGATACCTCAGAACTATAACGCAGCCAGAATTGTTGCTCTTGTTCACACTTGATTTGTAAACTTTATCCAGTTCACGTACTGAACCCCTCACAAACCCACTTTATGTAGGCAAAGTGAGTTTTGCAATGTGACCAAGAAGCTGGCATCGAACAGCCATGAAATTTTGTATTCATTAAATCCAAACCTTTATTACTTGATTTGACTCAAATGAGTTCAAGTTTACCTGCCAAAACGTAGAAATTCTAGACTTTGAAAATTGATACTAGCACGTTTTTGAGAAAATGGACAAAATCTGGCATCGTGGTGTCATCAAGTACCTCCATAAAATGGTTTAGCTCCTAAGGACATTCATGCCTATATGGTTGCTACATTAGGGGATGATGCTCCTTCGTATGCAACCGTGAAAAGGTGGGCAGCAAATTTTAAGATGGCAAGGACAGCCTTGAAGATGATGACTGGTGTGGACGACCCACAACGGCAACAACTATGGAAACCATCAGCCAAGTGCACAGGGCTGTGATGAATGACAGGCGTTTAACTGTGAATCAGTTAGCTAACACTGTTGGCCTCGCCCGTGAACGAGTAGAGAACATTCTACACAGTGAATTAGGAATGTCGAAGGTTTCCGCCAGATGGGTGCCACGGCTTTTGACGCCTGACCAAAAGTTGACCAGACTGAACCTGTCAAAAGCCAACTTGGCTATTTTTGAAGCAGACCAAGATGGTTTTCTTGACCGTTTTGTCACTCAGGATGAGTGTTGGGTTCATCACTTTGAGCCACAGACCAAAAGACAATCCATGCAATGGAAGCACCCTGGCTCACCCCCTCCAAGGAAGGCAAAGGTCGTCTCCTCTGCAGGGAAGGTGATGGCATCAGTGTTCTTGGATGCCATGGGCATAATATTCATAGATTACTTTCAAAAGGGCAGAACAATTAATGGGGAGTATTATGCAGATCTGCTAAAACAATTGCGAAAAGCAATTAAGGCTAAACGACTCGGAAAATTGACATAAGGGGTCTTGTTCCATCAGGACAATGCGCCTGCTCATAAATCGGTTGTCGCAATGGCTGCTGCGCATGACTGTGGCTTCACACTTGTCGATCACCCTCCGTATTCACCTGATCTAGCTCCATCAGATTATTTCCTGTTTCCAAACATGAAAAAGCACTTGGCTTGGCAGCATTATCGGTCAGACGAGGAGTTGATAGCTGCTGTAGAGGAGTTTTTCAGGGACCAAGATGAGACCTTCTATACCACTGGGATCCAAGGACTCCAGCATCGCTGGAGAAAGTGTGTGGACGGGAAGGGAGACTATGTTGAAAAATAAGGCACTTTCAGCTTGGACAAACCATTGGATCTTGGTCAGGCTCAGAACTTTTCAGCCTACCCTCGTATCAAGTACCAAGTCCGTGTAATAACTTCTCTTGTAGACCCCACTTCATATGAAAACTAGGTCTCACACAGATGCATTTTTTTTTCATTATTTAATTCGATAACACAAACGTGTGTTAAAAAGAGGATATTACACGAGTGGTCATTTCATATGAAATTTATAAACGAGCCTTTGGCGAGTTTC
Organism: Lucinisca nassula; assembly: GCA_963580285.1. NCBI lineage: Eukaryota > Metazoa > Mollusca > Bivalvia > Lucinida > Lucinidae > Lucinisca > Lucinisca nassula. Next base: position 147,794,731 of record OY757019.1, on the reverse strand, counting down.
ATACATTTCATATGAAATGACCGCTCATGTAAGGTTCTTTTTATCATATGGACACTTTAAATTGGATTTCATCGCCCTTAAATTTGACCAAAAAAAATCCACATAAATGCATGGCTGACATGGACGTCGTCCTGGCGTTACCACTAAAGCGTTACCGCTAAAGTGTTATTTCATGTGTGGTCATACGATTTTTATTACACGACGTTATCCACTGCTTATCAACTTCGTCATAGGATAAAAAGAGGATCTTATTTGAATGTTCATGTATTATTGAATTTATTAAATGAATTGAGAAAAGGGATAAAATGCGAGGCTTGCCGAGCATTTATCCCTTTTCCTCAACGAGTTTAATGAATTCAGTAATACATGAGCACGAATGCACGCTTCTATTTATCATATGCCATTTAAAACGCATTTTATTCACGATTGTTTAACAAAGATATGAATATTCCGCTATTAGTAAACGCGACGTCGTTAAGGACGTCGTACATGCAACGTAACGGGGCGCATCTTACTAATTTGCATATTTACTCGTAATCCACTAGTGGATTACGGAATTTATTACATGGCGTTATTACACTCTTAGACGCGACGTCATAAGATAAATACAGATCATTCATTCTCCTATTCGAAATATAGAATTTATAAACCTCTGGGGGTAAACCAATCCGATAAAGAAACGAGTGCGAAGCACGAGTTACTTTACCGGATTGTTTTACCTCCAGAGGTTTAAAAATCCCATATTTAAAACAGGAAAAATGAATAATATGTATTTTACATGCACTTCCATAGACTTTTAGGACAGTTTGGATCTTGAATTTTGGATCTGAACTCCCGTTCAATTGACTGTTTACAGCTCAGGTTAGCGGTTCAATCAGCATAGTGTTACAGAAGCTGGGAATGAAAACAGACAGCATAATTGAAAGAAAAGAAAAGGAAAAGTATTTTATACAACAATATAAACCAGAACTCAATTCAACATAACCGTTTGTAGATAGTGGAGACGCCAGTTATATCACTTCATTTCAACGTGTATTTACCGATCATGTTTATCCATTATTAATTCGTTACATAATACATACAGACCGGACGGAAGTTCATGACGTTACGTTACGTTACGTTACGCCAACTTCCATAGTAACAAGACGCCATTATATGGACATCGCTATACTTAAATAAAGGCTTTGAAAATTGACTAATGTCATGAAACCGGTTAGCCAAAAATAAAATATTGTTTGTGCATCTGAACTTCATTTATTTATCAAAGTATTTAAAACCCGTATTGTGGAATATTCACATTATTTGAAACTTTATCGTACCCAATACGTGGAAAGATGCCACCAAAGAACGCAAAGAAGACAACCGAAGATGAGGAACAACCTAATGTCGAAGTGGTGGAGACAACTTCGTCATTTGAAAAACAGGTCATGAAGAAAATTGATAAAATGCACGGGACGCTGAAGGAAATTTCGGAAAATGTGAGTAAACTTACAAACATTATTTCCACATCCAAAGAAAATACTACCGCCAAAGAAGTCGTTTCGGAAACAAGTAACACTTCGAACCAAATACTTCAAGAAATGGCCAACACCCTGAAAGAAATTCTAAATGCCAAAGATTCTGCACCCAACAGTCAGCCCATTGTAATCCAAGAATCAACACAAATATTAATTGAACACGAAGCAGAAAAAATTAAACAAACAATGATACAGGTATGGAACACTAAATTAAAGAAGAGAGCAGCAGAATTTTGGCAAATGGTCCGAAATGAGAACACTGCGAAAATATATGAGACATGGAAAGGTAACTCCCCTACGATTATCCCTAGGAGATTCCAAATGAAGACAATAAAAGATGAGCCATCTATACAGACAAAACTTAGGGAAAAGCAGGTCATGTCAAACTTCGAAACAGAAATAGAATTGATGAAGCTGAGAGCCGAGAGCCACCAGGAGAAATACCAAAAACTTGACGAGGAAATGAAAGAAATCATCAGCAAGAAACAGAGCGGTCAGAGACAGGAGCTGTTGAAGAAGCTTTGGAGGGATGAGTGTGTTTTAGAGGAAATTAGATCACGAGAACGATGGGAAAACAGTAACATAAAGTGGTCGGAGAAATACGAATCAGAGTTTGTAAAATTCTTCGAAACAAAAAACCCATTTATTTGGGATGAACAGTTCTTTCCCCCTAAAATGAGAAGCCAAACAGAGGATAACCAACAGCAACAAGACCATATTGTGGAAGACACTGACAGGGAACAAGCAACTAATGAAGATGTTATAATAACTGGTGTCTCCACTTATGCACAAGCAGCTAAAAAGGGAATTAAGCCCCAGTCCACTAATCCGGGATCTACTCTCATAGGCAAGCAGGTAAATTTTAGGAAACCGACCACTTACAAACCAAACACAACCTATGATAATCGCCGTCCACAATTCCAAAGCAACAACAATAGACCACCCCTCTTAGATAAAACACTACCACAAACATATGACAAAAGACAACCGTTTTTAAATAAACAAACGGTACACAACAACAACAACAGACCACCCCTTTTAGATAGACCAGCAGTACCATACAATAACACAGCAGGTTTACAGCAGGTGCAAACACAAGGTGTCAACCCATTCGGAAATAATGCCATGTACCGTCAACCTACACAAAGCAGACCATATCAGCACCAGAACAACTATCCAGCTACCAACACAAATGATTTTTTGTACCAAGGACCCCCAATGTACAGACGCCCGTAACAAAACAAACACATGACGTTCAAACCATAAACCTGTCCAACCGTAAACTTACCGAAACAGAAACAAAATTATTGGCAAAAGGTTTAAAATTTACCCCCACACCAAACAATGCAAACACACAAGAATTGGCTAAAGATATTCTAGAATTTACACGTAAAGTGCGCCTAATGGAATTCTTTGATGGAAAAGAAGACGATGACGAATCAATGGTAAGAAATAGATCAAATTTTGTTCCTCCTAAACATAGAGAAATGTTACTAGAGAACTTTGTTCAAACCACAACAAATATACCACTTGACCCAGTAAATAATTCAGATATCAGACGAAACCTTAACTTTTCTCAAAGACATGCCATTACAACACTAGCAAAGGATGAAAACATCATCATTAAACAAGCCGACAAAGGAGGTGCTACCGTAATCATGAACAGAGTATTTTACCAAAACAAAATTGAAGAAATGTTATCAAACAATGAATACTACCAAAAGTTAGACCATGACCCCCACAAAGAAATAATGAAAAAGTACAGATCACTCCTTCAGAAACATGAAATAGAATTAACAAAAAAAGAGTATGATTATTTAATAAATTTTGAATACAAACCGAGTAATTTTTTTGGCCTCCCTAAAATCCATAAAAATAAAGAAATCAATGAAGCTTGCGCAAGTTCTTCCTCAAATTATATTGAACTGGAAGCACCAGAAACCCTTTCATTTAGGCCAATAGTTGCTGGTCCCGTTTGCGAAACACATCGCCTAAGCAATGTTATAGATATTTTACTCCAACCGTATACCAAATATGTTAAGAGCTATATTAAGGATACAAAGGACTTTCTACAAAAATTACCCACACAAATAGACAAAGACAGCACACTAGTAACTTTCGACGTCGAAAGCCTCTATTCTAATATTCCGCATGACCTGGGTTTAAACGCAATATCATTCTGGATTAATAAATACCCAAATGAATTACCAAGCAGAATAACAAAAGAGTTCGTACTAGACGGAATAAAACTTATCTTGGAAAATAACAGTTTTCATTTTAATGACGAGTATTTCATCCAAATCAAAGGCACGGCGATGGGAACCAAATTTGCCCCCGTCTATGCCACACTCGTTTTAGCATACCTTGAAGAGAAATTGTATGAACAATCGGAAAACGATTTTGGTTTAGAGTTCAGGTCATATTTGGAAACAAATTTCAAAAGATTTCTTGATGACTGTTTCCTTATATTTAAACAATCAGAAGAAGATTTGAAGAAACTGCATAGTCTACTAAACATGTTACATCCAAGCATCAAATTTACACTCGATAAAAACAGAAGACAACTCTCATTTTTAGATACCATGGTCATTAACGACAACGGAAAAATTAAAACAGACATATATTATAAACCAACAGATTCAAAGCAATATCTCTTATACACATCATGCCACCCAAAACACACACGAAATAGCATTCCATACAATTTAGCTCGAAGACTAAAGATGATCATTTCTGAAGAAAACACACTTCTTACACGTCTCGAAGAATTGCATGGATTCCTTTTAAAGCAGAAATATCCACCTTCACTGATACAAGACAGCATTGCAAAAATTAAGGCTTTAAACAGAGAGACACTTCTACACCCCACCGAAAAAAGCAAAGATAATAATTTGATACCATACGTATCTACTTTCAATCCTCACAACCCAGAGATTTTCCCAGAAATACAGAAAAATAAATCACTCCTTCTGAGAGATGACAGGTTAAAATCTATTTTCCGAAGTAAAACCTTTTTAAAAAGCAAGCGCCAATCTTCAAATTTAAAGAAACTATTAACAAAAGCTAAGTTTTCAAACAAACAACCAAGCATAGCCAAAGTAACAAAATGCAACGAACCAAGATGTGGTTTGTGCAAATATATAAAAGAAGGTTCGACATACAGCTTTAATGACAAAATCTTTACTGTGACTAGTGACATGTCGTGTACCGTCAGAAATGTCATATATGTAATTGAATGCAGGGGGTGTAACAAATATTACATTGGGGAAACAAACAACTTGAGAAAAAGAACGACCCTACATAATCAGCACATAAGAAATGAAAACTTGAGAATGATACCCCTTAGTGGACACATTGCTTCCTGTTCGAAACAAGACCCGAAATATTACATGTTTCCATTCTACAAAATGAAAACAGACAGCATAATTGAAAGAAAAGAAAAGGAAAAGTATTTTATACAACAATATAAACCAGAACTCAATTCAACATAACCGTTTGTAGATAGTGGAGACGCCAGTTATATCACTTCATTTCAACGTGTATTTACCGATCATGTTTATCCATTATTAATTCGTTACATAATACATACAGACCGGACGGAAGTTCATGACGTTACGTTACGTTACGTTACGCCAACTTCCATAGTAACAAGACGCCATTATATGGACATCGCTATACTTAAATAAAGGCTTTGAAAATTGACTAATGTCATGAAACCGGTTAGCCAAAAATAAAATATTGTTTGTGCATCTGAACTTCATTTATTTATCAAAGTATATATATATATATATATATATATATATATATATATATATATATATATATATAGCTTGGATCACCTTGGCAAAATAGCCTCTAACCCTTATCCTGCGGAAAATGACAACCTCTATCTTGAAAACAGTGCATTATCCAGTTCAGATGGCTTTCGAAGTTGCCATCTGATCAAGATCTCCAGGTACCCATACAACACATAGCATAGCCTTTTCGGACTACATAAATGCACTGGCTGATCTGAGCTGCATACACTCAAAAACATTTTCAAATAGCGCAGTCCGAAACGTTCCCGTCAACACTATTTAGATTATTTTGGAGGGGCTGCTTCCTATTTTGGGGGTCTTTTACCAGACATTGTGATGGAATTACATCTCAAGCCCTGCCACCCAGTGAAACCTACATGGTTTTTATTGATGGAACAGTCCGACTCACACAACTTTGCCTTAGACCTTCTAAGAGGTTTACCAGTACTCATGTGCGGTCGGGTTCAGCTCTGCGTGGAAGCATCATGCAGCCCAATCTATTTCTCGAAGCCCCGATGTGCGGGGACCAAGTCCGAATACGTAAAAAAGTGCGGTTTTCGTTAACTAGTATAAATGGCACAAAATATGAAACCAGTGACCCAGCAGACTGCCGTGTTCATTACTTAAAGATCCATGCAAGGCAAATCCTTGTTGATCCGATATTGAAAAGAGCAAAGTTTGTTTGTGCTGAGATTTTACGTCCCCGTCAACACTATTTAGGTCATTTTGGAGACGTTGCTTCTGATTGTGAAGGACTTTTACCCGTCAATAGATAAAATGACATCTCAAGCCCTGCCACCAAATGCTACCAAAATGGTTTATATGTATAGACGGTCCGACTCCCACCACTTTGTGGTTTACCAGTACGGTCTGTTTAAGCTCGACGTGGAAGCACCGTGCAGCCCAATCTATACTCGGTAAAAAAAGTTTTGTCCCTAGGCAGAGAATGGGCTGTAAAATATCACAGGAACGATCGATTTTCATATAGTATATACCAGCCTCTTCAGCAGCCACAGCCCGTCAATACTGATTAGGTTTGAGTCTTATGAACCTGTCAGAAAATGCTACAGAGGCTGCCAAATGTTGTAAGGGTCAGCTTTCAAAACGTGCAAATCGTAATTTAAGCGTTAATGACTATTGTAAACAACGGGGTCTAACTCAGTAATTGCTGGGCAGATTTTTGTGAAATTTTCATTGTTGATATTGCAAGACTATGCCAAAAAGGGATCAGAAAGGTGTTTTGTCTTTTGGACCTTAACTCCTGATACAGAGGCTGCAGACCCCCAGAAGACGTTGTCAAAAAGGTGAAAAAAATGGCTGTAATTGGGTATAACTCAATAGCTAATGATCAGATTTTTGTGTAATTTGTATCATTTTGATGCACAGTCTGTACTTGAAAAGGGCACGAAACCATTAGCCCCTTTTAGACCTTAACGGCTGGTACAGATGCTGCAAAATGCCGGAGGGGGTTAAAAACGCCGGCAAAAATGACAATCGTTTTGAGAGGCGGCTTGATATTGTTTACCGCATTCATTCATGCGGTATTCGTTCGTTCGTTCGCTCGCTCGCTCGTTCGTTCATTCGTTCGTTCGTTCGTTCGTTCGTTTGTTTGTTTGTTCTTTCGTTCGTCTATTCGTTCGTCCGTTCGTTTGTTCGTTTATTTATTCATTCATTTCTCAAAAAGGTCAGTTTTACCGACAAACTCATTAAAATTTCACTTGCATGCTTTTTGTGATTTTTCAAAATGTTGAGTTCATCAATGTTTTTTTTAATCGTGCACTTTTGTGAGCATCGCTTTAAAACAGATTTGATAAACTTGTTACCGTAGAAACACCATAGACTTTGATCACGATGCCACCTCGTTACCGAAAACTGTCAAACTTAGACCGGGCTAGGGCACTTGGGCAGCTCCAGGCAGGGCAATCTAGTCGACGTGTTGCCATAGCGTTTAACACAAATCGCAAGACTATCGACAGGATAAGGCAACGCTATGCAGCTTCTGGGGATGTCAAGGACCTCCCGCGCTCAGGAAGACCCAGGGCAACAACCCATGCCGAGGATCGACTGATCACCAACAGCACTCTAAGAAGCCGCTTTACCAATGCCAAAATGACGACTATGCGGATTCGACGACTACGAGGTGCTGGGGGCATAGCCGTCTCTGTTCAAACCATTCGGAACAGAATCCATGCTGCTGGGCTGAAATCACGTGTTCCTGCGAAGAAGCCCATTCTTTTACCGAGGCACAGAGCAGCTCGTCTTCAGTTTGCTCGGAATCATGTGCGATGGAATAGACAGCAGTGGCGAACTGTCGTGTTCTCAGATGAGAGTCGGTTTTGCCTACATCATATTGACGGACGTCTACGTGTCTGGCGTCGGAATGGGGAGCGTCACGCGGAAGCCAACGTGCAGCCACGCCATGCTTACAATGGAGGAAGTGTCATGGTCTGGGCTGGTGTGACGGCAGATAGGCGTACCAACCTCGTTGTGGTTCCAGGAATTCTTACCGGTCAACGCTACATCGACGAGATCCTACGTCCCCATGTTGTGCCTTTCCTTCAGCAAATGGGAAACAACGCCATCTTTCAAGATGATAATGCCAGACCACATCGGGCAAGAATTGTAGACGCCTATCTGCAAGCCAACAACGTCAGACGGTTAGACTGGCCAGCAATGTCGCCTGACTTAAGCTGCATTGAACATGTCTGGGATGTCCTCGGCAGAGCCGTCCAAACGAGGATAACAGAGCACAGCACTATGGCAGATCTTCGGCGCTTCCTTGGAGAGGAATGGCATCCAATCCCTCAAGCCACCATCCGGAAGATGGTCTTCTCTACCAGAAAACGACTGATTGAGTGCAGAGACAATCGCGGAGGTTATACCCACTACTAAAGAAAGACAAAGTTCAAACTTATTGAATAGTGTTTCACATGTCAAATGAATTTCAAATGTCAGAATAGTGAAATAAAGTTGCTGATCTTCTTGCTTTGTTTAAGACCAGTGCCACGTATCAGTATATGCATAAAATGGAATAATGTCGTATCAACGTTGATTCGATATGACAATGTTTCAATCAAAGGATGCGGTGGTCTCGATGAGTCGATATTTCATGTTTGTCGTATGCCGATACGTGGCTAGTCCTTTGTTACGATTTGCACGTTTTGAAAGTTGACCCCAGTCGCACTCCGCAGCCTCTGGAGCATTTACGATCGCGTCCTTCTTACCTAAACCTAATCAGTATTGACGAGCAGTGGCTGCTGAAGAGTTTGGTATATGCCATATGAGAATCGACCGACCCTTTGATATTTTACAGCCGATTGTATACATAGGGACAAAACTTTTTTTACCGAGTATATTTCTCCAAGCCTCGACGGGCGGGGACGTAAATTAGAGTAGAAGGAGCAATGGTAGTGGTAGGAGTAGTAGCAGCAGCAGCCCTACCACTCAAAGAAACCGCTGGGGTTTAAAGAGCGGTCTGACTCGCACCACTTTTTCTTGGCAGGCTTAGTCGTGAGCCGTTTCTCAGCAGTTTCAGCTCTGCGCGGAAGCAACAACAGCCGAATCTAATAAAGAACATGGTGAACGATACATTGATTTTTATGAGTGCTGACGCAGATCAACATAGAAAACTCGCGTAAAATACATTATAAACCTAACTTTGTTATAGAATAAAGTAGGTCTCTTGCCAAGAACTGTCCCCCCCCCCCCCCCCAAAAAAAAAAAAAAAAAATGCACTTCGATATGATAACACCCTTATGAAACGTAAATCGGAGTTTACAAGTGTTAACTTGTCAAAACCTTTACATAAGGAAGAGTAGAACGTTTGTGGTGTTTTTGCCTTCTTTGAAGGAGAAGTGACGCCTTAAAGTCCCCATCGAATGAGGGTGACGGTTTTTAAATGCTATTCGCACCATCGTTTAATACACTAAAAAAATGCCTTAATAATAAATTGAAGGTAAGGCTAATTTGTTTTAATGATATCGTTGTCATATAATTTGGCCATTAAGTAAAGGAACTTAATTCCTTCCAAAATGTTTTGAATATCCAGGTGGGCTAAAATAGACGTTGTTTCATTCCTTCCTGGTATATCTGCTTCATCTCTCTAAACACCACATTCCATAGAGCAAACTGGGATTTATAGGGGTATTCACTATTTTGCTTATTTCGGCTCCAGGACATAGGTTGTGGGTACTCGTTATAGCCGCCTCAATGAGGCGGTTCTAGCGAGCACGCACAACTCATGTTTTCGAATTAAAATAAGAAAACAAGAGCTGTCACTGTAAGCGACCAATGTCCCCCGCGGGGACATTTTTTATGTCGATTAAAGTTTTTGTGACGGACAAACAAACAGACAGAAAGGGCAAAAACTATATGCCCCCGAGAATCTCTGTCGTGTGTGTGGGGGGGGGGGGGGTGCAAAAATATAAAAATATCACAAATTTCCCTCAGAAATATTAACATTTTAGAGAAATGAAAGAGAGCTCTTCTATTTCACACAGATGTGTTATCGTTATGTCTGAACAATTAGCAATGTGCATTCCTACAATAATTACACTTTGAGCGGATATGAGTAAAACTGAATATCGTTTGTTTGTTTGATTTGAGGTTTAACGTCCCCGTCAACACTGTATAGGTCATTTTGAAGACGTTACTTCCAATTGTGTGGGATTTCACCCGACCGTACGTTGATATGAAAGACATCTCAAGCCCTGTCGCCCAATGAAGCCAATAGGGTTTATACGCGCTTTGCCTGGGCAGGCTTAGATCCTCTAAGCGGTTTTCCAGTATTAATGTATATTTAATGTTTTCCAGTATTAACGCTCTGCGTGGAAGCATCATGCAGTCCATCTATTTCTTCAAGCCCGGATGGGCGGGGGTCGAAATTGAATATCGTGAAAAAAACCTAAATAATGCATTTCAACCAATGAAAGTCTTACAGACCCGGTACTCAATTATAAGCATGTTAGTTAAATGACCCTACTGTCCAGCGGAGGATCACTATACTGGTGAGATTAGACCATAGATAATTTGACCAGCCAATGCTAGTGTTAGGAAAAGCAGGTTGGAGACGATTTATGATCGGAGAAAAGCAATCGTTAAAAGCCTTTATTGAGTGTGCAAATTGTATGGCAATTGAAATTGATAATGCTTAATTTTCATTGTAAACAAGATCTCAGCAGTTATTGTGTACCCATAAGTTTGGAGTGGTCCATTTCCAATTATAGGGGTGTCAGGGTTTTTTGTGTGTACAAAGTTTAACAAAAATGTAAGTACGTTAAGCAAAGAGTTGTGCGGCATCTGATCTGGTTCCACACTGTTTGCAAATGACCCAAAAAGGACCGCTAGTCATACATGCGTTAAAGTTTTATTTTTCTTCCAAAATTTCTAGTTTAAGGAGAGTAGTTAAATTGTTGCGGAAAGTGTTCATTTGCTTTCCGAAAAGTTCATAAAAACTGAACAGTCATAGAGTGGTCAAGAATATTCTTACCACTTTTATACCAAGAATGTATATACGGGGGTGTGCATGTCTTTCAGTTTGCAGAAACATAAGTAAGGCGATTCTGACAATATCCGAACAGTTCTAAAGGTGATCTTAATGATTAAATTTTGCTACAGAATAGAACAGAATATATTTTATTTGGTACTGTAGGTCTCCGGACCATAATACAACATATACACACAAACCGACCACAGAGTTACTTTGTTTACGGAAAAGTGACCCATATGAGTTGAAAATGAGATTCGCCTTAGTTAATTAAGTTCTTTTTTTGTGGGAGTGGGGGGGGTGCGTTACGGCCCTTCAAGATTATTTTAAATAATAATAAAAAACAAAAATAACAAGAATTTCACCACAGGCTATGTTCAGTCTGAGATAGTAGTTCTTGAGAAGTGGACTTGAACATTTGGGTTAGCGCAAATGTTGAGGGATTGTCCAACGGACGAACGAACGGACGGAAAACCGGTCTCCTTTGTCGCGCCCTGCCAATAGCAGGTGCTTGAGAGAAAAAAAAAATGAAAGAAAAGTTTAAGTTCAATTACATAGATTTGCACTGCCATCACGAACAGCCTATGTAATTTTGACTCCTTTAACCAATTTTTTTTTATATATTAAAACGTCTCCCCGCACATCAACCATAGTGCAGTTTATATTTTACTTTTGGTCCTTTGAGATCAGCGTGAATATTCTGAGAAATCAGAAATATTCTATTGGTTGAGACTCATATTCTAGACAGGTTTTTAATTATTTGGACCCCATTTTGACTTATATCAGTCTTTGTATCGACTGCCTATTCGAAATTCGCAAAATTGCAGTATTTTCCTCTGGCTTTCTTTGCCGGATCATTACAGGGTCACTGATGAGGCTTTATTAGCCGAAACTACGTAGTATGACCCATCTTCTTTCTTATGAATGTTTTCATTGCTCTTAAAGGAACTCATTTTAGATTTTTATTTACAGGGGTAAATATTCTTTTTCTAATTTCTTAGATTGTGGATACTCCTTAGAACTGCCTCGTCGATGCGGTTCTAACGAGTACCCACAATCTATGTTTTGAGACGAAATATCGGATTTTTTTTTATCTGAAAATGTTCATTTTTGGTGGCTAAACTGTCAATATATTTGAATAGGCGCGTTTTCGTAATGCTAAGAAGCGTGGCATAGTGCTCAGGCACATACAAAGTCTTACAGTCAGGAGAAGAAACTAATAAATAAAATCTTTTACACATGCAACCTTGTACAGTGAAGACTGTACCATTGATGAGTGACGAATTAAGTTTTTTTTTTTTTTTTTTTTGTTGTTCGTTTGTTTTTTTGTTCATAATTAGTGCAATGCAGTTTGTTTAAAATTGTACATCTTTAAAATATATTGAAAATAAGAATATTTTTATATGAAATATAACAAGATGTGGCATTCCTCCGAATGCACCCTATACGTTATAAGTCAAAATAATAAATAAATCCTTTTGCTTGCAGAACTGCGCGTACCCATGTTACAATGCGTGTCATGGGCGTAGTGTTTATGCATCACAGTTGATTTTATTGCACATGTACTCAGAATTGACCATTAGTTAATTTTATTGGTCAGCTAGTTCCGTGCCAAAGCCCTCCACCCAGTATTTTTTTTTCTAACTGACAGTTCCAAGGCGGTTCTTCTGTTTTTGTTTTGTTATTATTATGGTTATATTGTTATCATTATTGTCTGGAGACCCCACGACCCTTGGTTTGTGAGGCCACTACACCACGGTGTCTTCTGAGCACCCTAATCTGTAAATCCACAATTTATATGAAAAAAAGGGGTGTCCATATATCACCCCTTATTCTGTCTGATATTTAAGCCCCCGCCCATAGGGGCTTGAAGAAATATATGGGCTGCATGATGCTTCCACGCAGAGCTGAATCCGGCCCGCACACTAGTACTGGTAAACCGCTTGGAGGATCTAAGTCTGTCCAGGAACCGCGGTGCGAGGCGGACCGTCCATGCTAATAAACCCTATTGGTTTCATTTGGCGACAGGGCTTGATATGTCATTTCATCTCAATGTCGGGTAAAAGTCCCACAAAATTGGAAGCAACGTCTCAAAAATGACCTTTACAGTGTTGACGGGGACGTTAAACCTCAAATTAAACTGTCTGATATTTAATTGTACGAATTTGAAGCGCTATTAAGACTTAGGTATACACCCCGTATTTTATATCCTTTGTAAATCCACGAGTTTAGAGAAATTAACGAGCAAAAGTTGTTGGACTGTTATCTAGTCCATCAACAACAACAACGACAATAAAATATGACAAGATCGTGAGTTTACAGTTATGATTTGAATAGACCTATACATTATTCTAACATTAAAAATATCCACGGAAAATATTAGGGACGATTGTTTTTTTTTGTTTTTGTTTTTTTTTTCATAATTAGTGGATTGCATTAAAGGTGAATGATAGCAAAACTGGAATAAAATTGGTCCTTCTATTATATTTAGCAACTGGTTCCATCAAACAGGTTGCAAGCTCAAAAATGTCAAAGTCAGAAATAAAACTCTTCCCATCAAATTAAAAAAAAGAGGAATGCGTCATCGAATATATACATGTATTTACAAGATATGAGGTGTCGATATACAACCTAGTTAAGTGGTATTTTAACCGAAATATCAGGCGCATATATTGCATATATAAAGCCCCGCAATGTCATTATCCCCCGCCGAAGGCGGAGGGATATAGTTTTGGCGTTGTCCGTCCGTCCGTCCGTCCGTCCATCCGTCCTTCCGTCCGTCCGTCACACTTTTTTGTCCGGAACCGTTTCTCAGCAACTATTGCATGGAATTAAATGAAACTTGAAATAAATATGTATTATTATGCTGTGGTGATGCACGCGCAATTTTTTTTCGGATTGACTTTTTACATCCAGAGTTATGGCCCCTTGAATGATTGAAATTCTGGATTTTTCGTCGTCTCACTTTGTCCGGAACCGTTTCTCAGCAACTATTGCATGGAATTAAATGAAAATTGAAATAAATATGTATTATTATGCTGCAGTGATGCACGCGCAATTTTTTTCTGGATTGACTTTTTACTTCCAGAGTTATGGCCCCTTAAATGATTGAAATTCTGGATTTTTTCGTCATCTCACTTTGTCCGGAACTGTTTCTCAGCAACTATTACGTGGAATTAAATGAAACGTGAAATAAATATGTATTATTATGCTGCGGTGATGCACGCGCAATTTTTTTCTGGATTGACTTTTTACTTCCAGAGTTATGGCCCCTTAAATGATCGAAATTCTGGATTTTTCGTCGTCTCACTTTGTCCGGAACCGTTTGTCAGCAACTATTGCATGGAATTAAATGAAACTTGAAATAAATATGTATTATTATGCTGTGGTGAAGCACACGCATTTTTTTTCCGGATTTACTTTTTACATCCAGAGTTATGGCCCCTTAAATGATTGTAATCCTGGATTTTTCGTCGTCTCACTTTTTTGTCGGGAACTGTTTCTCAGCAACTATTGCATGGAATTATATGAAACTTGAAATAAATATGTATTATTATGCTGTGGTGATGCACGCACAAATTCTTTTCGGATTGACTTTTTACACCCAGAGTTATGGCCCCTTAAATGATTAAAATTCTGGATTTTTCGTCGTCTCACTTTGTCTGGAACCGCTTCTCAGCAACTATTGCATGGAATAAAATGAAACTTGAAATAAATATGTAATTATTATGCTGCCGTGATGCACGCGCAATTTTTTTTTCGGATTTACCGGGATTGACTTTTTTATCCAGAGTTATTTCCCCTTAAATGATTGAAATTGAGGAATTTTGTCTATTCGGTGATTATATCGGGTTTTTTTAATATTCGCGAATTTTATTTTGGTATCCTTGAAACCACATAACAGGTAAATAAACCTCAACTTTGACAGACAAGTTAATCTCTACTGATAATTAGGTCAGTAGGTCAGGGTACAGCCTCTCATCCAGGGAGTAAATGTTCAGCGGGGCCCTTCCTCATTGTCTCTAGTTTGCTTCTTAGAACCATCCTCAATTTTGGCCAGATATATTTTCTTGCCATTCTACACGAAAAACCCATTCGGCGGGGGATATCAATTCAACGAATTTGCTTGTTTGTATATGGCATCCACCGTTTGACACAGCGATTTCTTTGCTATCTCCAAAAAAAGTTACATTTCTAACGAAAATGTGTGATATTCTTCTTCTTTTTATCTTCCAAACATATGTTGTGGTTGCCCGTAAGGCGAATATAACGAGTTTTTGTTTGTCTGATTTGAGGTTTAATGTCCCCGTCAACACTGTACACGTCATTTATGAGACGTTCATCACTTGAACAAGTCCGTGATATAAAGACGCCCCCCCACCCCCCCCACCCCACTTCATAAAGAGAAAACGGGGGTTTACGGGGTTAAACATTATTTTCCTCATTTCTGCTCCAAGACATAGGTTGTGGGTACTCGTTAGAACCGGCTCGATGGGGCGGTTCTAACAAGCACCCAAAACCTATGTTTGGAGTAATATGTACATAGGCAATGCCTATAGGCGAGCTCGCAATTCACTGAGCTATGAAAAAACAAATTTGCAGTCACAGTACAACAGGGTGATATATAGCTATCTACAGCTGCTGTACACAAACACGCATGCATATGAAGATCCTTACCGAGGAGGATCCTCACAAAGATGATTTTCTAATAAGTAAACACAACATGTATTCTCAAGATAAAAATACCCTAAAACCTCTGTCTGAGCTTGAAGAAAGAGATTGGGCTGCATGATATTCCATGCACGACTGAAACTCAACGCACATGAGTAACAGTAATCCTCTTTATGATTGTAAGTCTGCCCAGGAGAAATGTGGGAATCAGATAGTCCAGGCACCTAACTGGTTGCATTGGGCAGCAAGGCTTGAGATGTCATTTCATCTCAATGATGGGTAAAAGTCCCACAAAATTGGAAAGCAGTGTCTGTAAAATGACTAAAATGTATACAGTGTTGATAGGGACGTTAAATCTCAAATCAAACAAACAAAAATGTCATTCCATTGGCTTCTATGCTAGGGTGGGATACAAAATTGACAAGGTTGAAGGTACCTCACAGAGGGCTATTATATAAAGTGACTACTATGGGATAAGTGAATCCACACATAGGTGGATAAGCTCATGGCTCTCTGGGTGCTCACAACAAGTTGTACTTGATGGCCAAGCACCTGATCAGTCCCTGTTTTATCTGGAGTCCCCCAAGGTTCAGTCCTTGGGACCAGTCTTCTTGGTTTTCATCAATGATCTGACTGTTAATATCAGGACATCAGTCAGTTTGTTTGCTGATGATGTGTCCTGTATATATTCTCCGTCTAACTGTCTTATTTTACAAGATGACCTGGATCAACTTGCATAGTGGGAGGCCGGTCTGCAGATGAAGTTTAATGTGGCGGGGGCATTTTTGGCCCCATGGCCATAATTTGAACAATCTTAGTAGAGGTCCAATAGATGAAGCTACACACCAAATTTCAAGGACCTGGGCCTTGTGGTTTCAGAGGAGAAGATTTTTTTAGATTTTTCCTACATAAGTCAATGTAAAACCAAGGGGCACCAGAGCTATAATTTGAACAATCTTGATAGAGGTCCACAAGACGAAGCTTCATACCAAATATCAAACACCTGAGTGAGTGAGTGTTTGGGTTTTACGTCCCACCAACAGCGAAGGTCATACGGAGACAGGACCTCGGTTTAAAGACTCATCCTAAAGTCTGGAGAAGCCCGGAATTGATCCTGCGATCCCTGGTTTACAAGGCGAGTAGCGTAACCACTACACCACAGAGGCTTCTGATCAAACACCTGAGCCTTCTGGTTTCAGACAAGAAGATTTTTAAAGCTTTTTCCTATGTAAGACTATGTTAAACCAATGGGCCCCGAGGCAGGGGCATTTTTGGCCCCAGGGCTATAATTTGAACAATCTTGGCAGAGGTCCACTAGACTGAAGCTACACACCATCTATCGAAGGCCTGGTTTCAGAATAAGTTTTCATTAAAAAAAAATCTGTTGTTGGCTCCCGTGACCTTGATGTGCAGGCTGGAACCATTTGAACAACTCTGAAAGGGAACCTCCTATGAATCATTCCTATGAAGTTTGGTCATAATCCGATCAGTGGTTAAGGAGATGTCTTTTGAAGAAATTGTTTACGCAAGGATGGACGTACGGCGGACGAAAAGTGATCCCAACAGCTCACCTCATCATTACATGACAGGTGAGCTAATAAAAACGAAAAAAATAGGCCTGACCCCCTTATATGACAAATGGACTTGTCCAATATATGGCAGTGGAAGAGTGTAATAGCATACAATGGGTTAATGTCCCCATCAACAATGTAAGCTTTCACTCCTATGAATTATTATTGTATGTATATATGTATTGCATGTCACAGAAATTGTGAAATAAATATGTATATTAAATTTTTACCAAGTAAATACAGGATTTTCTATGAAAAAGAAAAACGATATTATATCACAAAGAGAAATAGTTCCCATTGAGCAGCCCCCGCCCATAGGGGCTTGAAGAAATATATGGGCTGCATGATGCTTCCACGCAGAGCTGAACCCGACCTGCACACTAGTACTGGTAAACCGCTGAGAGGATCTAAGCCTGTCCAGGAACCGCAGTGCGAGGCGGACCGTCCATGCTCATAAACCCTATTGGTTTCATTGGGCGACAGGGCTTGAGATGTCATTTCATCTCAATGTCGGGTAAAAGTCCCACAAAATTGGAAGCAACGTCTCCAAAATGACCTTTACAGTGTTGACGGGGACGTTAAACCTCAAATCAAACAAACAAAGTTCCCACTGAGAAATATTACCCTGCCGGAACTTATTTTCTCACCTGAAAATCCTGTCTTGTGCCCCACAGAGTATCCCTGTACACCATAGTGCTAAAAATAAATTCCTAACCTAATTTTAGAACTGAATGATTAGACTTAATTTAAGGCAAAATTCACAATGGAGAAACAGTTCATTGGAGATACTAGTATTAAAATTGTCTTATCTGTCTCTAAAAGTATCAAGAGGGCCATGATGGCCCGATCCATAGGGTAACAAGTGAGCCCCTGGGAGAGCCATTACTGGCCCCGGGCTATAATTTCAATTATCTTGGTAGTTGTCTAAAAAGTGAAGCTTCATACCAAATATCAAAGACTGGAGCAGTCTGGTTTCAGACAAGAAGATTAAAATTTTAAAGGTTTTTCCTCTTCTTCAGTTTAAAGTACAGGGCCCACTCTGTGGCATTGATGTACTTGGATATATATATATATCTATATAAATCTTGGAGTCCCTGGGGGCGGGCCATTTTTGACCCCAGGGCTTTAATTTGAACAATCTTGCTAGAAATCCGTAACACAAAGCTTCATGTCAATTATCCAAGACCTTGGCCTTCTGCATTTGACTTGACTTCTATTTCCTAGGGCTATAATTTGAACAATTTTGATAGAGGTCCACTGGATGAAGCTTCACACCAAATATAAAAGATCTGGGCCTTGCGGTTTCAGAGTAGAAGACCTTGTTTTTAATTTCCCTATATAAGTCAATGTTAAACCAAAGGGCCCACAGGCGGAGGCATTTTTTGCCCAATGGCTATGATTTGAACAATCTTGGTAGAGGTTCAGTAGATGTAGCTTCATGCCAAATAGCAATGACCTGGGCCTTGTGGTTTCAGTGAAGTAGATTTTAAATATTTTAACTACCGGTAAAGGGCCCGGGTAGGCAATTTTTTGGCCCTAGGGCTATAACTTGAACAGTCTTGATAGAGGTCCACTAGATGAAGCTTCACGCCAAATACCAAAGACCTGGTCCTTGCAGTTTCGGAGAAAATTTCCCTGTATAAGCCTCTGTAAAACCAGGCCCCCGGACGGGGGCATTTTTGGCCCCATGACTTTAATTTGAAGAATCTTGGTAGAGGTTCACTATATGAAGATTCATACCAAATATCAAAGGCCCAGGCCTTGTGGTTTCAGAGAAGATTTTTCAAGTTTTCAGTGAAAAAATCTATTTTCGGCTCCTGTGACCTAGATGTGCAATGGACTGGAACCATTTGAACAACTTTGAAAGGGGTCCAGCTAAGGATCATTCCTGTGAAGTTTGGTCAAAATCTGATCAGTGTTTTAGGAGGAGATGTCGTTGGAAGAATTCTTTACAGAAGCACGCATGGATGACAGGTGAGCTAAAAGGAATGTTGTAGGTACTTGTTGCACCAGTCACAACATAGCATTTCACAGGTATCCATAACATCTTTTTTCAAATAATCAAAAATATTATCCCCATTTTCCCATCTTTTCTCTTTATCTGAATTGCAAATACTTTCTGGCAACAAGAATGAGTTCAGATCCCATGGGCAGTAAATTTGTCTGTTAAAAAGGCTGACATGATTAATCGTATAATCGATGGATAAATTCCGCAAAAAATGATAATCATTTCTGACTTGCTTTTAATTGATTACTTGATAGGTACAATTTAATTACTACCCGAAGTTATGCCTAAAACAGCTGGATGAGTGGCAAACAGTGCAGACCCTGATGATATGCTGCATTATGCGGCATCTCATCTTGGTCTACACTGTTAGCTCAGGCCTGTCTGTTCAAATATACATATGGTAAAGACCAACATATGGTAAGAGTCATGGTTAGACAGAAAGCCAGACAGGTAAAATAATGACAAAAACCTTAGCGATTACTAATCGATTATCGACCACAGTGACAGGACTGATAATCCATCATCCTTTCAGCTCCGATTAGCCAACCCTATCTGTTAACCAAGTCATCTGCATCTACCATCCATGTGCTGGGCTCTACAGGGTTGTACGAACATCTGTCTCAATCTTGTTGTCCATGAACAGATCCAAATCAAATTAGCTGCCTTAAGGGTACACAAGAGCATGTCAAAGAAACACTTCTTTAACTGACAATGTTTACAAAGACATGCAACCAGTGTCTTTCATGGATGTGTCCTGATCTTTCGCCATTGGTCCCAAGTCAGGCTCTAACTGCTCTCTTCTTCATCCAGATAATGAGTCTGCTCTACGAAAGGCTATCAATCGAATTTGCCATCCATTATACTCTCAACTCCGATTAGCCAACCCTATCTGTTAACCAAGTCATCTACCATCCATGTGCTGGGCTCTACAGGGTCGTACGAACATCTGCATCAATCTGGTTGTCCATGAACAGATCCAAATCAAATTAGCTGCCTTAATGGTACACAAGAGCATGTCAAAGAAACACTTCTTTAACTGACAATGTTTACAAAGACATGCAACCAGTGTCTTTCATGGATGTGTCCTGATCTATCGCCGTTGGTCCCAAGTCAGGCTCTAACTGCTCTCTTCTTCATCCAGATAATGAGTCTGCTGTACGAAAGGCTATCAATCGAATTTGCCATCCATTATACTCAAATGCATCAAGCATGCATTGCAGCCCATCTATTTCTTCAAGCCCTGATGTGTGTGTGTGTGTGTGGGGGGGGGGGGCACAATTTTCAACAATATGTGTACATATGATTTTTCGGTATTGATGCTTTTGGAGAAATTCACATTAACAGCTACACTTTAAAAGAACCCTGAATTAATCAATACCTTCAGAACAGACTGGCTTCCCATACTAACGTGAGAGAAACAATGCGAAAGTCACAAGATAAACGATCAGCAGAAATGGATAGAAAAAAAAATGAATTAACTCTGTTTGCCTATGGAGCATGGTAGCTCAGTGGTTAGTGCACTTGCCTATCATGCTTATGCTAGGCCCCCAGTTCAATTCCATGCAGCGGTAAGAAAATTGTGGTGTCTGAACTGCTACACTGTCATCATGAATGCCACAAGGTGTACTGTCCTTCGGATCAGGACGTTAACCGGAGGCCCCCTGTACAGGGAGAACCATCCCTGTGCAAGTAAAAGAAAAAAATATCTATCTCTATTTTCTGCCAACCCCTCTCTAGAGTGTTACAGGCAGATTGCATGATTACTATGTAGGCTTTTATTCTGCAAACCTGGACTGTATTTGTTTGATTTGAGGTTTAACCTCCTCCTCAACACTGAAAAGGTAATTTTGGAGATGTTAACTTGCTTCTAATTTTGTGGGACTTTTACCCGATATTGAGATGAAATGACATCTCAAGCTCTGCCTCCCAATTTATAAGCATGGAAGGACGGTAGAGTATGGTAGCTCAGTGGTTAGTGCACTTGCCTCTGATGCTAGAGGTCCCGGGTTCGATCCCCGGCTGCGGCGATAGATTTTCGGTGCCCGAACACGCTCCATTGGCATCATTTGCAGGGATGAATGTCATAAAGTGCACCGTCCTTCGGATCGGGACGTTAACTGGAGGCCCCCTGTGCAGGGAGAACCATCCCCTGTGCAGGTTAAAGATCCCTGCCGTAATTACATGATTACTGTGTAGGCTTTCATCCTGCAAAACCTGGAGTGTATGTAATATACACCTGCGGTAATGGTCAAATGTGACCGACGCAGTATCAGAAGATAGATAGATAGATAGTGGCGGTAAAATTTCGATGTCCAAACCCGCTCCATTCACGGCATTGGCATCATTTGCAGGGATGAATGTCAAAATGTACACCGTCCTTTAGATCTGGACGTTAACTAGAGGCCCCCTGTGCAAGGAGAACCATCCCCTGTGCAGGTTAAAGATCCCTACCGTAATTATATGATTACTGTGCAGGCTGTCATCATGCAAACCTGGAGTGTATGTAATGTACACCTGCGGTAATGGTCAAATGTGACCGACACAGTATCAGTAGATAGATAGATAGGATGGGTCCGACTTGCACCGCTTTGCGTTGGCAGGCCTAGTTCCTCTAAGGGGTTAACCAGTTCTCATGGTCGGATACAGCTCTGTGTGGAAGCATCATGCTATTTCTTCAAGCCCCGATGGGCGGGGGCCGTCCTGGAGTACATGTAATGTACACCTGCAGGTTGTAGCTGTCAGGATTTCTTTTGTTAGTGTCAGTCCTGCGTCGGAATCTTTTGGATTGAGGGGAGTAGAGCAGGTTTTTACCAAAACTTCTCCTTTTTGGCCTTAGTTCTGAAAAGTTACTTTCCTGTGAAACATGCATGATTTGATTTGATAGTTCCAATTCCTTTTCTGGTACCAATAGGTTATTGTCAACATTAGAATGCTGTTCCATGTTGTGTATCAACTGGAAATGGTTGTTTTCTAACAACAAGTTGATGGTTTGCACATGTGAGCCTTGATTACCAAAAATTGTTACTGTGTATTCTGTACCACACCTAAACCAAACTTTGATTCTGCACTGAAAAACCAAAGCTGCGGCCTCAATTTCCGAGCTACATGCCCAACCATTGAGTTTAATCATAGAACCCCAGTATTTATATCTTGTCATCAAAGGACCATGAAACAAAACAACTTTCTCATGCCAGTTTTGCCAATTGTTGAAAATAGTTTGACAAACTATACTTCTGTATTCTCGTGTCATTGAAATATTACCATTAATTGCCACTGACAGACAATGGAAGAAACAGTTGCCATCACCAGGCACATTTTCAACGAAACATTCAATGTTTCTCAATGTAATCATCTGCAGAGCAGAAGAAATGTGGCCTTGGACTTGTTGGGACGCCATGATGTAAGCCGGGTATACAAGATGTTATTTATTCATAAAACAACATCAACAGAGGCTGACCTCCGATAAGAAATCAATGAATACACTTTAATGTGAATTAAAGTCCCATCAAATTCGAAGCGACATCTCAAAAATAACCTATACAGATTTGACGGAGACGCTAGACCTCAAAGTAAGAATGAAAGTCCCATGAAATTGGAAGCTACATGTAAAAAAATGACCTATACAGAGTTGACGGGGATGCTAAACCTCAAAGCAAGAATTAAAGTCCCATCAAATTGGAAGCTACATCTCAAGAATGACCTGTACAGAGTTGACTTGGATGCTAAACCTCAAAGCAATCTAACCTACCAAATGGTCACTTAATGGTGCTGAATACAAGTTAAAACAACAACAGTGAATGCACCTAGAGACAGCGACTTAGTCATGAGGACAAAGAATGATAAACAACAACAGCAAGTTGAAATGTTGATGGCATATTGAGCAATTCACCATATTTGCATTATTTGCTGGCTCCCAGCTTGCACATTGTCAATATTGGAAAAATAGGTAACCAGACCCCCCTGACCTTTTAAGGTCAGGGGGTCTGGTTACCTGTTTTTCCAACACTGATAACCTTCAGACTAGGAACCAGCAGATAATGCAAATAAGGTGAATACACAGAGATACACATTATTCATATGAAAGTAACCTAGAAAATGTTGTTGTTACTATTGAAAATAAATGCTTTGAATGAAGTATGCCGCGATTACTGACAATGTTGCTATGGTGAATACGAAACATGATGTAACGGTGACATATTTCTTTTTTTTATTGTGTGTGTAATACCTGCTAGTTTGTGAATAACCAGAAAAGCAGATTTGGTTCGCTCAGTTCAGCAGTTGCTTTGCTCGACAGAAACAGACGACACAGTTTGTTTATATTGACTTCCAAATTTGGAAGTGATCGACTGGTTTAATACGGACATGAACATGTCCGTCTATAGACTAAGAGGTGCACGCGTTGTCATAACAACGTAATTCGCTTCCCTGATAAATATTTTTTGATGGTCAAATCGCGTGAATTCTCGGTGAGACTATGCGAGACAACTTCCTGTGTATGGTTCACGCGTTCTTCCTTCTAATAAAATGTCTGCCTTTCATACAGTCGGTCCCCAGTCTAGTACAACATTCATCTTTTACGATTCTTTTTTCTCCTTTTCGTATTTCCATCCGCTATATGTATTACTTTTTGACGTATCCGACCAAATAAAAATAAATAAAAACTGTAAATTCGGATTCTTCAAAAACGTCACGATGACTGCTTCTCTATTATTGATCCATGTTGCACAGACGCTTATTGAATTTTCATAGACAAACTGTCTGACAGTTGGTGCATCTCGAGTACCAATCTTATGTTTACCTTCCGGCAGCGTTATTTTGACAGAAACAGGTTAGTTTTCGTTTATTTCCAGTATTCCTATGCTAGTTCCGACTCGCAGTGTGATACAATCAAGCATGAATTAATGCCTAATGGGGGCCTTGGAATTCCTTTTCTTCTTTTACTGCAACACCCTCACACGAGGCTTACGTGCAGGTGTACATTACACTCGAAGGAGGGCTTGGCAGTAAACAGAGATAGATAATTAAAAGGAGCACTAACAGATTTTGAAGGACATTGTAATACGGACATGAGTCGGCCGATGCCTTCGGCTATTCGACAGCAACATCCTAGTTTTCGTTTATTTCCAGTATTTCCATGGTAATTCCGATTCGCTTTATGTCCTACCAAGCATAATGCCTTGAAATTCTTTTCTTTCTTTTACTGCACCACCCTCTCACGAGGATTACCTGCAGGTGTACAGTACATGTACTCCAGGACCAGTTGCCAGTGGCCAACGCAAAGCGGTGCAAGTCGGACCCATCCTATCTATCTATCTACTGATACTGTGTGGGTCACATTTGACCATTACCGCAGGTGTACATTACATACACTACAGGTTTGCATGATGACAGCCTGCACAGTAATCATATAAATACGGTAGGGATCTTTAACCTGCACAGGGGATGGTTCTCCCTGCACAGGGGGCCTTTAGTTAACGTCCCGATCTAAAGGACGGTGTACATTTTGACATTCATCCCTGCAAATGATGCCAATGCCGTGAATGGAGCGTGTTTGGACATCAAAATTTTATCGCCATTGCTGGGGATCGAACCGGCGACCTGTAGCATCAGAGGCAAGTGCACTAACCACTGAGCTACCATGCTCTACCGTCCTTCCATGCTTATAAATTGGGAGGCAGAGCTTGAGATGTCATTTCATCTCAATATCGGGTAAAAGTCCCACAAAATTAGAAGCAACATCTCCAAAATTACCTGTTCAGTGTTGAGGAGGAGGTTAAACCTCAAATCAACAAATACAGTCCAGGTTTGCAGAATAAAAGCCTACATAGTAATCATGCAATCTGCCTGTAACACTCGAGAGAGGGGTTGGCAGAAAACAGAGATAGATATTTTTTGTAGGGATCTTTTACTTGCACAGGGATGGCTCTCCCTGTACAGGGGGCCTCTGGTTAACGTCCCAATCAGGACAGTGCACCTTGTGGCATTCATGATGCCAGTGTAGCAGTTCAGACACCACAATTTTCTTACCGCTGCCCGGAATTGAACTGGGGGCCTCTAGCATTAGCATGATAGGCAAGTGCACTAACCACTGAGCTACCATGCTCCATAGGCAAACAGAGTTAATTCATTTTTTTTTTCTATCCATTTCTGCTGATCGTTTATCTTGTCACTTTCGCATTTCATTTGTTTCTCTCACGTTTGTATAGGAAGCCAGTCTGTTCTGAAGGTATTGATTAATTCAGGGTTCTTTTAAAGTGTAGCTGTTAATGTGAATTTCTCCAAAAGCATCAATACCGAAAAATCATATGTACACATATTGTTGAAAATTGTGCCCGCCCCCCCCCCCCACACACACACACACACACATCGGGGCTTGAAGAAATAGATGGGCTGCAATGCATGCTTGATGCATTTGAGTAAAATGAATGGCAGATTCGATTGATAGCCTTTCGTACAGCAGACTCATTATCTGGATGAAGAAGAGAGCAGTTAGAGCCTGACTTGGGACCAACGGCGATAGATCAGGACACATCCATGAAAGACACTGGTTGCATGTCTTTGTAAACATTGTCAGTTAAAGTGTTTCTTTGACATGCTCTTGTGTACCATTAAGGCAGCTAATTTGATTTGGATCTGTTCATGGACAACCAGATTGAGACAGATGTTCGTACGACCCTGTAGAGCCCAGCACATGGATGGTAGATGACTTGGTTAACAGATAGGGTTGGCTAATCGGAGCTGAGAGTATAATGGATGGCAAATTCGATTGATAGCCTTTCGTACAGCAGACTCATTATCTGGATGAAGAAGAGAGCAGTTAGAGCCTGGCTTGGGACCAACGGCGATAGATCAGGACACATCCATGAAAGACACTGATTGCATGTCTTTGTAAACATTGTCAGTTAAAGAAGTGTTTCTTTGACATGCTCTTGTGTACCATTAAGGCAGCTAATTTGATTTGGATCTGTTCATGGACAACCAGATTGAGACAGATGTTCATACAACCCTGTAGAGCGCAGCACATGGATGGTAGATGTAGATGACTTGGTTAACAGATAGGGTTGGCTAATCGGAGCTGAAAGGATGATGGATTATCACTCCTGTCACTGTGGTCGATAATCGATTAGTAATCGCTAAGGTTTTTGTCATTATTTTACCTGTCTGGCTTTCTGTCTAAGCATGACTCTTACCATATGTTGGTCTTTACCATATCTATATTTGAACAGACAGGCCTGAGCAAAAAGTGTAGACCAAGATGGGATGCAGCATAATGCAGCATATCATCAGGGTCTGCACTGTTTGCCACTCATCCAGCTGTTTTAGGCATAACTTTGGGTAGTAATTAAATTGTACCTATCAAGTAATCGATTAAAAGCAAGTCACAAATGATTATCATTTTTGCGGAATTTATCGATCGATTATACGATTAATCGTGTCAGCATTTTTAACAGACAAATTTAATGCCCATGGGATCTGAACTCATTCTTGTTGCTAGAAAGTATTTGCAATTCAGATAAAGAGAAAAGATGGGAAAATGGGGATAATATTTTTGATTATTTGAAAAAGATGTTATGGATACCTGTGAAATGCTATGTTGTGACTGGTCCAACAAGTACCTACAACATTCCTTTTAGCTCACCTGTCACGTAGTGACAAGGTGAGTTTTTGTGTTCACTTTTCATCCGTCGTCCATGCGTGCTTCTGTAAACAATTCTTCCAACGACATCTCCTCCTAAACCACTGATCGGATTTTGACCAAACTTCACAGGAATGATCCTTAGCTGGACCCCTTTCAAAGTTGTTCAAATGGTTCCAGTCCATTGCAAATCTAGGTCACAGGAGCCGAAAATAGATTTTTTCACTGAAAACTTGAAAAATCTTCTCTGAAACCACAAGGCCTGGGCCTTTGATATTTGGTATGAATCTTCATCTAGTGAACCTCTACCAAGATTCTTCAAATTAAAGCCATGGGGCCAAAAATGCCCCCGTCCGGGGGCCTTTGGTTTTACAGAGGCTTATACAGGGAAATTTTCTCCGAAACTGCAAGGACCAGGTCTTTGGTATTTGGCGTGAAGCTTCATCTAGTGAACCTCTATCAAGACTGTTCAAGTTATAGCCCTAGGGCCAAAAAATTGCCGCCCCGGGCCCTTTACCGGTAGTTAAAATATTTAAAATCTACTTCACTGAAACCGCAAGGCCCAGGTCATTGCTATTTGGCATGAAGCTACATCTACTGAACCTCTACCAAGATTGTTCAAATCATAGCCTTTGGGCCAAAAATGCCTCCGCCCGGGGGCCCTTCAGTTTAACATTGACTTATATAGGGAAATTAAAAACAAGTCTTCTACTCTGAAACCGCAAGGCCCAGATCTTTGATATTTGGTGTGAAGCTTCATCCAGTGGACCTCTATCAAAATTGTTCAAATTATAGCCCTAGGAAATAGAAGTCAAGTCAAATGCAGAAGGCCAATGTCTTGAATAATTGACATGAAGCTTTGTCTTATAGATTTCTAGCAAGATTGTTCAAATTAAAGCCCTGGGGTCAACGCCACAGAGTGGGCCCTGTACTTTAAACTGAAGAAGAGGAAAAACCTTGAAAATTTTAATCTTCTTGTCTGAAACCAGACTGCTCCAGTCTTTGATATTTGGTATGAAGCTTCACTTTTTAGACCACTACCAAGATAATTGAAATTATAACCCGGGGCCAGTAATGGCTCTCCCAGGGGCTCACTTGTTACCCTATGGATCGGGCCATCATGGCCCTCTTGATACTTTTAGAGACAGATAAGACAATTTTAATACTAGTATCTCCAATGAACTGTTTCTCCATTGTGATTTTTGCCTTAGATTAAGTCTAATCATTTAGTTCTAAAATTAGGTTAGGAATTTATTTTTAGCACTATGGTGTACAGGGATACTCTGTGGGGCACAAGACAGGATTTTTAGGTGAGACAATAAGTTCCGGCAGGGTAATATTTCTCAGTGGGAACTATTTCTCTTTGTGATATAATATCATTTTTCTTTTTCATAGAAAATCCTGTATTTACTTGGTAAAAATTTAATATACATATTTATTTCACAATTTCTGTGACATGCAATACATATATACATACAATAATAATTCATAGGAACGAAATCTTACATTGTTGATGGGGACATTAACCCATTGTATGCTATTAGACTCTTCCACTGCCATATATTGGACAAGTCCATTTGTCATATAAGGGGGTCAGGCCTATTTTTTTTCGTTTTTATTAGCTCACCTGTCATGTAATGATGAGGTGAGCTTTTGGGATCACTTTTCGTCCGCCGTGCGTCCATCCTTGCGTAAACAATTTCTTCAAAAGACATCTCATTAACCACTGATCGGATTATGACCAAATTTCATAGGAATGATTCGTAGGCGGTTCCCTTTCAGAGTTGTTCAAATGGTTCCAGTCTGCACATCACGGGAGCCAACAACAGATTTTTTTTAATGAAAACTTAATCTGAAACCAGGCCTTCGATAGATGGTGTGTAGCTTCAGTCTAGTGGACCTCTGCCAAGATTGTTCAAATTATAGTACTGGGCCAAAAAATGCCCCTGCCTCGGGGCCCATTGGTTTAACATAGTCTTACATAGGAAAAAGCTTTAAAAACTATTCTTGTCTGAAACCAGAAGGCTCAGGTGTTTGATCAGAAGCCTCTGTGGTGTAGTGGTTACGCTACTCGCCTTGTAAACCAGGGATCGCAGGATCAATCCCTGGCTTCTCCAGACTTTAGGATGAGTCTTTAAACCGAGGTCCTGTCTCCGTATGACCTTCGCTGTTGGTGGGACGTAAAACCCAAACACTCACTCACTCAGGTGTTTGATATTTGGTATGAAGCTTCGTCTTGTGGACCTCTATCAAGATTGTTCAAATTATAGCTCTGGTGCCCCTTGGTTTTACATTGACTTATTTAGGAAAAATCTAAAAAAATCTTCTCCTCTGAAACCACAAGGCCCAGGTCCTTGAAATTTGGTGTGTAGCTTCATCTATTGGACCTCTACCAAGATTGTTCAAATTATGGCCATGGGGCCAAAAATGCCCCCGCCACATTGAACTTCATCTGCCGATCGGCCTCCCACTCTGCAAGTTGATCCAGGTCATCTTGTAAAATAAGACAGTCAGACGGAGAAAATATACAAGACACATCATCAGCAAACAAACTGACTGATGTCCTGATATTAACTGTCAGATCATTGATGAAAACCAAGAAGACTGGTCCCAAGGACTGAACCTTGGGGGACTCCAGATAAAACAGGGACTGATCAGGTGCTTGGCCATCAAGTACAACTTGTTGTGAGCACCCAGAGAGCCATGAGCTTATCCACCTATGTGTGGATTCACTTATCCCATAGTAGTCACTTTATATAATAGCCCTCTGTGAGGTACCTTCAACCTTGTCAAAGGCCTTGGCGAAGTCCATGATGATCAAGTCAGTCAACTTAGTCAAGTGACCACGATTTATGACCCCAACCAGATTCCCCACAATGTCATGGTAAAATTGAACTACCTTATTCGACCTATTTACCGCACATGCTCCTATAAGCGCACACCCAAGCTTTTTCTGGAAAAAAATACACAAGCGCTCACTTTACAGTAACCTCCCAACTAATTCATATTGAGTTTTGCTGCATCTTTGACCCGAGGAAATCATATGTATATGTGGTGAACCCCTATGCTGAAATTCAACTCTATAAAATAATCATATCGGAAGCTTTTTTTTTTTCGTATTGAGTGTGCGCTTATTAGGTAGATTTTTCACCACAATATTTTCATACAATTTTGAAAAAAACTAAGCGCACGGTGCGGTAAATAGGTCGAATACGGTAGTTGCATTTTGCAATACCTTTGACTTCAGAAACCATCTTGACTTGTGAAGGATTGTCTTTGGACGTGTCACCAGTAAACATTTCTGATTCTGACAGTCAGCAAGAATGCCCAGAAATGCTATTCAGTCAGCAAGAATGCTCTCAAGTAAAGCTATACAGAACCAAAAACGCTGTCTGTTTTAACAAGGGGCGTAAGATAACGCTTATCTGTATATTGGTAAAATGGTTTGTTGTCAACATTTATTCACTTCCCCTCTAGTGTTCGAACTTCAGGTGGGTTAAAACACTAGCATCTTTGCTTTTAAACATTAACTGACTGGTAATGCTCATGTCCGTATCTAGGCTGTGCCTAAGTTCATATTAGTAATAATACTTGATTTGTGGTCTACCTGATTGAGTGTAATGCCTGCGACTATTGGTTTCATGACCGTTTCACTGTGAATAAAAGCACACAGAATCCCTTTAATTCAGAGTAAAGCGTACCAAATGTTAGAAAAAAAAAACGAAAATGTGTGAAAATATGAGCTTGTGAAGTTGAGTAAAGCCTACAAGTCCAACATACCTGTGGATGTTTAGATTCGAGACGAAGTCCGCCATTTTTTTTTTTGCCAAACGCGCACGAAACTTGAATACCAAACCAAAAATCGTACTTCCGGTGTAGCGTGAGATCTTTAAACCCGTGAGAACCTTAATACCAAGGTATATCTGCGCATGCGCAAGAAGGCCGTGAGAAATGTCATCCTCTTCCTGTTAGCCACTGCTCCTTTGTTTAAAATGTCTAAAGAAATCTGCTTATATTACGAACTTTAAATAGAACATT
This sequence comes from Lucinisca nassula, assembly GCA_963580285.1. Classification (NCBI taxonomy): domain Eukaryota; kingdom Metazoa; phylum Mollusca; class Bivalvia; order Lucinida; family Lucinidae; genus Lucinisca; species Lucinisca nassula. The sequence continues at coordinate 147,764,008 of OY757019.1, read as the reverse complement.
TTCATTACAGGCTTTATTTCTTTATTTTTATTTATTTGTTTATCTATTTATTTATTCGAAAAAAGCGTATTAAATATGCCATAAATAGGTTTCCATGTGTTCAAAAAGAACAAAATATATGCGGGTACATGTATTTTCTTGAAATTATTACGAACCCCATTAAACTCCACTTTTATACAGTAAAACTGGGGTTTACAGGGGTGTATATTATTTTCATATTTCCGCTGGAAAACATAGATTGTACGTACTGGTTAGAACCGTCTCGGCGAGGCGATTCTAAAGAGTACCTACAATCTATGTTTTCCAGCGGAAAAATGAAATACATCAGAATATTTTATCTAAAAGTTTGACGGTAGAATTTCAATATATTTTTAATAGGCGTGTTCTCGCAATTAATACTTTTAAAAAACAAGTTCTGTGGAAATTTTAAAATTATTATTCTGCCTAAATGGATTGGAACACTGTAGCATAAGCCTGATCTAGTGCCTTTTTCAATAATAATAATAATAATAATAATAATATAAGAGGAATAATAACAATTAAAATAAATAATAATGATAATATTAATCATAATTCGAGGCTTAGAGAAAACATGTACACTCCTACCTTTTCAGTACTACTGTGTATTCCTAGCTTCCATACGATATTGAACCCTTCATGGAATTTGAATTTTAGGTATATACCAAGGTGATTAACATGTGTGATTTATGGTTTGACATTTCCTGTTGTCTCCATGCTTATCAAAACACACTGACTAATTTTCACACCTTTCTGCTTGTATGGGGTACAACCAAACAGGTTTTCTCTTAACCCTTTCAATAAAAATTATTATTATTATTAATAAGTAATTACTGAACTCACTGCTTACTTTCAACCAATCAAAATCGACCCCACCAGCCGGGGCTTGAAGAAACAGATGGGCTACATGATAGCTAGGTAGGTAGGTATGTAGGTAGGGTGAATGGTCTGGTGGGCAGATAGGTAGGCAGGTTTACTTTTAACGTCTTCCTGCGACGTTGTTCGTTTTGTTTGATTTGAGGTTTAACGTCACCGTCAAAACTGTATAGGTCATTTTGGAGACGTTGCTTCCAATGTGGAACTTTTACCCGACATTGAGATGAAATGACATCTCAAGCCCTGTCGCCCAATGGAACCAATAGGGTTTATAAGCATGGGCAGGCCGACTCGCACGCTTTGCCTGGACAGGCTTAGATCCCCTAAGCAGTTTACCAGTCCTCGTGTGCGGTCAGTTTCAGCTTTGCGTGGAAGCATCATGCAGCCAATCTATTTCTTCAAGCCCCGATGGGCGGGGCCAACCTTCGACGTTGTAGGTAGGTATGAAGTTAGGTAGATAGATTTTGTTTGTTTGTTTGATTTGAGGTTAAACGTCCCGTCATCACGGTACAGGTCATTTTGGAGACGTTGCTTTCATTTTTGTGTGACTTATGCCCGACATTGAGATGAAATGACACCTCAAGCCCTGTCGCCCAATTAAACCTATAGGGTTTATAAGCATGAACGGTCCGACTCCGACCGCTTTGTCTGGACAGTCTTAATGCCTCTATGCGGTTTACCAGTACTCGTGTGCGGTCGGTTTTAGCTCTGCGCGGAGAAATCATGCAGCGCATATATTTCTTGGAACCCCAATGGGCGGGTGCGACAGGTATGTAGAGTGGAGGTATGCATGTAGGTAGGTTTATCACGAAAACACGCCTATTCAAGTATATTGACAAAATTTTAAACCAAAAAACGAAATTTTTCAGATAAAAGTCTTAATATATTTTCCTATTTCTGCACAAAACATAGATTGTGTGTACTCGTTAGAACCGCCTCGGCGAGTCGGTTCTAACGAGTACCCACAATCTATGTTTTTGAGCAGAAATAAGACAAAAAATAAATATCCCTGTAAACCCCAGTTTTACTATCTAAAAGTGGGGTTTAAGGGGATCAAAATTATGCAGGTGTGTTTGCGTGATGAGGTAGGAATGGTAGGTTTGGGCTAGTGGCGATTGGTATGTAGGTTTTGTTTTGTTTGTTTGATTTGAGGTTTAACGTCCCCGTCAACACTGTATAGGTCATTTTGGAGACGTTGCTTCCAATTTTGTGGGACTTTTACCCGACATTGATATGAAATGGCATCTCAAGCCCTGTCGTCCAATGAAACCAATAGAGTTTATAAGCATGGACGGTCCGACTCGCACCGCTTTGCCCGGGTAGGCTTAGATCCTCTAAGTGGTTTACCAGTAATCGTGTGCGGTCGGATTTCAACTCTGCGTGGAAGCATCATGCAGCCCATCTATTTCTTCAAGCTCCGATGGGCGGGGGCCGTTGGGTATGTAGGTAGATCTATAGGAAGGTCGTAGGTAGGATCGTATATATGTATGTTTTGTTAGGTAGGTAGGCAGCCAGGAATGTAGGTAAGTGGGTATTACGTATGAATATCGATAGAAAGGTATGTAGACCTATAGGCAGGTAGGAATGTAACTAAGTAGGAATGTTTTTTGTTTGAATTGGCGGTTTAATATCCCCGTCAACACTGTATAGGTCATTTGGAGACGTTGCTTCCAATGTGGGACTTTTACCCGACATTGAGATGAAATGACATCTCAAGCCCTGTTGCCTAATCAAACCAATATGGTGTATAAGCATGGACGGGCCGACTCGCACCGCTTTGCCTGGACAGTCTTAGGTCCTCTAAGCGGTTTACCAGTACCCGTGTGCGGTCAGTTTCAGCTTTGCGTGGAAGCATCATGCAGCCCATCTAGTCGGTCGGTTTTAGCTCTGCGCGGAGACATCATGCAGCGCATATATTTCTTGGAACCCCAATGGGCGGGTGCGACAGGTAGGTAGAGTGGAGGTATGCATGTAGGTAGGTTTATCACGAAAACACGCCTATTCAAATATATTGACACAATTTTAAACCAAAAACGAAAATTTTCAGATAAAAGTCTTAATATATTTTCCTATTTCTGCACAAAACATAGATTGTTGGTACTCGTTAGAACCGCCTCGGCGCGTCGGTTCTAACGAGTACCCACAATCTATGTTTTTGAGCAGAAATAAGACAAAAAATAAATATCCCTGTAAACCCCAGTTTTACTATCTAAAAGTGGGGTTTAAGGGGATCAAAATTATGCAGGCGTGTTTGCGTGATGAGGTAGGAATTGTAGGTTTGGGCTAGTGGCGATGGGTATGTAGGTTTTGTTTTGTTTGTTTGATTTGAGGTATAAGACAAATAATAAATATCCCTGTAAACCCCAGTTTACTTCTAAAAGTGGGGTGTAAGGGGATCAAAATTATACAGGCGTGTTTGCGTGATGAGGTAGGAATGGTAGGTTTGGGCTAGTTGCGATGGGTATGGAGGTAGATCTATAGGAATGTCGTAGGTAGGATCGTAGATATGTATATTTTGTTAGGGTAGGTAGGCAGGCAGGAATGTAGGTATGTGGACGGACTGGCTCATCAGCTTAGTCCTTCTAAGCGGTGTACCAGAACTCATGTGTGGTCAGTTTCAGCCCTGCGTGGAAGCACCATCCAGTCGATCTATTTATCCAAGCCCCGATGGGCGGGGCGACTAAGTCGGTATTGCGTACGTAGGTAGGTAGGTAGGTAGGTAGGTATGCAGTCCTGCCCCGCCCACCCGGGCTTGAAGAAATAGATGGACTGCATGTATCTAGGTAGGCAGGTAGGTACGTTGGTAGGGAAATGGTCTGGTGGCTTCGTGGCTCAGTGGGTATGTAGACAGGTAGGTACGGTATCGAATATGTAACCCCAGGTCTATGAGGCCAGTAACATACCCACTACACCGCGGAGGCTTCTTTCCGTATGGGAACGGACGGTCAGACATACATTTACTTATTTCTACCTGCCTACCGGCCTACCTATCTATCTCGTCTCCAAATGACCCATATAGTATTGACGGGGACGTTAAACCTCAAATCAAACCTACTCACATCCCTCCTTACCTACCTACCTACCGACCCACCAAGACACATATCCTTACCTACCTACTTAAATCTATCCCGACCATCGGGACTTGAAGAAATAAATAGTCTGCATGATGCCCGATCGCACATGAGTACTGGTAAACCTGCCCAGGCAAAGTGATGCGAGTCGGACCGTCCATGCATATAAACCCTATTAGTTCCATTGGGCAGCATGTCTTGAGATGTCTTTTTATCTCAGTCGGGTCCTACGAAATTGGAAGCACCGTCTCTGAATGACCTATATAGTATTGACGGGGACGTTTAACCTCAAACCCAACCTATCTACCTGCCAAGCCACCCATCTTCTTTACCTATCTAGCCACCAAAACACATACCTACTTACTTACCTGCCTATACAACGTCATAGCAGAAGTTAGAAGTACGAAGTCAGCTTGCCCCCGCCCATTGGCATCACGCAAACACGCCTATACAAATATATTGCCACCTTTATCGCCGAAAAAATGAAAATTTTATGTTGAAAAAGTGCGGTATTTTTCTTATTTCTGCTCCAAATATAGATTGTGGGCACTCGTTAGAACCGCCTCATCGAGGCGGTTCTAACGAGTACCCACAATCTATATTTTAGAGCAGGAATAAGAAAAATATGGTATACCCCAGGAAACCCCAGTTTTACAATATAAAAGTGGGGTTCAAGGGGGTCAAAATTATACAGGCGTGTTTTCGTGATGGGGGCGTGAAGAAATAGATGTACTGCACGAGGCTTCCACACAGAGCTGAAACCGACCGCACACGAGTACTGGTAAACCGCTTAGAGGAGCTAAGCCTGCCCAGGCAAAGCGTTGCGAGTCGGACCGTCTATGCTCATAAACCCTATTGGTTTCATTGGGCGACAGGGCTTGAAATTTCATTTCATCTCAATGTCGGGAAAAATTGGCCGCAACGTCTCCAAAATGACCTGATACACTGTTGACGGGGACGTTAAACCTCAAATCAAACAAAACAAACAAGAAATGTCCCTACACTTTTTTTTTTTTTTTTTTTTTTTTTTTTGTAATTTGATAATCAACATCACTATGAATACGGACCATTTCGACCCTAAGTCCAGTCGCCCTGAGTGATCTCGGGCGTTGCAGTTTGGCTTTGGTCAAGTCGGACCCCAATATAAGTTCTGCTTGACAGAGTTGTCTTTAATCAAGATAATATATTTCTACATTCTATAGTATCTGTTTGTCATTGGCCCCCGTCGATCGGGGCTTGGTAAATAAATAAATAAATGAATAAATAAATGAATAAATAAATAAATAAAATCACTAATAACACAGCTTCTAATTTAAAGTTTAATTAAAGTACCATCATAATTTATCGATACCCCAGTCTCTTATAGAGTTATCGTATGACAATTCTCACGACTGAATTCTCTCACACCCCTCCGTGAGGGATTTCAGCCACTTCCGGTGCGACTGAAGAATCTCACGGGATCAATAATCTCACGCTACACCGGCACAAAAAAAAATCGTTCAACACTATGCAACAACAGAATAGAACAGAATAGATTATATTCGTATACGTTACCATTGAGCTTGCTCTCGCAGGCCTTCGGCCTGCGCCGCATGGGGCTTCGCCCCATGCGGAGCGAGCTCGCTATAAATAAGAAAAATGTCACAAAGTTTCATCAGAAACATAGCACACGGATGTGTTATCGTTTTGTGGGACTTTTACCCGACATTGAGATGAAATTACATCTCAAGCCTTGTCGCACAATGAAACCAATAGAGTTTAAAAACATGGACGGTCCGACTCGCACCGCTTCGCCTGGGCTGGCTTAGATCCTATAGGTTGTTTACCAGTACTCATGTGCGGCCGGTTTCAGCTCTGCGTGGAAGCATCATGCAGCCCATCTATTTCTTCAAGCCCCGATGGGCGGGGGCAGGAATATAACGAGTATCCACAACCTATGATAAAGAAACATAATGTATATACCTATAAACCCCTTAATTTTCACTACAGAATGAGATATAAATGGGTGTCCATTACACGGTCCTGTTATCATGCTGAGCTTTTGGTTCATAAAAACTACAATTTCTACGTTTTCTATGTATTTCCTTTAATTCTGTACACAAGACCTACGTCGGTGAACATACAGCTACTACAGACTGTATAACTTATACACTTATACAAAATATATACTGATTCTTTTTTTTTTTTTTTTTTTTTTTTTTTTCATTATTATTATTGGTTCAAAATTTGCCCAAAAACAAAGCCATTTGGATCCCCATTTATCACTTTATCAGTGGCGTTATTTTCTTTGTTTTTGTTTGTTTGTTTAATATTATTATTGTTTTTGTTTTACGGCCCTTTCAAGATAATTTAACTTACATCGAGCCGATCGTTACTCAGAGGTGGGCGAAAAACCGAGTTCCAGGAGAAAAAACTCCACATTACCTTCGGTTGCAGAACTTGGCGTCTAACATGTGACCCGACCAGGCTCGATCCACAGCGGTGAGAGTCCTAATGATTAAGAGTCATTATCCACTGTGACGTTATGACAGATGTCGGCCCCCGCCCATAGGGGCTTTGTTACAACGCATAATGTAGTAATGTAGTAATTTCTTCATTTTGAAATTTTTACTACATTATGCGTTGGCATAGTCGACGCGAAATGAAATAAAATGTCGTTTTTACTTCATTATGCGTCGATACTAAGAGGTTTGAGCAAAATGAAAGAATTATTTCATTTTGCGGCGATGGGTGGCATACTTAATTTTACTTCATTATGCGTCAACAGTTTGTTTGTTTGATTTGAGGTTTAACGTTCCCGTCAAGACTATTTAGGTCATTTTGGAGACATTGCTTCAAATTTTATGGGACTTTTACCCGATATTGAGATGAAATGACATCTCAATCGCTGCCGTCCAATTAAAAGCAATAGGGTTTATATGCATGGATGGGCCGACTCGCAGCAGTTTTCCTGGACAGGCTTAGACCTTCTAAGCAGATTACGAGGACTCATGTACGGGCCGTATCAGCTCTGCGTGGAAGCATCGTGCAGCCCATCTATTTATACCCCCGGCATACGAAGTATGCAAGGGGGTATATAGTTTTTGTCCATTCTGTCTGTCTGTCTGTCTGTCTGTCTGTCTGTCTGCCTGTCTGTCTTTTGTTTGATTTGTTTGATTTGAGGTTTAACGTCCCCGTCAACACTATTTAGGTCATTTTGGAGACGTTGCTTCCAATTTCATGGGACTTTTACCCGACATTGAGATGCCGCCCAATAAACCTTTTTCTTTGTGATTTTGACCTTCAGTGTGCTTTTGTGGAAGACCGTCTTTTGGACTGTTCAACTGTGGTCTTAAAGACCACTTTTGAACCGTCTCAAATGTGGTCTAAATTGTAGGAATTTAACTGTATTGCTTCCTAAGTCTTTTCGAAGACAGCTATGTTCTACCATCATTACTTCATTATGCGTCGATATGGTGCATATCAACGCGAAATGAAATAATTTTTTTACTTCATTTCGCGTCGACTATGCCAACGCATAATGTAGTAAAAAAAATCAAAATGTAGTAATTACTACATTACTACATTATGCGTTGTAACAGGGCTTGAAGAAATATATGGTCTGCATGATGCTTCCACGCAGAGCTGAATCGATCCGGCCCGCACACTAGTACTGGTAAACCGCTTAGAGGATCTAAGCCTGTCAAGGAACCGCGGTGCGAGGCGGGACCGTCCATGCTAATAAACCCTATTGATTTCATTGGGCGACAGGGCTTGAGATGTCATTTCATCTCAATGTCGGGTAAAAGTCCCACAAAATTGGAAGCAACGTCTCCAAAATGACCTTTACAGTGTTGACGGGAACGTTAAACCTCAATTCTAACACAGCGCGCCTATACAGGCAATAGAAAACGGCTGTGTTTTATTCTGCAACAAATCACAGCTCGGAAGAGCGTGACGAGTGACGTCATTTAAAACTACTAATTTATGACGTCACTAGTCGATTTCCTTGACGTTAGACGGTGTAACGTCATTTTCTCGTATCGAAAACGTTAGAAAAGGATATAAATGCATGTGTTTCAGTCGATAATTTTAGCGGGATTTCTTCTAACAATGGCGAAAAGTTGTGAGATTATGAAGGAAACAACAACATTATTGCCGATTTTCAGCGTGTTAGAATCGAAATAGATCAGCTCTAGTCTGTGATTTGTTTAGTAATAAATCACAGTTTGTCGGTCAGTTGTAAGTAGACAAATCACGCGCGCTACGCGCTTGTGATTTGATCTACTTTACAACTGACCTCCAAACTGTGATTTATTACTCAACAAATCACAGTTAGAGCTGGTTTATTTCTTAAATCAAACAAACGTTATGACAGATGTGTGCCTTGCGTTGAGGTTTACAAGTACATTGGGTAGTTTCATTATATTTTCGTAAGTATGTCATTTATGTAATAAATGACGCATACAAATTATTCTATGTAGAAAGTAAAATCGACATGACAATCTATATCCACCAAACTGATGGTGCAAAAGAACATGCATTTACATCTTTGAATACGCCTTCGCCTTAAACCAGAAAGGTGGGGCGTACAAACCGCCACTAAAGATAAGAAAATTCGGTGGCTCTTACATGATGAAAAAATAAAAATAAATAATACACAACAAACTCAGTGAGTAAAATGTAACAAGTATATGGGTGCTCGTTTGAAATATCCATATCCTAATCAGGAAAATAAGGTTTTCCTACGTAACCCTCTTTGTATTTAAAGTGGAGTTTACAACGGGCCTCCATGGCCTATTTGTTAAGAGCGCTGACTCTTAATCATTAAGTCTCTCACCGCTGTGGTTCGAGCCTACTCGGGTGGAAATGCGAAGTTCTGCAACGGAAGGTCAGGTGGTGTTTCTCCGGGTACTACCGTTTTCACCCACTTCTGATTAACAATCAGCTCGAAATAAGTGAAAATATCTTGAACGGCCGTAAAACCAACGCAAAAAGTGGGGATTACAAGACCGTTCATAACAAGTGATTCTAACGAATAATAACCATTATACAGGGAATAGCGTGGCTTACAAAGATCTACAGTGTTGATTGTGCTTCTGCTTCGAGTCACAGACTGTGGGTAAACCAAGTAAACCTCACTTTCAACAGAAAAGATTGTGTTTACCAGGTATTTCCACATTTCTGCTCAAAATAGTAACTGTGGCTGTCAGTTAATTAAACTAAGACTCTGGGACCAAATAAATGTAAATTAGGTCCGTGGCTAGATGTGTGTCTTTTTCAGAGCCTTAAAAGGGTAACAGTGTCTGAAATTAATGATATGCTCGTAACCCTCAGAAACATTAAAACGTCACGACTTTTCGCCTGAAAAATGACATTCATCCCAAACAAGCCTATATAATGTTGAGCCCTTAAACCCCACTTTTATGTAGTGTACATTACTTTTCTTATTTGCGCTCAAAACATAGAATATTGGTACTCAATGGAACCGCCTTGGCACGGCAGTTCTAAAGAGTACCCACAATGTCTGTTTTAGCACAAATGTGAAAAATATCTGAATTTTGTATTTGGAAATTTAAAGATTTGGTATTAAAATCTCAATATATTTGAAGGTCCCCGCCCATCGGGGCTTGAAGAAATAGAAAGGTGCCATGATGCTTCCATGCAGAGCTGAAACCGACCGCACACGAGTACTGGTAAACCGCTTTGACGATCTAAGCCTGCCCAGGCAAAGCGGTGTGAGTCGGTCTGTCCATGCTTATAAACCCTACTGGTTACATTGGGCGACAGGACTTGAGATATCATTTCATCTCAATGTAGGATAAATGGCGCACACAATTGGAAGCAACGTCTCCAAAATGACCTATACTGTGTTGACGGGGACGTTAAACCTCAAATCAAACAAACAACCAAACAATATATTTGAATAGGCGTGTTTTGAAGACGAAAACTTTCACGTGTGTGTGTGTGTGAATTCGGGTTTAACGTCGCTTTCAACAATTTTTCAGTCATATCACGACGGTGTCTGGTTGCGACAGGGAGCTCAATGCTCACTTTTAAGTGCTGCCTCACTGAAGTATCATGTCCCAGACACATTACATGATACCACACCCAGTCACATTATCCTGACACTGGGTCGACCAGTCCTAGCTCTACCCCGTAAATCTGAGTGCCAAGCGAGGAGCAGCTATAGTACCATTTTTTGGTATGTCGCGGCCCGGGATCGAACCCGACCAAAACTTTCATCATGTTTACAAGTCCATATAATGAGCATTCTTGTAAGCCCACCTTCTATAGGGAAATGTCTGTTTTAATGAGTACAATGGTTTCCGTCTTAATATTTAGTGCGTGGGTAGTCATTAGAACCGCCTCAACGAGGCGGTACATGGACATGAATAAAGGCACACCTAAAGTCTATATCTAGAAAAGAAAAAAAAAAAAAAAGAAAAAACGAAAGAAAATGAAACAAATTTTTTGAAGAGATATGAAATACAATATTACAGTAGTGGTTTGCATCTGTAAATTTGCTTCTTTTCAGATTTTATTAGACATCTGATATTTGTCGGTTATGTAGTTTTCACGTAGCGATAACGCCTCCCAAATGGCAATTAAGCCACGTTTTCCGTAATCTGACCCCCTTCCAACCTGCAAATATGTTACATGTATAAATAATTATGATCTGTGAGTAGCATTCCGAACTTTGTCCAAAATACCGCAAAATTCGAGAAGTACATGTGTTTGTGAGACAGCAAAAAATATTTATGATAGACTGCATCGTAATTCTACGGTTATTTTTCTTCAGTCTATTTGATTTGTTTTGTTTGATTAGAGGCTTAACGTCTCGGTCAACACTTCAAAGGTCATTTTGGAGACGTTGCTCCCCATTTTGTGGGATTTTTACCTGACATTGAGATGAAATGACATCTCAAGCCCTGTCGCCCAATGAAACCAATAGGGTTAATAGGCATGGACGGGCCGATTCGCACCGCTTTGCCTGGGTAGGCTTAGATCCTCTAAGCGGTTTACCACAACTCGTGTGCGGGTCGGTTTCAGCTCTAGGTTGAAGCATCATGCAGCCCATATACTTGTTCGCGCCCCTATGGGCGTGCCGATTCTTCAGTCCATATTCTCGACGTTTATAAGCATTAGGCTTAAACATTGAGTGCCCAACGTGCTTCTTCTTCTTCTTCTTCTTCTTCTTCTTCTTCTTCTTCTTCTTCTTCTTCTTCTTCTTCTTCATCATCATCCGCTTTTGAAGTCAAATTACTAAACGCACAGGACGGTCGATTGTCCCTGCGTTTAGGCTGGAAAAGGGATCCTATGCTTGAACCAAATTCGCTGAACCCTTAATTCGATCAGAGGAGATTCTGATGAACCGCCGTATTCGATTGCGACTGATCCCAGCTTTTGTGAGAATAGTTCCCACCCTGGTCTTACAGTGTTTCTAGCTTAAGATTTTAGAGAATTTAATTTTATGTAATGCTTGTTGGTGCCTGATGCTCTGTCTCTGGTCGGGCCCATCGGAGTCTAAATGTAGTTTTTCTTTTGCTCCAGCATTTCAGTTTCTTCTTGCTGTCGAGTACTCACTGTTGTTTCATCTCTGTGGTTGTTCTCGGAGATGTTGCACTGATGCGTTAGGTGGCATTCATGCGGATTGTTAAATCGCATTGCGGGCGCGTAAAATCGATTTAAGCCCCCCCCCCCCCCCCCCCGTAAGAGAAATTGTCCTGACCGTTTAAACGCGGTGCGTCTGTTTTGTTCTTATACTTCATCGGCATGTGTATGTCGCTGGTGTCGTTTTGGTTTTGGATAGCTGATTGCCCTTGTTCACAGCCGGCCAACCGGAGTTCGTCCGTTGGTTAATATTTCAGTTGTTCTGTGCTGTACTGTATTTGACTAATGCTGTGGTCACAAAGATCGGCCGGTATCCGGGGATAGGGGATAATCGTGAGTACACCGCTGGTTTTGGCATTTTTTTCCGACATCGGACAACACCGGTCAAAAATTTGGCACACATCATTTACATAAATGGCACCGTCCGGAGGCCGTGCGGAGGCCGTCCGAAAACCGCCTCGTAATCGTACGGCATCTGTTTCCAAAGAGAAATCTTTTGGGGGCCGGCGAGGCAGTGAATACCGACCGAACATCTAATACTAATCGGCAGATTATCCTATGATGTCCGAGTGATAACCGGCCTATTGACCGGACATCGTACGAATATCGCCCGAGTATCTTACGGACAACGAACGATGCTTGTACCAGGCCTGGCCGAATGTCGGGCAATTGCCGGGCGGTGTGATGGAAACGCGCTATAATGATGTACACGGCGACTGATGGGGGTTTATATATTCCGCCCGATGTCCGGTTCTAGCCGGCCGGTGACCGGACGATGTTTGTAACATATCTGGTCCACACCGGTTCAAGCCGACCGGACATCGATGGGTTACTTTCCAATGTGTAAACAGACATCGGCCGGATATCGGCCCATGTCCGGTCCCAAACATTTCTCCTCTGAGGCTACATACACCGGCCGATTACCCCTCGATTCCCGACCGGATATCGGACGATACTTAAACGATGTGTGAAGGATATGTGGCCAATTATGAAAATGTACGGGACACCGGAGAAATTTTAACTTCGAGTTAAAACTCTTCGGGCACCTCTCCGATGCTGCCTGAGAGCCCCGCCACCGGCCGGCCATGTGTGGAGTCCGGCCGGGGACCAGGCCAAAATGGCTAAAAATCATGCCGGGTGTACATCCTAAGCCTAATCGGAAGGGATTGTGACCAAAGCATAAACCGTGACAGAAGTAAGGGCGAGGATTGCGGCATTTAAGCCCCGCAGTGGCATTCTGTTCACTGACCGTTCCCATGCGGTTCTTCTGTCGCGGTTTACTTTTTGTTATGGTTTGTCTTTGAGTGTGTGTTTTGCATGTATTTTTTTTTTTGGTTAGCCAATTGGCTATTTTGTGGGAAAGTGACTGTCCTTTTGGCTTTCCGCTATTGGTGTTTCCATTAGGGTCTAGTTAGTTCATGTTTTTTTTTTTATTTTTCATGGGATCTGTGGGTTAATTGCATCGATTCCTGATCACTGCCTTCACTTCTATTTAATAGAAGCCTCCGTGGTGCAGTGGTTACGCTACTCGCCTTGTAAACCAGGGATCGCAGGATCCACTCCGGGCTTCTCCAGATTTTCGAATGAGTGTTTAAAACCGAGGTCCCGTCTCCGTATGACCTTAGCTGTTGGTGGGACGTAAAACTCAAACACTCACTCACTTCTATTTATTAATGATTGTTTTGATTGCAGTTAGTACAGTCCTGGTATTTCATTTTGGAATGGTCTAAAAATTAAAATTCAGTTTTTGAAATAGATGACGGTATGTCTATGGTTGTTTGAAATCGATGACAATATTCCTACACAGAATATACAATCTTACGTTTTAAATTATCCGTTTTGATTCCAGGCCATGTTACATCTTGACTCTCGGAACAGCAAGAAAGGTAATCCCTACGGGCCTCCGTGGCCTAGTGGATAAGAGCGCTGACTTTTAATCATTAGGTCTCTCACCGCCGTAGGTTCGAGCCTCGCTCGGGCCACGTGTGAGACGCCAAGTTCTGCAACGGAAGGTCAGGTGGTTTTTCTCCGGGTACTCCGGTTTTCGCGCACCTCTGATTAACGATCGGCTCGATATGAGTGAAATAATCTTGAAAGGGCCGTAAAACCCAAACCAAAAAAAAAAAAAAAAAAGTAATCCCTTTCAACCCTGAAACCCGGTACAGATACTTATGCAAACAGTGTAAATCCTGACGTGATGGCTCTGAGCAATCTAATCGGGATATATATTGCGTACCATAAAATGGACGTACCCATCCAACTTCATTGATGGAAGAGTGCACTCGTGAATCTCACGGGTGGGCGGATTTGAGGGTAAAGAAATCAAAGCATTGGCAGCACTGTTTGACCGATTGACTCAGAGCGCTGGTTGTGTAAAATGGCCGTGGACTTGGACTTTTTCGGTATACCCTTCGGTTCTTGTTCCTAATGCAGACAGTGTAGACCCTGATCAGACGCCACATTATGTGACGTCTGATCTGGTCTACACTGTTTGCCAAACCAAACACATGATTCCAGTCCAGATTTTACAGATAACTATCTTACATGTACGCAGCCATCTGACGTCATAGTGGAACACATAACACGGCTTGTTTTAGGTCGATTGGATTGTCAATCGACCCTAAGTTGCTAAGCCGAAAAGCTTTTCCGTGCTAAAGTACACGTGGCTATCACAATCTTGTCGGAATAACTATTTTATCGAAAATATTCGCAGTGAGATCAGAGTGTTGCGTAAGATAGTTATATTGGAATCAAAGGTTTGGCTTGGCAAAAAATGTAGACCAAGACCAGACGCCACAGAACGCAGCATTTGATCAAGATCTACACTAATTGCTTAAAGCAACATATTTTTAAGGTTAAAATAAACATTGACCCAAAATTATTATAAGCATAGACTAAGTTACTATTACTGATTTGAAAGAAATCCAATTAACCTATTTATAGACTAAGGTATTACTAATTAAATGCATAAGAACACAGAACACATGTTTTTTTTTTCTTTTCATGGTTTAACTGCACTTCTGGTCCGAAGTTAGCAGACATATGTGCGAGCTTTTAAGTCTCTTACCAGACTGAAATATCATGCGGGTAGAAGTTGTATGGATACTAATGCCTAGAAGGGACATGCGATGTGCGAACAAGATAATATCTTCTACGCACAACTTTATATCTCGAGCGCACAAGATCTTGTGCGGACAGCATTATATTTTGAGAACACAACTTATTAGCTTGTTTGTACAAGATAATATCTTTAATCATGGTTTTTGGTTCCTCGGGGCTTGTTTAAACAATAAACATTGAAAATCGGTGTTTTCTCGGGGTTTAAGTATGGATTTCTTCGTTCATACGCATTATAGGGTTGAAATATCGCTTTATGGTCGAATATCAAAATTGCAATGTGTCCGAATTATTTTGTCCCCTAAAGGGTTTCCTGGGAGGTTCTTCTATCGTGGTTTATTAAAGTCAGTATAGTTCGTTTTTGAATAAAAAAATTTTCCTTGTTGATAGTTATATCCCGATTGTGTGCCGCGGTTGATATTTGTATGTGGTAACATTTTTCACCATCACCTTCTCATACGCGATCTTCGTAAAATATATTATAAAACAGATATTAATCTACGTATAAAAAGGGAGAAGGCAGTCAACTCTTATTTTTCTTTTTACAACAAATATGTGTTTTGAATTGATACGGGATGACTAAAATCAACCCTTACATAACGATGCATGTGAATATAAAATGTGAGGTGAGAAGAATTGGATATTTTAGTTAAAGTCTTAAAACAGTCAACTACTTTTGCTTTATATCATCCTGAAACGGTGGATCTACAATTTATATAAGATACGGGGTGTCTCAATTTCACCATTTTTATACCCCAATCACAAAGTGGGGAGGGGCATATAGTTTTGCCCTTGTCCGTATTATATACGTACGTACGTACGTACGTCGGTACGTCACATTTTGTAGTAATATTCCTGCCTCCGCAACTCCTCCTACAGTATTTGATGCAGGGCATTGAAACTTGCAACACTTTTAAGACACATTGGACATGTGCATAAAGGAAACAGGATCCCGATCCAGCCCCTTATTTTAGAATTATCTTCCCTTGAAAAACTTAATCATTTTGTAGACTTGGAGGTTAAATAGTAAAGTTCGTGTCTCCACAACTCCTCCTACAGTATTTGATGCAGGGCATTGGAACTTGCAACACAGTTCAGACATGCATTGAACATGTGCATAAAAGAAACAGGATTCTAATCCCCGCATAATTGCTGAATTATGTCCCCTAGAACGACAATTATTTTGGCCATATCAGGATGTTAAATATACATGTATTGTGCTGTTCGTGTCCCCACGACTCCACCTACAGTATTTGATGCAGGGCACTGAAACTTGTAACACAGTTCAGAAATGCAATGAACATGTGCATAAAGGAAAGCCTGGGAAGGCTTTGTTTTTCTAAGTCATGTGATGTGTGGGGTTTATGTCCAAAAACATCTAAGGTCATACGGAGACTGGACCTCGGTTTAAAGTCTCGTAAAATGTTAATGCAAATTTAGATTGGACGACATGGCATGTTTGTTTCTTTTTGGATATCAATAGCCCAGACAACACTATCCAGGATCCGAGGTTATAATTTTTTTATCTCACCAGAGCATGAAATTGGTCCTGCTCACAAATTTTAAAATGCCAACAATGTTTGCATTTTAAAATTTGTGAGCAGGACACATATCATTCTCTGCTATCTGAGAAAGGAAAATCGCTCAACTTCTTAGTATTTTAATTTTTATGAGCACCACAAGTTTCATGCTCAGCTGAGTTGAGCATAAAAAAGTTTTATAACCTGGGGGCCAAGGTCACCTTCTTCCTGAGCAGGCTTTTGTCATACTGTACATACATTATAAATATTTCATAGTCGTTTAGGTGTGCTGATGAAGCGTAAAGTAGCTAGTCTACCCCTCCCCACGCCCTCACACACACAAAAAAAAAATAATAATCATAAAATAAAATAAAATAAAAATGAAAACTTCACATATTTCAGTTCTATGGTGTTTTGTTTGTTTCAGTTGAGCTTTAACCTCCCAACACTAGTTAGGTCTTTTTGAGACGCTCTTCCAATTTCGTAGGACTCACCCGATATTGGGATGAAATGACTTCTCGAGCCCTGCTGCCCAAACAGACTGTTCACATGCAACGTCAAAACTTATTTTCTCTGAGAAATAGTAATAAAAAGAAAGAAAATAAAATATATTTGAAACTGACGCCGGCAAACGTCCTGATTGGCAGTTAAAGGGGATAAACCAACATTTGAAACCTCATATTTCTTTCCCGTAAATTCGTACAGTAAAGGACAGATGAATTGGCATGCCATTTGAAGTCATACCCTTTAATATTAGAGAGGGAGACAGCATTTGAAAAATCTTGCCCGCCCGCCAAGGTGTAGTCACCCACATCCTATGTTTGAGACCAAAAATAAGGAAAATAAGGTATTGGTATTCCCATGCAAACTCTCCTTGTACTTAAAGTGGGGTTAACAACGGGCCCCATAGTCTTTGGGGTAAAGTCGATAACTCCTAATGTCGGAGTCTCATAACTCTGCGGTTCGAGCCTAACTCGGGTCACGTGAAATGTCAACGGAAGGCCAGGTGGTGTTTCTACGGGTACTCCGGTTTTTGCCCACTTCTGATAAACGATGGCTACGCAATAAATGAAATTATATTGAAAGGGCCATAAAACCAAATCAAACACAAGTGGGATTTATAAGGTCGTTCCCAACTGAGGCGATTCTCACGCGTAGGCTACAACTAATATGAACTTAGGCACAGCCTAGATACGGACATGAGCATTACCAGTCAGTTAATGTTTAAAAGCAAAGATGCTAGTGTTTTAACCCACCTGAAGTTCGAACACTAGAGGGGAAGTGAATAAATGTTGACAACAAACCATTTTACCAATATACAGATAAGCGTTATCTTACGCCCCTTGTTAAAACAGACAGCGTTTTTGGTTCTGTATAGCTTTACTTGAGAGCATTCTTGCTGACTGAATAGCATTTCTGGGCATTCTTGCTGACTGTCAGAATCAGAAATGTTTACTGGTGACACGTCCAAAGACAATCCTTCACAAGTCAAGATGGTTTCTGAAGTCAAAGGTATTGCAAAATGCAACTACCGTATTCGACCTATTTACCGCACCGTGCGCTTAGTTTTTTTCAAAATTGTATGAAAATATTGTGGTGAAAAATCTACCTAATAAGCGCACACTCAATACGAAAAAAAAAAAGCTTCCGATATGATTATTTTATAGAGTTGAATTTCAGCATAGGGGTTCACCACATATACATATGATTTCCTCGGGTCAAAGATGCAGCAAAACTCAATATGAATTAGTTGGGAGGTTACTGTAAAGTGAGCGCTTGTGTATTTTTTTCCAGAAAAAGCTTGGGTGTGCGCTTATAGGAGCATGTGCGGTAAATAGGTCGAATAAGGTAGTTCAATTTTACCATGACATTGTGGGGAATCTGGTTGGGGTCATAAATCGTGGTCACTTGACTAAGTTGACTGACTTGATCATCATGGACTTCGCCAAGGCCTTTGACAAGGTTGAAGGTACCTCACAGAGGGCTATTATATAAAGTGACTACTATGGGATAAGTGAATCCACACATAGGTGGATAAGCTCATGGCTCTCTGGGTGCTCACAACAAGTTGTACTTGATGGCCAAGCACCTGATCAGTCCCTGTTTTATCTGGAGTCCCCCAAGGTTCAGTCCTTGGGACCAGTCTTCTTGGTTTTCATCAATGATCTGACAGTTAATATCAGGACATCAGTCAGTTTGTTTGCTGATGATGTGTCTTGTATATTTTCTCCGTCTGACTGTCTTATTTTACAAGATGACCTGGATCAACTTGCAGAGTGGGAGGCCGATCGGCAGATGAAGTTCAATGTGGCGGGGGCATTTTTGGCCCCATGGCCATAATTTGAACAATCTTGGTAGAGGTCCAATAGATGAAGCTACACACCAAATTTCAAGGACCTGGGCCTTGTGGTTTCAGAGGAGAAGATTTTTTTAGATTTTTCCTAAATAAGTCAATGTAAAACCAAGGGGCACCAGAGCTATAATTTGAACAATCTTGATAGAGGTCCACAAGACGAAGCTTCATACCAAATATCAAACACCTGAGTGAGTGAGTGTTTGGGTTTTACGTCCCACCAACAGCGAAGGTCATACGGAGACAGGACCTCGGTTTAAAGACTCATCCTAAAGTCTGGAGAAGCCAGGGATTGATCCTGCGATCCCTGGTTTACAAGGCGAGTAGCGTAACCACTAAACCACAGAGGCTTCTGATCAAACACCTGAGCCTTCTGGTTTCAGACAAGAATAGTTTTTAAAGCTTTTTCCTATGTAAGACTATGTTAAACCAATGGGCCCCGAGGCAGGGGCATTTTTTGGCCCAGTACTATAATTTGAACAATCTTGGCAGAGGTCCACTAGACTGAAGCTACACACCATCTATCGAAGGCCTGGTTTCAGATTAAGTTTTCATTAAAAAAAATCTGTTGTTGGCTCCCGTGATGTGCAGACTGGAACCATTTGAACAACTCTGAAAGGGAACCGCCTACGAATCATTCCTATGAAATTTGGTCATAATCCGATCAGTGGTTAATGAGATGTCTTTTGAAGAAATTGTTTACGCAAGGATGGACGCACGGCGGACGAAAAGTGATCCCAAAAGCTCACCTCATCATTACATGACAGGTGAGCTAATAAAAACGAAAAAAAAATAGGCCTGACCCCCTTATATGACAAATGGACTTGTCCAATATATGGCAGTGGAAGAGTCTAATAGCATACAATGGGTTAATGTCCCCATCAACAATGTAAGATTTCGTTCCTATGAATTATTATTGTATGTATATATGTATTGCATGTCACAGAAATTGTGAAATAAATATGTATATTAAATTTTTACCAAGTAAATACAGGATTTTCTATGAAAAAGAAAAATGATATTATATCACAAAGAGAAATAGTTCCCACTGAGAAATATTACCCTGCCGGAACTTATTGTCTCACCTAAAAATCCTGTCTTGTGCCCCACAGAGTATCCCTGTACACCATAGTGCTAAAAATAAATTCCTAACCTAATTTTAGAACTAAATGATTAGACTTAATCTAAGGCAAAAATCACAATGGAGAAACAGTTCATTGGAGATACTAGTATTAAAATTGTCTTATCTGTCTCTAAAAGTATCAAGAGGGCCATGATGGCCCGATCCATAGGGTAACAAGTGAGCCCCTGGGAGAGCCATTACTGGCCCCGGGTTATAATTTCAATTATCTTGGTAGTGGTCTAAAAAGTGAAGCTTCATACCAAATATCAAAGACTGGAGCAGTCTGGTTTCAGACAAGAAGATTAAAATTTTCAAGGTTTTTCCTCTTCTTCAGTTTAAAGTACAGGGCCCACTCTGTGGCGTTGACCCCAGGGCTTTAATTTGAACAATCTTGCTAGAAATCTATAAGACAAAGCTTCATGTCAATTATTCAAGACATTGGCCTTCTGCATTTGACTTGACTTCTATTTCCTAGGGCTATAATTTGAACAATTTTGATAGAGGTCCACTGGATGAAGCTTCACACCAAATATCAAAGATCTGGGCCTTGCGGTTTCAGAGTAGAAGACTTGTTTTTAATTTCCCTATATAAGTCAATGTTAAACTGAAGGGCCCCCGGGCGGAGGCATTTTTGGCCCAAAGGCTATGATTTGAACAATCTTGGTAGAGGTTCAGTAGATGTAGCTTCATGCCAAATAGCAATGACCTGGGCCTTGCGGTTTCAGTGAAGTAGATTTTAAATATTTTAACTACCGGTAAAGGGCCCGGGGCGGCAATTTTTTGGCCCTAGGGCTATAACTTGAACAGTCTTGATAGAGGTTCACTAGATGAAGCTTCACGCCAAATACCAAAGACCTGGTCCTTGCAGTTTCGGAGAAAATTTCCCTGTATAAGCCTCTGTAAAACCAAAGGCCCCCGGACGGGGGCATTTTTGGCCCCATGGCTTTAATTTGAAGAATCTTGGTAGAGGTTCACTAGATGAAGATTCATACCAAATATCAAAGGCCCAGGCCTTGTGGTTTCAGAGAAGATTTTTCAAGTTTTCAGTGAAAAAATCTATTTTCGGCTCCTGTGACCTAGATTTGCAATGGACTGGAACCATTTGAACAACTTTGAAAGGGGTCCAGCTAAGGATCATTCCTGTGAAGTTTGGTCAAAATCCGATCAGTGGTTTAGGAGGAGATGTCGTTGG
This sequence comes from Lucinisca nassula, assembly GCA_963580285.1. Classification (NCBI taxonomy): domain Eukaryota; kingdom Metazoa; phylum Mollusca; class Bivalvia; order Lucinida; family Lucinidae; genus Lucinisca; species Lucinisca nassula. The sequence continues at coordinate 147,743,145 of OY757019.1, read as the reverse complement.
AAGAATTGTTTACAGAAGCACGCATGGACGACGGATGAAAAGTGAACACAAAAACTCACCTTGTCACTACGTGACAGGTGAGCTAAAAGGAATGTTGTAGGTACTTGTTGGACCAGTCACAACATAGCATTTCACAGGTATCCATAACATCTTTTTCAAATAATCAAAAATATTATCCCCATTTTCCCATCTTTTCTCTTTATCTGAATTGCAAATACTTTCTAGCAACAAGAATGAGTTCAGATCCCATGGGCATTAAATTTGTCTGTTAAAAATGCTGACACGATTAATCGTATAATCGATCGATAAATTCCGCAAAAATGATAATCATTTGTGACTTGCTTTTAATCGATTACTTGATAGGTACAATTTAATTACTACCCAAAGTTATGCCTAAAACAGCTGGATGAGTGGCAAACAGTGCAGACCCTGATGATATGCTGCATTATGCTGCATCCCATCTTGGTCTACACTTTTTGCTCAGGCCTGTCTGTTCAAATATAGATATGGTAAAGACCAACATATGGTAAGAGTCATGCTTAGACAGAAAGCCAGACAGGTAAAATAATGACAAAAACCTTAGCGATTACTAATCGATTATCGACCACAGTGACAGGAGTGATAATCCATCATCCTTTCAGCTCCGATTAGCCAACCCTATCTGTTAACCAAGTCATCTACATCTACCATCCATGTGCTGCGCTCTACAGGGTTGTATGAACATCTGTCTCAATCTGGTTGTCCATGAACAGATCCAAATCAAATTAGCTGCCTTAATGGTACACAAGAGCATGTCAAAGAAACACTTCTTTAACTGACAATGTTTACAAAGACATGCAATCAGTGTCTTTCATGGATGTGTCCTGATCTATCGCCGTTGGTCCCAAGCCAGGCTCTAACTGCTCTCTTCTTCATCCAGATAATGAGTCTGCTGTACGAAAGGCTATCAATCGAATTTGCCATCCATTATACTCTCAGCTCCGATTAGCCAACCCTATCTGTTAACCAAGTCATCTACCATCCATGTGCTGGGCTCTACAGGGTCGTACGAACATCTGTCTCAATCTGGTTGTCCATGAACAGATCCAAATCAAATTAGCTGCCTTAATGGTACACAAGAGCATGTCAAAGAAACACTTTAACTGACAATGTTTACAAAGACATGCAACCAGTGTCTTTCATGGATGTGTCCTGATCTATCGCCGTTGGTCCCAAGTCAGGCTCTAACTGCTCTCTTCTTCATCCAGATAATGAGTCTGCTGTACGAAAGGCTATCAATCGAATCTGCCATTCATTTTACTCAAATGCATCAAGCATGCATTGCAGCCCATCTATTTCTTCAAGCCCTGATGTGTGTGTGTGTGTGTGGGGGGGGGGGGGCGGGCACAATTTTCAACAATATGTGTACATATGATTTTTCGGTATTGATGCTTTTGGAGAAATTCACATTAACAGCTACACTTTAAAAGAACCCTGAATTAATCAATACCTTCAGAACAGACTGGCTTCCTATACAAACGTGAGAGAAACAAATGAAATGCGAAAGTGACAAGATAAACGATCAGCAGAAATGGATAGAAAAAAAAAATGAATTAACTCTGTTTGCCTATGGAGCATGGTAGCTCAGTGGTTAGTGCACTTGCCTATCATGCTAATGCTAGAGGCCCCCAGTTCAATTCCGGGCAGCGGTAAGAAAATTGTGGTGTCTGAACTGCTACACTGGCATCATGAATGCCACAAGGTGCACTGTCCTGATTGGGACGTTAACCAGAGGCCCCCTGTACAGGGAGAGCCATCCCTGTGCAAGTAAAAGATCCCTACAAAAAATATCTATCTCTGTTTTCTGCCAACCCCTCTCTCGAGTGTTACAGGCAGATTGCATGATTACTATGTAGGCTTTTATTCTGCAAACCTGGACTGTATTTGTTGATTTGAGGTTTAACCTCCTCCTCAACACTGAACAGGTAATTTTGGAGATGTTGCTTCTAATTTTGTGGGACTTTTACCCGATATTGAGATGAAATGACATCTCAAGCTCTGCCTCCCAATTTATAAGCATGGAAGGACGGTAGAGCATGGTAGCTCAGTGGTTAGTGCACTTGCCTCTGATGCTACAGGTCGCCGGTTCGATCCCCAGCAATGGCGATAAAATTTTGATGTCCAAACACGCTCCATTCACGGCATTGGCATCATTTGCAGGGATGAATGTCAAAATGTACACCGTCCTTTAGATCGGGACGTTAACTAAAGGCCCCCTGTGCAGGGAGAACCATCCCCTGTGCAGGTTAAAGATCCCTACCGTATTTATATGATTACTGTGCAGGCTGTCATCATGCAAACCTGTAGTGTATGTAATGTACACCTGCGGTAATGGTCAAATGTGACCCACACAGTATCAGTAGATAGATAGATAGGATGGGTCCGACTTGCACCGCTTTGCGTTGGCCACTGGCAACTGGTCCTGGAGTACATGTACTGTACACCTGCAGGTAATCCTCGTGAGAGGGTGGTGCAGTAAAAGAAAGAAAAGAATTTCAAGGCATTATGCTTGGTAGGACATAAAGCGAATCGGAATTACCATGGAAATACTGGAAGTAAACGAAAACTAGGATGTTGCTGTCGAATAGCCGAAGGCATCGGCCGACTCATGTCCGTATTACAATGTCCTTCAAAATCTGTTAGTGCTCCTTTTAATTATCTATCTCTGTTTACTGCCAAGCCCTCCTTCGAGTGTAATGTACACCTGCACGTAAGCCTCGTGTGAGGGTGTTGCAGTAAAAGAAGAAAAGGAATTCCAAGGCCCCCATTAGGCATTAATTCATGCTTGATTGTATCACACTGCGAGTCGGAACTAGCATAGGAATACTGGAAATAAACGAAAACTAACCTGTTTCTGTCAAAATAACGCTGCCGGAAGGTAAACATAAGATTGGTACTCGAGATGCACCAACTGTCAGACAGTTTGTCTATGAAAATTCAATAAGCGTCTGTGCAACATGGATCAATAATAGAGAAGCAGTCATCGTGACGTTTTTGAAGAATCCGAATTTACAGTTTTTATTTATTTTTATTTGGTCGGATACGTCAAAAAGTAATACATATAGCGGATGGAAATACGAAAAGGAGAAAAAAGAATCGTAAAAGATGAATGTTGTACTAGACTGGGGACCGACTGTATGAAAGGCAGACATTTTATTAGAAGGAAGAACGCGTGAACCATACACAGGAAGTTGTCTCGCATAGTCTCACCGAGAATTCACGCGATTTGACCATCAAAAAATATTTATCAGGGAAGCGAATTACGTTGTTATGACAACGCGTGCACCTCTTAGTCTATAGACGGACATGTTCATGTCCGTATTATATAGGGAATATCGGGGTTTACGAAGATCTACAGTATTGCTCGTAAACCCCATCATGTAGATAAAGTTGGATTTACCAGGGCTTTATAAAGGCCTCAAAGGGCAGTAGTGTCTCAAATGGATGATATATTCGTTACCCTAGAAAAATGTGAAAAATATCAGAAAATTTGTATCTGAAAATTTTTATTTTGCGTGGAAAATTATTTGGACAAGCCTGCTTTCGTTATGGTAGAAAAAATGAAGCATTACTTTCCTGAAGAAGCCCAAAGCTCTCATCGTCTTTTCAAGCCCATACGATGAACTATCTTATAAACACCACTTTATATAGGTAAATCTTTCGATAAAATGGGTATCAATAGTATCCGTTTCGTTCTAAAATATTGAGCGTGGGTAGTTGTTAGAACAGCCTCATTGAGGCAAACGTCTATATCCAGAAAATAAAAATAAAACTAAAGCGATTCGTTTGAAGAGATATGAAATGCAACATCATAGCTACGAATGTCGTTATGGATTGCATTGGTATCCAGAACAGATTTCTTTTATATGATGTGCGATAGGGATTAATGGATTAGTTGTCTTATACTTAGGTTCTTTTCTGATATCGGTCGGTAGTGCAGTTCTCAGCTACATGTAATGATCAGGTGCAGCGATAACGTCTCCCAAATGGCAATTATCCCATCGGTTACCTACAAATAAGTTACAATGACATGATCTGAGATTACCATGAAATCCGAGAAGTGCATATGTTTGCGATGCTACAAAAAATGCTGTGTTTTCTTCTTCTTTTTCTTTTTTTTTTCTTCCTCTTCTTCTTCTTCTTCTTCTTCTTCTTCTTCTTCTTAGAAGCCTCCGTGGTGCAGTGGTTACGCTACTCGCCTTCTAAACCAGGGATCACAGGATCGATCCCGGGCTTCTCCAGTCCTTCGGATGAGTCTTTAAACCGAGGTCCCGTCTCCGTATGACCTTAGCTGTTGGTGGGACGTAAAACTAAAACTCACTCACTCACACTCTTCTTCTTCATTTGAAGTCAAATTACTTAACGCACTGGTTGGTCGATTGTCCCCGAGTTTAGCAAGAGCTTGAACCCATTTCGTTGAACCCTTCTAAAGCTTTACTTTATGCGAACATAGTAGAACCTGATCAGCCGCCGCATTCGACTGATCCCGAGCAATTATTCCCGGTCGTTCAGTGTTTCTAGCTTAGACATTCTCGCAGAGAGAGAGAGAGAGAGAGAGAGAGAGAGAGAGAGAGAGAGAGAGAGAGAGAGAGAGAGAGAGAGAGAGAGACGTAAACGAGTGCGTATAAATTGCCTTGTTTATCCCACTGTATACTGAGTATTGTGAGTACTCAATGAGATGGTTCCAAGTTGGCGAGCACCCACAATATATACTAGGTACATAATTATACTGAGAGGCAAAAGTAAGTATTCAGGTTACTGATTGCCAATTTGCGTCCCAATCTCTCCCTCTCTACATACATATGAGGTATCATAAATATGAACAACTACTGCCGCATAATTTGCAGCATTTTCCGTTAAATTTGATTAACGGATAATGAAATTGTGTCACTTGAAATGGACAGGGGGTCTGATCCAATATTTCGTCGTGAGTAGCTTCCCTTTAAACATGTGTTTCGAACAAGGGTTATTCAATAAATGATTTTTCATGCAAAAATTCAAAGAATGGCATCTGATTGGCAAGACTATGTCGCATATTGAAATTAAACAAAAGGTAAAGTGCAACATCTTTTCTCCAAGAAAATGGCATTTTCGCCTTTTACGTTCTTCCTTTTATTAAATGCATTATGTTTCTATAGGATTTGTATTGAAGATTAACTTTCCATTGTGCAATTTTAGAGGTTTTACTATGGAGTAAACATAAAGATGCCGAGCAAAACAATAAGTATGCGAAAGTTTCAAATGAATATCTCTTTCACGATCTGAGAAAAAGACTCATTTAATTCACTATGATTTTAATTGAAAGGGAGATAATCCGGAACAGGCAGAAATTTCAATTGAGTTTGAAGCTGTTTGTTTGGGTTTAATGGCAAAGTAATGATGTGGTCTTATCGATGAATATTCGTACATGACTTTTGCGGTGTGCACAGTTTTGAATGTCGCGTACAACATGAGATTTTATTGGAAATATTGATTTTCAAATAAGGGCAATAACTCCATCATGGATGACTGTTACAGGAAAAGAATTGGAGTTTTACAAACTTGGACATTTGGGAAAAGCGGACATAGGCATATTTTATTACAGACAGCAATGCAAGATCCGGTATTCTAAATCAAAAAGTGTATACTTTTTATTGCCTCTGAGTATAAGTATTATCCCACTGTATACTGAGTACAAGAGGATATATTTTCTATTTCTATCAATTGTAAATTGTGAGTACTCAGTAAGGCGGCTCATACAAGCAGGTCCAGCACCTACAACTTTTGTTAGAGTAAAAGGAAAGTATCACAATATTTCACCAGAAAAAACGTTTTTGAACTATGCAGGATTTGTTATCGTTACAAGAGAGAGAGAGAGAGAGAGAGAGACAGAGAGAGAGAGAGAGAGCATGAGAGAGAACATGTCCGTGTAGTAAGTACCTCTCTAAACACCCCTTCATATAGAGAAAACTGGGGTATACAAGGATATGCATCATTATGACGCGATTATAACGAGCATATAATCTATGTTTGGAGAAAAAAAAGAAAGAAAAATATCACGCTTTTTATCAGAAAAGTCACCATTTTCGAGTGATTAAAGAATGCACTACGTCGCACGGATGTATTATCGTAAGAGAGAGAGAGAGAGAGAGAGAGAGAGAGAGAGAGAGAGAGAGAGAGAGAGAGAGAGAGAGAGCGAGAGAGGGAGAGAGAGAGTTTGCTTTATATCCCTTAGTTATGTGTTAGGAATGTCAATACTATAACTAGAAGCATCAGCTAAAATGAAAGATGGAATTTACAAGTGAAAATGTTATTTCCCTTCTTTGTTCCAAGCGATGATCTCAACCGTGAGGCGTCACTTTTGCAGATACTAAGAGCAAAATTACAGAAATGTAACAATTATGTTCAAATTTTGACAAGTTTTAAATCCCCATCAGTTCACCCGACAGTTCTGCGAGTGCTTTGATTATGCGGGGAATGTGCTCTCCCACCTAAGGTAGGTTGCATTACGCTAATAGTTCGGTCTTCGAGACCGCTTATAGATATATGGGTCTGATAAAAGTGTATATATGTGGGTCTGGTATAAGTGTACATGTTTTGATTTGTTTGTTTGTTGATTTGAGGTTAAACGTCCCCGTCAACACCGTAAAGGTCATTTTGGAGACATTGCTTCCAATTTAGTGGGACTTTTACCGACATTGAAATGAAATGACATTTCAAGCCCTGTCGCCCAATGAAACCAATAGGGTTTATAAGCATGGACGGTCCGACTCGTACGCAACGCTTTGCCCGGGCAGGCTTAGACCCCCAAGCGGTTCACCAGTACTCGTGCGCGGGTCGGAATCAGCTCTGCGTGGAAGCATCATGCAGCCCATATATTTCTTCAAGCTCCGAGGGGCGCCGGGAGGGGGGGGGGCAGGTGTACATTTCAATTTACAATTTAAACTAAGTACAAAGCGAATGTGGATGACATGTCACGCCGACGGCCCATCATGAAGACACGCCTATAAAATTTTGACCCCTTTAAACCCCACTTTTATATACTCAAACTGAGTTTATAGTGGTTTACATTATTTTACACGGCCCCCGCCCATCGGGGCTTGAAGAAATAGATGGGCTGCACGATGCTTCCACGCAGAGCTGAAACTGACACGCACATGGGTACTGGCAAACCGCTTAGAGGATCTAAGCCTGCCCAGGTAAAGTGGTGCGAGTCGGACCGTCCATGCTTATAAACCCTATTGGTTTCATTGGGCGACAGGGCTTGAGACGTCATTTCATCTCAATGTCGGGTAAAAGTCCCACAAAATTGGAAGCAACGTCTCCAAAATGACCTATACAGTGTTGACGGGGACGTTAAACCACAAATCAAACAAAACAAACATTATTTTACACAATGTGAGGACTCGCAGGATTTTATCTGAAACAAAATGGTGGTTAAATGCCAATGTATTTAAATATTAGGCGTGTGTTCGTTGTGTATATTTTTATAATTCCCCTTAATAGTTAGTAAAGTTCGAGTGAGCCTGCACATAAATTTAACATTTCGATTAAAAAAACACACACAAAAAAAAAAAAACGTTTACTTCGTTATTTTTATCTATAGCCTTGCTTTTACGGTCCTTTCAAGACTATTTCACTTTTTCCACCCGAATCTTCATCAAAGGTGAGCGAAAACCGGATGCCTGGAGAAAAACAACCTAAACTTCCGATACAGAACTTGCCCCCCCCCCCCCTCCCCCCCCCCAACTGCCCCTGTCATGGACTACAATGGTACCGTTCATACCTGTACAACCACCATTGTTAGATTATTCAGACGATTCATTATGTATTTCCTTGTTTCAAATGTGTATCCTCGTTAGAACCGCCTCAATTAGTACCCACAACCTACGCTTCAGAGCACAAACAAGGAAACTCACAGGCCATATAGAGATTTAAGTGGTTTTAGAATTGAAGAAAGATAATAATCAGATATGAAATCGAAATAAACGCAGCGTACATGTAATTATTTTGAGTAAAATTTAACCCATATGTACCAGAAACCCCAAAACGGTTATCCTGGCAAACAGTGCAGGCCCAGATCAGACATCACAGAACGCGGCGTCTGATCAGGGCCTCCGCAGGTTGCTTAAAGTTCAGTCATTTTCAAAATATTTTTTGAAGAAAACACAACCTGTCCACCCTAAATTTTGAAATGGACTCCTGCTATATATAAGGAGGAAGATTCCATTGGGTACTAAAAGGGGCTAAAGCAAATAATAATTATGATCGATGTAACGGTCTATTTCCCTGTTCTTATTTTCATTTTTCGGAGACACTGTAATATTTTGAGGTAGGATGACAAGTTCTGCAACGGATTGGAAAGTATTTTTTTCTCCAAATACTCCGGTTTGCGGCCAAATCCAATTAATGATCAGCTCAAACAAGTCAAATAGTATAAAAATGCCGAAAATCCAAAAACCACCACAAAAGTTGTAAACGCACTGCATAATTACGTTTCGATGGAGAACATTTTCCAAACTGTTATCTTTTGCTGCGCAATGTGGCCGTCAGAACAAGAAATCGATACCACCCACAGCTAAATGAGTTTTGTTGTCGGGTGTTATATATACTACAGGTACGTTTACGAGGTGATATATATTCTTATCTTGAAGTTAAATACGCTCTTGTGCTAACCGACACAAGGGAGACTACCGTGAAACCCCATATATATATAATCGCTACAAAACCGTGTTGCTAGCCAACAACCTAGGGAAAGTAAACTCGATGCCCTGAATCCACTACAGGGCATGAGAAAATGCGGGGTGGTATGAACACCCCGCAATTTTTTCACACCCCACAACAAAGGTTTTATATAGAAAAACACCCCGTATCTGGCAACTTTCTTAGTATATATATATATATATATATATATATATATATATATATATATATATATATATATATATATATATATATATATATATATATATATATATATATGTACTGGTAGACCACTTAGAGGATCTGAGCCTGCCTAGGCAAAGCAGTGCGAGTCGGCCCGTCCACGCTTATAAACCCTATTGGTTTCATTGGGCGGCAGGGCTTGAGATGTCATTTTATCTCAATGTCGGGTAAAAGTCCCACAAAATTTGAAGCAACGTCTCCAAAATGACCTTTAGTGTTGACGGGGACAAAAAACTCAAATCAAACAAACATTATGTCATTATATATATATAGGGGCTGGGGTGGGTTTTACGGCCCTTTCAAGAATATTTCACTTATACCAAGCCGGCCGTTAATCTGGTGGGCTGAAACTAGAGTACCCTGAGAAAAACCACCTGACCTTCCGTTGCAGAACTTGGCGTATAACATGTGGCCTGAGGCAGGCTCGAATCACAGCGGTGAGAGACCGAATGATTTAGAGACAGTGCTCTTATCCACTAGGCCACGGAGGCCCGTTCATTTATAAAATAACTTAGTTATTTCATCTTATAAAGTTGGCTTTTTAAGTCACACATTTATCACCTTGTAAACATTCACCCTTCAATCATTTTTCTGAAGTTAGCGAAGTAGTCCCCACTGTTTTTGTGCATTGGTGATTAACTAAGTGTCCGCCCGTGCCCCGGGGTCAGAGGCATAACCTTATTTACATTAATGTTTAAAAGTGTAAAAAAAATGTCCCATATGATTTTAAATATTGTTTCTAGACAATCATTAAGTCCAAGTCACATCATGTTGGTGCTTACTCAAAACATGGCTATGAATAACACATTTACAATTTGTTAATTTACTTGAATAACCATGTTTTAACGTCCCAATCAACACTGTATAGGTCATTTTGGATATGTTGCTTCCAATTTTGTAGATCTTTTGACCAATATTGAGATGAAAAGACATCTCAAGGCTTGTTGCCCAATGAAACCAACAGGGTTAATAAGCATGGACCGCCCAACTCGCACCGCTTTTCCTGGGCAGGCTTAGCCCCTCTAAGCAGTGTACCAGTACTCATGGGCGGTCGGTTTCAGCTCTGCTTGAAAACATCATGCAGCCCATCTATTTCGTCAAGCCCGTATATGCGGGGGCCGTTACTTTAACATGGCTAACGTGACAAGTAATAATTGTTTGTTTGATTGTGGTTTAACTTCAACACTTTGTCATTCTGGAGATGTTGCTTCCTATTGTGTTGCCCTTTTGCCTGATATTGAGATGAAATGGCATCTCGATCCCTGCTGTCCAATGAAACAAATACCCTGGCTTATTTGCACGGATGGTCCAACTTGCACCACTTTACCTGAGCATTGGCTTTTCCAGGCTTTAGCTGGACGTTCTAAGCAGTTTACCATGGAGTACTCATGTGCGGTTGGTTTTAGCTTTGTGTGGAAGCTTTTGTTTGTTTGATTTGAGGTTTTAGCACCATGTCGATGGACTCGGTAGCTCAGTCAGATGCGCGTCTGACTGGTGATCAGAAGGATGCGGGTTCGATTCACGCTTTGGTCGACAACATTCTTTCGTGGAGATTGATAATGAAATCTTTTCTACGGTCATTCTCTCCCTTCCGCTGATTCAAGAAGGGCAGTTGTCAGTTTCTGGCAAAAGAATGTGCACTGTCCTGGTTAACCACTTATGTATAAGCCTGCCCAGGAACAGTGTGGATAAGTAAACTGACTGCATGGCTCAAAAATGACCTAAATAGTGTTGCCTGGGCCGTTAAACTTCAATTCAAACAAACCAATTTAACCCTCGTCAACACTTTATAGGTCATTTTGGAGAAGTTACTTCCAATTTGGTGGGACTTTTACCCGACATTGAGATGAAATGAAACCCCAGCCCTGCCGCCAAATGAAACCAATAGGGACATGGAAGGTCCTTCTGACACCACTTTTGGCAGGCTGAAGTCCTCCAAGCGGTTTACCAGTATTAAGTGCTGTCGGTTTCAGCTCTTCCTGGAAGCACTGGGCAGCCCATCTATTTCTTCAAGCCCTGATGGGCCGGGGCTGCATCATGCAATTTACATAATGCAATGTTTTCAAATAATCTGATAATATATATATATAATTGTTAAAATTCTATTCGATTAATTCTGTATTTCTGGTCGAAATGACCAGGGTTGAAACGACCCAACGAAATATGCCGAAATGACCAAAGTTCAAATTTAGGCCGAAACTACACGGGCCGAAACCACCGTGCCTTAGGACAAGAAATTCATGTCATTGCGGATTTCTAAAATTGACTATAAATCAATGTTATTCACCTGTTTCAGGATCTGCACATCTCCTTTGTGGGCCTCCTTTGTTATGTTTTATGAGACATTTTACAGTTACCCATTATTTATTTTTCTCTTCAGATGATTCTACCTCGGACTATTTCGGTACTTTCCGGGCAGCTTTTGGTCTCAATACAATCGAGGGTGGCAGTTGTCTTGGTTCTTTCATTCTTCACAGGAGCTTGAAGTTTTTTCTTGTTTGTCTTTAAAATCTTATTTTACGATTTCATTAAAAATCGTGAAGACTGTGAAAAATAGAAGCGAAGGCAAGAATCGATACTATCTATCTATCTTCATATACTGAGTCGGTCATACTTGCCTGAGTTGGGTGGTGCGCTAAATTTAGAATTTAGTGCGCTAAATTTAGAATTTAGCAAAAAAAAAAAAACCTCCCAACAGAGACAAACAAAAAAAAACTGTATAATCTGTGGATTCTTTTTCCTTTTTTCTTTACGTTTCAATCCATACTATCTATATATCTACTAATACTGCGTCGGTCACATTTGACCATTACCGCAGGTGTATATTACATACACTCCAGGTTTTGCAGGATGAAAGCCTACACAGTAATTATGTAATTACGGTAGGGATCTTTAACCTGCACAGGGGATGGTTATCCCTAAACAGGGGGCCTCCAGTTAACGTCCCGATCCGAAGGACGGTGCACTTTATGACATTCATCCCTGCAAATGATGCCAATGAAGCGTGTTCGGATACCGAAATTTTATCGCCGCTGCCGGGGATCGAACCCGGGACCTCTAGCATCAGAGGCAAGTGCACTAACCACTAGCTGAGCTATCACGCTATCCATACTGAGTTGTTCTACTTTGCTGGTGATGTTAGCTCTAAACAATTCGTGATTGTACATGAATATGGACGCTTCGCATGATTAAAGACTGTGACTTAAATGAAGTGGACTGAAAGATTCCTGAGCAATGCTGGGCTTAAAAAGGAGAGACCTCCTTACTTCAGCGCTAGCCCAGCAATTATAATAGAGGTAGACATGATTATGAAAAGAAATATCTGAGACCCAGACTGATAACCCATCCTTATTGTAAGGCTTTATTAGTTCGAGTGTCTACTGCTCTCTATTGATCCTGTTTAACTATTGATCCAACCTATCAATAAACCAGGTGACTTATACATTTGATATATACATCTATGATAATGTGCACTACACCATATTTGCCACTGTAATGAACCCCGAATTCACGGACAGAAAAAAATGGAGGAATTCATGGATAAAAATACTGAGTTTATATTTCTATTCAAAATGGAGGTGGTCCATTGCAAATACTGCCTTTTTTTAATGTTTTCATTTCAAGATTAAGAAGATTTCAGCAGGGTAGTATTTTACAGTGGATGGTGTAAAAACATGCTTTATCAGACACATTTTTCTTAATAAACAATTTATTATTTATATATACTACTCAAAGTTTGATAGGGATCACTTTTTATATACCAAATTTTGCACTGAAAATTTAAAATTTCTTGACAGAATTTACACTCGGTATATTGATAAATATCTTAAGCAGAAACTCATGTGCAATTCAGTACTGATAAAAGTGCACACTTCTCACACTTCGCAATTGAATTCATGTACCCCCAAAATCTTGCCTAGCACTGCTTTCCAGCAGATCAATGAAACTTATCAGTGTTCCTTTATCAAGCGTAAAAAGGACCTCATTTAATTTGGGAAGCACTAAAATGCCTAGGAGACAATTAAGAAACCGTCTGAGCCCCGACGAAATGAATCGTAGTGTCGGAATGTTGGAATCCGGCGTCTCTCAACGTTGTGTTGCTGGGATTCTGAATGTGTCTCAGAGCGTGTTTTCCCGAATGTGTAGTCGGTGTCTTACCCACGGAAATCCTTCACACTGACACGACGGGGTCGAGAAAGGGCTACAACTCAATGTCAGGTCAGTTTCTTGTTGATTCAGTATCAGTGTCAATGGTTCCTGAACGCTAAGCGTTCGCATAACGAGCTTAGGAACGGAACTGGAGTACGAATTTCTACACAAACTGTCAGAAATTGGCTCCACGAGTTCGGACTTAATGCCATGCGGCCTGCTGTACGTGTTCCGTTGGCGAGACAGCACGTGCTAGACCGCTTGGACTTTGCCAGAACTCACGTCAGGTGGACGGTTCGTGAATTGGCACCAGTACTGTTTACTGAGGAGTCAAGATTCTGTCTAAACTTCACTTATAAACGTCAATTAGTGTGGCGAATGTCTAAAGAGCCATTCGATGACTTTAATGTGGCAGAGCATGATCGCTATGGAAAGGGGTCAGTCATGATTTGGGCAGGGATAAGCGTGAACGGTCAAACTTACTTGTGCGTCGTTGTAAACGTAACGTTAATGGCAGTGAGGTACTATAATGAGATCTTGATGAGTTTGTGAGACCATATGCAGATGCTATCGGCCCGGACTTTATTCTGATGGACGATAATGCCCGTCCCAACCATGCCAACGTCACTGGTTCCTATCTGGAACGTGAGACAATCGTTCGTATGGACTGGCCTGCTCAGTCACCGGACTTAAATCCGATTGAGCATGCGCGGGACATGCTACAGCGTGCTGTTTCAGCCCGACCTGTGCGTCCGAGGACTTTAAAGGAGCTCAAAGCTGCATTGGTTGCTGAATGGAAGCTGATTCCACAAAACCGGATACAGACTCGGATTACGAGCATGCGCAGGCGATGTCGTACTGTAATTGATGCCCGTGGACGCCATACACGTTATAAGGCACGTTTGTCTAAACAAATTTGGAAATTTGTGAAAAATTTGTTGCCCAAATCCCTTCTTGTTACGGCAAATTTTCGGGGTGCCAAGACGGTTGCTGTTGTCACGCTTGAATGCAGTACCAGTTGACAAAATTAATCATTAGGCTTTGTGAAGGATACGTTTTCTATAATTATGTATCAAATTTGAATTAGTTTATACTAATTTATTTTAGTTCGATTGCGATGAAAGCTTTAAGCTTATTGAATCGCTCTCGAACACTCATTCCGGGTGTTTTCACGCGCGCGAGAGAGAGAGGCATTGGCTTTTAGACCACTGCTACCCATTTACACCTGGGTGGAGTGGGGTAGTGTCATTACGTGTCTTGCCCAAGGACACACCTCGATACCGGTGGTGGATTCGAACGCACAACCTCTCGATTATGAGTCGAACGCGCTAACCACTGCGCTATCGAGGCTGACATATTTGAATTCAGCTGATTAATTCATCCAAACATTATTTTGCATTAAAAAATTGATCCCTATCAAACTTTGAGTAGTATATATTACAGAACCTTCTTTTTGTATAATTGTCTAGTCCTTATTTATTTGTGATTCGTTAACCAAAACGCTTCGTTGCAAACACTGTTTTCTGATTTGTGACTTTGCTATCATTGTATTAGCTCACCGTCATATAGTGACGATGTCAGCTTTTGAGATAACTTTTTGTTCGTCGTCCGTCGTGCGTGTGTCCGTGCGTCCGTAAACAATTTCTTCAAACGACATCTCCTCCTAAACCAATGATCGGATTTTGATCAAACTTCAGAGGAATGATTCTTAGGTGCTCCTTTCAAAGTTGTTCAAATGGTTTCGGTCCGTTGCACATCTAGGTCATAGGAGCCAAAAATAGATTTTTTCACGGAAAACTTAAAAATCTTCTTCTCTGAAACCACAAGGCCCAGGTCTTTGATATTTGGTATGAAGCTTCATCTAGTGGACCCCTACCAAGATTGTTCAAATTTTAGTGCTGGGGCCAAAAATGTCCCCGCCCCGGGGCCCTTTGGTTTTACATAGGGTTATATAGGGAAAATCTTTAAAATTCTCCTTCTCTGAAACCGCAAGGCCTACGACTTTGATATTTGGTATGAAGCTTCATCTTGTGGACCCCTACCATGATTGTTCAAATTATAGTGCTGGGGCCAAAAATGCCCCCGCCCCGGGACCCTTTGGTTTTACATGGGCTTATATATGGAAAATCTTCTCTGAAACCGCAAGGCCCAGGTCTTTGCTATTTGGTATGAAGCTTCATCTAGTGGACCCCTACCAAGATTGTTCAAATTATAGTGTAGGGCCAAAAATGTCCCCGCCCCGTGGCCCTTTGGTTTTACAGGGGCTTATATAGGGAATTTTTTTTAAAATCTTCTTCTCTGAAACCGCAAGGCCCAGGTCTTTGCTATTTGAGACGAAGCTTCATCTAGTGGACACCTAGTGCACCCAAAACATATGTTTATTAGCTCACCTGTCTCGTAGTGCCGAGGTGAGCTTTTGGGATCACTTTTTGTCCGTCGTCCGTCGTGCGTGTGTCCGTGCGTCCGTGCGTGCGTGTGTAAACTTTCTTCAAACGACATCTCCTCTTAAACCAGTGATGGATTTTGATATAATTTCACAGGAATGTTCCTTGGATGACCCTCTTTCTAAATTGCCTAAATCATTCCTCTCCGTTTAACAAAATGACCGCCAGAGCTAAAAATAGAAAAAAAAACCTTTAAATGACATCTCCTCCTAGCCAAATGGCCCGATTTGAAAATAATGTCACAGTAATGTCCCTTGAGTGACCCTCTTTCAAAATTGCCTAAATCATTCTGCCCTGTTAAACAAAATGGCCGCCATAGCTAAAAATAAAAAAACATTTAAATAACATCTCCTAGCCAAATGGTCCGATTTGAAAAGAATTTAACAGGAATGTTTCTAGAGTTACCCGCTTTCAAAATTGCTTTCATCGTTCTGCTCCGTTAAACAAAATGGCCACCAGAGCTAAAAATAGAAAACCTTTTAAATGACATCTCCTCCTAGGCAAATGACCCGATTTGAAAATAATTTCACAGGATTGCCCCTTGAGTGACCCTCTTTCAATTTGCCTAAATCGTTCTGCTCCGTTAAACAAAATGGCCGCCAGAGCTAAAATAGAAAAACCTTTCAATGACATCTTCTCCTAGGCAAATGGCCCGATTTGAAAATAATTTCACAGGAATGTTCCTTGAGTGACCCTCTTTCAAAATTGCCTAAATGGTTACGCTCCGTTGCACAAAATGGCCACCAGAGCTAAAAATAGAAAAACCTTTAAATGACATCTCCTCATAGGCAAATGGCCCGATTTGAAAAGAATTTCACAGGAATTTTCCTTGAGTGACCCTCTTTCAAAATTGCCAAAATCGTTCAGCTCCGTTAAACAAAATGGTCGCCAGAGCTAAAAATAGAAAAACCTTTAAATGACATCTCCTCCTAGGAAAATGGTCCGATTTGAAAATAATTTCACAGGAATGTTCCTTTAGTGACCTTCTTTCAAAATTGCCAAGATCGTTCTGCTCCGTTAAAAAATGGCCACCAGAGCTAAAAATAGAAAAACCTTTAAATGACATCTCCTCCTAGGCAAATGCCCTGATTTGAAAATAATTTCCCAGGGATGTTCCTTGAGTGACCGTCTTTCAAAATTGCCAAAATGGTTCCGCTTAGTTAATCAAAATGGCCACAAGAGCTAAAAATGGAAAAACCTTTAAATGACATCTCCTCCTAGGCAAATTGCCCTATTTGAAAATAATTTCACAGGAATATTCCTTGATTGACCCTCTTTCAAAATTGCCTAAATGATTCCGACCCGTTAAACAAAATGGCCGCCAGAGCTAAAAATAGAAAAACCTTTAAATGACATTTTCTCCTGGGCAAATGGCCCGGTTTGAAAATAATTTCCCAGGAATGTTTCTTGAGTGACCCTCTTTCAAAATTGCCTAAACTGTTCCGCTCTGTTAAACAAAATGGACAGCAGAGCTAAAAAATCCACTAAAACGAAAAATACCGTCCAAAGATAAAGTCTTTGGTCCATATCTCCTTAAAGCAGTGAATCCTTCATTTCCATAACCTTTGAAACATCTTGGATTCAGGTGAGCGATTCAGGGCCATCACGGCCCTCTTGTTACATTAGAGACATGAAAAATACCAAATGAAATTCATTGGAATGTGATATAAAATGAAATTTTAGGACATGGATACATATAATTGTAATGTGATGAAGCTGCTTTGTATCAAGGCTGTCCATTGAGCACATTGCTAAGACATATATTTTTCCACCCTTTACACTACACATATAGCAATATGCAATAAAATCTAGTTCATTTTTAAGCAACTCTGAAAGAAAACTTGTTACCATAATAATCCCAAGTATTGGTACAGATAGGTGCAGACCCAGATCAGACTGCTCCTGAAGCAGTCTGATCAGTGTCTATACTATTTGCCATTCTATCTGTTCATTTTGGACCCCCCTGCTGGATCATGAAACATTTTTATTAAAATTTTAGGAGAATATTACAGCAATTCCTGGCTGTGATTGATTTTTAGCTCACCAGAGCCGAAGGCTCCGGGGAAGCTTATAGGATAGGCAGTTGTCCGTCGTCGTCGTCTGCGTCTGCGTCTGCGTCTGTGTCTGCGTCTGCGTCGTCTTCGTCAACACTTTCAAACGACATCTCCTCTGAAACCACTGGGCCTATTGGGCCCAAATTTTATCTGTAGCATCATTGGGCTGGGGATTGAAAGTTTGTGTTTTTTTATCAAAATCGGCTCATTAGTTTGGTTGTTATGGCAACTTGTAGTTTCCATAGACTTATAATGGGGAAAAATGAAAAATGCCATTTACTGCCAAGCGTCTGCAGATATTTTGACAAAACTTTCATAGAAATGTTCCATAGGCAATCTACTATCTGCCGTATGATTTTAGGCCTTCTGCTCATTTTTATTGGTTGCCATGGAAACCAAAATACAAAAATAGACAAAAAAATACTTACAAATCATCTCCTGAGAAACCATAAGCTCTAGGAGGCTGAGACTTTCTGAAAATATACACATATTTGCCCTTACAAGTTTTGTGTTCTTTTATGAAATTTGGCCTTTTAGTTTTGTTGCTATGGCAACTTAGAGTTTCCATTGACTTATAATGGGGAAAACTGAAAAATGGCATTTACTGCCAAGTCATTGCAGATATTTTGACAAAACTTACATAAACCTGTTCCTTGAGTAAACGTCTCTCAGCCATATGCTTTTTTGTCAACCTGGGGGTCCCCTAGGTTGTGCCAGGGCCATGCCCCGCCCCTCCACTTCATTAAATGCCTTTTATCTCAGAAACCTTACAGATCCCAACCCCTAAACCATATATATTCTTGTTCCTTATGATAAGATGCATTAAGTGACACCAACCTGGGGGTCCCCCGGGATGTGCTGGGGACATGCCCTGTCCCCTCTATCTCATAAAATGCCATTTATCTCAGAAACAATTCAGATCCCCACCCCTAAACTATATATATTCTTGTTCCTTATGCTAAGATGCATTAAGTGACACCAACCTGGGGGTCCCCCGGGATATGCCGGGGACATGCCCCACTCCCTCCACTTCATAAAATGTCATTTATCTCAGAAACCATTGAGACCCTCACCCCTAAACCATATATATTCTTGTTTCTTATGACAAGATGGACTCAGTGACACCAACCTGGGGTCCCCTGGGATTTGCCGGGTCCATGCCCCACCCCTCCACTTCATAAAAGGCTAAATATTCCAGAAACCTTACAGATCCCCACCCCAAAACCATATATTTTTTTTGTTTCTCATGATATGACACATTCAGTGACACCAACCTAGGGGTCACCCATGGTGCGCCCAGGCCATACTCCAGCCTTCCACTTCACAAAGACCATATAGCTGAGAAACTGTTTAGAGCCCACCCCTAAACCATATATATTCTTGTTCCTTATGATAAGACGCATTTAGTGACACCAATCTGGGGGTCCCCTAGGATGTGGCAGGGCTTATGCCCCACCCCTTCCACTTCGTAAAAGGCCGAATATCACAAAAACCGTTCAGATCCCGGCCTCTAAACCATTTAGATTCTTGTCCCTTATGATAAGACGCATTCAGTGATACCAATCTAAGGGTCTCCCTGGCCTCACGGCGGGCTATGCCCGACCCCTCTACTTCATAAGACTCATTCACTCGCATCAATGTGGGGTCTCTATGTGCTAGGGCAACATGCTGATGCCATGGCCCACCCCTCCACTTCATAAAAGGCCATATATCTCAGACACCATTAAGATCCCCACCTCATAATCATATATATTCTTGTTTCTTATGATTTGACACATTCAGTCACACCGACTTGGTGGTCCACAGGGACCATTCCTCCCCTCATCATTTCATAAGAGGGCCTCATATCTTGGAAACTGTTCATATCCCAACCCCTAAACAATATATTTTCTTGGTCCTTATTATAAGACACATTCAGCGACAACAATCTTGGCTTTCCTGGGGTCTGCCAGGGCCATGCTCCAACGCCTCTTACATCTCAGACCAACCCCTAAACCATATATATTCTTGTGCCTTAAGTTGGATTCAGTGATACCAGCCTGGGCTCTGTTGGGACCATGTCTCATCCCTCCTCCCCATAAAAGGCCTAATATTTCAGATACAGAGTCCACATGGGTGCTCATTTGGAAATGGGGGTTTGTTTGGGAGACTTTATAATCAATAAATTTAAACCTGAAACCATACATGGCTGCCAGTGGGCAGTGCCCGCCTGAGCTCTGGTGAGCATTGTGGCCCATGGGCCTCTTGTTTAGGATTTTTACAGTAATGACAAAAAACACTTATCAGCAATTTTAGCTCACTCAGTCTGTTCAAAGCTTTTGATGGCCACAAAAGTTTCTGTATCTAATAGGCTTTCTGTTATTAAAGAAGTGTTTAGATGGGGTGTTGACCTGATGCGGACAAGGAAAGGCAGAATTTACCCCAAAAAACTGAGAAAGGTTAATCCACTTACTGAAATGAAGAACTCTTACTTTGTTCTTTTAACCCTTTTTGGACCAAATTGAATCTTCCTCCTTATATATACCAGGAGTCCATTCCATATTTAACGGGTGTCATGCTGTGTTTTCTTTAAAATTTCCTTGGAAAATATCTTAACTTTTCCCAAACCATGTAGGTCCTGATCAGACGCCATGTTTTGCGGCGTCTGCTCTGGGCCTGCACTGTTTGCGTGGGTACCTGTTTTGGGGTTTCTGTTACAAAATCGGTTAACATCCAAAAAAGAAAAAGAAAGAAATAAAATAATCCCACAGGATTTAAATCCTGAGCTCTGAAATGGGATAGAAATCCAGCGGGAGTTAAATTCAATGGGGCCAATATTAGTTACTTTAAGCAAATAAATTATGCATGTTTTATACAAAAATGGACAAAATTATTATAGCTTTGTCAAAACAAAGCAGATTTATTGGAAAATGAAAATTAGTGAAATCCCACGGGAGAAAAATCTCATTTTCGATTATGGGATAAAAATCCCATGGGATTAAAATCCCACGGGATTTTTTTTAAAAATAGTTATATTCATGCTTTTCTCATTGTAAGCTTCTCTAATTGACCTTATTAATAGAAAAGAGATATTACACCTTCATTCCAGAGCATTTTGAAAAATAAAAAAATCCCGCGGGAGTTTTCTCCGTAAAAATCCCATGGGAGAAAAATCCTGCGGGAGAAATTGAAATTAGAGCTGGAGCAGCCATATTTTTTGTGCATGTATTTTAATGTTAAGTAGGTCCAGTTTGAGAGTTAAAAGCAGGATTTAAAATTTTGAAATTCTCCCGTGGGAGGAAAATCCCTGATATTTTTATGGGATTTTAATCCCGCGTGAGTGGAGAAAAAATCCCGCGGGATTATTTTAAAAAACCCGTGTGATTTGCACCCTTTCACCCCGGTTTCCTCAGAAATGCCGTTATGTATACCGTTATGTATATCTTCACCTAATCATAAAGAAATAATTTGTATAGATCTAAGCTATTACCTAAATGCATTGGAAGCCATCTAAAAGTGTTAGAAAGACAAGTTGAGTTTGCCTAATTTCTGGTGAGGCAAAACAAAAAACAACACAACAAAAACAAAAAAAAAAAAAAAAAAATGGTGGATGTTATATGTAATATAATTTCTGAACGACCGAAATATCTATAACCTTCTAAAATTGATTTCAATAAATGTAGAGATGAAATCGCTGCTGCATTGGATACATTTGGTTTATGATGGTGCAAACGAGAGTATGTTGAGCATAAAGCTCTTATAGAATGGAAAATTAGCATTCTGAAATTAGTGAAGAACCCATTTCTTTTTATTCACAAAATACGAAAGTGTTACCTCCTAAACCTAAGACGCCTTTAATCGGAGTCTAACTGTTGGTTTTCTTTTGCTCCAGCATTTCAGTCGTTTCTTGCTGTCGAGTCCTCACCGTTGTTTCATCTCTGTGGTTGTTTGATAATTTGTGTCACGGTGATGTCGCACTGATGAGTTAGGAGGCCTTCATGCGGACTGAACAAATTATTTGTCTAGATCGCAACGGAGGTAAGGGCGAGGATTGTGGCCACATACAATCGATTTAAGCACCCCCCTAGTGGAATTCGTTTCCGCTAACCGTTCCAAGGCGGTTCTTTTGTCGCGGTTAATTTTTGTTATGGTTTGTCTTTGGGTGCTTGTGTCGCTTATGTTATTTTATTTTGAATAGCCTATTGGCCATTTTGTGGGAAAGTAACTGTCCTTTTGGCTTTCCGCTGTTGGTGTTTCCATTAGGGTCTGTTGTTTCATATTTGTGTGTCTTTCCCTTTGGTGTCTCTGATGGGAGTTGTGGGTTGATTGTATCGATTCCTGATCATTTCCTCCACTTCTATTTCACGTCACCCTTAAACTAGGTATTCAAGCATTTCATAGGACGTTTGTTTTGGCTCCAACTGATAAGGGCGCTAACAGTGTGGTCGTTGTTTGACGGCTTCACTATGTTAACACTCTTCAGCAAGAACTTGGTGGTACTAAGCCTATGAACTTTAGCCTTTTGCTGTAGAGAGGGCATATTTAGTTGCCATTCAGCCACCAAATTTGCTTCTGTGTTACAGAAGGTCAAGGCAAGATTCCTCCCTTATAATGGTTACCTAAACTTCATAAAAGTCCATAATAAGCCCGATAGATTGCAAATGCAAGCTCTTGTACCACCACTGAACTCTCCAAATTATTAACTTCATGTTTTAATGCCATCAAAAACATTAGATAAAATATTGCGACAAAGTCTTCGATAGATCAGGTAGAACTCTGTTTTAGTCTATAAAAATTCTAATGAAGTTTTAAATAAATTGAAATCCAGGCGTTTTCGTGCTTCAAGTATGTCTACTTATGATTTTTCCACCCTTTACCCTACACTTCCTCATAATCGTATAAAAGAAAAACTTTGTGTGATTGAATTGGCATTTCATATGGAAAGTAGAAGTAAAACAAAGATCAGGAATCGATACAATTAACTTACTCCACCCAACAAAGACACCATAGGGAAAGAAACACAAACATGAAGCGACCAGACCATAATGGAAACCTAAACAAAGGAAGGCCATAAGGTCAGTTACTTTCCCACAAAATGGCCATATGGCTATCCAAAATAAAAAGACATAAGTGATACACACCGTAAGTAACAAACAACAACATAAATAAACCGCCACAGAATAATTGCATTGGAACGGTGAGTGGAAAGATTTCCACTGGGGGGCTTAAATCGATTTTACTTGGCCCTAATCCTCGCCCTTACTTCCGTCGCGATTTAGACAAATAATTTGTTCAGTCCGCATGAAGGCCACCTAACTCATCAATGCAACATCTACGTGAACACAAATAATCAATGAACCACAGGGGTGAGACGGCGATGAGGACTCGACAACAAGAAACCACTGAAATGCTGGAGCAAAAGAAAACCAACAGTTAGACTCCGATGGGCCCGACCAGACACAGAGCATCAGGCACCAACCAACATTACCTTGAATTAGATCTCTCTAATTCTCAATAAGCCTTTACGTTGGAACCGTCATAGAATCTGAGGCCTGACCCACCGGCGTGCAATTAAAGAGGAAAGACTCCCTTTGTCTAGCATGTAATGAAAGAAATTCTTTTTCACTTCTGAGGAGCATAAAAACTATACTTTATGGACATGTCAGAAAGTGTGTGAAGCTATAACCTTTCTACTTGACAATATTTACATAAAATTTGGTACTAAGTTATTTAAACAAGTTGCGGGTATTCCGATGGCTACTAATTGCGCACCACGTGTGGCTGATCTGTTTTTGTTTTGTTATGAGAGAGACTTCATGATGTCCCTTTCTGCTTAAAACCAGTCTGAAATCATTTAAGCTTTTAGCTCCACTTCTAGATATTTGATTGAATTATTAAATATTGATAATATCTATTTCGATAGTTTGATCAGTCAAATTTACCCCGCAGAACCTTAGTTATATAAAGCAAATTCTTTTGATACCGCGACCCCGTTTTAGGATTTAGATCTATCTATTGTGATGGGTTTGTTTCTTGCACAATTTATGATGAACGCGCTGATTTTGATTTTGAGATTGTAAATGTCCCTTTTTTCTATGGTGATGTTGCACGACGTGCACCATCCTATGGTGTTTATATTTCGCAATTAATTCGATTTGCCAGAGTGTGTAATCATATAACTTACTTCAACACTCGTGATTAATTGTTAACGGCTAAACTTCTTATTCAGGGTTATCGGCACCATAAACAACGCAAAGCCTTTTCAAGTTTGTATGGACGTCATTCTGATTTAATTTCAAAATTCGATATTAGACTTAAATCTCTTCTGCAACAAGGTCTATCGGAACCCGAATTTTATGTTGACTTAGTATATAAATTCAGAAAAATATATAGCCGCAATGACTTCAACACCCAATTTCGTAAAATCATTAAACGATATAAAAATATTGGGAAAACATAAATGTTATACGACAGACAGTGTGCATGGTAGTTAACCCGATCACGGTTGTCAACTTTGCTTCCCTCTTTAATTGCACGCCGGTTGGATAGGCCTCAGATTCTATGACGGTTCCAACGTAAAGACTTATGTTGGTTAGTACCTGATGCTCTGTCTCTGGTCGGGCCAATCGGAGTCTAACTGTAGGTTTTCTTATGCATAAGCATTTCCGTGGTTTCTTGCTGTCGAGTCCTCACCGTTGTTTCATCTCTGTGGTTGTTAGATAGTTTGTGTTCACGGAGATGTTGCATTGATGAGTTAGGAGGCCTTCATGCGGACTGAACAAATTATTTGTCTTAATCGCGACGGAAGTAAGGGCGAGGATTGTGGACACGTAAAGTCGATTTAAGCCCCCAAGTGGAAATCGTTGCCGCTGAACGTTCCAAGGCGGTTCTTCTGTCGCGATTTATTTTTGCTATGGTTTTTATTGGGTGTTTGTGTCGCTTATATTATTTTATTTTAGAATAGCCTATTGGCCATTTTGTGAGAAAGTAACTGTCCTTTTTGGCTTTCCGCTATTAATGTTTCCATTAAGGTCTGTTTTTTCATGTTTGTGTTTCTTTCCCTTTGGTGTGTCTGATGGGAGCTGTGGGTTAATTTTATCAATTAATGATCATTTCCTCCACTTCTGTTTTATATATTTCTAGTGTAGATGGGGTTGTTTCCTACAAAAATTATGATAAGTGCGATGCGTTTGATTTGGAGATTGTAAATTTTCCTATCTTGGATGGTGATGTTCCTCGTGCAGCGTCCTATGGCGTTTCTATTCCGCAATTAGTTCGATTTGCCAGTGTGTCTAGTCACGTTTCGAACTTCGACACTCGTTATAAATTATTAATTAATTAACTTCTATAACAGTCTTATCGGTATCAAAACATACCCATAGCCTTCTCAAAAGTTTATAGACGTTATTTCTATTTAATTTCTCAATTCAATGTTCGACTTAAACTTCTTCTGCAACAAGTCTTCTGCCGACGTAGTATATGAAATCAGAATACTATATAATTGCAATGAATTCGGCAATCAATTTCAAAAATCATTCTTCGATATAAAAAGATAGGGTACAATATAAATGTTATACGACAGCCTCCGCGCATGGTAGTTAACCCAATTACGGTTGACAACTTTGCTTCCCTCTTTAATTGCACGCCGGTTGGTCAGGCCTCAGATTCAGTGACGGCTCCAGCGTCACTATACTGAGAATTAGAGAGAATTCAATTTTCAGTAATGTTGGTTGGTGCTTGATGCTCTGTCTCTGGTGGGGCCCATCGGAGTCCAACTCTTGGTTTTCTTTTGCAGCAGAATTTCAGAGTGGTTTATTGCTGTCGAGACTCAACGTTGTATCAACTTTGCGGTTGTTTGATTTTTGTGTTCTCGGAGATCTTGAACTGATGCGGACTGAACAAATTATTTGTCTAAACCGGCTCGGAAGTAAGGGCAAGGGTTGCGGCTGCGTAAAATCGATTTATGCCCTCCATCGCCCCCAGTGGAATTCGTTTCTCTGAGAAGTCCAAGGCGGTTCTTCTGTCGCGGTCTATTTTTGTCATTAGTTGTCTTTTGAGTGTGTGTATCGGTTATCATTTTGTTTTGGACATTCAATTGGCCACTTTGTGGGAAAATAACTGTCCGCTAATGAGGTTTCCAATAGGGTTTAGTTACTTGATTCCTGATCATTGCCTTCACTTCTTTTTAACGGCCAAGTCAACACTTCTTAAGGTCATTTTTCAGCCGGCCAGTTTACCTATCCACACTTTTCCTGGACAGGCTTATTGCCTTGACTTCTGTTATACTTTAGCGGGTAAGCATTCCAGTGCACATTCTTTCGCCAGAACCTGTCAACTGCCCTCTTTAATCAGCAGAAGTGAGAGAATGACCGTAGAAAAGATTTCATGATCAATCTCCATGAAAGAAAGGCATCGAAGCCGCGACCTCATGATCGACAGACAGGCGCGCATCTGACTGAGCTACTGAGGCCGTTTCCTTTTCTTTACGATAACACACCCGTGTGATATAGTGCAATCATTCATATATCAAAAAAAATTATTTTCTTTTGCAAACTTGATTTTTGTCTTATTTATAATCTAAACATAGGTTGGGGGTACTCGTTGGAACCTTCTCACTGAGGCATTACAACGTACCCGCAGCCTATGTTTAGGAACAGAATGAGTAAAATTATGTATACCCCCGTAAACCCCAGTTTTCTCTATATAAAGTGGGGTGTAGAGGGGTGTTCATTTTATGGACTTGTCAGCGTGATGTTATAGAGCAAATTTCAAATCATGCTATGTAAAGTAAAGTAGATATATGTATAAAGAGCACAGGTCTTACGGGTTTAATTCAAAATCGGCGCCTATATATATTTTGATGTTTAACAATTTCTACTTGGTATCTTATTTTAGGCTGCAACGATAAACAGTTCAACAGTGGAGCAGATAAAGAACAGTTTGAATTCAAAACCACTGTACCCAAAACGAAAGAAGTAGCACCGTACCAAATAGTGTATGGAATAAACACTACTGAGGAGAAATCATTGATACAGGCAGTCTTTTACAACGGCAGTCTCCTACCCGGATTTCCTACACACTCGAAGGATACAGAACTGACAGGCAATGTTACCTCTGGAGATTTCTCTTTTGTCCTAAAAGGTGTATCCGTGGCCAAAGCAGGCGTTTACCAGTTGAAAGGGCCTAATTTTATTGATTTAGGCTGTATAGGACTATTTATACTAGGTAAGCATTTAGTTCAAAACATAGGTAGGATCAATATAGAATATGCTGCCGCTCACTAGCCAAAGACGTTTTGTTTCAGATGTTTAACAACACGAAACCGTTGAAGAGCATATAAAATAGAAGTTGAGGCAATGCTCAGGAATCGATACAATTAACCCACAGCTCTCAAAGGGAACGAAACACCAACATGAAGCAACATACCCCAACGGAAACACCAGCAGCGGAAAGCCAAAAGGACAGTTACTTTCGAACAAAATGGTCAATAGGCTATCAAAAAAAAATAATATAAGCGATACAAACACCCAAAGACAAACCATCACAATAATAAACCGCGACAGAAGAACCGCCTTAGAAGCTGTTTAAGCATGGCCAATATTCGACTGTACGAGGGCAAGTCAATAAGTAACCAGCCTATCCCATTTCAATTAGCCGAGACAGCCAAGATTTTCACGCCTTGTTTCAATACATGTTTTAGGCATGAGGGCAAATTGCATCCATATCATGCCATTCACTCATAAGATATTGAACGTCAAACATGGCTAGCGATGCAAAAGCAAGATTTTCGTCAAACGTTGAGTACCGTGCTGTAAATCTGTACTTTATTTTAA
The DNA here is from genome assembly GCA_963580285.1 of Lucinisca nassula. Classification (NCBI taxonomy): domain Eukaryota; kingdom Metazoa; phylum Mollusca; class Bivalvia; order Lucinida; family Lucinidae; genus Lucinisca; species Lucinisca nassula. The sequence goes on along the minus strand of OY757019.1, from coordinate 147,715,722 downwards.
AGGGAAAGCTTGTCAGGAAATACATTGCGAGTTGGCTAATGTGTATGCGTCATCGCCATCATCGTATGCACAAGTTGAATTCTGGGTTGGGAATTCCAACGCAGACTCTTAGAAGACAATGCCTGGCCTGGACGCCAATCAGATGCCACCGATGAAAAATATGTAACAATGTACGGGAGCTTGTGTACTCTGACAGGTGAAGTAGTGTGAAAAAAATAGAGAATGCATTACACATTGTGCATTGTAGCAGCTCAACAATTAAACATGATCGCTTGGGTATGCGCAAGCGAACAGCCCGTTGGGTTCCCAAATCCTTTAGCGCCGAGCAAATGTCAACCAGAGCATGAGTATGCAGTGTATTGTTTAAGCGGTTTAGGTCAAAGGAAACTGATTTTATTTCACTTGTGGTGCCTGTATATGAGACCTGGGTCCATTTCTATGGGCCAGAGTCGCCCGTGGGTAAGACCGGTGTCTCCGAGGGCAAAGAAATTCAAAACGCAACCCTATGCTGGCAAGATGATGGCAACTGTATATTGGGACGTACGCGCCGTTATTATGTTGGACTTTCTAGCAAAGAAAAGTACAATAACAGGTGCGTATTATGCACATTTGCTCAACCAGTTGAGAACTGCGATCCGTGATAACCGCCGAGGTGAACTCACCAATAGGATTCTGCTCCGACAGGACAACGCAAGCGTCCACACTTGCAAAATTGCAATTGATGCCGTTGAGCGGGTACAAGCTAATTCCACACTCCGCATATTCTCCGGACATAGCTCCTTGTGACTTGTTCCTATTCCAAAAGTTTAAAACGAAAGACTCCTGGTCAACGAAGAAGTCATGGCGGCAGTTAAGCAGTGGGTCGGAGACAAATACCATGGCTTCTTCCGTTCTGGGCTGATGGCACTGGAACAGGTTTGGCCCAAGTGTATCATGCTAGAGGACAGTTACATCGACAAGGAAGAGAGATCGATCTCACCCAGAAATAAGTTAAGGCTGTTTTTTTTTATTGGCTCGCCCTCGTATCAGCGAAAATGTTGGCGGAGTCAACTTCGGAGCAAACGATACTTCAAAACAGAACTGAATGCAATGATCAGGAATCGATATCTTATAAGTTCCGAGTGGGAACGAAAAACAAACGTAAAACAACGACTCCATTTAGCCTTCTGCTTCATTGCAGTGATATTAATACTTACAAATTGATCGGTCTGATGGAATCTTAATTAAATTGTGGCCTAAATTAGCAAATGCACAAATTAAGGAATATGGATGAGTTCAAAACATCATGAAACATAATAGAGAATAAAGGATCAACGGAAATTTATGCAATATATGTATAAATGGAGAGAGTTAAATTTGTAAGTATATGATCGTTCTCCAAGACGCAAATATTGGCAAATTACGTTTTATTGTGTCGAAGAAACCAGATTTCGGTATCATCTGTCAATATCGTGCAACGTGTTGACACCTAGAATCGAATACAGAGCCACAATAATGATTTAAATACAAGCGATGAAACACAGAGTCACAAATCTATTAGTTTCTAGTAAACATGTTTACCAGTTCAAGGAAAGGTAGATAAGCTATTGGCGATTTGCTTTTCTGCATGCGTTTAAAAAACTAAAGGCACAACTGGGCCAGAATGGCTCACGTTGAAAAGTCAGATCATATGTCACATTGTGTAGCGTCGTCATCTTTGCTATATGATGAAATTACCTTTAGCTATCCTGAATATGTATCTTCCTTTGATTCCACCACTTAAGTTTCTAGATAGCATTAGCACACATATGATTCAGGCGGAAATGACGGCGATTCAGAGTTAAGGGTTAAGTGTCGAGATTCTTTAAGAGGAACTTTTGCCCCCTCTTTGAGTCTTGGATATAAGAAAGACACAATATTAGCGGTTCTGAATCGCAATGTCGTTCTGATGCCTACTATCTAGTTTCAACTCAAACACTTATGCACTCAAATTCGTACTTTGAAGTATTTCGAGATAGGCACAATGACAACCGTGTTTGATTTCAGCAAATCTTACTCTGCATATTGCCCAATCGTCGCTCGCCATGCTTCGTCTTAATCGACTAATCGTTAAGTGGCAGATAATGCATGAAAGCTTTCAAGATGACAACCTTGTCAGTTATCATGGATAAACAGAACAAATCAATTTTAGCAATTCTGAATCTCCTTATCACCCTCATGCCTCCCATTAAGTTCAATCTCACTTCTGACTTACAGTTTGGGAGGCGATCCTGTCCTCGTTAACTGCAAGATTGATAAAGGTACTATACAAAATGAATTCAGTGTCTATCAGAGAACACTTTCCCCCGTATAAATCTAAGGGGACTAAAGGGCAAATACCGTCATGTGAATGATATAGTCTGTCCCTAATTGAAGCTTGCCCAGGAAAATTGTTGCGAAATACAATAAAATTGTTTACAGCATGGATTTTATGCGTCAGACCGCGTGTTTAGTTGTCGATCCTTTTACCCTTTTACAGGGAACAACTTTGCTGAACTCTTCAGTTGTACAACAGACGGTCCCAAGCTAAAAATCATGAAGGCAATGATCAGTTTCATACTGCACCGGAACTGAGAGCTAGGGTTGAAATTTCATACACCCCTGAGTTGAACACCCCCACTCCTACGATTGATATCGATTCCCGGCCATTGCTTCCACTTCTGTTTTTGCTGTTGAACGTTCCAAGGCGGTCATTCGTTTGGAGTATGTCTTATTTGTTTATTGACTATGTGCCTTGGTTTATGCCCCGCCTGATGTTTTGTGTGTGCCACCATGTCGTTAACTTTGTTAATAGCAGTGGAGGCAATGATCAGGAATCGATACAATCGACCCACAGCTCCCATCAGAGACACCAAAGGGAAAGACACACAAACATGAAACAACAGACCCTTATGGAAACATCAACAACGGAAAGCCAAAAGGACAGTTACTTTCCCCAAAAATGGCCAATAGGCTATCCAAAATAAAATGATATAAGCGACACAAACACCCAAAGACAAACCATAACAAAAATAAACCGCGACCGAAGAACCGCATTGAAACGGTCAGTGGAAACGAATTCCACTTGGGGGCTTAAATCGATTTTACGTGGCCACAATCCTCATCCTTACTTCCGTCGCGATTTAGACAAATAATTTGTTCAGTCCGCATGAAGGCCTCCTAACTCATCAGTGCAACATCTCCGTGAACACATTAATCAAACAACCACAAAGTTGTCTATTTGTGTGCTCGTTAATCCAGCAGCTCTGATTTTAAGAACCATTACATTGGCATTATGAGTCAGTATGACTCGATATTTTCCATCAAAATAAATGTAGGTCATTATTACCTTTACTTCAGTCAAAGGTTATTTTGTCATACCGTATATCCTGAAGACTTGATATATGAACACCAAACTTCGAAATTATAGTCAGTATTATAGGACAGTTGACCACAATATACATGTAGAACACTGAAATTTATTCCACTGTCCAGTGATTTTGCCTTGTATCTTGAAAAGTAGAAGTAAAACAAAGATCAGGAATTGATAAAATTAACTTACTCCACCCATAAAAGACACCAAAGGGAAAGAAATACAAACATTAAGCGAACAGACCATAATGGAAACCTAAACAAAGGAAGGCCATAAGGACAGTTACTTTCCCACAAAATGGCCATATGGCCATCCAAAATTAAAAGACACAAGTGATATACACAGTAAGTAACAAACAACAACATAAATAAATCGCCACAGAAGAGCCGCCTTGGAACGGTCAGTGGAAGATTTCCACTGGGGGGCTTAAATCGATTTTACGTGGCCACAATCCTCGCCCTTACTTCCGTCGCGATTTAGACAAATAATTTGTTCAGTCCGCATGAAGGCCTCCTAACTCATCAGTGCAACATCTCCGTGAACACAAAAATCAAAGAACCACAGAGGTGAGACAACGGTGAGGACTCGACAGCAAGAAACCACTGAAATGCTGGAGCAAAAGAAAATCAACAGTTATTGAAGACTATTTAATATATGAACTACATACATTGGTATAATGAGCCAAAAACCTCTAAGTAAATGTAGGCCATCACGACCGATATTTCATGGTCTGATGATTTTACCTTATATACTGAAGCCGTTTTGATATATGAACACCATCTTAAGGACAATAAGTCATTTTGACGCAACATTTGACCTCCAAATAAATGTATCACACTATGATCAATATTTCATAGCCCAGTGATTTTGCACAATATCTTGAAGACTATTTTTTTCCGAACATCATACTTCAGGATTATAAATCAAAATGACCCCACATTTTACCTCAAACAAATGTACACCAATGTGACCTATACGACATGTTTTAGTAATTTGTCTTATATTTGATGACCTTTAGCTCACCAGAGCCGAAGACTCCGGGGGAGCTTATAGTATAGGCAGCAGTCCGTCATTCGTCCGTCGTCGTCTGCGTCCGTGTCTGTGTCGTCAACATTTTCAAACGACATGTCGTCTGAAACTACTTGACCAATAGAAACCAAATTATACGTGGAGTTTATTGGAAGGGGGAATGAAAGTTTGTTTGTGAGGACTTGGTCACATGACCAGTATGGCCGCATTGCCCATATATGGTGAAAAACTATAAAAATCTTCTTCTCAGGAGCCGAATGGCCGATGCAATTTAAACTTGTTATGTTGTATCGGGGACTCGGGCCCTACCATTTTTGTTAAAATGATTACCTTTGATTGACCTTGACCTGTTTTATGGCAAGTCAAATTTGGTCTCTTAGACATCTGTATGGACGAAAAGGCAAACCAGTGGATTTTTCTAATTGCATGGATGCTTGTGGCATCAGAAATGATATTTTGCAATCGGCTGAATGGACATTTATAAATTTCAAATGTCAAGGGTCATTAATTGACGTTAATTTACTGACCTTTGTCCTGGTTGGCTAGGATTCAGTATTTTATCTTCTTCACTTAAATTGCTGGATTTAGTTAAATCAAATTACATTCGGAGCCTCTATGGGAAGGGAGGAACGAAAATTGGTTGGTAAGGGCTGATTCACAGGGCCAATATGGCTGCCATGTCCATATATGATAAAAACCCTTAAAACTCTTCTTTTCGAATACCAAATACATGTATCCCATGACCTTGAAACTTGGAATGCAACATCGGGGACTCGGACTCCACCAAGTTTGTTCAAATAATTCCTTGGTTGACCTTGACCTTTTTATGTCAATGTCAAATTTGGTCACTTAGACATTTGTATGGACAGAAAGACAAAACAGCGTATATTTCTGATTGCCTGATAGCAACGCTTAGTATTCATGTTGGACAGTAAGCGTTGTAATCGCAGAGCTTAGTGTCCATGTGTTCATGTTAGACAGTAAGCGTTGCAACGCTTAGTGTTCATGTTGGACAGTAAGCGTTGTAGTCGCAACGCTTAGTGTCCATGTGAATAGTCGCAATGCTTAGTGTTCGAATGGACACTAAGCGTCGCGGATGTCCATAATATATGCTATACCAATAAAAATCAAAAATGAGTTCCTTTAAGAGCAATGAAAACATTCATAAGAAAGAAGATGAGTCATGCTACGTAGTTTCGGCTAATAAAGCCTCATCAGTGACCCTGTAATGATCCGGCAAAGAAAGCCAGAGGAAACATACTGCAATTTTGCGAATTTCGAATAGGTAGTCGATTGAAAGACTGATATAAATCAAAATGGGGTCCAAATAATTAAAAACCTGTCTAGAACATGAGTCTAAACCAATATTTTTTTTCTGATTTCTCAGAATATTCACGCTGATCTCAAAGGACCAAAAGTAAAACATAAACTGCACTAATTGCTCACCATGTCATTTGTATTTATAAACTATATAGTTTCGAGGTACTATTTTTTCAAATATCGTGTCGATTGCCACCCACTAGAAAGCATTCAACTTGGGTTCATCTGAACGCCAGAGGGCCAAGTTTCTAGTCATGTTTCCGACTTAAACACTCGTAATAAATTATTAACCGCTAAGCTTCTTTACCAGGGGCATCGGTATCATAAACTACGTAAAGCCTTTTCTAAGTTTTATAGACGTCTTTCTGATTTGGTTTTAAAATTCAATGTTGGACTTAAAACACTTCTGCAATATGGCCTATCGGAACCCGAATTCTATGGTAACTTAGTATTTAAATTTAGAAAAATACATGCCTGTAATGACTTTAGTACCCAATTTCGTGAAATCGTTCGTCGATATATAAAGATTGGGTACAACATAGATGTTATAAAACAAACTGCATGCATGGTGTTTAACCCAATCACGGTTGGCAACTTTGCTTCCCTCTTTGATTGCACACCGGTGGGTCGGGCTTAAGATTATATGACGGTTCCAGCGTAAAAACATAAATGGAATTTTATTTTATTTTAGTATTCTTTATGTTGGTTGCGCCTGATGCTCCGTCTTTGGCCGGCCCCTCGGAGTCTAACTGTTGGTTTGCTTTTGCTCCAGCAATTCTGTTGTTGTATGCTGTCGAGTCCTCAACCTTGTTTCATCTCTGTAGTGTTTTGATTTGTATGTTCTCGGAGATGTTACACTGATGAGTTAGGAAGCCTTCATGCGGACTAAACAAAACTAGTGCATACCGTGACAGAGGTAAGGGCGAGGATTATGGCCATGTAAAATCGATTTAAGCCCCCCCCCAGTGGAATTATTTCCACTGACCGTTCCAAGGCATACATTACCTTCTTGACGCTCATGGTCCGCTTTGCAATGCATGGTCTTTTGCAATACTTTGTTGCCCATATTTTGTTCTGAATCTTTCGTTATGGCTCATTAAAGTGAACCCATGTCTCGTCACCTGTGACGACATTAGCGAAAGACCGTGCATTGTAATTTGGAAACTTTTGAAGCAGCTTCTTGGCGCACTGAACGCGTCTCTTTTTCGGCTCATCTGTCAACAGATGGGGAATCCATCTAGCACAGATCTTTCTCATTTTCAAATCCCGTTTCAGAATTGTATGAGCTGCTCCTAATGAGATGCCAACCATACTAGCTATTTGCCTAGTGGTGTATCGTGCATCGGTAGCAACTATTTCTTTCACTCTAGCAACCATCTTGGCAGATGTTGCTCTTTTCGGCCGACGATCATGTGGTGTATCTTCTGTTAAGCCTAGCCCACAGCTGAATTTCTTACACCAAGGAAAAACTGTCGGAAAAGACATTTCATTATGCCCATAAACCGAACATATTTCATCAAAATTTATTTGCACCGTATACCAAGAATACAACGATTCTTAATATAGGACCGTATTTCAACGGCGTACTCTGTCCTTCTTCCAACCATGTTTTGTATTAGTATACAAGAGTAGACAGTATTAATCGAACGATATACTTGGCTAAAGTCAACGGATTCTAACAGGTTTGGTATCAATGTATAGGTAAAATGTTTTTCTACGCTGTGATATTTATTTTCAGGTGATTTTCGCATTAGTGCATGAGAAAACGTTCTACTTGCATTCATATTTGAACAGTCCTCGTACATCTATCTATTGTAGATGGCTTTGTTTCGTGCGAATTTATAATAAACGCGATGACTTTGATTTTGAGATTGTAAATTTTCCTTTTTTGGAGGTTGATGTTCCTCCTGCGCCATCCTATGGCTTTTATATTTCGCAATTAATTCGATTTGCTAGAGTATGTAGTCATGCAACTGACTTCAACACTCGTAATAAATTATTAACGGCAAAACCTCTTAATCAGGGTTATCGGTACCATAAACTACGCAAAGCCTTTTCAAAATTTTACAGACGCCATTCCGATTTAATTTCAAAATTCAATATTGGACTTAAATCTCTTCTGCAACAAGGTCTATCGGAACCCGAATTTTATGGTGAATTAGTATATAAATTCTGAAAAAAAAATATATAACCGCAATGACTTCAGCACTCAAGTTCGTAAAATCATTTCTTGATATAAAAAGATTGGGTACAACATGGATGTTATACGACAGACTGCATGCCTGGTAGTTAACCCAATCACGGTTGGCAACTTTGCTTTCCTCTTTAATTGCACGCCGGTGGGTCAGGCCTCAGATTCTGTGACAGTTCCAACGTAAAGACTTATTGAGAATTAGAGAGATCTAATTCAAGGTAATGTTGGCTGGTGCCTGATGCTCTGTCTCTGGTCGGGCCCATCGGAGTCTAACTGTTGGGTTTCTTTTGCTCCAGCATTTCAGTGGTTTCTTGCTGTCGAGTTCTCACCGTTGTCTCACCTCTGTGGTTCTTTGAATATTTGTGTTCACGGAGATGTTGCACTGATGAGTTAGGAGGCCTTCATGCGGACTGAACAAATTATTTGTCTAAATCGCGACGGAAGTAAGGGCGAGGATTGTGGCCACGTAAAATCGATTTAAGCACACCCCCCCCCCCCCCCCCAGTGGATATCTTTCCACTGACCGTTCCAAGGCTGTTCTTCAGTGGCGGTTTATTTATGTTATTGTTTGTTACTTACTGTGTGTATCACTTGTGTCTTTTTATTTTGGATGGCCATATGGCCATTTTGTGGGACAGTAACTGTCCTTATGGCCTTCCTTTGTTTAGGTTTCCATTATGGTCTGGTCGCTTAATGTTTGTGTTTCTTTCCCTTTGGTGTCTTTGATGGGTGGAGTAAGTTAATTGTATCGATTCCTGATCTTTGTTTTACTTCTACTTTCCATAACATTGGCTTGAAAGGAAACCTACCGAGTTTTTTTTTTTCAAAGTCTTTTATGGAAGCACTTGTTTCATGTGCGGGTATGATTTACCCTGTCAGATTTTTATGATCAAGAGCAGGGTGTTTCGAATGGTATGATTCTTTAAGCTACTTTGTTTTATCCTCAAAGTAAACGCTGTTGTACAATGTTTGGACGACAAAACAGACTGTTCATTGCTTGGTCATGATTTCTATATATGTTGACGTTCTAAAAATGTGAAAACAATTGAACGTAAGTTACAACAAAATTTAACATAAAAGAAGACTAGGTTGATAAAATGGTTTCAATTTCTCCCAGTCGAAAAACAGCGTGTTCATTTCTGTAAGCTACGAAGAAACTCGAACATCCTTTTCTTTATATTTACGGATCGCAAATTTCTGTTGTTAAAGAAGCCAAATTTCTTGGAATCATATTTGATCAAAAGTTATCTTTTATTCTCTATATTAAATATCGTAAAGCTAAATCGAATTTACGTTGTTGGAAAATGTGTTTGCTGAATTTTTGTAAAAATCCCTCAAAAGTAAAAGGACCGTTAATCAATTTCAGCAACTACAGGAATAGAAAGGCCCTTTACCAAACTTGCTTAAAAGCTTCCGGTCAACTGAACAAAATTGCCATCCGAGTTAGAAATATAAAAACCTTAACAAGACATCTCGTCCAAGGCCAGTTGCCCAATTCCATAATAATTCCAGGGGAATATTCCTTGGGCGACTCTCTACCAAACACTGATCTAAACGTTCCGCTCGGATGAACAAATTGGCTGTCAGTATGCAAAGTGTTTTAGGCACATGCTTCAGCAGCAAGTATGATCTACCCTGTCAGCTCTTTATGATCAAGTGCAGGGTGTTCCATAAGACAGTATTTGTTTAACTTCTTCATTTAACATCAAAATAAACGATGTTTGGACGACAAAACAGATTGCCCACTGTATGTAGCTGATGTCTGTATATAATGCCTTTCTAAAAATATGAAAACAATTGAACGTAAGTTACAACAAACTTTAAAAATAATAGAAGACTGGGTTGATAAAAATGGTTTCAAGTTCACTGCGTGTTCATTTCTGTAGGCTACGAAAGAAACACGAACATCCTTTTCTTTATCTTATAGGATCACAAATTCCTGTCGTTAAAGAGGCCAAATTCCTTGGGATCATATTTGGTCAAAAGTTATCTTTTATTCCCGATATTAAATATCTTAAAGCTAAATGCTTAAAAACGTTAAGTCTTTCAAATGTATTAGCTCATACAAGTTGGGGAGCAGATATAACTCATTGCATCTTTCCCGTTCTTTAATGCTCTATTTTTAATCTTCGAATAACATCCATCATCAACGACTCCGTCTGGATTTTAGTACTTCTTCCGTACTAAGCCTTTATGTGGAAGCAAGTAAGCCACCTTCAACTTCGCGAAAAACGAAAACGTTTTCTTCAGTTTACTATTAGACTTGCTGCTTATCCATCTAGCCCGGCTTTTAAACTTTCATTTCCATCTGAATTTGTAGATAAGTGTGATATTAAAGCGGCTACAATTAAATATGTTTAATAAAAGGATTATCGTTCGGAAGCAAAGAATTCACCGTAGCACTGAGAAGCTTGGAGTGTGCAAGTATTTCTCGACCAGACTAGCTAGTTTCGGCCAGTAAGGCCTTATCGATGACCCTCAAATATTTTCAAAGCCATTTAGTTTACGTATATTTTCACTGCTAGAAAATTCATGTTCAATCCTTCAAATTGTCAAAAACACGAAACAGCCGAAGTTCCATCTTGGTGCATTAACAACCCAATTATTTTTTGTTATTTACATAATGGGAAAAAGGTCACGAGTTTGAAACTTTGAATTTTGTGTCCGTTCCATATCTCCTTTACCCATAGAATGATTGCCATTAAACTTTGATCAAATATCTAAATAATGTGCGGAACAAATTAATAAATCATGCCGACTAAGGGACAAGGTCACAGTTGAAGGTCACAAGTTTGAAACTATACATTTTGTGCCTGTTCCATATCTCCTTTACCCCTTGAAGGATTTTCATTTAACTTCAGTCAAATATCCCCTTAGTGAGCTGATATGCGTAACCTATAAATAAACCATACCGGCACAAGATCAAGGTCACAGGTAAAGGTCATACGGTTGGGCTTGTTATTAAAGTGCGGCGGGGGATTTTGGTGTCCTTCAGATGGCTTTCTTGTTAACTTTCGTCTTCTAAGCTACCGACGCAGTTTACAGCCGTAAAGCATAGGTGAAGTTATGGGCTGCAAATATATAGTTGTGTTACAGCTCATGGGCCTATTAGTTTTATCTTTCCGTTTGTGCGTCCGTTTTGTTTCTTTTTATTTCGTTCGTCCTCAAAAGATATGAACGGTTATACACTGGCTGAAACGAACAAAACTATGAAAAGTCACAAAAATGGTCGAACGATTTTGCAAGACAATTTTTATACCTTATATACACATCTTTAAATATGTTCAATCATGAAAGTAGTATTCAATGCTTTGGTTTGAATATGTTGGACATGTGCAACTTGTTACACCGTGTAAGTTATATGTTAAGAAGTTTTGTACTATAAAAAACAATCTGTAGGTAACCGTCTCGTGTAACTTAAGGAGGACTGCGGCCGCGTAAAAATCAGTTTAAGCCCCCAGTGAAATACTTTTCACTAACCGTTCCATTGCGGTTCTTCTGTCGCGGGGCTATTGTGATCACCCTGTGTCCGTCTTACGTGTGTCGTCAACATTTACCTTGTTCGACCTCTAGAGTCCACAGATTGACTTAAGTTGCCGTGAAACTTTGCCAGAATGCTTGTCTCAATAATATCAAGGTCAAGTTCAAAATTGAGTCATGTCAGATCCAAAACTCGGTCACAAGGTCAAATTTCTTAAAAACCTTGTTCACCTTCTAGAAGACAAAATTTTGTTTCATTTTAACTTTAGAATGTTAGGCTTGACAACATTAAGGTCACATTCGAATATGGATCATGTCAGGTCAAATACTAGATCACTAGGTCTGTTACATGTAGGGCTACGGCGTTCCGCAAACGGCACGGCGCTCTCTTGAAGGTCAAATTTCTTAAAAACCTTGTTCACCTTCTAGAAGACAAAATTTTGTTTCATTTTAACTTTACAAGAATGTTAGGCTTGACAACATTAAGGTCACATTCGAATATGGATCATGTCAGGTCAAATACTAGATCACTAGGTCTGTTACATGTAGGGCTACGGCGTTCCGCAAACGGCACGGCGCTGTCTCGAAGGCAAAACAATGTTTAGTGCTCGGGCATCTGGCGTGATAATTATATAAAAATACAAAGCACACGAATGAAGGAAACCGAAGCAAACCACAGAGAAAGAAATATGCCGGCAAACAAAAGATATGTCCATTTTGGGTGGTCCTTGTTATTTCACTAGTGCACTTCTCACGTTGCGTCCCATAAGACCGCGTATACGAGTATGAATGTCCTATCGTGACACTTTGTGCCCTACATCATAGTGTAGATTATATTTTCTTGTCCTTTGGGATCATTGATTCCATTGTGGAATTTTGAAAATATCTGAGCGTCACTGATGAGGCCTAATTGGCCGAAACTAGCTAGTCTGGCCCAGAAAACATGTACACTCCATAGTTTTCACTTCTGTGGTGTATTCCTTGCTTCCAAAGGATAACCCTTTTATAGAACATATTTAACTTCACTACAGCTTGTTGGTGGGAATGTGTGGCGGCGGTAAAACGTCTCCCTGCCCTACATCATAGTGTAGATTATATTTTCTTGTCCTTTGGGATCATTGATTCCATTGTGGAACTTTGAAAATATCTGAGCGTCACTGATGAGGCCTAATTGGCCGAAACTAGCTAGTCTGGCCCAGAAAACATGTACACTCCATAGTTTTCACTTCTGTGGTGTATTCCTTGCTTCCAAAGGATAACCCTTTTTATAGAACATATTTAATGTCCTATTGTAACACTTTGTGGACTTCATGTCCTATCGTGACACTTTATGGTAACTGTGTTCATCGGTATTCACAACCGCTGGTAGACCGTCTCTCTTAGGTGGTGATAGAACATGCGACGACGTTCCATGATTTGGGCTTTGCCCGCCTGTACTGGGCACTACAACTCTCTGAATCGTCGTCCCCTCAACGCTTGCTTAGGTATTGCGCTGCGAAGCGAGTATGGTCATCAACCACAAAGTGCCTAAAACAATAACGAGCAATCAAAATACGGTCCACGAACGTATAAACTTCATCATGATTCCGGCCCCGGAGAAATCTTAACATGTTCATGCATATACCGTTATTGCGCATGCACCGACAAGACAAACAGGCTGATCAGTGCATGCAAAAATAAACGTGATAATACTCATCAAATTCACGCTCACTGCATCAGCACGGGTAAGAGGCAATTGAACAGACTGCGCTTTTGCGCTGCCTGGTCATTAGCCAATTACATAAAAACAACAAGAACAACAACAAAACCTCAATTTTCTATCCTTCTCCGCGACACGGCTTACAAATATAGCTTTTCACAAATTTAATGCATTACCAACAGCTAAAAAATAACAACAGGAAGATTTTAACTTCATTATACACTCTGCGAATCAATATTTGATCGCGACTGCACTGTGACGTAGCATACTACATGAATGGACCTGCACTGTGTGCCGTTAAATACTTAACTAAAATCATTTCCGTATTCGATAGACGTAACGTTAGAACCGACTTTGCACTTTGCGACGTTGATAACGTTGATGACGTCACTTACGCCACGTAGGCCGTTATAACGTATAACGACTAAATAACAAAACGTGTCATTCTACATATTTGCCTACCCTTAATGCAGTGCTTGCAACCCCCCCCCCCCCACACACACACACACATACTCGCACAAAAAAGACATGCGCATACAGGTACATGTAGATTTCTAAAACAGAAGAAACGGCATCGTTACAAACATGAACTCGTAATTCGTCCTGAACATACTTCTTCCTTCATCAACATAAATATGCTTGCAATACCGGTTCATCTTCACAGATAACCCGTCGGGCTCTTTTCTAAGAGCTCGCCCTGATGATTAAGAGTTGATTAAAGATCATTTATCATGCTAGCGAAGTCCTTGGGAACTAAAAGCACATTGATTCAGGTAAGTAAAATCTGAAAACTGGATCAAATTATCTTTATTACTTTCTGGGATATTGCAATTCGAAGTCCGAAATATTTCAAATAATAAAAGTCTCCACATGATGACTTCCCTTGAAATAAATATTCATGAAGTATTCTATCATGTGATAGTTGACTTCAGATTCTTTGCACGCTTTAACAATGAGAATATCTGGTGTTTTAAAATCATCAGAAATTACTTAGCCACCTCATTATATCGATTAAATTGATCTCATTCAAAACTCAGAAACAATTCCTTCCTGTGTCAAACCTAAGGTCTATAAAATAAATTTAAAATAAAACATTTAAATAATTTAAATTTCAGATTACATGTTTGTATGTAGATCAAATAGCATACAGTTGTAGGTTATATGTTTTGAAGGTATGCCAAAAAAAAAAAAAAAAAACATTTTTATTAACTTAACTAAAAAGTTTATAACTGAACGGTTTGTTTTTAACAGTTCAAAACTTCATTCAAAATTTAAATTTACATTTTATTTAGAAATGGAAGTATAGATTTATATCCAGAGTTGTTAATTAGATTCATAGCCATCCGTGGCATAAAAAATGTATAATGAAGTCATGCAAATTGAAAATATGGTAGCTTTAAAGTTAATTAAAAAAAAATAATAATTATATACACTATTATGCCACAAAATATTGCATTGTTGGTCTAAATCAACCAAAATTCAAGGGAGGTTACCCTAAGTGGAAAAAGGTAGGTATCAAATATAAATGAGCTTAATTGTGAAACAAGTGGGATTTTTTTCATGCCGTGGCCAGTTAAATGATCCACTTTATGTATTCTTTCGGTATATTTCATTCTAGGAAAAGGTAAATTTTTGTGATAAATGACCTTTAAACCTGTCTTTTAAAGTTTACGCCCCCTAAACACCTAATTTCATATAGAGCCGGGACGGACCTCGGTTTCCTAACAGCCGGTATTCAAAAGCTATGGATCGAACGAGTAACTCGACGTCAAAAAACATAAATTAATCAAAAAGAGGCTTAAGGAAACTGGGGTATACTAAGGAGAAAAACCCCTCCAAAACATACAAGCATATTCATACAAACAATAAAATAAACATAGATTTAACATACGGTCAAAACTTCGGCGTTTGGCTTGTGGTGATACGTACTGCGTACCTGTATAAATTCTGACCCGCTGCCGATAATTTTTAGGGTATTTATATCGATCGGCCATACAAGAAAATCATCCGCACCCGTACTAGCTCGATAGGATTGTTAGAAATATAGAGACTGGCTACAATTATAGCCATGATGCAAATTTTCAGCAGAAAATAGATCTCCGTTACAATTGCATTTCCTTTGGAGAAAAATAATGACACGTCCATACAGATCAGTTGTGTAACACCCGTCAGTACAAATCACCACAACAACGCGAGTAACATGAAACATACATATGGCACTATTTGGCGCTTGGGAACGTTTTAGAAAACGCTATGAAAATAAGACTTGTAGCGGCTTACTGTATGACGAATAACTTCCACACAAACCGCGCATGAAAACATCACACGATATATGCACGATCGGTACGTGGCGATAAAAATTGTGCCTACCATTTTTATCTAAAATACTTTAGTCGCGCTGCTTTGCCATATACCTACTAAAATAATTTAGACGTGCAGAAGCACCAGATAGGCTTCTGTTTCATTTCGTAACATAGGTGTACCCTTTTGGAGGGAATCCAGTTTTTCCTTTTGCACAGAGATGGAATAAGATGACGCCTATCTGAATAAAGACAGCTATTGACACAACACTCGTGCGAAAGTGAACATTATCATTATCTTAAATGTTCCTGGCCCCCAATTGCAAAAATCCGAAAACTATATGGTTGTAGTTTCATTGCCAATGCATAGTTTGAGAATTGAGAACTTTAGCGATTTGCATAAAAGGCAAAGGCTTGTGATTAGTCTCAAACAAAAATACTTGCGAAATTTCTCAATACCCCAGATAATAGCCAAGCACTCTGTTTCTATCACAGAATACGAGGACTGTTCAAATATGAATACAAGTTGAACGTTTTCTCATGCACTAATGCGAAAATCACATGAAAATAAATATCACAGCGTAGAAAAAACATTTTACCTATACATTGATACCAAACCTGTTAAAATCCGCTGGCTTTAGCCATGTATATCGTTCGATTAACACTGTCTACTCTTGTATACTAATAAAAACCATGGTTGGAAGAAGGTCAGAGTACGTCGTTGAAATATGGTCCTATATTAAGAATCGTTGTATTCTTGGTATACGGTGCAAATACATTTTTGATGAAATATGTTCGGTTTATGGGAATAATGAAATGTCTTTTCCGACAGTTTTTCCTTGGTGTAAGAAATTCAGCTGTGGGCTAGGCTCAACAGAAGATACACCACATGATCGTCGGCCGAAAAGAGCAACATCTGCCAAGATGGTTGCTAGAGTGAAAGAAATAGTTGCTACCGATGCACGATACACCACTAGGCAAATAGCTAGTATGGTTGGCATCTCATTAGGAGCAGCTCATACAATTCTGAAACGGGATTTGAAAATGAGAAAGATCTGTGCTAGATGGATTCCCCATCTGTTGACAGATGAGCAGAAAAAGAGACGCGTTCAGTGCGCCAAGAAGCTGCTTAAAAAAATCCAAATTACAATGCACGGTCTTTAGCTAATGTCGTCACAGGTGACGAGACATGGGTTCAATTTTTTGAGCCAAAACGAAAGATTCAGAACAAAATATGACCAACAACGTATTGCAAAAGACCATGCATTGCAAAGCGGACCATGAGCGTCAAGAAGGTAATGTATGCCATATTCTTTTGAAATCAAGGCCCTGCTATTCAGGTTGCTGTGCCTAAAGGCAATTCTGTAAATGCGAGGTTTTACAAGAATAACGTTCTTCGAAAATTGAAGAAATATTTCAAAGAACGAAGACCTGCAACTGGTTTGGCCAATGTCAGATTGCTACATGACAATGCCTCATCGCACAAGGCGTTCATTGTGCAAGACTATCTGAAGCAGGAAAAGGTTGTTGAACTCCCTCATCCCCCGTATTCCCCTGACCTTGCCCCGTGTGACTTTTTTGTTCCCGCGGCTGAAAAATACCTTTCTGGTCGAAAAGTTATACAGCGCAAACACCTCGGTTCTGCAATATTCCAGTGTCTTCATAGTATACCTCGAAAAGACTACCAAAATGCATTCAATGATTGGATCAGAAGACTGAAAGTTTGTATATCTGTAAAAGGGGAATACTTTGAGGGGACACAATACATTTTTCATCGAAATCTATCACGGAATCATTTTTATGTGCTTAGTTGCATTCATATTTGAACAGTCCTCGTAGTTTTCATTCGCGAGGCAGAAGTTTGTTGCCGGCATTAGCAATGGAAAGTCGTCCTTCAATTCAAATACTTTAAGCAAAACGGCTCCTATACCAAAATCAGAAGCGTCCGTCCGGAGTACGAACGGGTCCCATAATGAAAGATAGAAAGGCGAAGAATAGGACTAGACGGAAGTCTATTTTTAAGGGTTTGCAAGGCTTTTTCATCATGGTCCTTCCAATCCGTGATCTTGTTTGGTCTATTTTTCTCAGTGAGATCTGTCAAATGGGAAGCTATTGATAAAAAATTCGGAATGAAACGACGGTAGAAACCAACTAACACAAGAAATGACTTATTAAGCTCACCTGAGCACACGGAGAGCTATTGTGATCGGTCAATGTCCGTCGTCCGTCGTGCGTCGTCCGTCGTCAACAATTGCTTTAAAAGACTACTCCTTCTTAACCCTTGGGCCAATTTCAGTTTTACTTCACAGGAATGTTGCCTAGGTAGCTCTCTAGCAAAGTAGCTAAAACGGTTGCATTTTGATGAACAAGATGGCCACCAGAGCTAAAAATAGAAAAGATCTTTGAACGACTACTCCTCCCATACCCCTTGGCCAATTTCATTCAAACTCCATAGGAAAGTTGCCTATGTGACCCTCTACCAAAAAAGCTAAAACTTTTCCGCTCCGATGCACAAGATGGCCGCCAGAGCTAAAATAGAAAAAAAAAAAAAAACACTTTAAACGACTACTCCTCCTGTACCCTTGGGCCAATTTCATTCAATCTTCATAGGCATGTTGCGTATGTGACCCTCTACCAAAAAAAAACAAAAAAAAAAAACTAAACGCTTACTGCTCCAATGCACAAGATGACCACCAGAGCTAAAATAGAAACTTCTTTAAACGACTACTCTTCCCAAACCCCTGGGCCAATTTCATTCAAACTTCACAGGAATGATGCTTAGGTAACCCTCTACCATAATAGCTATAATCGGTCTGCTCTAAAGAACAATATGGCCGACAGGGCTAAAAATAGAAAAAATGCCGTTTATTTGCTTCAAACGCGAACTCCTCCTAAACTCTTGGGCCAATTTGTTTCAAACTTCACAGGAATGTTGCCCAGGTGACTCCCTACCAAAATAGCTCAAATCGTTCCACTCTGACAAACTAGATGGCCGCAAGAGCTAAAATATAAAAAAATCTTTAAACGACTACTCCTCCTGTATCCTTCGGCCAATTTCATTCAAACTTCATAGGAATGTTGTGTATGTGACTCTATACAAATATAGCTAAAATGATCCTGCGTGGATGAATGATATGGCCGCCAGAGTAAAAAAATTGAAAAAAAAAACACTGTATTTTTTTTTTTCAAATGCGAACTAGGTACAGACCAGCTACCGGTAATAACCCATTTTTTGTTTCGAGGAAAACCGCCTAACGCGAAATTGGCTATTTTCTCCGCAAAACAGCGAGAACAGATCAAATGAGCGAGAAATTTCTCGCTAAAATATCTCCCGGTTTCGCGGAGAAAATTCTCGGAGATTCTCTGCGAAAATTTGACCGATTGCTTTTATTGAAAATGAAATTACCGGCGTTTCGCGGGGAAAAAATATAACTGGGCTTACGTGATATTTTCGGCCCATCATTATTTCTTAGTTTGTTTGGCGTTGTTTTGGTAAACGAAGGCAAATCGTAGTCATTGTTAAATCATAATCAAATATTCTTTCATGATACTAAAAATTCCTTTTTGTAATTTATTTTATAAAAGTCTCATGACAACTTTTATTCACATCACGAAAATACGCCTATTTATTTGTTACCCGCTTAAACCCCACTTTTAACTGGGGTTTACAGGGGTATACATTATTTATCTAATTTCTGCTCACATAGATTGTGGGTACTCGTTAGAACCGCCTCGTCGAGTCGTTTTAAACTGTACCCAAAATCTTGAGCAGAAATATGAAAAAAATGCAAGAATTTTTATCCGAAAATTTTTCCTTTTCTTAATGATAAAATTTTACAATGTATTTGAATAGGCGATTTCTCATAATGAGTCATACATGTAGGTTATTAACATCATAATGATGTGTGGCATTTACCAAAAGCTCAGCTTGATGAAATAGATGGGCTTCATGATGCTTCCACGCAGAGCTGAAACAGACCCGCATGCGAGTACTGGTAAACCGCTTACAGGATCTAAGCCTGCCCAGGCAAAGTGGTGCGAGTCGGACCGTCAATGCTTATAAACCCTATTGGTTTCATGGGGTGGCATGGCTTGGGATGTCAATTCATCTCAATGTCGGATAAAAGTCCCACAAAATTGGAAGCGACGTCTCCAAAATGACCTTTACAGTGTTGACGGGGACTTAAACCTCAAACAAACAAAACCAAAAGCTCATATTCGCCTCATATATTTATGATTACAAACTGTCAAATTGGTACAGCAAGCGGTGCTTTGAATGCAAAGTTAGTGACCAGGTAACGGTGAACACAAGAATTCCACCGCAGGCTAGGTCTTTGTCGCAAACGAACGGACGAAAACCAGACACCTATATCGGGCCATGCTTCATGCAGGCGCGTGAAAAAGGACATTATTATTTGCGCTACCAAGTCTACTTCCCCGACCCCTCACCCACCCCTAACTAATAAATACTCCCAGTTGGAGCAAACAGGTGGTGCATCAACCTGTTAATAAAGCCCATGTAATGAACGAACCGTTATTCACCAGTTTACATGCACACATACATGTATAGAGAGAACTGGAGTTTACAAGGTATATATTTTCCATAATCTGTTCCTAGACGTCCAATGTAGGATGTGGGTACTCGTTACCAACTACATGTATGTGGCCCGAGCGAGGCGCAAACCACAGCGGAGAGATCTATTGACCCGATGATTAACCCTTTTTGTACCCTATATATACAGGAGTCCATTTTGAAACTTAGGCGTATCAGGTTTTTTTTCTTAAAATATTAGTTCGGGAAATGGCTTAACGTTTTGCAAACAGCGTAGGCCCTGATCAGACGCTGCTTTCTGCGGTGTCTGATCTGGGCCTGCACTGTTTGCCAAGGTACCCCTTTAGGGGTTTCTGGTACTGAATGGGTTAAGAGTCAGCGCTCTTAGCCATTAGGACACGGGGACCAGTTACCTTCGGGGTGAACAGTAGACTTAACAAGATACCCAGGTTGCATGTCTGTACAAACTTCGCTGATTATCTTGAAGAATTTTGTAGTTCTGCTCCAAGTTAGAGATCAGACTTATATGCAGCATTGGAATGCTTGCCGCGCAATGTCCCTATATTAACCCTTTTTGTACCAAATGGAATCTTCCTCCTTATATATAGCATGCGTCCATTTCAAAATCTAAGGGTTTCAGGTTATGTTCTCTTCAAAATTAGGAACATGCCCGAACTTTTTGCAAACAGTGTAGGCCCTGATCAGACGCCGCGTTCTGTGCCGTCTGATCTGGGCCTGCACTGTTTGCCACGGTACCCGTTTAAGGGTTTCCAGTCTGAAATGGGTTAATGTACATGTATGAGCAAAATTGAATTGTAAAGGCAAGTAACACAAGCGGGTCTCTGTGACCTACTCTTAAACATTAGATCTCTCACTCGGGCTACATGAGAGCGTAAGTGTAAGCATCAGTGATGTTTAATTACTCGCAGTGTAAGAAAAAGATCAACCAAAATGTAGAGTGAGATCAGCGCCCACACATACATGTACAAGCAGGATCCCCGTTACGTTATACATTGAGTTTGGTTTTTCTCAAGTATTTACTTGAGAAAAAGTTAAGTACTCCCAATATGGTGAACCGAAAGAAATCAACAGTTTTCAATTTATGAAGCGTTTACACAACAGTAAAAAAAGGAACACAGAAAACATTCATCATGTTCATACTACGTTGTAAAGTGCATAAGATGCAAATCATTATGATTCCAACTGGATCAAAATCATACTTTACGATGCATTTCGTCATATGCTTCAAACTTTGTGTACCAAATTTTAATGCATGAAAAAAGTACATGCACATGAACAAATATACATGTAGGTATAGGCAGATTTCGCGGAGAAACATTGAACGACTTCACCTGTACTGATTGGCTTTCTCCGAGAAAAAGCGATGTTCGCGGAGAAATTTCGCGACGTTTCGCGGTGAAATTAACCGCTTTGAAACGCGATTTATTTTTTCTTCTCAGAGACATTTCTCGCTTGTTCTCCGAGAAAAAAAAAGCCTATTACCGCGGAGAAAAACAATATATGGGTTATTACCGGTAGCTGGTCTGTATGTTGCATAGGTGACACCCTACCAATAGCTAAGATCGTTCCGCTCTGACAAACAAGATAGCCAGAACTTCACGTAATGACGTTAAATGGTCTTTCCAAGTTTTGGTAAAGATCCTCATGTCATCGACAAAACTATCAACGTTAGACAGATCGACCAGAATCTTTCTCACCAATCTGAAAAAATGCTGCTCCAAAGTTTACCAAACCGAAGGGCATAGTTTTGATTTGTAACAAATATGTTCTATAAAAGGGTTATTCTTTGGAAGCAAGGAATGCACCACAGAACTGGAAAATATGAAGAGTGCATGTTTCCTGGGCCAGACTAGCTAGTTTCGGCCAACTAGGCCTCATCAGTGACCCTCATATTGGCTGCATGATGCTTCCACGCAGAGCTGAATCTGGCCCTCACACTAGTACTGGTAAACCGCTTAGAGGATCTAAGCCTTCCAGGAACCGCGTGCGAGGTGGACCGTCCATGCTAATAAACCCTATTGGTTTCATTGGGCGACAGGATT
Organism: Lucinisca nassula; assembly: GCA_963580285.1. Taxonomy (NCBI): domain Eukaryota; kingdom Metazoa; phylum Mollusca; class Bivalvia; order Lucinida; family Lucinidae; genus Lucinisca; species Lucinisca nassula. The sequence continues at coordinate 147,693,715 of OY757019.1, read as the reverse complement.
TGAGATGTCATTTCATCTCAATGTCGGGTAAAAGTCCCACAAAATTGGAAGCAACGTCTCCAAAATGACCTTTACAGTGTTGACGGGGACGTTAAACCCCAAATCAAACAAACAAATCAGTGACCCTCAAGTATTTACAAAATTCCACAAGCCTTTAGGAGTTTCAAACGCCGTAAGGGTTTTTGCCTTAGACGTCATTTTCACTTGCCAATAAACCTTCGATAAATTCAATGTACCCAACATTTGTGCCCCGACATTCTATTTATAACCACCTCCATATTTGGCATTGGTTCTGCATCAAACTCCGTCACTTTATTAAGTTTACGGAAGTCAATTCAGAACCGCACCGAACCGTTTTTTTAGGAACATGTACCACAGGGGATGAATATGAAGCATTGCCTAAATCAAACATGTCTTGAATTTCTTTTTCCATTATATCCCGTACTTTATATGCTATGGTATATCCTTTTGACCTCACTGGTTCTGACCTAAGCAGCTTTAGTTCATGTTGTATTTGGTCAGTTTATCCCGGTACACTTGACAGTACGTCGGGGTATTCTTGTATTAACGTGTTTATCTCTTCGCGCTGTTCTGGCGTTAACGTTTCTGGAATACTGACGTCCTTAAATGTCTCGGGTTGCTTTGCCGTCGGAAAAGCGGATTCTTCCAATGAGAACTCGTCAACGTCATAATTTTCAGTTGACGGCACGGACGCTACAGAAAGCAAACAATTGGACGTCGCTTTCTGATGACCCATATATTGCTTCAGCATGTAAGCGTAATAAGTGTTAATTTTGCCGTTGAAGTCAATTTTATAATCCATTCTGTTAACTAGCTCAACTACTTCATAGGGACCTTTCCATTGAAGCAATAACTTATTACTGTCAGTCGGTAGTAACAAGAGTACTTTATCTCTGACGTCAAATTTACGCGTCCTCGCGCCTTTGTCGTAATAAGATTTCTGCTTAATCTGAACTTTCTCTAAATTATCACGCGCTAATTTGCATGTATGCTCGAACCGTTCTCTGAGCTCGATAACGTGCTCGTCGTGTACCTCATCAGCCCATAATTCTATTAATATTGCCAGTGGGCCTCTGACGTATAACAATTCAAAAGGGGAAAATCCTAATAACCCTTGTGGGACTTCATTGATTGCAAATAACAAAGCTGGCAGATATTTATCCCAGTCTTTTGGACGTTCAGCACACATGCGACATAACATCTGCTTTAAGGTAGCAAGGAAACGTTCAATTAACCCGTTACACATCGGATGCCTTGGACTTGTAGTTAACTGCTGAAGAGAAAGCAGTCTGCTGACTTCTTTCATTACCTCAGCAGTGAACTGTGATCCACAATAAGTCAACATTTCGCCAGGGGCGCTAAATATTTTAACAAGCGCTTCTGCGACACGTTTCGTTTCTATACTCGGTTAAGCTATTGCTTCTAGATACCTCGTCGCATAGTCTATCATTGTTAAAAATTTACCGATATTTCCTATCAGATCGAGGCTCAATTGGACCAACTAAATCCACTGCTACCCTTTTGGATGGCGTGTCAATCAATTGCATTTTTCCAGAAGTACCTTTGTGACCCGACCTTACTAAATGGTTCTCTGACAAATATCAAGAGATTTACAAAATCTAGCGACATCTCCGCAAAAAACGGGAAGTAAATTTCAGTTACAATGCTATCCAATGTAATCCTAATGCCTATATGCCCATACAAAAACGTTTCACGAGCCAGTTTTAAAACATTTCCTCGGGAACGCTGAGGAACCACAAGTTGAAAAGAGACTTTGTTGTCCTTTAGAGAACTCAATATCAAACGTTTTTTTCAATAAGTAGAAGTGAAACAAAGATCAGGAATCGATACATTTAGCTTACTCCACCCATCAAAGACACCCAAAAATCAAGTTTCACCTCGGTTTAAACCACGACTCACATGCAAACTTTTTCATGATGTTTTCCAAAGTTGGGTCATCAACCCGAGCTTGCTTAAAATAGAGGTGGAGGCAATGGTCAAGAAGCGATACAATTAACCCACAGCTCCCAGAAACACCAAAGGGAAAGAAACACAAACATGAAGCAACAGACTCCAACGGAAACACCAACAGCAGAAAGCCAAAAGGACAGTTACTTTCCCAAAAAATGGCAAATAGGCTATCCAAAATAAAATAATATAACGACACAAACACCCAAAGACAAACCATAACAAAAATAAACCGCGACAGAAGAATCGCCTTGGAACGGTCAGCGGAAATAAAATCCACTTGGGGACTTAAATCCATTTTACGTGGCCACAATCCTCACCCTTACTTCCGTCGCGATTAAGGCATATAATTTGTTCAGTCCATATGAAGGCCTCCTCACTGATCTGTGCAACATCTCCGTGAACACAAAAATCAAACAACCACAGAGATGAAACAACAGTGAGGACTCGACAGCAAGAAACAACTGAAAAGCTGGAGAAAACGAAAAACAACAGTTAAACTCCGATTGGCCCGACCAGAGACAGAGCATCAGGTACCAACCAACATAAGCCTTTACGTTGGAACCGTCATAGAATCTGAGGCCTGACCCACCGGCGTGCAATTAAAGAGGGGAGTTGTCAACCGTGATTGGGTTACCTATCATGCATGCAGTCTATCGTATAACATTTATGTTGTACCCAATATTTTATATCGAAAAATGATTTTACGAAATTGGGTGCTGAGGTCATTCCGGTTATATATTTTTCTGAAATTATATACTAAGTCGCCATAAAATTCGGGTTCCAATTACGAAAACACGCCTATACAAATACATTGTCATCTTTATCGCCGAAAAAAATGAAAATTTTAAGCTGAAAAATTGTGATATTTTTCTTAATTCTGCTCAGAATATGGATTGTTGGTACTCGTTAGAACCGCCTCATCGATAAAGGATACCTATGTTAAGTAGAAGTAAAACAAAGATCAGGAATTCATACAATTAACTTACTCCATCCATAAAAGACACCAAAGGGAAAGAAATACAAACATTAAGCGACCAGACCATAATGGAAACCTAAACAAAGGAAGGCCATATGGACAGTTACTTTCCCACAAAATGGCCATATGGCCATCCAAAATTAAAAGACACAAGTGATACACACAGTAAGCAACAAACAACAACATAAATAAATCGCCACAGAAGAGCCGCCTTGGAACGGTCAGTGGAAGATTTCCACTGGGGGGCTTAAATCGATTTTACGTGGCAGTTTTACTATATTAAAGTGGGGTTCAAGGGGGTCAAAATAATATAGATGTGTTTTCGTGATGGATAGTCATTGTTGCAGAAGAGATTTAAGTACAATATTGATTTTTGAAATTAAATCAGAATGACGTCTATAAAATTTTGAAAAGGCTTTGCGTAGTTTATGGTACCGATAACCCTGACTAAGAAGTTTAGCTGTTAACAATCTATTACGAGTGTTGAAGTCAGTTAAATGACTACACACTTTGGCAAATCGAATTAATTGCGAAATATAAACACCATAGGATGGCGCACGACAAAAAGGAAAGTTTGCAATCTCAAAATCAAAACCATCGCGTTTATCATATATTTTGCAAGAAACAAACCCATCTACAATAGATAGATGTAAATACAAAAACCGGATCTCGGTAACAGAAGAATTTGCTTCATTTAACTGAAGTTCTGGGGGTAAATTTGACTGGTCAAACCATCGAAATAGGTATTATCAATATTTCATAAATCATTCAAATATCTAGAAGTGGAGCTATACGCTTCAATCAAGCTAAAAGCCTCCTTGTCATCGTTAATGATCTGACCGGGAACCTTAAGTTTTCTGTAAGGCTTCTCAACCTGCCTAATCTGAGACCTAATTACAGTCTCAGCAGAGAAATGAGACATTTCAGGATGTTTTGAACTATCAATGTTACCGATGACCAAATCGAACAACTTAAATCCATACTTAAAGGTTTAGTTTTCACAGTGAAAAAGGACAATCAATGTCAATCATTGCCAAAGGAAACCTTTTTAGTATCCATCAATCAACGTTACATCTGACTCTTTGCCTATTATCTGATCATTTGAAACCAAGCTATCCGAACGACACAACCTGTACACTCAGTATCCCTTAACACAACCACCTTCTTTTTATTGACCAAACCTGGTGCCGTCGATAACCTTGGCTTTAAGAAGTAACAAACAACTTTTCTAGTCTCCTTATTACACCCCTCCCAATCCGAAATAAACGGACCATCAACCTTATCTTCAAAAACACTTCCAATCCCATCACCTTCCCTAGTTACTTCCGCCTGACAAAAACTGACTTGATGCGCGGCGCCACGTGCATAACCACGGAAAATACTCTGCGTATGCTCGCTCATTCTTAATCTGAGTACCTTGAGCATCTCTGCGCGTGTTTAAACTTCCCTTAACGCCACTGTCCCCCCCTCCAGTTGCTCCTACCTCTGCTCTATATAATTCTTTTCTTGTCAGGGTTCTTAAAACATTTAATTGTTCAATGCCCCTTACCGCATATGTTACACATAATATCCGGTTTACCACTCGTTTTGTTTGAGTCAACTTTGTCCTGCTTACCCTGCACTGCGTCTCTATTATCGCGTTGTCCCTTATTAATGCAACTGCATACGCCTCTGCGCGCTTCTGCAAACAAATCTGCCTCTCTAGCTATCCCATCTAAATTTCCAAACTGCTGTGGCTTCAAATGTATATACAATTCAATATTACATAACTCCAGGAACTAATCCCTTGCCATGAAATCACAGTCGGAAAAGATTTTTCTAACTTTGCCACATTTAGCCATTTCTGTAAATAACTTGTCAATTTACTACTGAAATGTATGACTGTTTCCGATTTTCCGATCCTACTTTAACGAAACTTCTTCCTAAATCCGCGATCTGTCATACCAAAATTTTTAAATAGGGCATCCTTTAACCTATCATAATCTGCCGCATCGTCATTTGATAACCTGCCATATACATCAAGTGCGTGCCCTTTAAGTACTGCACCTAAATACGTGACCCAAACGCTCTTATCCTATTTGTTAGCCGTAGCATATTTCTCAAACATAGATAAGTAACTATCCATCTTATATTTACCCTCTTCAAAATAAGGTCACTAAGGATCCCGGGCATGCCCAACCTTTTCATCATTTTGCCTTTCAAATTCTAGCTCGAGCTTTGCTCTCTGCATTTCTAACTGATTCCTTAATTCTTGTTGCTGCATATCAAACCCATAACTTATCCTTTCTAAACGGGCTTCACTTTTGCCTTCCTTTCGCTCTCACTGTGTGCCATTTCAAGCTCCTTATCAACCTTCAACTTAGCTAGTTCAAGTACCTTTCCTTTTCCTTTTCTTCAGACTTTCACCTTTCTAAATCCATCACCTTAGTTATAATTATTGCACACGCGATTTGAAATGTCAAGTACTCTAAGTAAAGGATGACGTTACGTACTAGTAGTCTAATTTGACGTCATAACTTGACGACGTTTGCAGTAAAAGACTACAATCAGCAGTTCCATTAAATTACAAAACTCAGATCATAATACGATACCGTAAAGGTTTCTATTACGCCATACCTAACTTCAAGCCACAGGAAATTTTTAACTTCACTTTATCAGAACCATGTGTGGGTGAGATCAATTAGTATCTAAAGTTTAACTTAGTAGAATGCTGGGCAACACAATTAAGTAGGGTCCACTTAAAAGTTTCGTTACCAAGAAAAAGTGGGGTTTGCCTTCCCTTCCTGCTCAGAAACTTTGAACTTGTCAGTATCCATTTAATTGAATACATGGGTTTTGCACTTCATCAACGCTGAAAGGAAGATTCAAGTTAATCTCCAAGTGTAGGATTTAATGCCATATAAGAGAAGAAAAAAACATGAAGGATGAAATTGTTTAAAACAATTGATGTTTAGAACATCCATGTGCTGTCACACAGTCGGTAACACCCCTTAGAGATCAACCGTCCTATTTTCAAGACACCATATGTTACATGTAGGGTTACGGCGTCCCGCAAACCTAAATGCTGACAAGAAGACCAAGGGTGATCTCTGACAGGTGACGGACAATTGTAGGGCAAGGCACAAGAAAGATGTTATATACAAGACATAAACTATTAACAATAAGTATATACAACACCACCAACACTTAACACTACATTTGTTTCTATAACATTTCACGGCGCTGGGCCGAAGGCAAAACTATGTTTTGTGCTCGGGATTGTGACGTGAAAATTATATAGAAACAAATAACACAAAGCACACGAATAAAAGAAAACGAAACAAACAAAGAAAAAAAAATGGCGGCAAAAAAAAAAAGATATGTCCACTAACCACTGAGCTATCACGCTCCATTTAATTGCATGGAGAGTCATCCATGATGACTGCGTAGGTTTTCATCCTGCAAATCTGGAGTGTATATAACGTACATTAGCTGTGTCTCCTCCTGGGGTTAAGGCGGAATTGAAAGAAAAATTGAAAGAAAGCTATAACCAAACGCAGACCGGCAACCAATACTCCTTCGACCCTTTTATATATCATAACATACCTAACCTGCCGGCCTTAGTAGCTCACTCGGATGCGCGTTTGACCGGTGATCAGGAGGGCGCCGGTTCGATATCTGCCGGGGCCGGCAACATTCTTTCGTGGAAACTGATCATGAAATCTTTTCTACGGTCATTCTCTCCCTTCCGCTGATTCAAGAAGGGCAGTTGTCAGTTTGTGGCAAAAGAATGTGCACTGTACTCGTTAACCGCTTACGTAAAAGCCTGTCCTGGAAAAAATGTGTGGATAGGTAAATTGACCGGCTGAAAAATGACTTAAATAGTGTTGACTTGGCCGATTAACTCCATTACAGACAAACAAGAACATACCTTACTTCAATCCATAAGCACTGAATGCAAATATGGGCGAAATGACCCACCGAATCGGGGCAAAACGACACATGGGCGAATCGACCCAGGTTGAAACGACCTAGGGCGAAATGAACCACGGACGAAACAAATCACAAGCGGAACGACTCAATGGGCGATATGACCTAGTGTACATAGCGTCTATCTGCCTTATTATGTCTATCAGGGCTGTTGGATTTAGGGTTGAATGACTAAAATCAAAAATCAAATGCTCGCACAGCATCACATAATCGAATGCCTGATAGCAACAGATGCAATGGGTAGAATATTTAGAATATACACCCTCTCTCGCTACGTGTGTGCGTGGGAAAGAAGTTAACTTGCCGTTGATGTGTGTCTGTACGCGGGCATGTGAAGAAAGTAGCCCATTTATATGTATCTCCAAAAATGTAAAATGTTACATTCGGTCTACATAGCGTCTATCTGCTTTATTTTGTCTCTCTGGGTCGTTGGATTTAAGGTTGAACGAATAAATTAAAAATCAAAGTCTCGCACAGCATAAAGTTAGTGACACAATAACTCGACATTGTCGTAATAAAATGGCCAGCGGCAATTTGATTTTATCAAGTTTCACCAACCCGTCATATTCATGTTTTCCAGATTTTCTTTTCTAAGCATAATCCCCTGCTTAACGGTTATCGTCATACGAGTTCTTGGGTCGGAACGAAGAAGAAGGTATGCATAAAGAAACACAAGATAGCTCTCACATCAAATTGTAACAATATGAGTTGAAAAATGTCACATTTCTTAAAAAATAACCTACCCTGAGTGGATTGTGTGCAAAAAAAAGTTCGCTAAAATCTAAAAGATACCACCAAATGCACATCGTACGCTTTAAATAGAATAATTTCTATACTCCGTGTTATAGGTTGTATGTTTTCGTGTTGAAAACAAACGATAAAAAAATGGAAAATACGACCACCTTTCGCTTTGCAACCCATGCACGCCGCCATTTTCTTCCAGAAAACTTGCGCTGTATACCCCGGCAAAGCTACGTTAGACCCGGCAATCGTGTAAAGCATTGACCAGTGTGGTTATTTAAAAAAAAACTGTAAGAGCTCGAGCCTTGAAAGCTTAGGAATGGATTGGTTGTGAGTAGAAGCTAATCTGATTAACTTTTTAATAAATTCTGAAAAAATGGATGAAATCATGTTCCTCCGATATGGCCCTTTGAAAATTTTGGCATTCAGGGGAAAGTATATTGACGAGGGCATAGTGTTTTACAAACATCTTTTCTAAATTGGGTACTAAAATTGCCGATTGCAGTATAAACCCGCAAAACCGATAATTACAATCCGTAACAAAATGCTGTGTATTGGTATGAAATGTAAATATGTAGTTGTACGCCTTCTACTTCCGTGTATGGGGTAGGCTGTGGGTCCTGATTAGATCATTTTCTAAATGAATTTTAATATATTTCCATCTATCTGCATAACTTGCTTACAAACGCTTGAATGCAAAATTTAAATACCAGCGTCCCTGGACCACATTATTCGGGTACAAATACATTGCAGATCAGTACAACACGTCGTACCTTGTAGGGAATAGGAATATGCGTTGTATAGCTTTTACATTTTCCTTCATTAAGTGCATTGCTCCCGCCCTTCGGGCCTGAAGAAATAAATTCGACTGTATGGTGCTGTCGTGTAGAGCTGAAACCGACCGAGCTTTTGAGAACTGGTAAACATTTTCTTGGACAGTAGGTCTTGAGATGTCTTTTCATCTCAATGTTAAAAGGTAACGAAATCGGAAGTAACCTCTCCAAAATTACCTAAATTGTGTTGACGGGGGCGTCCAATTTCAACACATACAAACCTAAACGTGGTCACACTGCGACGACGTTAGATATGGGGTATATGTAAATAACATGCGAGGTATTTGTATATAAAAGTTGTATGATATATTTACTTTCGTTTTCATTTCCCTTCGTTACATAACCAATGTAATGAGTTGCTGTGAAAGGACCTTAATAGTTTAATATTTCGCACCGTAACGCTTGTTACGCATGAAAAAACCAATACATATGTTACATGTTTTCATATTTCTGTATTTTGCATTGCAACGCCTGTAACTCATGTAATGAATGGAAAATCATTAGCAGAAAAAAATATTTCCTCAATGCATGTTTAGTTATTTCAATCATATTTACCCGTACTATGGATTTTATAAATATTTTGTATATATATATATATATGAAGGCAAAAATTTAAACAAGAAGAATAGTGTCTAATAGCCGGGCATTTATCGTGTAATCTTCATATTTACAGGAATTCCGACCAAGCCAATTCTATCTTCTGGCGCTGTACCAGCGACAGGCGGAGAAATGACATTCACATGTTCCAGTACCTCAACTACTGTTCCGGCTGACCATGGCCTGAATTTGACGTATAGTTGGTCTGTAAACAAACATTCAAATCCGTCCGGAAACAGGTTTATATACAATGGCAACAACCTGACCATTTCTAACATTCAGATGGCTGAAAAAGATAATCCTGTGTCATGCACAGCAAGAGAGAATGTAAATGGTGGATTCATATCTGATAAGAGCAACTTGCTGAAAATAGATGTTGCATGTAAGTAATTTTGGATAGTGCATAACCATAGGAAAAAGTAGTAAATTGTTTAGTAAATTTAAAAGACTAGGTCTCATATGATGTAAACATTAAAAGGGAATTATTATCTTGTATTCACTTAACTGTACAAATGCATGGATGCCAAGCTGAGATAGCCACTCTTTACCTTAAATAGTTGTCCTTAAAATACGCAAAATTATATATCACATACCATTTAATAACTACGAAACTTGTACAATCGTTTCCATGCGATGTCATTAAAAGTTCTGATGTAACTGGGTTGAACACACCATTTTATTCAAACTTGAAGTGAAGGCAATGATCAGTAATCGTAACAGTCAACCAAAAAACCTCCCATCAGAGACACCAAAGGGAAAATCACAAACAGCTTCGGTATCAGAAGAATTTGCTTTATTTAACTGAAGTAGTTGGGGGGGGGGGGGGGGTGGAATTTGACTGATGAAACCATCGATATAGTTATTTTTAATATTTAATAAATCATCCAAGTATCTAGAAGTCGAGCTAAAGACTTCATTCATTTCAGACTGGTTTTTATCGGAAAAGAACAACATGAAACTAGAAGTGGAGGCACTGATCAGGAATCGACTAATTAACCCAAAGCTCCCATCAGAGACACCAAAGGAAGAGAAAAATAAACATGAAACAACCAGGCCTAATGGAAACAACAATAGCGGATAGCCAAAAGAACAGTTACTTTCCCACAAAATGACCAATTGGCTATCCAAAACAAAATAATATAAGCGATAGAAACACTCAAAGACAAACCATAACAAAAATAAACCGCGACAGAAGAACCACCTTGGAATGGTCAGTAAATCGAATTCCACTAGGGGCTTAAATCGATCTACGTGGCCACAATCCTCGCCCTTACTTTCTTCTCGATGTAGACAAACAATGTAATCAGTCCGCATCAGGCCCGAGCCACCAGAGTGAAATTTGCATTTTTTTCGCCATGGTATGAGGATGTGCATGTAGTTTGGATATAATTCTCAGATCAATATTTGTCACTTTTCAACATTGTGAACTTAGTCATTTTAACCTTCAAGGGATATACAGTAGGCATCTCTTGTCGTCGCAACTCCTCTTACAGTTTTATACCAATCATTTTAAACTTTGTTTGTGTTGTTTTCTATGGTATGAGGATGTGCCTGTGGTTTGGACATAATTCTCGTATCAATTTTTGTCACCTTTTCCACAGCGTGAGCTTAGTCATTTTTAACCCTCAATTGATATAGAGTAGGTATCTCTTGCCATCGCAACTCCTGTTAGAGTTTTATACCAATCATTTTGAAACTGGTATGAGGATGTACATGTGGATATAAATCCTGGATGATTTTTTTTTTCACTTTTTCCACATTGTGAACTTAATCACAGTGTGAACTACATCATAGTGTAGTTTGTATTTCCTTGTCCTTTGGAATCATTGATTCCATTGTGGAATTTGGAAAATATTTGAGGGTCACTGATTAGGCCTTATTGGCCGAAACTAGCTAGTCTGACCCAGAAAACATGTACACGCCATATTTGCCAGTTGCGTGGTGTATTCCTTGCTTCCTAAGGATAACCCTTTTATAGAACATATTAGTCATTTTAATCATCAATTGACAGACAGCAGGTGCCTCTTGTCATCGCAACTCCTCGTACAGTTTTATAAAAATTATTTCCAAACTTCACATAAGTTTACTAAATGGTATGAAAATGTGCATGTGGTTTGGATATAAAACTATAATCGTTTTTGTCATTTTAACCTACAATGGATAGGCAGTAGGCACGTCTTGTTATCGCAACTCCTCTTAACAGTCCTCTAGCTTATTACAGCATGCTCTGGTAATGTTTTGAAGCTGCTGGCAGAACCTTATCGTGTTAAAAATCACACACACTCATGAGTGGCTTATCTAACACCCATTTTACATGCAGCAAGCACTGTAGCTAAATATTTTATGTTTCATTTAAGTGGCAGTTTCAACCTTGGATTTTCATCTATGATTCTGAGATCCTTACGTTTCTTTGCTACCTACACGCTTGAATAATATTTAAAAAAGAAAGAAAATGAAAATACCGGTAGTTGTTGCTGTGAATAGAAGATTTTTGGGGTTTTGTGGTCTTTACGCCCTTTCAAGATTATTTCACTTATATCAAGCCGATTGTGAAAACATGAGTACCCGGTGAAAAGCACTTGACGTTCCGTTGCAGAACTTGGCATCTCACATATGTTCCGAGCCAGGCTCGAACCACAGCTTGGTAAATTAACATGATTAAGAGTCAGCGCTCTTATCCACTAGTGGCCCGTTAAATAAATCTCGAATATCCCGATATCTCAGTGGTAGAGTGTCAGCGTCGGGATCGAGAGGTCGCAGTTAGATGCCCGGTCGCGTCATATCAAAGTACTAGGCTCTGTCTTGGCTACGCTGGTATTATCAATGTAGTCATAGGAAGATAAATAAGGGCAGGTAAAGTAGAAGTAAAACAAAGATCAGGAATTGATACAATTAACTAACTCCACCCATGAAAGACACCAAAGGGAAAGAAATACAAACATTAAGCGACCAGACCATAATGGAAACCTAAACAAAGGAAGGCCGTAAGGACAGTTACTTTCCCACAAAATGGCCATATGGCCATCCAAAACCAAAAGACACAAGTGATACACACAGTTAGTAACAAACAACAACATAAATAAATCGCCACAGAAGAGCCGCCTTGGAACGGTCAGTGGAAAGATTTCCACTGGGGGGCTTAAATCGATTTTACGTGGCCCCAAACCTCGCCCTTACTTCCGTCGCGATTTAGACAAATAATTTGTTCAGTCCGCATGAAGGCCTCCTAACTCATCAGTGCAACATCTCCGTGAACACAAAAATCAAAGAACCACATAGGTGAGACAACGGTGAGGACTCGACAGCAAGAAACCACTGAAATGCTGGAGCAAATGAAAACCAACAGTTAGACTCCGATGAGCCCGACCAGAGACAGAGCATCAGGCACCAACCAACATTATCTCTCTAATTTTCAATAAGCCTTTACGTTGGAGCCGTCATAGAATCTGAGGCATGACCCACCGCGTGCAATTAAAGAGGGAAGCAAAATTGCCAACCGTGATTGGGTTAACTACCATGCATGCAGTAAGTATTTTTAATTGTTTGGGGATATGAAACCATTCACTATGCCGTCTGTTAATTTTATCGTAAAGTTAATGATTACGCCACCAAGCCACATTTTATACACAGGAAATTGGGTCACTTGCATCTGACTTTTTCAGTTAATGTATTCATTTCTTCTATTTTATTCTAATAAACACCTAGCCAAGCCCACCTTCAGATAAGGAAAAGTGCGTTCACAGTCATCTGACAGCGGCTGTTGTATTGGAGTTAACGCCTAACAACAAAACTTCTGGCATATAAGGGTGGTTAGTTAACCTTACCACACTGTTCCTGGACAGGAATTAACCTTCTAAGCGGTTAACCAGTTAACACGTACTTAGTGACATATGTTACCCAGTAATTTACAACTGCCTTTTACGCAAGAGTATGTATTGAAGTGTCCCTCAAGGACTTCAACATACCAACAGAGTCGTAGGAACAAATTGCACAGGACAGAGCAAAGTTGCGAGGCCTCATCAAAAGAGGTGCTGGTGAATATGAGGCAAAAAGAATCAGCTGAGTACAAACGGTCACATGGCAAAGCCAGAGCTGAGGTATCACAAACAGAGCTGTCTTCCTCTAACCGCTGTTGCTCTATCTGCAACAGACAGTTCAGAGCTAGAATTGGTCTCACCAGCCACCTCAGGACACACAAACAGTAACATTTCACAAATGTGATTAAGACTGGCCATTGACAGTAATGACAGACAAACTATTACTATTAAAGTACCCCTCCACCCCACCCACTCCTCCGCAGTAAAGCAAAAAAAAAAAAAAAAAAAAAAAAAAACAATAATAAAAATACAAAAGTAGAAATCGATTTTCCGAATACAGCAGCGAATTGAAAAAATAACATGTTATACAGAGGCGTCGCTAGACATGATGGTTAATTTCATATCACCAGAACAATCAATTTTCAAATGAAAATTAGTGATCATTTTCTGACCCAGTGCTGTATAGTTATTACAAGTATGGTGTTAAAGGAGTCTTGGTGGGAACAGAAAGGGCCAGTCCGTTTCTTCCCCACCCTATGTGAGTGTTGTAGAGTTAAAATTAAAAAGAAAAACGACCAGGAACTGATACAATCAGATACCAAATTCGTCTCACAATATCATTAGGGAAAGAAATCGAAACATGGAGTGACGACAGTAAACAAACCGGACAACAGGTAAACCGATCAGCAGCTCTTTCCTTAACAGGTGGTGACTCGGATTATCCAAACCTGACAAAAAGGAGCAATATACATAATGGGGGAAATAATCCGACTCACAAATATGACGAACATTAACCAATTTTGTACCAGAAACCCCTAAACGGGTACTCTGTTAGACAGTGCAGGCCCAGATCAGACGCCGCAGATCAGTGCTTGCACTGTTTGCAAAAAGTTTAACCATTTTCTAAAAAAAAATTGAAGAAAACGCAAACTTACACCCGTAATGTTTGCTATGTCTAAGGAGGAAGATTTCATTGGCACAAAAAGGGTTAAACTGGACTGAAAATGAACAACCAAAAAATGGGGCCGGCCTCGGTGGCTCAGTCGGATGCGCGTCTGACTGGTGATCAGGAGGATGCGGGTTCGAGTCCAACCGGAGTCGGCAACATTATTTCGTGGAGATTGATCGTGAAATCTTTTCTACGGTAATTCTCTCCCTTCCGCTAATTCAAGAAGGGCAGTTGTCAGTTTCTGGCGAGAGAATGTGCACTGTACTGGTTAACCGCCTACGTATAAGCCTGCCCAGGAAAAGTGTGGATAGGTAAACTGATCAGCTCAAAAATGACCTAAACTAGTGTTGACTGGGCCGTTAAACTCAAAAACAAACAAACAAAACCAAAAAATGGGGAAGAACTAGAATCGTCAAAGTAACAACATATATGATTACGCAAAGACTCAAACCACCAAAACAAAACACGAAGGAGCCACAGTAAAACATCGACTTGGAATAGTCAGTAAAATTACTGATTGGTTAAAGCTAATTACCTTTACGGGATCCCAACCCTCACCCTCACTTTCAGTGTGGTTCGACCAAGTATTTGTTTGGTCGGCATGAAGGTTTTCTAACTCATCAGTGAATCAACTCGGTAAACAAAGAAATCAAAATTAACAAGGATGAAGACTCGACAGTAAAACGCATTGAGCCATCCGATGCAATGCCACAGGAACACTGGGGCCAAAGAAAACCAACAGTTGAACCCCTTTGGACCAAACAACAGACTTAAATGTCTGTTATGCAGTTGTTGAGGCCGTTAAACGACTTCCCGTACATCAATGTGTTTAGCCTTTATTAACGTAATCTAATGGATTGACCACAATCTTTAAGGATTAATATATGTTTAGCGAAAGTGAGGGTGAGGGTCGGATCCTGTAAAGTTAACTTAAACCCACCAGTAATTCTGACTGACCGTTCCAAGTCGGTGCTTTTGCTATGGTTCCTTCATGTTTGTTTTGGTTGTTCTGATTCTTTCCTTAATCATATATGTTGTTACGTTGATTATTCTGATTCTTTCCTTTTGGGTTTTTTTTTATTTTTAGTTACGTTTGTCCTTCCAGTTTAATGTTTGTCATGTCGATGATTCTGATTATTTCCCCCATTATGTATATTGCGCCTTTTTAGTTAGGTTCAGATATTCTGAATCACCACCTGTTTGGGAAAGAGCTGCGTCCAAACACAGCCCAAACCATCCAGTATTGTGTTAAACAGTATACGGTAGGGAAGAACTCGGCGGGCCTGTTTCCCCACCCTTAATGAGTGTTGTATAGTTAGGTAAGTACATTAAGGTGTTAAAGGAGTCTAGGGTGTGGAAGAACTGGACCGGCACACTTCTTTCCCACCACTGGTGATAGTTATACAGTTAAGTCCAGTGTGGTGTTAAAGGTGTCTTTAGCTGGGAAGAACTGAGCTGGCATGTTTCTTCCCTACCCTTGGTGGGTGTTGTACAGTTAAGTCCGGCATAGTGTTAAAAGAGTCTTTGGTGGGGAAGAAATGGGCCGGCCCAGCTCTTCCCCTCTCGTATTCCTAACCTGTGTATCTGGTTTTGTCTTCCCCGTTGAGTATTTTCACATAAGCAGAATTAATTTAAAAGCCTGCCAGAATGGGGAGTACTTGATAGGCTAAGTCTTACCTGCCCCAGGGTGTTAATGCATTGACTATTGAGTGATTTATTTAATTCTGTTATTCTGACCAAGTTGTTGCTTTCATATCAAAAGAACAACAGAACTATTAGTTAAAGGAAATATCTGGGATGGGGAAGTGTTCTTACCCAGAGAAGAAATGGGCTGGCCAAATTCTTACCCACCCCCACTTTCCAAATTTTATTTATACTTGAATACAAAAGAGTTGTTGCTTATTGTCTCTGTTCAGTTAGTATCAATTTATATCACGAAAAGCAAAGGAAATTTATCATAGAGACTTAAATCAGGATGCATACTTGATTTGATACCCATGTATTGTATGGCAATGAGCAAATTTTGCCGTTCCAGAAGACTCCTTAATTTATTCAGAATGTTTTTTTCTCTCAATTTTATCAAATTGAAAAGCATAAAAATAACTCGGTTGCAATGGTTCTAAAACATTCAGGTGGGGAAGAAACGGACTTGGAGGGAAGGCGGGGGGAAGAATGTTTATATACACAAACACTATAATTTAGCTGATCACTTTATTATGACTTCATGTTGTCAGGTATCTCAATCCTCTCTCTCACATAACGTCATGGTAACCTTTATGACGTCATGACGTCACATGACGTTACTTGTTGTTATTTCCTTATGAAGAGTCCAGTAATTATATAAAAGAGTTATCTAACATGATCAGATCAGTAATACATTGAAATTAACATTAATTATACTTTTCTGTTGTGACTGTTCTTTGTGTTTATCTGAGTTTTTTCAAATTTAAAACAAAAATGGGAAATAAAGGAAAATTGCTTAAATGAAACAAAATAAAGAGCAGAAAAAAATAAAAAATGATATTTGAAAATAATCACACGCTGTTTTGTAACTTTGGTCTATGCTATTAAACAAAATCCTCTGGCAACCTTCCATCTTTCAGTGCATTTAGAAGCTTATACCCTGCAGCTCCACGTTTTGTCATACAATCTGCTAAGTGTATATTACCAGGGCACCACTTGATTTCATTAACTTCAGTTCTTGTCAGAGATTCACTTATTGCAGCAATGTCAACTCTCAAGCGCTTGTCATCTACTAGTTTTGTTGAATTTACAGCCTCTATTACGCTCTTATTATCAACATATGCTATAATTGGAATTGAATTGTGAGGTAGTCCTATTATATTCTCAAGCATTTTTCTATAGTAAAAACTACTTTCAAGTCCTTCTTGTAAACTCAGTGTTTCTGCGGCTATTGTGGATCGTACAGCTCTCTTAATTTTGTTTGCATGCCAAGACAGTGGGCAACATTTTCCTTGGCGATCTACTAGCCAGATTATATGACCTCCTGTACTCCCAGTACCATCATTTATATTACATAAGGAAGCATCAGTAAAGACAACAACCTTCCAGTCATTCACATCTGTGCTTAATGTTGGGAATAAAATCATTGAATTCACATCCTTTAGCCTGTTTACTGCCTTTATAGCTCTAGATAGGTCACTTACATTACCTTGTTTGAGTTTAGTACTAAGATCTATCAGCTCAAAAGCCAAGTCCGGTCTGGACCCTTGAACAACCCAGTTAACTTGACCTATTAACTGCCTGTATTCAGTTTGTTCATCCAAAGTCAAAATACCATGTTTGTTTAAAGCACGTTTTGGATCAATTGCTTTGTTTTTAATATTTGATACATATCTAGATTGATCTAAGACAATGCCATTTCTGTCCTGAGTGATTCTGAAACCAATGTAATTAAAGTTTCTCTCCTCTACTTTCCCTGCCAAAAACCTTTTCCTCATTTTGTTCATTATGCTTTCAAAATACTCATCACCTGCATGAAGAAAATCATCAACATGGCAGCATACTATTCCACTTAGTTTGTCTCCTTTGTGCAAATAGAACATGGCTGGGTCCATTTCAGATATTTTACACCCTAACTTCAGTAATTCCTCCTTTACACTTACATAAAACTGTCTGGCTCCATCCTTAAGCCCATAAAGCCCATGTTTAAGCTTCCACACTACCCCCTCATCAGTTTCAGACTCTTTAGGGGGTTTAATGTAAACATCACGTCTTAGCTCTTTGCCCTGAAGGAATGCAGATCTTATATCAGTTGTTTTTACAGTCCAATTTTTACATGATACTATGGCCAGAAAAATTCTCATTGTACCCTTACCTACTGTTGGACTGTCTCTCCGCATCATAAATTCTTCTTCGAAACCTCTTACCACCAACCTTGCCTTTGTCTGTTCATCTTTATTTGTTATTACCCACCTTGTTGAAAGGGTATATTGATCACAATTTTTCACCTCTTCATATGTGTTGAATTGCTTTAATTTCTGTAATTCTGCTTGTTTTGCTGCAGTAGTCGCTGTATAATCCTGCTCTTGTTTCAAAACTAGATTTACAATGGCATTTTCAGTTATCAGCTCCCATTGTACTTCATCCAGATTTACACTTTTCCTTTCTTCACTGGCATCTTCCCTGATGTTATACCAGTTCTTATTTCTTCCTGTTGCTTTACCTGCTCTTCCTATTACTGTGGCCTTTATCCATCCATCAGTATCATTTAATTTGTATTGTATAATGTCATTTATTTTAAGCTTTTGTCTACCATTTTGGATAGCCTTTACATTGTTCTCTATGTTTCTTGCTACTGTTGCTGGTATATTTTGGATATTCTGTGTATTGTCTACATTTGGTTCTATTGCTGCCGGTATTTCTTCTGAAATACCTGGTCCTGAAACAGTGTTTTCTTCCTCATTGTGTTTCCTGCCTTGGTCAACATTGGCTTCATCCTCATCTTCTGTCGAGTAACTGTTCACCTTTTGTAGTCTGTTTGGTGAGACCCTAACAAATATGCCCCCATGTCTTACAAAAACAACCTTCCCGTCTTGAAAAACAACCTTGCCTGGTCCAAGCCAACGCTCTTTTCCTTCCCGTTTGTAAAAAACCCTGTCCCCATTTTCAAATATTTGCTCAGAGGCTCTAACTTTGTTTCTAAGGGCTCTTCTTATCCTTGCATCAGCTTCTGTTTGAATAAATATTTTACGAGCAGCATGGAGAGCATTTAAATGTTTTGCAAATACCTCACTGCTAGTTGTTCCCTCTAATGCTGGCAGATTGTCATTCATTATATTTGGCAGGCTGGGATTTTCTCCAAAGACAAGCTGATGACTACTGTAGCCATTCCACATTTGTAGTGAATTTCTTGCCATGTTTTTTCAAGAGAGCAATGTCTGAGAATTAGTCTTACCACACCCAGCCTCCAGTTTGACCAGCATCATATCTGTGATGGCATGTACCCTTTCACACAACCCATTTTGAAAGGGGCTTTCTCCCGCTGTGGTGCATAGTTGTATATTCAATATAGATGTTATTTCTCGCATTTCATCAGCGCTAAATTCTCCCCCGTTGTCAGTCATTAATGCTCCCATAACCCCAAATTTCCCAATCCAGTGTGTCATTAACGTGTCTATTACATTGCTTGGTTTCTTTCTGTCAATGAATACAGACAATGTGTATCTTGACCACATGTCAATTATATGTAATATCCAACGGCTATTCCATTGTTTAAGATACATAGCTACTTTTTCATTGAATTTCGTAGCCAGAGGCATACCTACTATTGGTCTGGATGGTGTCTTAGCGTATCTCTTGCAAAGTTCACATTTCTCCTCTATCTGTATCATATTTTCTTCGTACTCTTCCTGCCATACACCAGCATCCTTCAATAAGGCTATTAGCCTTTTCTTTGATGGATGTGCAAACTGTCTGTGTAACTTTAATAATGTTTTGTATCTCTCCTGTTTGTTCAACTCTTGAAGCTTTACAGCACAAACAGTCTCGACTGAAACCTCTTCTGTTTTGTCTATAGGAATGCAATAATGACCTGAAGTTGTCAAATTTAATGCTACTCCTTTCCCCATTATTGTGGCAGTATCATACTCCAAGTCCATTTTTATAGCTGCTTTCTTCATGGCTTTTCTGGAAAGAAGTAGAGGAATGTCGGACTCTACAACATCAGTCTTTATGGTTACCTCTTTTCCAGCAATCACTGAAGGTAAGCTATATTCACACTTTGATTTTAAACATGTCCCCCCTCCAAACTTGAAAACTCGCTGGCTATCTTTCTGTTTGATCTTGATTCTATCTCTGTTATCCAATGATTGAATATAATTGTTTACCCATTTATCTCCGCAAACAGTGCTACTACATGCACTGTCTAACACTGCACAATTGCGAGCATCAATTCCCAGTCGTTGAACCTCCTCATTGTTATAGCCTGTAAATAATTCAGCATGTTCTTCTTCTGCTATATTAATTTTCGCCATGTTTTTCCAACTGTCTGGGCATGCATTTAGCAAGTGACGATATGATCCACAGGACTTACAGGTTAGTGTACGGCCATCTGGCCCTACAGGATTGATATTCTTCTTATTTCTATCGCTTGGTTGGCTGATCCGAGATCCTGATTCAGTATGCTGGTATCCTCCTCTTACTCCTTGTTTCCTATACGCTGTACGGTGAAATTCTTGAACTCCTGTTCCCCTCGCTGGTCGCCACCGCCTCCATGTTTCTTCTTTGTCTCCCACACCCTGCTTACCTTGTTGTTTCCTCTTGATATAACCAGAAGCAAGCAAGGCCTCATTGCTATCAGCTATAAAAGAAGGTTCCAGCTTTATATTTGCACTGCTGGAGCTGCTGGATCCACTGTCACCCTTAAATTTCTTCAGAGACTTCTTTGCCTCATCATAAAATGTGTTCTTGTTATCATAATTCATGCCTGTTAAAACAAGTAGTTTTTCCTCTTTTGTAATATTAGCTTTACGAAGCAGTTTGAAGGCTAATATTTCTGGTGGCAAAGGCATATTTTTCTTTTCTTTTCTTGTATTTTGAGTCAAATACAGCTATATATTCGGTAATAGATTGTCCTTGAGATCTATAAAAGTCATCAAATTCTCCAAACTTTTCTAAACTATCGGTCAAATCATCCTTAGCTAGGTGTTTGTCTAAAAAGGTTTAATAATACAGTTAACCCATCTTCACTTTTTAAATCATGTAACGGGATTTGATCAAACACTTTTTCCCTGATTTGGGTTTCATCATCTTCAGGTAGGGTCAGTGCTATGGCTTTACCTTGCTTGTCCTCCTTTAAGTCTGTAATTTCTTTCCATGCTAAGAGTTCTTGTCTGAATCTTTCATAGTTCTTCGCCTTATTCAATATTTGTGGGTTAATCCTAGTTGCCATGTTGTTTCCTATTCAGTCTTCAAATGTAGCTAAACACAAGTTTTCTTCTCTCCAACACTGTCCCAGAGTCTTGTTCCACACCTGAGGATTGTTCCTCTCGCTCTGCTACCACTTGTTTATATACACAAACACTATAATTTAGCTGATCACTTTATTATGACTTCATGTTGTCAGGTATCTCAATCCTCTCTCTCACATAACGTCATGGTAACCTTTATGACGTCATGACGTCACATGACGTTACTTGTTGTTATTTCCTTATGAAGAGTCCAGTAATTATATAAAAGAGTTATCTAACATGATCAGATCAGTAATACATTGAAATTGAATGACTCCCTGGGAAGATCCGGGCCGGCAGAAGAAACTGACGGTTACACCGATTTCGAATTTATGAAGAACCAAACCAAAAAAGATGAAAAAAGCTGGATTTTTTTTTTTACAAAGGACCATAACTCTAACTATATAGTATGTAGAGTAACATTACTGGCCACAAAATTCTGTATTCTAGCTGTGTTCATATAGTTTGAAGTTGATGCGCTCAACGGTATCGTCCCCACCCATCTTGGCTTCTAGAAATATATTGGGCTGCATGGTGCTTCCACGTAGAGCTTAAACTGACCACACATGAGTACTGGTATACCACTTAGAAGTACTAAGCCTTCCCATGCAAAGTGTTGAGAGACATACCGTACAATTGACGGCAGGGTTTGAGATGATTTTTCATCTCAATGTCGGCTAAAAGCCCCACAACATTTGAAGCAAACAAAATGTAACGGTATGGAAGTTATTAAGAAAATCATGAATAAGTGAGTGTACGGATGGATGGATGGATGGATGGACGTATGGACGGACGTTCTGACGGATGGATATACAGACATGGTGATCACTCTAGGGCATCCTCAAAAAAGTTTGTGGGGTCCTAATAGAGACTTATTTTTTTTAGAAAAATCCACAAACTTTCAATCCCCCAACCCAAGGATACTACGAATATAATTGACATCAGAGGAGATGCCGTTTGAGAGTGTTAAGACCGGGAAACAGACGACATATGCCAGAGTGCGACAGACAACTGCCTATCCTATAAGCTCACCGGGAGCTTTCAGCTCTGTTGAGCTTAAAAGTATGTCAAAGGGTCATCTGAAAAATGACTTTTATACACATATGTAATATTACACAGGCCGTAACGTTATCATTCCATTTATGAAATTATTTTTTTTCAGGGAAGATGGGAAAAACAGATTTTAGTATCAGCCGTTTCATCCTAATATAAATTCCAGGTTCTTATAAGGTCAATGAGTATTTGTTCGAGTTGAGGTTTAACATCCGCGTCAATACTATTTAGGACAATTTGAAGACGTTGCTCCCAAGATTGTGGGACATATACACGGCACTGAGATGAAATGACATCTCAACTCTTGCCGCCCAATGAAAACAAAAGTGTTTATATGCATGAACGGTCCGACTCGCATCACTTTACTTGGGCAGCGTAGACCTTCTAATCTGAAGTTTCGAGTCTGATGGTATATTTTTATCATCTCATCATTTCAAGCGAAAAGTTGGCTCATTGAGAATCTTTGAAATCAGGAAAGCTTGCCAACAGTATGCAGTAAACTGCTAAAAAATATAGGTAAACAACACTATATATGTGTTGCTTAGATTGACTGTAAACATTTAAAAGCAGATGAGCAGGCTGATCTGAAAATCTGCTCATAAGGCATTTTCAGCTGCACTGAAGTATATTTATTGCAATATAGGCCCCGTTTCTTTAACAGAGCTGAGACCCTTAAAAATTAAATATTGTCAGCAGGCTTGGGTGAATGATGATATCAACCAGCTGTGTGCCATTACCTTTACTGGTAACCACAGAGTAGTAAGCCGATCGATTGTTACCGCCTTATACCAATCAGTTTGAATTTTTGCATGTGTTTTTCCATGGTATAAAGATGAGCATGTGATTTGGATATAATTTTGGATGAATTTTAACATTACTTTTGGTATATATGAACTTGGTCAAGTTTTTACCTCCGATACATAGACTATGGATATATGAAGAATATTCATTTCTTCTGCCTAAAACACAGTTTATATTTTGGGTGGGGCAGGTGTGTGTGTGAGGTCTGGGGGCAGGTGTGACATCAACTTCGCCGAAGTTGAATCTCTATTTTTTTCTCGTCCGGATTGTGCCCCTTTCAACTCCATTTTCTCCCTTAAAATTTGTTGATAAAATCTTGTCAGCAAAACATCTCAAAACTATACGAGCTAGAGCCTTGAAAGTTGATAAATAGATTGGTGGATATGAGTAGATGACCTGATTAACTTTTGACTCAATCAAGAAAAATCCTTCATCGGTAATGACTCTTTATCACTTTGAATGTTTGAGAATCAAGTTTGCTAGGGTGAAATATATACGGATTTCTGTTGAAAAAAATAGTTGACCTGATTTATTTTTCTTATCTGAATTGTCCCCCAGACCTATTTCCCCTTTGATAAAATAACATAGGAACCTCGTAAGCAAGACTTCTTAAAGGTAGTTGAGCTACAGCCTACTGATTGGGACTGAGGAGGAGATCACCTGATCCAACTTTCAACCACTTTTAAGAAATTGTGTCAGAGTTATGGCGCTTTCTTGCAAATAGGATAACTTAAGAACTATGTTTCCTAGCGTTTTGAATTTTATATATGGTCTTCTCATTGAAACATTGTTGACATGTATTTTTTCTAATCCGAATTATCTTCCCCTTTTACCGTTTTATAAGATGACATGGAACTCTCATTTGCAAAATATTCTAAAAAGTATTTGAGGTAGAGCCTTCTTAATACGTAAACGGATTAGGTCTTCCTTTGCTCCAGCATTTCAGTAGTTTCTTGCTGTCGAGTCCTTACCATTGTTTCATCTCCATGGTTGTTTGATTTTTGTGTTCACAGAGATGCTGCGCTTGTTGGTTGGAAGGCCTTTATGCGAACTAAACAGAATATTATTTGCCTAGGACGCGACAGAGGTGGGGGCGAGGGCTGTGGCCGCGATTTGCATCCCCCCATACCCCCCCCCCCGTGGAGTAAGTTTCACTGACCGTTCCAAAGCGGTTCTTCTGCCGTGGTTTATTCTTGTTATGGCTTGTGTTTGAGCGGGTGTATCGCTTATATTATTTTGCTTTGGATAGCCAATTTGCCATTTTGTGGGAAAGTAAATGTCCTTTCGGCTTTCCGCTAGTGTTGTTTTCAGTAGGGTCTAGTTTGTTTGTATTTCTTTCCCTTGATGTCTCTGTTGGGAGATTTCGGTTAATTGCATCGATTCCTGATCATTGCCTTCATCTGATTAAATTTTAAACTAATTTAATAATATTTTTTGAGTCATCGCCACTTGCCATTTCTGGTCACTTAATTGTGTTTCTGTCTTGTATCATGTTGTTTAAAAATGTTTAAATTGTTGCCTAGAACTTGACAGGCGGATAGGGAATGACTAGCACATGAACAGATTCACAGTTGAAAAAAAACTCTTTGGTTATGGCCTTTGGAAAGTAGGGCATTTAGGGGCAAGTATATGGTTTGGGACATTGTGTTTTACAAATACCATTTCCAGTTTGTTTTTCTAATTGCCCCTTTTAAGAGTCATTGTCCTTTGAGTAAATGTTGATAAAAGTTTGTGAGCAAAATATCCCAAAAGCTATAAGAGCTAGAGCCTTGAAAGTTGATGAATAGATTGATGATGATGAGAAGATGTCCTGATAAACTTTTGACTAATTCTGAAACATACTTCACGAGTTATGACCCTTTGCCACTCTGAGTATCTGTACATTATATGCTTTCTGATGCATAGAATAACTTAGAACCCGTATGCTAGGATTTCGAAACTTCATGTGTGGATTCCTCATGGAAAGTTAGCTGAAACAATTTTTCTTTTGTCATTCAGATTAAGCCCCTTTCACGAGTTAATGTTCTGTGATTTATTTTAGCTCACCGGAGCACGAAGTGCCCAGGGTGAGCTATGTTTATCACCCTATTTCCGTCGTACGTGCGTCGTGCATCGTCAACATTTACCTTTTTCGTCCTCTAAAGGCCACAGTTTTACTTCAATTGTCATGAAACTTTGTTAGAATGTTTGTCTTCATGATATCTAGGCCACGGATATGGATCATATCAGGTCAAAAACTAGGTCACTAGGTCAAATTTCTTTAAAACCTTTTTCACCCTTTAGAAGCGATAACTTTGCTTCAGTCTTCATGAAATTTTACCAGAATGCTTGCCAAGATGATATCAAGATCAAGTTTGAATATCGGTCATGTCAGGAAAACTAGGTCAATAGATCAATTTTTTTAAAACATCTCTTACCCTCTAGAAGACATTACTTTGCTACAATCTTCATGAAAGTTTACCGGAATGTTTGCCGCGATGATATCAAGGCCTATTCAAATATAAGTCATGTCAGGTCTGAAACTAGGTCACTAGGTATTTTTTTTAAGAAAACCTTGTTCATCCTCAAGTTCGAATATCGGTCATGTCAGGTTAAAAAATAGGTCACTAGATCAAACATCTCTCACCCTCTAGAAGATATTTTTTTGCTACAATCTTCATGAAAGTTTACCGGAATGTTTGCCGTGATGATATCAAGGTCATTTCAAATATAAGACATGTCAGGTCTAAAACTAGGTCACTAGGTCATTTTTTAAAAAAATCCTTGTTCACCCGCAAGTTTGAATATCGGTCATGTCAGGTTAAAAACTAGGTCACTATATCAAATTTCTTTAAAACATCTTTCACTCTCTAGAAACCATAATTTTGCTACAAGCTTCATGAAACTTTACCGGAATGTTGGCCGTTATGAAAGCAAGGTCAAGGTCAAATATAGGTCATGTCAGGTCTAAAACTAGGTCACTAGGTCAAATTTCTTTATAAATATGTTCACCTTCTAGAGGCCTAAGTTTTGCTTCAAACTTCATGAAACTTTACCAGCATGTTTGCCTTGATGATATCTGTATTGCGTTTGAATACGGGTCACATCCGATTAAAAACTGGGTTACAAGGTCAAATTGCGTTATAACTTTGACCACCCTCTAGAGGCCACAATTTTGCTTCAATCTCCATGAACCTTTCCCAGAATGTTTGTCTTGATGATACCAATATCAAGTTCAAATATGGGTCATGTCAGGCAAAAAATAGGTCTTTAGGTCTAATTTCTTTAAAACCTTGTTCACCTTCTAGAAGCCATTATGTTCAATCTTCAATAAACTTTACCAGAATGTTTGCCTCATTGATATCCAAGGCGTGTTCAAACATGGATAATGTCAGGTCAAAAACTATGCCACTAGGTCAAAGTTCTTTATAACCTCGTTCACTCTCTAGAGGCATAAGTTTTGCTTCAATCTTCATGAAGCTTTAGCAAATTGTTCGTTTTGATGATATCTAGGTGGAGTTTTAATATGGGTCATGTCGGATAAAAGCTAGGTCACTAGGTCAAATTTTGTCAACACCATGTTAACATTCTCGAGGCCACAATTGTGCTTCAATCTTTATGAAACCGTACCAGAATGTTTGTCTTGGTCATATCAGGGTCAGGTTCGAATATGGATCATGTCAGGTAAGATGCTGCAATGTAGGTCATATGTTAAATACCTTTGAAATCTTGTTAAACTTCTAGAGGCCACAGGTATGATTCAATCTTCATGATACTTAAGCAGAATGTTTGCCATGATGGTAACGGTTCGTGTTCAAATATGGGTCGTACCGGACCAAAAACTAAGTCACTATGTCAAATTGCGTTGAAACCTTGCTCACCCGTATAAAGCCATGATTTGGCTTCAATCTTCTTGAAACTTTACCAGAATGATTGCCCTGAAAACATCTGGAGGAATTTGAATATGGGTCATGTCAGGTCAAAAACTAGGTTACTAGGTCAAATTGCATTAAAACCTTGTTCATCCTCAAGAGGCCATAAATTTGTTTCAATCCTCATGAAATTTTACCAGAATATCTTCATGAAACCTATCTATATGCCGACACTTCTTTATTTCCGAGGAGGACTTTCAGAACCTCACCAGAATGTCAGCCTTGATGATATCTTGGTCGAATTTGAAAATGGGTCATGCCAGTATTATCCAACTTACAGCTCTGGGGCCAAAAATGGTCCCCGCAGAGGCCCACTTGTTTTACATAGACTTATATAGGCAATACCTTCAAAAATCTTCCTGATTGAAACCAGAAAGTCTAGGTCTTTGATATTGGGTTCAACAATTTAGCTAGTCGACCTGTTCCAAGGTTGTTCAAATTATAGCCCTGCGTTCAAAAATGCCCCCCCCCCACCTGAGATTTGGTACAGAGCTTTGTCTAGTTTCTCAAAGCCATTACGAAACCATACATGCCTATTCAAATACATTGAACAGTTTACCACAAAAAATGAAAACTTTCAGATAATAGAATTTGATATTTTAGCTCACCTGACCACGAAATGCTCAAGGTAAGCTATTGTGATCGCTTTGTGTCCGTCGTCCGTCCGTCTGTCCGCACCAACGAAACAACATTTAGGGGGGGCAAAAAAATTGGACAGTTTGACACTTAAGTATATATTCGTGAGTCCAAGGGGCCTTTATTCCGTTATTTTGGTACTTGAGTGGCAAAAATTCGCTCTTAGGTGGCTTGCCGCTTAAGAGAATTTGCCGCTTAAGTAGTCAATATGCCGATGCCTAGCCACTTAAATATCCATTCGTGAGAACGTGCGTCCGTCTGTCCGTCAACAATTTCTTTAAATGACATCTCCTCCTAGGCAAATGACCGGATTTCAAAATCATTTCACAGAAATGTTCCTCTGGTGACCCTCTACCAAAATTGCTAAAATGGTTCTGCTCCGCTGAACAAAATGGTTGCCAGAGCTAAAAATAGAAAAAAAAAACCACCTTTAAACAACATCTCCTTCTAGGCCAATGTCCCAGTTTCACAATAATTTCGCAGAAATGTTCCCTTGGTGACTCTCTACCAAAATTGCTAAAATGGTTCCGCTCTGCTGAACAAAATGGCCGCCACATCTAAAATTAGAAAAACCTTAAAACGATATCTCCTCCTAAGCCAATGGCCGGATTTCAAAATCATTTCACAGAAATGTTCCTCGGGTGACCCTCTACCAAAATTGCTAAAATGGTTCTGCATGGCTGAACAAAATGGCCACCAGAGTTAAAAATAGAAAATAACCTTTAAATCACATCTCCTCCTAGGCCAATTGCCCGATGTCAAAATAATTTCAAAGAGAGGGTCCTTGTCTGACCCTCTACCAAAATTGCTAAAACGGTTTCGTTTTGCAGAACAAAGTGGCCGCCAGAGCTAAAAATAGAAAAAAAAAACTTTTAAACGACATCTTCTCCTAGGCCAATGTTCCGATTTCAAAATAATTTCACAGAAATGTTCCTTGGGTGACCCTCTACCAAAATTGCTAAAATGTTTGTGCTTTGCTGAACAAAATGGCCACTAGATATAAAAATAGAAGAACCTTTAAACGATATCTGCTCCTAAGCCAATGGCCCGGTTTCAAAATCATTTTACAGAAATGTTCCTCGGGTGACCCTCTATCAAAATTGCTAAAATGGTTCTACTCCGCTGAACAAAATGGCCACAAGAGCTTAAAATAGAAAAAAAAACTTTAAACGACATCTCCTCCTAGGCCAATGGCCTGATTTCGAAATAATTTCACAGATACAGTCCTTGGCTGACCCTCTACCAAAATTGCTTAAACGATTTTTATTGAAAAATGAGGGAGACTTGAGCTAATGTACCACTAAATACCCACCGTATCTACAGCTCTATGAACTAAAGATTTGACTGATTGATTGATAATGACACGTCAACCCTTGTGGGTCAGTTTGTGTCCTCTCAGAGAAACGGAGAAAAGAGGTAGGAGAGATAGTAGAGGATATGAAAGTGGGGGACAGAGGAGAAGAGGCAAATGAATGGAAGGAAGTGTATATAGAAACAGAAGAAATAACATGCCCCCCCCCCTGTACCCATACTTGCAGCAAGGACAGTAGGCCTTGTCCAACTGTGAGCCAATATCAGTTGAACACAACAGTGATGCAAGATACACTTATAGAGATTGGAATTCTGAGCCAATGCACAGAAAAGAAGCAAGCTGGCATATAGTATTGGCATGCCTAAATAGTGTTGACATGGATGTAAAGCTCAACACAAACAAACAAATTAACCCTTGCCCTGCTGAGCCTGGATATGCCTTATCTTTCAAGCAAAGTAGATTCTGATCAGATGGCGTTTTGGCTTCTAAAGAAGCCGTCTGATCAAGATTTACACTTACATTCAGTTTGTGAATTTATAGGAATAAATTACATCATTTTAACCCAGTTTGTGCCGAAAACTTAGAATGGTATACTGGCAACTCGGGATTGGCAAACAGTGAAGGACCAGATCAGATGCAGACTTTCGGATGAGTCTTTAAACCGAGGTCCCGTCTCCGTATGACCTTAGCTGTTGGTGGGACGTAAAACTGAAACACTCACTCACCAGATCAGATGCTGCAGATCTTGACGTCTGATCTTGGCCTACATTGTTTGTAAAAGGTTCTGCCATTTTCCATATTAGGGGTTGAGGTTGACAAAACAGTGTAGACCTAGAACAGATGCCACAGAATATGGCCCATGTCTGATCAAATATGTTCTATAAAAGGGTTATCCTTTGGAAGCAAGGAATACACCACAGAAGCAAAAAATATGGAGTGTACATGTTTTCTGGGCCAGATTTGCTAGTTTCGGCCAATTAGGCCTCATCAGTGACCCTCAGATATTTTCAAAATTCCACAATGGAATCAATGATCCCAAAGGGCAAGAATATATAATCTACACTATGATGTACTACTTTGTTACTTACAGTGCAGGAAATTTTGAGTCAGATGCTGCAAAATGTGGCGTCCAATCGGAATTTACACATTTTGCTTACAGTACATATATGTACAAGTAATAAACGAAATGTAAACCGTCTATACCGCAATTCAGGATCATTTTCCTAGCCTGCATTCTGACACGATTGGCCCACCAGTGCTGTCAGTGCTTTGAAATATGCTATTGTTTCCCAAAATAAAACTGACTTCATAACGAACTTAAGTGTTTATGCTCGAAAATCTAATGTCATTATTTCCAAAAACAAAACTTAACGTCATTTATATTCAAATACAAAAACTCCAGTGCAAACTAACACAATTTCATGTTTTCAGAAAATTAGTGTTAGAAGCTTCTATGGTGAAATGGTTAAACTACTTGCCTAATAAACCAAGTTTCATGGGTTCAGTTCCATGCTTCTCCACACTTGAAGCGTTTTTGATGCCGAGAATCCACATCCTTTGAACACAGTGACTGAATTTAAGAAAAATTTAACAAAATCTCCACCTAAGTTCTTAAATGGTTCTGCTACATTGAAAAAATAGCACATAGACAAAAATAAAAAACATCATCAGAAGATAATACAACTTGACTAAGGTGAGCACATTAGGTCCATCATGGACCTCTTGTTTATATATCTGCTTAAAACATAGATTATGCATAATCATTAGAACCACCGTCGCAAGGCAGTTCTAACGAGTACCCACAATCTATGTTTTTGAGCAGAAATAAGAGAAAATTTTATATACCCCTGTGAACCCAAGGTTTACCGTATTAAAGTAAGGGTTTAAGATGGTCAGAATTATATAAGCATGTTTTCGTGATGTCATGGGCTCAAAATATTCATTTCTGTGTCCTATAACATATAGGTAGGGAGCCGGACTGCTTAGCGTTGTAACTGTTGCAAGAATATCTGACTGAGAAGCTAGAGGTTGCATATTTTAGACCCAATCCGGCTACATACATGTACTTCAGTAGTACTAATAATGTAGGTTTTGGCACAGAATTTATTCAGACGCTCCATTCAGCAACACCCAAACATCTACCACCGAGACAAACTCCACTCAGCAATTTAAGCCTCCCAAACCCAAAACAATTCCACCCAACTATCCCCCTCGCGTTCCGAGCACAACCCGGTGGGGCCTGCCCCACCCCCACCCCCACCCCCAAGGTGGGCCAACCGGGCGGTGTGCCCAGCGCAAACCAGCGGGTCCTATCATGTTTACCCCAAAAATTGTGTCTTACGACACCTTTACTGCACAACGCACCCAGTGCGTAAGAGGCCTTTTATTTTGCCCCAGTAAACGTAAATATATTAGAAAAAGCGAAAATTTGTGAAGCGTAAAATAAAACAGTTTCATTTAGATAATACTTTAATATATAGATTCATAAAGGGAAACACAATGCAGGAGTGTACATGGATCAAGATCGGTACAAGTGAAGCTTTTGGGAAGAGATGTCGCGCCTATCCAAGACGTCCCACAAATGTTCTATAGGAGAGCGATCTGGACTATACGGAGGCCAGTGCATCACGTCAACGTTGTTTTGCTGAAGAAACGCCATGCTGAGCCTTGCTACATGCGCCCGAACGTTATCCTGTTGAAACGTAACGCTGTGCTGTCGTACATATGGAACAACTACCGGTCGTAAAGCGACGTCAACGTAACGCTGAGCCGTCAATGATCCATCAATGAAAACCTGGGGCGTTCTATGACCATAAGATATGCCAACCCACACCATCAACCCACCGCCTCCAAATCGATCACGTTCAACCAAACAAT
Source organism: Lucinisca nassula (assembly GCA_963580285.1). Taxonomy (NCBI): domain Eukaryota; kingdom Metazoa; phylum Mollusca; class Bivalvia; order Lucinida; family Lucinidae; genus Lucinisca; species Lucinisca nassula. Next base: position 147,662,060 of record OY757019.1, on the reverse strand, counting down.
TGTCACGATAACGCTCTCCGTCACGCCTATACACACGTTGACGGCCGTCCGCTCTGTACAACAAGTACCTGGACTCGTCAGAAAACATTACGTTACGCCACTGTCGAAGGGGAAACAGGTTTGGCCTATGTTGTGTGTGCCACGCCATTCCAACCTGACGCCGTCGTGGTGATAATGACGTACCAACGTACGGACGACGAGATAGTAAGCCAAACTCTCGAAGGCGATTCTGACAGTATATGCACTTATTCGATTGTTGTGCGTTCCTGGTGTCACCTGAGACGTCTCGACGGCTGTACGGAACCGATTACGAATGTGGGTTAGACGGATGTTTCGGTCCTGTCGCCGTGTCGTGACGCGTGGACGTCCACCTCTGGGCCTGTCATTTGTCGTTCCCGTTTGACGTAGACGTTTGTAAAAGCGAGTTATCGTCGATTTACTCACTTGGAAGTTCCTGGCGATTACAGCCTGAGACGTCCCACGAAGAAGCATTTGGACCGCTACGTTACGTTGATCTTGCGTCAAACGTACCATATTCCGTAGCGAAATTTTACCGGTCTTTTGAAACCTTAACTTCAGGTAACACAATATGCCAATATCTTAAGATAGAACATATCAACATGAGTTAGGCAAACGGCCAAGAACAGACAATAGTCAAAATCTATCATCTGCTTCATTACTAGTCACATATTAATATAGTACTAATATCTGTTGCAAAAATGGGAGACAGATCTTCATAAGTGAGTAGACTTTCTCATGAAGCCCACTGAATAATTGTACTTAATGATTCATATTCATTTGTATTGTACCATATGTATTTTATACAAAGAAATAAACGCTCAAACCAATATGCAAAAATGATGAGGTTACAGTAGACATTTAATGTACTGCACGAGGAAATGTTGAAAACAACGAATTGCCAAGAGGAGCGTTAAACTGTTCAGATATCGCCCAAATGTTTTCTGCATAAGAAAGTTTAAAAAGTATGAAAGTAAATCGCAAAATGATTGTTCAGTCAACCTGATGGTTGCATGAAAATCTTTTGGGTTAAAAAGTTGCATTTCTTTTTCGGTTCAGTATATATGAATCATGGCTACTATGGATGAATTCATAGAGCAAGTTACTGACAGAAATACCTGATAATAATTCGGCTCTCCATCATGTGGTTCAAAACATCTTGGATGGGCCTATCCAAGATTCTGTCAAAGGACGCTTGTTAAAGCCCTTACAGCCTGAAAAATATCGACCTACCCCACCACCACGCAAAAAGAAGGCCGCCAAGAGAAAGGTTATTGAAAAGTAATTGACCCTATCTCCCGTTAGAAAGTCCTGAGATCCGTGAAGGAGTATCAGGATGAGATCCTGGACTTGTTTGCATCTTATGAGCATGGGTCATTGGCGAGTTCTTGTGGGGCTGGCAGATGGACGTGCCTGCCAATAATCCTCATAGTGCAGACCCCAGGACTTTCCTCGAGGGTTTGGTGCCCCATATCAGTAGCAAGCTCGAGGAAGAAATCGAGGGTCTGGGTGGCGTGAAGTTCCAGGTAGCTCTCAAGGTTCAACTTCTGAAGGACAGCCCAGACGGTAGTGAGGAGTACACAACCCCTGTGCTGCGCGACAAACAGGAGGCCCTTCTCCAGACCAGCGAAAGCAAGGGGTGGGGGGTCTCGACAAAACCTTTCCACAGATCCAAGAAACACTCGAAAAGTGGACACAGAGAGGGTCTGGCTGGGTTGTAGATCTGATACAGACCCTTTGTCTGGACATTGCCAGATATCAGCCTCTTCGGGGTGGATCCTACATCCCACTCCCAGCAGCTGTAAGTTCTAAAAAGGCAGCGATCAACGTGAAGAACATGGGTGGGGGCACTGCCTTCGATGGGCGCTCCGAGCGGCTCTAGCAATTCCGCCACCACCACATAACCCACAAAGACCAAGTTGGTATCCTACCAAAGATTGTCTGAACTTTGAAGAGATTGATAACCCCAAGCCCATCATTCAGGTCCGCATAGTGGAGCGGCAGAACAACCTAGCCATCAAGGTAATTGTGGCTGGGACAAGAGCATCACCGTCCCCCGACTCAGCAAGCAGCCACAACGGATAACAAGGATCAGCCTGGTGCTGATTGAAAAGGCCAGTAAATTACACTACACCTGGATCAAGAACCTCAACCACCTCTTATTTGACCAGAGTAAACACCCACAAAAGAAGCACTTCTGTGAGCGTTGTCTTCATGGCTACACGAAAGAAGACCTGCTGGAGGCCCACAAGCTTGAGTGCGAAGACATTGGTCAGACGGCTGTCCGGGTGGAGATGCCAGAAGAGGGTAAGAAAAGCTCACCTTCCAGAACCACCACAAGCAGCAACAAACCCCATTCGTCATCTATACAGACTTTGAGGCTCTCACCACCACGATCGAGGGCCCCGAACGCGATCCTACAAAAAGCAACACCCAACGAACACAACAACATAAGGCTTGCAGCTACTGCTATATCGTGGTGCGGTGTGATGTAACAACAAAGCCGCCTATCGAGTGTCGCGGCCCAAATGCAGCAGAGCACATCTTAAAACCACTCCATGAGGAGGAGCGCGAGATTAAGAGCGTGCTAGCCAACCCTAAAAAAATAAGGATGACACGAAAGGACCGTCGGGCCCATAACAATGGCGCGAATTGCTATATATGCGAAAAACCGCTAGCTGGCGACTCTGTCCGCGACCACTGTCATATCACAGGTAAATATCCAGGGGCAGCCCACAACGCCTGCAACCTTAAGCTAAGGCTAAGCCCAAAGACCACCGTCATTTCCGTGGTGTTCCACAACCTTAGGGGGTACGACTCCCATCTGCTCATGCAGGCTATCTCGAAGGTCGAAGGCAGAGTCTCCTGCATCCCAAACAACACAGAAAAGTACAGCTCCTTCTCTCTCGGGCAGCTCCATTTCATCGATAGCGCCCAGTTCCTGCTAGCTTCCCTTGACAAGCTGATGGCGGCAAACCAACCTGGAGCTTTCCAGATCACGTCCCACTACGAGGCAAACCAGCAGAGGCTCCAGCTTTTGACCCGGAAGGGTGTCTACCCCTACGAGTATATGGACTCCTGGGATCGCTCCGCCGAGACCAAGCTTCCTCCAAAAGAGGCATTCTATAGCAAGCTCACCGTCGGCCACATCAGCGACGACGACAACGCCCACGCGCAGAGAGTATGGGAGATCTGTTGGTGTGGGACCCTGGGGGACTACCACGACCTCTACAATCGCACAGATGTTCTCCTACTGGCAGATCTCTTTTAGGAATTCCGAAAGACCTGCCTGACGCAGTATAGCTTAGACCCAGCACACTACTACACCAGCCCGGGGCTTTCATAGGAGCTCTTCGCAAGAAGACAGGAGTTGAGCTCGAGCTACTCACAGATTATAACCAGCACCTGTTCATCCAGAAGGGGATGCGTGGAGGCATCTCAATGGTCTCAAAGCGCTATGCGAAGGCCAACAATCCTCAGGTTGAGGATTATGACCAAGAAAAGCCTAGTAGCCATATCCACAACCTAGATGCGAACAATCTTTAATAGTTGGGCTATGAGTCAATATCTCCCCACTGAAGGCTTTCGGTGGGTGGATACATCGGAATGCCAGCAGCTCGCAAAAAACAAAAAACATTACAGAACAACCTGCAGATAGCCAAGACGGCTACATCCTGGAGGTGGATTTTTGAGTATCCAACAGAGCTGCACAAGGCACACAACGCCTACCCGCTAGCTCCAGAGCGCATGTTGGTCCAGAAGGAGTGGATGTTGGAGTATCAGCACGACCTTATTACTGGCTCCGCCAGTGGCGTTGGGGTGGCGCCTATCGACGTCGAGAAGCTGGTCCCCAACCTCCGCGACAAGGACCGCTACGTGCTCCACTAGCGGAATCTCCAGATATACATGTCTCTGGGTATGCGTCTGACCAAGATTCATCGCGCCCTCCGGTTTCAGCAGAGCCCCTGAATGGAGCCCTACATCCGGATGAACACTGAGCACCGGAGGAAGGCCACCAGTGACTTTGAGAAGGATCTCTACAAGCTCATGAACAATTCGGTCTTCGGCAACACGATGGAGAACCTCCTTAGGCGTGTCGACGTCAAGCTGGTCCGCGCCAACGAGGAAGATAAACTCCGGCGTCTCACCGCCAGCCCAGCCTTTGCCAGAGCCAACATCCTCGACGATGATCTTGCAGCAGTCCAGATGCATAAGAGCCGTCTAGTGCCCAATCGACCGATTTACGTAGGTATGACCGGCCCCGATAGCTCAGTTGGTAGAGTGTCCGCTCCGGGGAACGGGAGGTCACAGGTTCGATCCCGGGCCGCGACATACCAAAGTCGCTAAAAATGGTACTAGCTGCTCCTTGCTTGGCACTCATATTTACGGGGTAGAGCTAGGACTGGTCGACCCAGTGTCAGGATAATGTGACTGGGTGTGGTATCATGTAATGTGTCTTGGACATGATACATCAGTGAGGCAGCACTATAAAAGTGGGCATTGAGCACCCTTTCGCAACCAGACTGAAAAATTGTTGAAATCGACGTTAAACCCGAATTCACACACACACACACACACACACACACACACACACACACACACACACACACACACACACACACACACACACACACACACAAACAAACGTAGGTATGAGCATTCTGGACCTTTCAAAGACCCTGATGTACGATTTCTATTACAACCGGCTCCAGAGGCAGTACGGAGAACGCTGCCAGCTCCTCTACACAGACACTGACAGCCATCTCCTCGAAATCGAGACAGAGGATGTCTACGAGGACATGGCCATACACCAGGGCCTCTACGACACGTCCGAGTTTCCGAAAGGCCACCCGCTGCACAGCACAGAGAACAAGGAGGTTCTCGGAAAGATGAAGGACGAGTGCGCCGGACGGCCAATGGCCGAATACGTGGGCGTGCGGCCGAAGATGTACTCCATCCTTCAGCCATCTGGAAAGAACATCAAGAAGGCCAAGGGAGTGAGAAAAGCAAATGTCAAGAAGCACATCAGGCAGTTCAAAGAAGCTCTCTTTAAGAAACAAACCTTTCGCCATGGTATGGATGTGCTTAGGTCATAGAGTCATCGCATCTACGGGCAGCATCTCAACAAGGTGTCGCTGTCGCCCTTTGATTCCAAAGGCTGGATCGCAGAAAATGGGGTGGACACACTGGCTTATGGTTACAAAGATGTTACTCAAGAAGAGATGGATGCATTCTTAGAGGAGCTGCTCAGCGCTTGAGAACCCCATCCGGAGGAAGCTGAGTATCCGGTGGCCCAACAAGGAGTTCCTCCCTGACAAAACCACGCGATGGCCCATCATGCAGGTAATACAACACGGGCTCATCGGGCATGTGATTAAATATTGTGATAAAGTTTTTGAAAGATCAGGAAGAAATCTGTTTTGGTCTATAAAAAAATCGAATGAGGTTTTAAATAAATTGAAATCCAGACATTTTCGTGCTTCAAGTCTGTCTACTTACGCTTTTTCCACTCTTTACACTACACTTCCTCATAATCTTATAAAAGAAAAGCTTAATGATTTAATTAAATGGGCTTTTCTCAGAGAAGATTCTCTCTATCTTGCATGTAATGTCAGAAATGCATTTTTCACTTCTAAAGAGCATAAGAATTATACACTTTGGTCATGTCAGAAAGTGTGTGATGCCCTCACCTTTCTACTTGACAATATTTATATTAGATTCGGTACTAAGTTATTTAGACAAATTGTGGGTATTCCGATGGGTACTAATTGCGCACCTCTTGTGGCTGATCTGTTCTTGTATTGTTATGAAAGAGACTTTCCATTGATAACCAATCTGAAACTATTGAAGCTTTTAGCTCCACCTCTAGATATTTAGATGATTTATTAAATATTGATAATACCTATTTCGATGGTTTAATCAGTCAGATTTACCCCTCAGAACTTCAGTTAAATAAAGCAAATTCTTCTGATAATTTATGATAAACGCGATGACTTTGATTTTGAAATTGTAAATTTTCCTTTTTTGGATGGTGATGTTCCTCGTGCGCCATCCTATGGCGTTTATATTTCGCAATTAATTCGATTTGCTAGAGTGTGTAGTCATGTAACTGACTTCAACACTCGTAATAAAATTGTTAACGGCTAAACTCCTTAATCAGGGTTATCGGTACCATAAACTACGCAAAGCCTTTTCAAAATTTTATAGACGCCATTCTGATTTATTCTGATCATTGATTCCATTGTGGAATTTTGAAAATATCTGAGGGTCACTGATGAGGCCTAATTGGCCGGAACTAGCTAGTCTGGCCCAGAAAACATGTACACTCCATACGTTTCAATTCTGTGGTGTGTTCCTTGCTTCCAAAGGATAACCCTTTTATAGAACATATTTATATAGGGAAAACCTTTAAAAATCTTCTTGTCTGAAACCAGAAGGCCGAGGTCTTTGATATTTGTTATGTAGCTTCGTCTAGTGGACCGCTAGCAAGATTGTTCAAATTATAGCCCTTGGGCCAAAAAACAGTCCCAACTGGGGCCTACTGCTTTTACATAGGCTTTTATAGGGAAAATTTTTAAAAATCTTTTTAGCTGAAACCAGAAGGCCCAGGTCTTTGATATTTGGTATGAATCTTCATCTAGTGGACATCTACCAAGATTGTTCAAATTTAAGTCCTGGGGACAAAAAGGGTTACGCCGCGGGGCCAACTAGTTTTACATAGTTAGGAGGCCTTCATGCGGAGTGAACAAATTATTTGTCTAAATCGCGACGGAAGTAAGGGCGAGGATTGTGGCCACGTAAAATCGATTTAAGCCCCCCAGTGGAAATCTTCCACTGACCGTTCCAAGGCGGCTCTTCTGTGGCGATTTATTTATGTTGTTGTTTGTTACTTACTGTGTGTATCACTTGTGTCTTTTGGTTTTGGATGGCCATATGGCCATTTTGTGGGAAAGTAACTGTCCTTATGGCCTTCCTTTGTTTAGGTTTCCATTATGGTCTGGTCGCTTAATGTTTGTATTTCTTTCCCTTTGGTGTCTTTTATGGGTGGAGTAAGTTAATTGTATCAATTCCTGATCTTTGTTTTACTTCTACTTTGGTCACCGAGCGTTCCACCCGGTACACATCAAGATACCACACAGGGTCTGTAGCGCGTCGACGGCCACCTTCCAGCTCGTCGGGTTGGTAAAGGAAGCGAACACAAATTCCCGAAGGTACTTACTGCTCTTTGAGACCAACAGAGCGGCCAGGAACTACAGAGGAGGGCTTTTATGCAACAATCTTGGCCTTGATGGCAATTGAGGGTTTTTTTGCCAGTGAACCTTGTCACTTCACCGTTCAGAGCTGCTACGACGCCAGGCAGCCGAGCCACCCGCTCAGTCGACATTTGATCTGAAGGGAGGCGCATCTCTTGAGCGTATTGGTATCCAAAGAGGCGCTCTGCGAGGGTCCGTTTCCAGCGCTCAACAATACCTTGGTCTCGATGGATGTCAACACAACGGGCCTCGCCTGTAGATGCGAGACAAAGCTTCAGCGACCTCTTTAGCCTCTTTTGTGGCCAGAGGCTCAGGCCTTTCTAATATTTAATCTTCATCATTGTGTCTCAACCCCAAAGTTTTGAAACCGAAGCTGATGACGGACAAGACCCGGCAAACACAGCACATCCCCCTCCGAGCACACACAGACCGACGTAGCTCATGAGACAGGTCAACTGGAGGCATCAGGCAAGAGACGCCCACCCGCGGACTTGTAGGCGTCCCCCGCCGAGCCAACATCAGCAAACATGGCCCACACCTCACGGAAGTCCCGGGCACCAGGAAGGAGATGTCCAAAGCAGCGAGACTTGCAAAATATATAATATTACAAAAAGTGGCAACCAAATCTGCTTAGACACATGTCCCACCTGACAAGTCAGTCTTAGTTTTAGAAAAAATAGAAATTTATACTGCAAAAAAAAAAAAAAAAGATATGATAATAGTTACTTAAATCAGTACTTGAGTACTGACGTCAACACAATGAATATAATGTGAGGCTACATCAACCACGGTAAGGGCGTATTTGTATGTGCGCGTGTTCGCTTTTCGAACACGGTCGTGTGGCAGAAAGAGCAGATCCGCCTGGTGTACTTCGTTTGGCACTGCCCATCAAACTTTGGACGTGGTATGTGCTGTGGGGCAGGGAGGTAGATCTGCCAGATGGCCTGCTTCTTCAACCAAGCCCGGGCCAGATCTTCAGATATCTTGGCTGCGGTCGAGAGCTTTTTGATGGCCACCAGTCCCTTCCAGTAACCTCGGGGGCGGTAGTAAATGTTTGCAAGGCGAGCAGAAATCTTCCTACCTAGCTCCATCGAAATCCGCGAGGTATTCAGGCAGATAGATCAGTCTCAAACAGGCTTCAGCGACCGGCCCAGGAAGCTTTGTGGTGCAGTTGCAGAAAAAACTTTGAAAACTAATACTCACCTCACTACTTAATTAGTCAAAGATTACTTTGTAGGCCACAAAGCCGGTAGCAGCCATCCCCAGGATGATGAAGGCAATCTCGCGTTCTTTCTGGTCGTAACTCGGTTGGTAAAAGTCGGAGAGCCGGAGTTCGGGCCCCAGGCCAGCAAGGTTGACCTTTTTTCCCGATGACCTGCGCATACAGGCGCACCGCGTCATCGACGTCTTTGAAGGTTCAAACGGCGTGCCCCTGGCGGCGAAGTTCCTCAGTGATGATATCAATACGCTCTGTCAGTTTTCGAGACTATTTTGCTTGTGCAGCCTGTAACTGTTCGACTGTTTATCGTGACGCTTGCGCTCTTCGTCGACGCCAGAGCTCTTCAACTTGAGAACAAGTAGTTCGATACCGAAAACGCCAGGGCGTTCACTAGGGCACCGCCAACGAGCATAGCAACAATACTTGCCATTTTATCATCACTTCGTGACGGTTACTTCATGATATCAGCAGGTATAATACCTTGTTTAATCAGCATATCTTTGGTTGCCATGGCGAGAGCGACGTCAACTATGGCCATACCCACATCACGGGGTGTGAAGTCTAGCTTCTCGGGACTACCCCATCGCCATCTTGCCAAGCCGGGCGTATCCCATAGCGATGCCACAGACGACTGCGCTATGGTAGAGCGCATTGACAGGCATTTAACCATCAGTTGTCGGGGTTGTTGTTATTGCTACGCAATAGTTACTCAACGGGCTTCACTCCATATAGAATTGATCTGGCCTGGTCTCTAATTGTTTCACGCCCCGGGGTTTATCCTGTTGTGCAGATAACTTTCTATTCGACTTGTCTTTGTTGTTGTTGCTCCGCAACAACGACGAAGCAGCTTGTCGCCGCGATAGGCTCACATGCTACAGAGCAACTACAGCAATACCACCCGCAAGACGTACCCCGATGATCCATGGGGTCCAGGCTTTTTGTCCTTCTGGAAGATAACCGTGTTGTTCCTGTTGTTGCGTTGTAACATGTTGCATGCAACAACAACATCGTTAGCGGCGCCATCGTTATTCATGATATGGTGTTTTTCTTTGGTTTCCTGAAGCTCCTTGAGCAATCGTTCTTGCTGGGCCTTTCGAGCTGCGGCGCCGGCACGACCGGCTGCAACCTTTTTCGGGTCTTTAGGCTTCGTCACTTTTTGCGTTACTGGCTCCGCCAGTGGCGTCGCAACGTCCACCAGCTGAGTTGCAGCGTCCGGCTGTTGATCCATCATCGTATTCTCCGCCATTATTGTATGATGAATTGATGGGGCAGCAATGTTCAAATCTGGTATGCTTGAGAGTGATCAACGTTGCGTCGAGCGGAGCCAACAACGTGCCGTAGCGGCGATAGAGTTCTATGGCAGCGCCTTGAAGTGCACTACCTAGAAACGGATCGCTTTCAAGATCGCTAATGAGCCCCTGTTGGTCCGGGATCGGGACGAACATCCCGACCAGTCCCGCATACAGCCCGAGAGCTGCGTTCAAAATCGTCTTTGACATGTCTGCCCCTAATCGGGCAGAATAAAGGGCTTAGAATCTCTCGACATCAGAGTCACTCATCTCCTCGACTTGATCGACGGTCAAGGCCTTCCCGTGAGCCACAATTCTGATTTCCTGGCCGACCCTCCTGCTACTGTTCCAGCGAGCCTTTCGCGGTATTCTTGCACCCTGTCATCTTTCCGTGGCTCTGCTCGTTGCTTTGCCTGTTGCTCTGCAACATGCGCCAGTTGCGTGTCTGGTAACGCCGGGTCGTCAAACATCTGGTCTACCAGCTCGTCACAGTCCATTCTTTTGCAACAAGGGAGGGCCTGTTTAAATGGAGTCGCAGGCATGCGCATACATACGCGGCGAACATCTGTAGCACTCGAGAAAGGATAAAAAAGACAACGAAAAGCAGCGCCACATGCACCAAGTGCAGCGATTACGGCCGCTACTGAGCACATCGTTGTTGGATTTGCTTCGCAACAGCTACGCAACTGCTTCGCAATATTTATTACAAGGTAATTATATAATCAGCGGGTTGATCACAACAGAAGCTTAGCGTGTTTCGTCTCGGCTAGCTGCTGCCGCACCAACTCCCGTCCTCGTGCGGGGATTACACGTCATTTCAATGCCGCAGACAGTCTTCGAACGAGTCAGGATCCTTGCAGTGGAACAAACAGACCCAGTGCGTCTGCTCGCGTAAGTCTTTCAAACGGAGTTGTACTTCTGCGTGAGGACCCAGACAGACTGCTCTGCCACGGCCCGAGAACGCCAGCTCTGACAGCATTTCTTTCTTCTTCGTCAAAGCCCTCTTAGCGCTGCAGTCATCTATGATATATAGGGTCGGCTCGCCCTGGAACACCCGGTAAAACGATTGCAAGTAATCGTGAAGCCGCTCACCGGTGTCTAGAACGTAAATCTCAGGATCCGTCCAGATCCAGGGGCGTTGCTGATACGTCCTGTTGTACCGCATGGTGGGACACAGAACCACTACGTGCTGAAATAACCCCCGGTAGGAGCCTTCGAGCAGATCGCGGATAAAATTTTTTTCCGAATGGGCCGTGCGCGGTAGGAACTCTTTTAATTGTTGCTCCGGAATATTACTTAATTGTTCCTCCGCAACATTAATTATTCGTTGCTCCGCAACATTAATAGACCATTGAGACGAACCGGCCATCTTCGATGTTAAGCTGTGCATCCATGATGACGTAGAGGTAGATGTTCAATGCTACAGCCGCCTCGGCTGTTTTCGTTATCTGGATGGTCACACCTTCGCTGGCATTCTCTATCCGCCTGCCGGAGCCGTGGAGCCGGTCATCGTCGCTTGTCCTGAGGTCTTTTTCGACCGTTGCTACTTCAGAGTGTCGCTTGCTGCAGGCTGGGAAGAGCTTCATCGCTTCATCAAACATCTGGTAAGAGCACATCCCTTGGCTGAAGATATGATTGGGGATCCCCTCGATGGTAACCTCAACCTTGGCGATTTTCGGGTTATAGAAGGCCTCAGTGTCGCGAGCGAAGGGCTGCTGCGCCGCTTCATCCTCAAAGAGCACCAGGATGCCCTTCATGCTGCGGGCCGGCACGTTGAGATTGATATTCCAGAGGGTGTCGCTCTTGTCTTTGCCGATTTTGCGGTGCCGCAGTACCCGGTCATACAGGATCGAAATGCGGCTTCTGTACTGGTTGTTGATTATTTGGGCCAGCTTTGGAAGGGTGACCATGCCAAACTCAAGACAGATATTTCCAATGTCGAAAGAGACACTTCTGCCTATGGCCTGGATCACACGATTGTAGTCGTTGAACGTGAGCTCATACTCGAGCCCATCGCCTAGTGCGCTCTGTTAGAATGGCATGTGGCTCTCGAGCAGCTCGAAGTCCAGTGGGATGTAGAAGCGATTTCCGTAAGCATCGGAGACGGCTTTGTCCGCTAGAACGGATTCGTCTATGTCCGCAGCATTGAATCGGATCCTCGTTGTATTTCGGTTAATATTCGACGTATCAATGCCTTGGTACTGGCCATTTTTCCTCTCTGAAGCCGTCCTCCAGAGATCGCAGTAGCAGTCGTACACTTAACTGTCGTCGATGCTGAGGACCTCGTCCCCGAAATTTTAATGACGGTCTTTTTCACGAGGGCGCGGGCTAGGTTCTAAACCAAGGTCCGATTGGCATCTTCGCTGTGCAGCGTGATCGTGAAGGCCAACCTCGCGGTCCCGGGGACGATAACATCATGTTTGCCGAGGTTGGGGAATCGAACCAGAAGCTGCTGGTTCGGGCCGATCGTGCTGGGGTTGATAGTTATCGTCACCGATTGCCTCACTCCTTTAACCCCAAGGGGATCGCGGAGGCACTGGTAGGGTTTAGCTTTCGTCCGTACTTGCCTGATAACATGGTGTTAACTTCGTTGTCACTCGACAAAGACTGTTTTAAACATGCGCGACAACCTTCAAATGTGTGTTTGTGAAACAAACAAAATATGGCTTACTTTAAAAACCCCACGTTCGAAGACTGGTCAGACCCTTATGATGCCGTCGACGATGACACGTTGAACCTGCGAGACGCTGTTATTGTGGATACACTCAAAAAGGCAGAGGAAACCCTCCCCAAAAATATTGAATCCATCGAAGATAACAGAGCTCTCCGGCGTAGCCCACGACGTTATTGGGGATGTCGAGACTTCGGGCCTATCGTGCTGGCGTTGTTAGTTATCGTGACCGATTGCCTCACCCCTTTCACCCCAAGGGTTCCGCGGAGGCACCGGTAGGGTCAAGCTTTCGTCCGTACTTGCATTGTGACATGGTGTTAACTTCGTTGACAACTTCGTTGTTACTCGTCAAAGTCTGTTTTAAACATGCGCGACAACCTTCAAATGTGTGTTTGTGAAACAAACAAAATATGGATTACTTTGAAAACCCCATGTTCGAAGACTGGTCCGACCCTTATGATGCCACCGACGATGACAAGTTCAGCCTGCGAGACGCTGTTATGGACCCAGTACCGGAAGTCGAGCAAGGACTACGCGCGGCCGGGGACAACCTTCAGAACCTCCGAGGCGAGTTAAGGAGGGTGGGGAGTAATTCTTTTCTCTTTAGATTTTTTTTATTTGCTTATATTTTGTAGCTTGAAATCTCTGCACTCGTTTGCCGGTATAAAAATATAGGCACACCAGGCTTTTTTTCGAGCTTTTTAGCCTTAAAGATGGGTACTGTTTTCGAATTTATCGAATGTTTCAATAATTACCCCAGTCATTTACAAATTGTCGATAACAATTGTGTAAAACCATATTTCCAAGTTTGGTTAAAAAAAAAACAATGCAGGATAAAGTCATGTTTGCGTACCTATGTGTGAAAGACAAACTCTTTCACAGATTTTTGTCGAAACACCTATTTACAAAAGTCCTTTTCTGCATGTTTTGCTGTTTTGAGATGCAATTTTCGCTATATTTGAAAAAAGAATGCATTTTTCGTCTTTAGATTTTTCTTATTTTCACTTATATTGTGTAATAATATTAGCTACACGAAATAGGCGTGAAATTTGACCATGTCACCAGGCATCTGAGAGAAATATTGCAGAAAAAATTACCCCACCCCCGAATAAAAATGGCTAAAAAAGCATTAAGATATTGTTTAAATGACAAGAACAAGGATTTATTATTGCACATACTTTTGCTTCCTTTATGTGATATGAATCAAAGTATTTCATTAGAATTGAAACACAATTTCATTTATAAGTTTTATGGTGTGAAAAATGGATTTTTCTGGCCATAAAATGCATGTTCTGATATAGCCATATTGTCGTTTTGTTCATGTTTAAAAGATATGAAGCCATTAACATTGTCGCAGACGTTCAAACAATGTCAGATGTATGTTATTAATATACCCGGGAAACATTATTATACATTTTTAGCTATCTTTTTTGACAATTTATTACCCTACCCCCTAATGAAATGGGTTGAAATTGATAAAGAAAATACAATAAGCTGATGCAAAAGAATATAAAAATTTCCTTTTCCCATTTAAGTTCCTGCCAACGTTATAGGGAAAGTAGAAACACTTCTAGTTATTTTTTTTTATATATAATTTTGACAAGTTTTTTTTTCATGCCATATTGACCGGAAACGCTATTTAATTATCTATTGGCTGTTTATGCAAACTGTGAAAGGGAGGTGAGATAAGTTATCCTTTTACTTTCCGATAGTGGGTAGAAGTGATGGCAATGACCTGGAATCGATACAATTACCCAACACCTCCGATCAGACACACCAAAGGGAAAGAACCACGAACATGAATAACTAGACCGTAATGGAAACATCACTAGCGGAAAGTCAAAATGGCAGTTGCATACCCACATAGTGGCTTTCGTGGACCTTGAGAAGGCATTTGGTTGAGTGTCTCGGAAAGTCATCTGGGAGGCACAGAGAAAATTTGAAGTGGAGGAGTGGAATGTTCGAATGGTCCAGTGGGTTTTGTTTTGTTTGATTTGAGGTTTAACGTCCCCATCAACACTGTAAAGGTCATTTTGGAGACGTTGCTTCCAATTTTGTGGGACTTTTACCCGACATGAGATGAAATGACTCCTCAAGCCCTGTCGTGGCCCAGTGGGTGTATGCTATTTCGCGGAGCCGTATGCGTTTTTGTGTTGGTTCCATTGAAGAATTCGAATTGAAGGTCGGTGTTCCTCAAGGCACTTTTCTCAGCCAAATGCATTTCATCATTGTGCTTTATGTCTTGTCATGCGAGTTCTGTTCTGGGGGGGGGGGGGGGGGCTTTGTAATCATAGCTGAATCACTTCAGTGTGCTACACCACTTCAAAGGCGTCGCCCAAAAACTTCTCATATATATATAGTCTCTACAATGCATGATAGCCCCGAACTGGCCTTGAAGAAAAAGATTGTGGTGCATGATACTAACCCAATCAAACATGAGTACGAGTAGACCGCCCTGCCCAGGTAAAGTGGTGCAAGACGGACGGTCCTTATAAACATATAGATTGGTTTCACTGGCTGTCAGGTTTCATCTCAATGTCGGGTAAAAAGACCCACAAATTGGGAAGTAACCTCTCCAAAATGACCAATATTATGTTGACGTTAAAATGACATCTCAAGCCCTGCCGCTCAACGAAACCAATAGGGTTTATATGCATGGACGGTCCGACTCGGACCCATTTTCCTGGGTAGGTTTAGACCCTCTAAGCGGTTTACTAGTTCTCACGTGCGGTCGGTTTCAGCTCTGCGTGAAAGCATCATGCAGCCCGATTGGCTGGAGCCGGTACATTGACAAAATACTGTTATGATGGTGGATGTGTGGGCATACAAAGGCTCCGTGTGGCACAACCTAAACCATCATCTTTATATTCGAAACAGATCAAAGGGATTTTTTCTTGTTCACCCTTTTGCTTATGCTTGATTATTGTTTGTTTGATTTGAGGTTTTAATGTCCCCGTCAACGCTGTAAAGGTCATTTTGGAGACGTCGCTTCCAATTTTGTGGGACATTTACCCGACCTTAAGATGAAATGTCAACTAAAACCCCGCCGCCAATTGAAACAATAGAGTTTATTAACATGGACAGGCCGACTCGCACCGCTTTGCCTGGGCAGGCTTAAATCCTCTAAGCAGTTTACCAGTAGGCCTACACCTGTTGAGTGCAAGATCCTAGTTATGGGTGCTGGCACAGGCTATTTGTTCACTGAGATGGCTTAACAGTAATTGAACCTGAGACTGCGACTGACAGTTAAAAGAATATTGTGCGCTGCCAGGCATTACAGTCTGCACTTTTAGGTATCAAATATGGCAGTGTTTTCTTTCCATATATATGACGTCACGCAAACTAAAGTAAACGTCACTATTGATTCATTGTTTTGTTTGTGTTGACAAACTATGGTCGTGGAATATGTGAACTGATAGACTCTTCGAGGCTATATTTTTGACACCAATGGAAAAATAAAGTAAACATCGTGCGTTAAAGAGAGTTCAGATTTGCCATGGACAGCTGATAGGCTGTAATCGGAGGAAACAAACCTGTAGCTGGAAAAATACAGGGTTAGTCTGTTTATCCCTCTATTTTCCTGTGCTTCCAGCCATGCGGACTAGACCGGAAAGTAGTCTATGAAGTCGCAAGATAATTTATAACAAAATGCAAATTGCAATGGTTATTAAATGTTACAAAAACCTCAGAAAACACTTTGAAAACTAAATAGAAACAAAAATCATTTTGAGGTAAAAATTCGAACCTGATTACGGCAGAGTCAATTATGCGCGACCCTCCTTAAGACGGACAGCACTTTCTTACCAGAAGAGGTGTATGGTCGATACTTTCTACAAAGAAGTGAGCCGTGCCTATAAGGGGTTGCGCCTCGAAGGCAGCATCGACTATTACCTGTTTGGGATTGATGACGATGATAACACACTCTACTGGACCCCCCGGCGACAAAAAGATTCCTATCACTGCGACACGGGGAGGATTCCAGTTTCTGGCTCTGTCCACATTGGCTTCGAAATATGGAACAGGCGGCATAAATGCAATTCGGCAATCACTGGGGCTCACCGACTATAAAACGAATATGCCGCGTCTCAACATAGAGGCTGTTGATACACTCCATAAGGCAGAGGAAACCCTCCCAAAAGTATTGAATCCATCGAGATGACAGAGCTCCCCGGCGAAGCCCACGTCGTTATTGGAGATTTCGAGACCGCATTGAAGACAATTGATGATATGCCTTTCGACACCGCGTGGGTTACCCAGGCCAAAAGAGAGCTTGCTGAGCTTGAAAAGGTTATGACTCGATCCCGAGACGAGCTCGTGAAAAACCTGGCGAAGCTCTCGAAGGTCGAAAGCCGGAACACCGATGTTTAAAAACACTTGGCCCTGGAACGTCAAAAACTGACGGAGGCGAACGACCCCGTTATGCAGCAGGCGATTCAAGACCGAGTCAGAAAGCTTAAGGGCGATCTCTCTGACATCGAACTTGATAGACAGACAAGGCTCGAAACCGTCTCTACGAACAGAGACGATCTCCGGACCTAGATTCCCCGAATCTGTGAGACGTTTAGGAAGATGCTCCATGAAGACAAGACGCTGGCTAAGCGAATACGGACACTCTTCCGCGAACAGGGGATAACGATCGTGAACATCCTTACAGCAATTGGGATGGCGGTCTCGACCCCAGTGCTTGCGCTCACCGGCGGCGGGAGTGCACCGGCTCCGGTTCCAAAGCCACCCGGCAAGGGCGGGGTCAAGGAGTGGGTAAAAAAAACTCCTACAGTCCCTCGGGCGTGCCTTGGCCAATTTGGCCGGCAAGGCCGCCGCTGCCCTGCCAGGAATCATCGGGTCCATCGTCTTTTGGCTTTTGAGCACGCTAGGGAAGGCCGCTTCATGGCTCGCAGATAATTTATGGGCCTTGGTCATCGGCGTGGGGCCCTTCTTCTCGTGGCTGCAAGGGACTGGCTAGCGAGACCGCGCATATCACTCCGTGATAAACCAAAGCGCCACTAGGCCGAGTGCAATCCCTGCGACTATGAGAGCTGTTTTTTCTTCTTCATGGTCCAGACGGATTTCCAGTCTGCTGGCTGAGCAACCGCGGCAAACGTAGGCGACCCTTCTGGCGGTGGCCCTGCGAGTACTCGCGGATCGGTCCCGGCTGGTGAGGCAGTTTTACCCTGGAATGTCCTTGAGCTGCCAGCAATGCTGGCGCTGATCGGTGCTGCCTTGTTTATTTATGGGTTGTGGACGATGACAGAGTTTGACCCCGCTATTTGTATAGCCTTGCACATTGCCGGGATGGAGTGCCATGTCGCTCGGCATCAAGTAGAGCGCTGTCCCGCAGACGAATTCCAGTGGTGTGGGTGCATATTGCAACGTCTTTTGATCGCGATCGATGCTGCTAGGGGTGTCGACGGGTGAGGCGATGGTGCCTTCGAGGTTCGCCGTAAACTGCTTTTGAGCGTCGAACCCCGTCCCGACTTTGAGAATGTTGGAACGGGTCTGAGCTTGCGTTCCCAAGATAGCCCAAACTAAGTCCGAATCGAGTCGTTGAGCCGCTCGACACCCGATTGCGTGAACCCTTCTGATTTATCGAGAATGAACATCGTCCACGCCTTTGAAATATCCCGCTCTGGCGTATGGCATCCTTCGGGTGAAAGAAGGGGCCATAGGAGCTGTGATCACTGCGGTATTTCCCCGAAGGGGTCATGAAGGTTCTATAAGATCCGAGGCCTTGACACCCGTAGTCCAGCTTTTGCCTCCAATCTGTAGAAGTCGAAACGGCGAACTCCTCACAAAGCCGCTTGTAGGCCCTGGAGTCATATTGGTTATCGTACCATGAATAGGGCTCGTCCCCAGGGAGGGCGACTTTTAGCTCCTGAAACAGACGCCTCATCGTATAATAGACATAAAAGCAATACAGGCTTGCAAGAAGGGGCTCCTCAGCTTGGAGATGGTCCTGGAATGAAACACCACATCCGGCGGTGGCGCACCAAACCGCAAAGTTCAGCTGGCACAGCCACCAGCTGAAGGGGGCGTGCTGCCAGCTGTTCCACGCCTTGTTTGGCTTAGTGACATCCCCGGTAAGCGGAGGGTTTTGATAATGCTGCCAGGTGTCCCCCGCCTTGTTTGCCTTAGTGACGTCCCCAGTAAGCGGATGGTTTTGATAATCGAAGACGTCCGGGTACTTGGCAAGGAAGTGACTTCCCTTATCGTCGACCATTTTGACTACGATATGCGCCCCTGCTGCTGACTTTTTATATTTGAAATGGCCGCCTGCCTGATATTTTGGCGGGCTATTAAACGTAAACACCTTTGTATCCATACCCATTTTGGTGTTGTTGTGCTGTTCAAGTTAATAATTTTATTAATATGTACATCACACTCACTGGCGTTCAAAATGATGTGTCAATCAATCTTGGCAGGACCCTGTCTGTGTGTGAGCGAGATATTGCTCTCTGCGAGTTGACATATTATCACTGGTGCACGGCGAAAAGGAACAATAAGGTCTCAAATAAAACGCCTGAAAAACAATACCTGACGGGTATTATAACGTCTGTGATTTGAACGAAAATGTATTTCATCAGCTGGGCGCCGAACTCACCCTAGATGAACCCTCTGGTCTACTGCGATTGAAAGTAAATCCCGGAGAAGTCATAATAATGAATCGCTAATTAGCTAATCTCTAAGGGTTTTCTAAGAACACTTTCAGATCTGCTGCGGACACGGAATTTGACGATAACTTGGGCATTAGTAAGTTTTTGAGAACCTTCTCCGGGATGTTCATTGCAGTTGAGCCACACAAGCTAGCCGTCTATCGTGAGGTCTACTTTCACCTTGCTGAATTAAGTACTTCAGGCAATCTGCATAACGGTCGCCCCTCTACACTGCTTAGATCTGTCCCCGTCAAGAACGAAAAGTGTGGATCTGGTAGAACTGAATCCTTTCCTGTCTTACAGTACAAATGGTTGCACAGCTAATTATCTCACTTAGAGATACCAATGGGGAGATGTTACCATTCGAGTATATGAGCGCAACCCTACATATAAGGAATGGTTGACTCAAGCGGCCCTGGTGGGATAAGAAAATGCCCTGGTGTGGCTTTGGCTGATCTTGGTGACACCGAGGGGTTCGATAGGGACGGGAAGGAAGATCGATTGTATGCCTTCCAGCTCTCTGAGGGGGTCTACAAAAGAAAAGAGGTCTCCCAAGCAGGGTCATTGACATTCGGTGATCTCACATGCCGTTCCAAAGCGGGTCCATACGCTGACCTTCACTGAGAGCAAGTGGGTTGCTTTTGCGGACCCGTTCAACAAACTAGGTGGCTTATCGACATCAAGATAGCGTCTCCGTACGTCGTGACTGGAAAACAGCACAAAATCAGAAAAGTAGTAAATAGTGGCACTCGATTGTGTTCGTATATCCCCGTGACAAAGAATATTGTCGTTTCCGAAGATAACGTGCTGAAGACAAGCAACAACCGGCAGGGAATCCTGAAAATAGTCTACGAATTCTCAACAGCGGGACTCATTGGTATGGACTTACCAACATCATCAATCATCCTCGATCTAATTCTCGGAGATAGCCCTGACGACTTTGTTAATGTGTTACCCGGCTTCATGCTCATATGGCCACAAATGCATGCTACTAAGGAGGTTTGGATTCACATAGTCACAAAATGGGGCTGCTCCTGGAGTTCAGGTCACTCTTGAAAGAATCCAACACAAAGCTGAATACCATCATTTGGATATAAATAATATTTTTATAGGCCCAGTGTCTCTCAAAGGCTACGATGTACGCCCTGTGCGCTCACAGCAGACAAAGCTATAGTCATTAGTAGTCTATTTAAACCCATCCAGCTCGAGGGGTAGTACACGATGGGCCTCTACCGTGGACTTGAAACCTGAGATAATAACCGACTTCAGAGATTTACGCCGAAAGGCGGTCCTTTTTAATAAGTAATATTCATTTAGAGCGAAAGATTAGATCATATTAGTACGATGACTCTCTATCCACCACTTGATACTGGAGACAAACACCGATTTCAGCACGTGGCTGAGGTCAAATGCCATCTCGATAAAGAACGGGACTTCAGAGCCTCGCTGTACAGGAAATACAGACGTGGGGCTAATGTTGTTGATGGGATTGATACCGCGCTTACTGCGACTAGCGTAGGGCTCGCTGCTTCTGGCGCCGGGCTCTTGCCAACTATCATCGCGGCGCCTATCGCCCTTAGCCTTCAAGCTGGAGCGATTGTGTGTGGGTTGCTGGCTGTTGGCGGGAAATTTATTGGCCGGAGGCTCCAAATAAAAGCCAAAACAAACGACGAGATTCGTATCTTGGCTAAGTCAAAACTGAACTCAATCACGGACCGCATTTCTATCGCGCTGAACGACGATAATATATTTGAAACAGAATATATATCTGCACACAACGTGCGAGAGAAGATGCGTTAATGACGGCCCGTATCAAGCTGTTCGAAGAGTTGGACAAAACTGGTCACAGTGGCAGCTGAATATTTCTTGCTTGCGACCTTAAAAGAGCGCAGGCTGGTCACGACCGGCGAGTACATATACCACACACCGTCCTTTTCATTCTCACGAATTAGCACATAAGAGCCTTTTGATTTTCCCCAAGCTCTTTTCACCAAAGACCAATGTTACCTCCATCTGATCAGTGTATTTAGGACGAAATGGGTACAACCAACTGGTTAAGACTGAATGTCCATTTGTCTTCAGTTTTTGTCCTTTTGCGCACAACACCACTTTCCAATACTAGCACAGACTCCTACTCAGTGATCAATATAGGTCAGATGAACATAATTTTTCAAAACTGAATATAACACTACCCCAAAGAAGTGCTATAGGGCAAACGCAACACTGCGGGTACGCGACAGGAGTAATGGAGAATCGCTATAGGTGCTGACCATCCGTGCCGCAGTGGCCCGGCGACAGCTTTTTCCAATACAACTATATAAATTATTTACATAACTCGCTTTGAGGTCAATTATACTGTCGATAAAACATAATTGGAAAGGAAAAATAAAAGGCCTCTTACGCACTGGGTGCGATGTGCAGTAAAGGTGCCTTAAGACACAACTTTTTGTGTAAACATGATAGGACCCGCTGGTTTGCGCTGGGCACCCCGCCCGGTGGGGCCCACCTGGGGGTTTGGGCGGGCCCAACCGGGTTTGTGCTCAGGACGCGAGGGGGATAGTTGGGTGGAATTGTTTTGGGTTTTGGAGACTTAAATTGCTGAATAGAGTTTGTCTCGGTGGTAGATGTTTGGGTGTTTGGACCTTTATCTGCTGAATGGAGCGTCTGAATAAATTCTCTGCCAAAACTTACATTATTAATACTACTACTTCCATGGAAAGTAATCATGGAATATTTTCTACCATCGTTTTTCTCCTTCTGCTCATTCAAGAAGGACAGTTGTCAATTACTGGCAAAAGTATGTGTACTTATTACTTGTCAACCACTTAGGTCTAAGCCTGCCAAGGAAGAGTGCAGTTAGATTAACTGACCGCAACGTATATAACCCTAATTGGTTAAAAGCCCTTAATCTGCCAAGCACCGTAACATTCCTCTCAATGTCTGTATAACACAGTTCTTAAACCTTCAGTATGTCATCCCAAAACATGTATTTACAACATATTATGTACATACATAATCCTATGAAGAGAAATCATCGTCCTATAGAATGTACTAAAGGGGTGATACTCTGGTGAGCGAATTAGGGCCCTGTGGGCCATCTTGTGTTGATAAAATCTAGCCAGCCAAATATCTCAAAAACTATTTGAGCTAGAGCCATGAATGTTGTTGAACAGATACGTGGCCATGATTAGATGAGCTGATTCACTTTTGACTAAATTCCGACAACACTCCGTGAGTTATGGCCCTTTGTCACTTTGGGTATTTCTTCCAATGTTTGCTTACGGATGCACAACATAACTTTAGAACAGTTTATATGCTAGGGTTTTGAAATTTCATATATGAATTCATTGTGGAAAATTAGGTGACATCCGAATTATTCCACTTTCAAGAGACTTTGTCCTTTGAAAATGTTTTTTAATAAAACATTGTCAGCACAATATCTTAAAACATATTGGAGCTAGAGTGTCGAATGGTTAGATGACCTGATTAACTTTTGATTAAATTCTGTAAAACGCCTAATGAGTAATGGCCCTTTGTTACTTCGGATATTTGTACGTGTATGCTTTATGATGCATATTATAATTGAAATCCGTATTTGCTATGGTTTTGGACTTTTTCGTTAATGGATTCCTCGTTGCCAATGAGCTATCGCATATTTTAGCTCACCTGAGCCGAAGGCTATTGTGATCGCTAACCGTCCGTCGTCGTCGTCCGTCCGTCCGTTCACAATTACTTTAAACGACATCTCCTCATAAACCACTGAACAAATTTTGACAAAACTAGGCGCAAAAGATCTTTGAGTGGTCCTCTCTCAAAGTTGTTCAGAGAAGTCGATTCCATGCAGAACTCTGGTTACCGTGGCAACGAAAAGGAGAAAATACGTTTACAACAAAAACACTTTAAAAATCTTCTTGTTTGAAACCAGAAGGCCCAGGTATTTAATACTTGGTATGAAGCTTCATCTTGTAGACCTTTATCAAGATTGTTCCAACTATAGCAATGGGGCAAAAAATGCCCCTGCGCCGGGGCCCACTGGTTTTACATAGGCTTATAAGAGGGGTAATCTTTAAAATCTTCTTGCCTGAAACCGGAAGGCCCAGGTCGAATATATTTGGTATGAAGCTTCATGTAGTAGATCTTTACCAAGATTGTTCAAATTATAGCCCTGGGGCCAAAAATGGCCACGCGCGGGGGCCCACCGGTTTTACATAGGCTTATATAGGGAAAACCTTTAAAAATATCCTTGTTTGTAACCAGAAAGCCCAGGCCTTTGATATTTGGTATAAAGCTTCATCTAGTGGACATCAAGCAAGATCGTTCAAATTATAGCCATTGGGCCATAAATGCCCTCGCACCGGGGCCCACTGGTCTTACCTAGGCTGTGAAATCAATTTAAGCCCCCTAGTTGAATTCATTTCAGTGACCGTTCCAAGGCGGTTCTTCTGTCGCGGTTTATTTTTGTTATGGTTTGTCTTTGAATGTGTGTATCGCTTATGATATTTCGTTTTGGATGGCCAATTGGTCATTTTGTGGGAAAGTAAATGTCCTTTCGGTTTTCCGCTATTAATGTTTCCATTAGGGCTTGGTTGTTTCATGTTTGTGTTTCTTTCCCTTTGGTGTCTCTGACGGAAGCTTCGGGTTAATTGTAATTGAAAACATTTAAAATCTTCTTGTCTGAAACCAAAAGACTCAGGTTTTTAATATATGGTATGAAGCTTCGTGGAGTGGCTCTTTACCATCCATGATTGTTCAAATTATAGCCTGGGGCCAAAAATGCCACCGCGTCTGGTTTTTCATTGGCTTATACACTCTAAATCTTTCAGTTCTGTAGTGCATTCCTTGCTTCCAAAGGATAACCCTTCATAGAACATATTATATAGGGAAAACCTTTAAAAATATTCTTGTCTCAAACCAGAAGGCCATTGTCTTTGATATTTGGTATGAATCTTCATCTTGTGGACCTTTGCCAATAGCAAAATTGTTCCAATTATTTCCTTTGGGCCAAAAAAAGCCAAACCCAGGGCCCACATGTTTTACATAGGCTTATATAGGGGAAATCTAAAAAAAAAGTTTTTGTCTGAAAGCGGAAGGCCCAGGTGTTTGATATTTGGCATAAATCTTCATGTATTGGGGATTTTACAACTTAAAGGCCCGGTGCCAAAATGACTCTGACCCGGATTTTACATAGGCAAATATAGGGAATACCGTTAAAGTGTTCTTGTCCGAAACCAAAAGGCCTAGGTCTTGGATATTTGGTATGAAGCTTCATCTAGTATCTGGTAGACCTCTTTCAAGATTGTTTAGTTTATAGCCCAGGGGCCAAACATGGCACTGTCACGGGGCCCGCATGTTTTACACAGGCTCTACGATAGTTTTAATCAGTTAAATGAAGCGGCTCTCTTAACTAGATGCTATACTCAGCATACTCTCCGTCCTTACATTGATTCTGAAATTAATCATAATCGCCATTTCTACAAAATATCCTTCATTAATAAGGGTATGGATTTTATAGATTCGCCCAGTATCTTCCGTGAGAGCTCGGGGCTTTCTTCCATTCCTGCTTATTTTCAAAATACTGAAACACCTATAATTTGTTAGGAATATAACAAACCTGTTAGATCTATCATTTTTAATTTCAATAAACTTGTTTCAGATCTTGATATTGATACTATCACTCCTGATTCATGTGATTGTAAAAACTCAGTGTATTGCTATCCTGCTGCTGATCATGTAATTACTGGCAATTTGAAAATTATTCCTGATTCTAGTATAAGGAATATAATTTCTAAAGGACCGAAATATCGGTTTCCTTCTAAAATTGATTTCAGTTAATGTAGAGATGAAATCGCTGCTTCCTTGAATGGATTCGGTAATCGATGGTGTAAGCGAGAGTATGTTGAGCATAAAGCCCTTAAGGACTGGAAACTTAGCATTTTAAAACTAGTGAATAAACGTATTTCTTTCTATTCTCAAAATACTAACTTATTACCTCCAAAGCCTAAGACGTCTTTACGTCATCTAAAACTAGGTATTCAAGAATTCCATAAGATGTTTGTTTTGGCCCCTGCAGACAAGGCCGCTAACAACGTCGTCGTTGTGTGACGGCTCCACTATGTTAACACGCTTAAGCAGGAGCTTGGTGGTACTAAGACCTATGAACTTCAGCCTTGAGCTGAAGATAGAGTTATAATAGATAAACATATTTGTCATTCAGCCACCAAGTTTGCTGTTGTGTGTTACCGAAGACCAAGACAAGCTTCCTACGCTAAACTGGTTACCAAACCTTCATAAAAGACCTTACAAAGCAGGGTTTATTGCAAATTCTAGCTCTTGCACTACCACTGAACTTTCTAAATTATTAACTTCCTGTCTTACTGCTATTAAAACGCACGTGATTAAATATTGTGATAAAGTCTTTGGGAGATCAGGAAGAAATCTGTTTTGATCTATAAAAAATTCGAATGAGGTTTTAAATAAATTGAAATCTAGACATTTTCGTGCTTCAAGTCTGTCTACTTACGATTTTTCCACTCTTTACACTACACTTCCTCATAATCTTATAAAAGAAAAGCTTAATGATTTAACTGAATGGGCTTTTCACTGAGAAGATTCTCTCTATCTTGCATGTAATGTCAGAAATGCATTTTTCACTTCTAAAGAATATAAGAATTATATGTCAGAAAGTGTGTAACCCTCACCTTTCTACTTGACAATATTTATTTTAGATTTGGCACTAAGTTATTTAGACAAATTGTGGGCATTCCGATGGGTACGAATTGCGCACCTCTTGTGGCTGATCTATTCTTGTATTGTTATGAAAGAGACTTCATGTTGTCGCTTTCCATTGAACCAATCTGAACCAATCTGAAATTATTGAAGCTTTTAGCTCCACTTCTAGATATTTAGATGATTTATTAAATATTGATAATACCTATTTCGATGGTTTGATCAGTCAGATTTACCCCCCCCCAGAACTTCAGTTAAATAAAGCAAATTCTTCTGATACCGAGGCCCCGCTTTTGGATTTACATCTATCTATTGTAGATGGGTTGGTTTCGTGCAAAATTTATGATAAACGCCATGACTTTGATTTTGAGATTGTAAATTTTCCTTTTTTGGATGGTGATGTTCCTCGTGCGCCATCCTATGGCATTTATATTTCGCAATTAATTCGATTTGCTAGAGTGTGTAGTCATGTAAATGACTTCAACACTCGTAATAAATTATTAACGGCTAAACTTCTTAATCAGGGTTATCGGTACCATAAACTACGCAAAGCCTTTTCAAAATTTTATAGACGCCATTCTGATTTAATTTCAAAATTCAGTATTGGACTTAAATCTCTTCCGCAACAAGGTCTATCGGAATCCGAATTTTATGGTGACTTAGTATATATATTCAGAAAAATATATAACCGCAATGACTTTAGCACCCAATTTCGTAAAATCCTTCTTCGATTTAAAAAGATTGGGTACAACATGGATATTATACGACAGACTGCATGCATGGTAGTTAACCCAATCACGGTTGACAACTTTGCTTCCCTCTTTAATTGCACGCCGGTGGGTCAAGCCTCAGATTTTATGACGGTTCAAACGAAAAGGCTTATTGAGAATTAGAGAAATCTAATTCAAGGTAACGTTGGTTGGTGCCTGATGCTCTGTCTCTGGTCGGGCCCATCGGAGTCTAACTGTTGGTTTTCTTTTGCTCCAGCCTTTCAGTGGTTTCTTGCTGTCGAGTCCTCACTTTTGTCTCACCTCTTGGTTCTTTGATTATTTATGTTCACGGAGAGTTTGCACTGATGAGTTTGGAGGCCTTCATGCGGACTGAACAAATTATTTGTCTTAATCGCGACGAAAGTAAGGGCGAGGATTGTGGCCACGTAAAATCGATTTAAGCCCCCCCCCCCTCCCCCGTTGGGAATCTTTCCACTGACCGTTCCAAGGCGGTTCCTCTGTGGCGATTTATTTATGTTGTTGTTTGTTACTTACTGGGTGTATCACTTGTGTCATTTTATTTTGGATGGCCATAAGGCCATTTTGTGGGAAAGTAACTGTCCTTATGGCCTTCCTTTGTTTAGGTTTCCATTATGGTCTGGTCGCTTACTGTTTGTGTTTCTTTCCCTTTGGTGTCTTTGATGGGTGGAGTAAGTTAATTGTATCGATTCCTGATCTTTGTTTTACTTCCACTTTATATAGGGAAAACCTTTATGAATCTTTCATCTGAAAGGAGAAGGCCCTGGTCTATAATATGTGAGATTATGCTTCATTTAGTGGACCTCTACCCAGATTGTTCAACTTATAGCCCAGGGACCCACATGTAAATCTCTTAAGATCATAATGGTTCTCTTCTTTTCTCATCTAGATTATGCCTCTTTCAAGAGTTATTGCTCTTTGAAATTTCTTGATAAAATCAAGTCAGCCAAATATCTAAAAAACTTATACGAGCTAGTGCAATGAAATGTGGTGAATAGATTCGTGATGTTGAGTAGATGACCTCATGGACTTTTGACTAAATTCAGAAACACACTTCATGAGTTATGGCCATTTGTAATATTTGACATTTGTGAAGTTCTGTTTTTGTCTGTCTGTCTTCAATAATTTGTATATATTATCATGAGAAAAATAAGGGTCCAAGGATGAATTTTTACATAATTATTTCCATTTGTAGTTCTAGAAAATAGTTTGTTTCGTCAAATGTTGATTCGATTCAATGGGTTAGAAATTTAATAATATTTTGCATGAATATTGATTAATGATTGTCAGATGTTTCTGCTGCATTAAACTAACGGTCAAGGGATCAATACTATTATAGTTATTTCCCTTTGTAATTATTCGTAAGTTGTCTATGACATTTGATGGACATAACATTTTTTTGTTTCCCGCTTAATCATCATATTTTACAATAATGTTGATATTGATTAGATGTGGGTGCTCAGAAAAAAAACATGGTCCAGTGATCAATACGTATAAGTTGGACCCTTTTTTAGATTCTTGAAATTGGTTTTCCTGCATATAAGCTGCATCCTATCACAATTTGCATAGTTCATAATCACGGTTTTTTGGACGTTTTATTTTAAAAACAAAAACAAATCCGTTCTTTAAAATAGCGATATCCGGGCGAGCGGGTGTCAGGCGGGCGGGTTGGCGTCGTGCGAGGTTTAAATTTCGGTTAACCTTTTTTCAAAGTGATATATTTCTTTCATTCTTTAGAAGATTGCTTTCATATCAGGACTGTTGCCTAGAAATTTGACAGGGTGATAGGGAATCACTAGTCATGACCTGACTTACATTTGAAATAACTCTGACAAATTTTCTTAATAACTTTAAAAATTAAAATTGCATATGATCTGACAGTACAGACTTAAGTTGCTGCTTTCTGCAATCGTATTCTTCCATTTCTGTACAAACTGATCTTACATTCGTTGTTCTAGCTATTTTATGAATCTGTTTTCATTTTGTATTAATTCGGTAACAGAATAGAAGTGGAGGCAATGATCAGGAATGGATACAATCAACCCACAGCTCCCATCATAGATACCAAAGGGAAAGAAACAAAAACATGAAACAACAAACCTAATGGAAACATCAATAGCGGAAAGCCAAAAAGACACTTACTTTCTCACAAAATGGCCAGTAGGATATCCAAAAGAAAATATAAGCGACACAAACACCCAAACACAAACCATAACAAAAATAAACCGCGACAGAAGAACCGCCTTGGAACGGTCAGCAGAAACGAATTCCACTGTGGGGCTTAAATCGATTTACGTGGCCACAGTCCTCGCCCTTACTGCCGTCGCGATTTAGACAAATAGTTTGTTCAGTCCGCATGAAGGTCTCCTAACTCAACAGCGCAACATCTCCGTGAACACAAATAATCAAACAACCACAGAGATAAAACAACGGTGAGGACTCGACAGCAAGAAACAACTGAAATGCTGGAGCAAAAGAAAACCAACAGTAAGACTCTGATGGGCCCGACCAGAGATAGAGCATCATAGCCCTTTTTCATATAAAATGTGTTTTATATTTGAAGACCAGTCTGTCGACCCATAGTTGTTAAAGTGAAGCATCATATTATAGCATTTCTCCACATAAGGACCAATTTGCATTCGTTAGATTTTTATCAAAAAAATATTGGCTCTTTTGCAGTTTCTATATACATGTACAACGGATACCTTCCACACTTCCAGAGAACACAAAAAAGTAGATACATGGTTAGTGTCTGTAATAATGAAATATAATCGGTTATCCTTAGCCAATTTATAGGGGCGAACTTATATTTTATAATTAAAGACACTAATCATGTATTTAGTTTATACCGCAATACAAAACAATCAAGGGGTTTTCCAAAAAATAAGCAAATTTAAGCAAGTCTGTGCAAAATTTCTGACGTCATCGCGTCACAAAGACGTAGGAAACAACATGAACACTCGAATAAAAGTTTCTCAGCGTTTTACAGTCTGTATGAAAGTCTGCAAATAAATAGATTATTTAAGCTTTAGAAATTATTTTCAAGTTTGAGACGCAACTGCAGTAGCAGTGCGCAGTTATTCCAACGGGTCATTCAAACAAGGAAAGGCCGAGAAGGTAAGAATTTAGTTGAAATTACTGAAAATTTGTTTAAATAAATATTGCAAAGATTTTAACTTGCAGTTTCGTTGTTTCCCCATGTATAATAGGTTGCATGTTATTTTTACAATTGTAAATTAGGGACCTGAAAAGTAGGTCCGGTATATAAACTGTCACTAGACGTATTACAGGTCAGTAGAAGTTATTATAGGTGACTACCGATTATGGCGTGCAGTTATTCGATCGCCCTTTATTAGGTTACTAGAATACCTGATTGCGGTATAAAGTTAAATGTTTTAAATGCCACATATATAAATCGTTTACAGGTATAATATTGTACTTTTCTATCTATTCAATTTGACTCCCTCCCTCAAAAGTTCACTTCCATACCATAACATGGGACATACTTTTATGCAAAAAAAAAAAAAAAAAAAAAAAAAAAAAAACATAACGCACACAATCAAATGCTGGCTTCAGGAGATTCCATATTTCTTTAAAGACTCTTGGTATTGTTATCAGAGCACGTTTATCATTACTTGCAAGATCTTTCGCCATTCTTCTGTTTATCATATGACGTCGCGTCTGAGAGTGTAATAACGCCATGTAATATTTTCGATAATCCACCAGTGGATTAAATATGCAAATTAGCTAGATACGTTCCGTAACGTTACATGTACGACGTCCGTTATGGCGTCGCGTTTACTAATGGCGAAAAATTGACATTTCTGTAAACAATCGTGAATAAAATGGGTTTCAAATGTCATATGATAAAAAGAATCTTGCATTCGTGTTCATGTATTATTGAATTTATTAAACTCGTTGAGGAAAATGGATAAAATGCTCGGCGAAGGCTCGCATTTTATCCCTTTTCCTCAACTCGTTTAATAAATTCAATAATACGCCGACCATTTTATCCATTTTCCTCAACAAGTTTAATAAATTCAATAAAGCACTCATGTAAGATCCTCTATCTATCAAACTATTCATCATATATGGGAATATCTTTTTACTGTTTTAAGAAGTTTGTACTGGACAATTCTGGTCCAGTTTAGAATGGAAATTTGCTTATAGAAGAATGTACATAGTTTGAAAATATGTTTGGCGAATTTTCGTTGTCATAACGATAACACAACCGTGCGACATAGTGCATTTTTTCACATCTCCAAAATGGCCATTTTTCTGATGAAAATCCGTGATATTTTTCTGATAAACACTGCAAACATAGGTTGTGGGTGCTAGTTAGAACCGCCCCATTGAGGCGGTTCTATCGAGTACCCACAACCTATGTCTTGGAACAGAAATAAGAGAAATAATGAATACCCCCGTATGGAACAGTATTTAGGTAAAAACTCAATTATGCAACATTGAGATTGCAATATGCAATTTTGATATTCTGTTATGCTATATTTATGGAACAGGATTTAGGTAAAAACTCAATTATGCAACATTGAGATTGCAATATGCAATTTTGATATTCTGTTATGCTATATTCAGTTACAATTGTGCAAAACATTCCGCTTCTGCTTCTTCTAGTTCTCATTATTCTCGTTAAGTGGCGCTGTGATCGTTTTTCCGTAAACGTCCGCCTGTAGTCGGAAGATACCAAAAAGAATCTGCAAGCGTATTGGTGACACGGAGGAGTGAAAGAAACGAGAGAACTATATTTTTGGCATAAAACGGACGATTTGGGGACATTACACCCTTGCCGATAAAATCATTTACACATAATTTTTATTTTATATGTCAGACCAGGAATCAGCTTTGCTGTGTTTGTTTTGTGTCCATGTTTTATCTAAATATATCGCAAATGTGTTCAGGCCATTGCACCTCTAAAATATAAATTTGTTGTAAATACTTATAATAATTTTGTATGGCACAGAAAGGCTCCTGTCCAATGTCGTGTAGACCTTGGTGAGACTGCTCCTTTATGATCACCTGAAGCAAACATAGTTAAAACTCTCTTTTGTGAAAATGCTTTTAGATGAGAAACGACTTACGTTCCCTCTAACATTTATTTCTGATTTAGGGCATATCCAACGGAATTCTAAAACTAGGCATTTTGGTTCTGTTGTTTGATTTGATGTTTAACGTCACCTTCAACACAGTATAGATCATTTTGGAGACGTTGCTTCCACTTTTGTGGGACTTTTACCCGACACTGAGATGAAATGACATCTCCAAGCCCTGTCGCCCAATGAAACCAATAGGGTTTGTAAGCACCGCTTTGGCTCGGTATACTTAGATCCTCTAAGCGGTTTACCAGTACTGGTGTGCGGGTCGGTTTCAGTCCATGCAGCCCATCTATTTCTTCAAGCCCCGATGGCCGGGGGTCTGATTCCCAGTTTGTTTTGTCACATGTTTATATAGATGTTCGTAACTGTTTGTGTTAAATGCATTCATTAATTTATAAGAAAATAGAAAACTATCTGACTTTTTATACTAGATTTTTGGCTTCAAGTGACAAAACGCAAAGGTTTCCACTTTTTAGCTCACCGTCACGTAGTGACGAGGTGAGCTTTTGGGATCACTTTTCGTCCGTCGTCCGTCGTCAGTCCGTGCGTGCGTCCGTGCGTCCGTAAACAATTTCTTCAAACGACATCTCCTCCTAAACCACTGATCGGATTTTGACCAAACTTCACAGGAATGGTGGTCCCCTTTCAAAGTTGTTCAAATGGTTCCGGTCCGTTGCACATCTAGGTCATAGGAGCCAAAAATAGATTTTTTTTTTTTTCACCAAAAATTTAAAAAATCTTCTTCTCTGAAACCACAAGGCCCAGGTCTTTGATATTTGGTATGAAGCTTCATCTAGTGGACCCCTACCAAGATTGTTCAAATTATAGTGCTGGGACCAAAATTCCCCACGCTCCGGGGCCCTTTGGTTTTACATGGGCTTATATAGGGAAAATCTTTAACAATCTTCTTCTCTGAAACCGTAAGGCCCAGGTCTTTGATATTTGGTATGAAGCTTCATCTAGTGGACCCCTACCAAGAGTGTCCAAATTATAGTGCTGGGGCCAAAAATGCCCCCGCTCTGGGGCCCTTTGGTTTTACATGGGCTTATATAGGGAAAATCTGTAAAAATCTTCTTCTCTGAAACCGCAAAGCCCAGTTCTTTGATATTTGGTATGAAGCTTCATCTAGGGGACCCTTACCAAGATTGTTCAAATTATAGTGCTGGGGCCAAAAATGCCCCCGCCCCGGGGCCCTTTGGTTTTACATGGGCTTAAATAGGAAAAATCTTTAAAAATCTTCTTCTCTGAAACCGCAAGGCCTAGGTCTTTGATATTTGGTATGAAGCTTCACCTAGTGGACCCCTACCAAGATTGTTCATATTATAGCCCTGGGGCCAAAAATGCCCCTGCTCGGTTACGGGCCTCCGTGGCCTAGTGGATAAGAGCGCTGACTCTTAGTCATTAGGTCTCTCACCGCCGTAGGTTCGAGCCTCGCTCGGGCCACGTGTGAGACGCCAAGTTCTGCAACGGAAGGTCAGGTGGTTTTTCTCCGGGTACTCCGGTTTTCGCCCACCTCTGATTAACGATCGGCTCGATATGAGTGAAATAATCTTGAAAGGGCCGTAAAACCCAAACCCCAAAAAAAAAAAAAATGCCCCTGCTCGGGGGCCCTTTCATTTAACATGGGCTTATATATGGAAAATCTTGAAAAATCTTCTTCTCTGAAACCGCAAGGCCCAGGTCTTTGATATTTGGTATGAGGCTTCATCTTGTGGACCCCTACGAAGATTGTTCAAATTATAGTGCACGGGCCAAAAATGCCCCCGCCCCGGGACCCTTTGATTTTTCATAGGCTTATATAGGGAAAATCTTTAAAAATTTTCTTCTCTGAAACCGTAAGGGCCATGTTTTTGATATTTGGTATGAAGCTTCATCTAGTGGACCCCTACCAAGATTGTTCAAATTATATTGCTGGGGCCAAAAATGCCCCCGCCCCGGGGCCTTTTGGTTTTACATGGGCATATATAGGGAAAATCTTTAAAAATCTTCTTCTCTGAAACCGCAAGGCCCAGGTCTTTGATATTTGGTATGAAGCTATACCTAGTGGACCCCTACCAAGATTGTTCAAATTATAGTTCTGGGGCCAAAAATGCACACGCCCGAGACCCTTTGGTTTTACATAGGCTTATATAGGGAAATCTTAAAAAATCTTCTTCTCTGAAACAACATGTCCCAGGTCTTTGATATTTGGTATGAAGCTTCACCTAGTGGACCCCTATCAAGATTGTTCAAATTATAGCCCACGGGCCAAAAATGCTCCCGCTCCAGGGCCATTTGGTTTTACATAGACTTATATGGGGAAAATCTTGAAAAATTTTGTCTCTGAATTCACAAGGCCTAGGTCTTTGATATTTGGTATGGAGCTTCATCTAGTGGACCTCTACCAAGATTGTTCAAATTATAGCCCCTGCCCTGGGGCCCTTTGATTTTACATAGACTTATATATAGAGATAATCTTTGGAAATCTTCTTCTCTGAAACAGCAAGACCTAGGTCTTTGATATTTGGTGTGAAGCTTCATCTAGTGGACCTCTATCAAGATTCTTTAAATTATAGCTCTGAGGCCAAAAATGTCCCCGCCCCGGGGCCATTTGGTTTTACATAGGCTATGTAGGGAATATCTTTAAAAAATGGTCTCTGAAACCCCAAGGCCCAGGTCTTTGATATTTGGTGTGTAGCTTCATCTAGTGGACCTTTGCCAAGATTGTTCAAATTATAGGCTTTGTTGATATTTGGTATGAAGCTTCACCTTTTTAGACCTCCCTCAACATTATGCACATTGTAGCCCTGGGGTCAATAATGGCCCTCCCAGAGGCCCACTTGTAACTCTATCATATGGGTCAGGTGAGCGATCCAGGGCCATCATGGCCCTCTTGTTTGAGAAAAACACAACGCGCAGCAAATTCTTTCATACCGGAGTGCAGGTGGAAAACCCGCACCTGCAACAATGTAACATATCAAGCGCTGGAAGCCTCTGTGGTGTAGTGGTTATGCTACTCGCCTCATTAACCAGGGATCGCAGGATCGACCCCGGCTTCTCCAGAATTTCGGATGAGTCTTTGAACCCAGGTCCCATCTCCGTATGACCTTAGCTGTTGTCGAGACGTAAAACTAAAAACGCACTCACATACCAAGCGCATCCCACCATAAAATAACATCTTTATAATTCTTACCCCCCCCCCCCCACACACACACACACACACTTGATCCCCACTTTTATAGGGTAAAACTGGGATTGACAGGAGTAAACATTATTTTTCTCATTTCTACTCCAAAATATAGATTGTGGGTACTCGTTAAAATGGGATCGAAGAGGCGCTTCTAACGTGTACCCAACACGTATATTTTAAGCAACAGTCAGAAAAATATCATCACGACTTCTTTTCATCTTTCAATTTTTGTTGTTGTATTTTTCGGCGGTAAAATGTACAAATCTAATGCATCAAAAACATTTTTTTTTCTGGATTCTGTAAACTTTAATAATAAGTAAATAAATAAATAAATAAATAGATAATGTCGTTAAGTTCCGCCAGGTAAACCTGGGTACGCTGTACGCGGTCTAACTGTAATAAAACAAGAAGAAAAAAAAACTTTGGTGAAGACCTAATACATGGAAATACATGTAAGTACAAAATGGTTTGGATTCAGCCACTCCATTTGCCAAATCGTTACATGTAGAACTTGAAGAAATATGTAGTAGGCTGGTTAAGACAGTCGCGACACTAGCTCAGCAAGGTTTTGCTGGCTGAAGACAGACGGACGGACGGACGAACTGACAGACGACCAGCTAATATTTTCGCGTTGTGATTCTGTTGGATGAAAGCTATCCTGCCCCAGTCTAACTTATGGAGACAGACAGACGGACATATGAATAGGACAGCTGTCATTGTGACCACAGGTGCGTTTCTATGGTTGTGGGTCGGGGCTGAGAATGAGTAAGTACTGTTCACGTTAATGGATGAAGTATTTACATCAGAATTACAATGGGAATTGGGGAACTAGTTGTTGTTTTCCAAATTCCCCGTGTGGTCAGCTGGTGAGGTCCCAGGGAACGAATCCCCGTTGCCGGTGAACAGAGAGACAAACTGGTTTAGAAGGTAAGCGGGCGTCATAAGCACATAGGGGTTACCCCACCGCTCGGCGATGCGCTGTGCGGACATATTCATACTTCTATAATATCCAAACATTTGAGTTTTGAGTGAGGTTGCAATTAGTAACTAATATCTTTATAAGTAACACCTCAGAAGGATCAGATTTATGAAAATTGTATGAATTAATCAATTTTAACAATAATTGCTCATTTCAAATCCACGGATTCGGCACAGACTAATCCCTCATGGTAATTTAGTAAATGTTCAACGATAGAGTATTTTCCCCTTCGTCAAACAAGTATTAACTTTTAAATAAAAATCCTGTTTCTCATAAATAAGGAACCGCGCTGTAAAATTTATTTTAAAGATGCAAACGTACACATTATTGTAAATAACCGAATTATTGAATAGGTGGATAAAATTTATCGCTGCTGGCTTGAATTTGGCCCGTGGAAAAGCGAATGCGATCTTCTCAAACGGACGCTTGTCATCGGAAAAAATACGGCAAATCCACGGACATTACCGAACGTTACCGTCACCTCAATGACTGGTACCCCGTCTAACCACAGCAGAATCGAAACTGAATAATGCAAAATAGGACGTCCAAATGCCATATTTAAATACAAAGGTCTCAAATTAGAATGTGCATGTTGCATATTCGAATAAAGTAGAAAGATATGGAAAGGTTCATAATGCAAAGTGCGGTTTCAACAATTCATATTGTAATTGCACATTGCATAATTGAGTTTTTACCTTAATACTGTTCCATACCCCCGTAAACCCCAATTTTCTCTATATAAAGTTGGGTTTAGGGGGTCTTCATTTCACGGACTTGTTCGCGTGATGAGTTGCCTCAACAGTATACAACATATATGATTTGCCTAGCTCTAGTCAAACATATATGTTGCCGGGACATCGGAGCGTGACTGTCCTACTTGTGGATTTCTGATTGTGGGGCAAAATCACTGAGGAAATTCTAAAAGGTTTGAACTCTTTCTATTATTCAATTACATATAAGATAGCTTCAAACATCACAGTTCCTAGTCTATCCCACTTGTTCTAAGACGGGGGTATCTTATGAAGAAGTCCCAAGTGGAGGATTCCAGGAATAGAAAATAAATAAACCAAAAGATAAGTAACTAAACATATAAACTACGTTGATTTGTCTTGGTCATGTCTGTAGACTTGGCTGGCGAAAAGATCCTCCTCGAATTGCACAACATGTGCTGTCAGTTGCACATGATGCACATAACTAATGTCTAGCGCTATATAAACAACTACTCTCTGAGGTCGTTATCTGAGGTAAATCTCTCAAAAGATCAAAATACTAGGTGCACAAAGATGCCGCCATTGAATTCAGCCCTGTCATGAATACGACAACCTCCTAACTATGGAGAGGAGAGACAAACACTTAATCGCTCCATACAAACCGCCCACATATAATCAATGAAACACCCGCTACACAGCAGAATAACACGTACCGGTCCATTTCCTGGAATTATGACCATTGAATATATGAAAAATCAACTTGGGTCCTGCAGCATGCTCGGCCGGGATCGCCATGCTCCGTCCTCTCATGCAACACGATAACAAAACTCCTCCTTAACATACACAGCAGGCAGGCAACAGAAAGGACCGGATCGGTCTACGCAAGAAGGCCGACCGATCCAGTGCCATCCATTGAGCTACTATATACAACATTCGACACATTCCATGACATGATCCTCAACAAACAGACAATTTACAATATGTAATTTCAACAGATTACTCTTACCAACATAATACATAATATGCGAATCGCTGCGATTTCTCAAATTACATAAATAGCCACCCGTTCGAATTGAGTTCGCGACATCATAACATAGTGACGTCATTTCAATCGCGGCATGGAGCCTCACCCGTGGACATTATATGCACAACATATCGACAATCCATGTCTATGATTAACTTCATATTCAAATCGACGTCATGACGTTTTTACGCCATCACAACCGTGGCGCAGAGCCGAATACATGCCCACTGTATGCCTAAACTTATCAACCGTACTTTATCACCGCTACGACAAGAACTACTTCTACTGCAATTAATATAAACTAAGGTCATAACAATATATCTTTAAATACTGGATAATTCTTAATGCGGTGTATGCTATAAAAACACGTATGGAATAGAGTGAGTGTGATTGCGTTAACAACGTTCACATCAACAGCAAAGGTCATATGGAGCAAAGGTCATATGGAGACGAGGGCTCGGTTTAGTCACACCGCCGAAAGCTTGAAGAAACCTTTGTTCGAACTCACGACGCCTGATTTTTGGGCGAGTTGATTATCCACTACACACGTAGGCTTCTAACAAATACGTATGTACATAAATGACCCGTGTCATATAGAAAAAAGGCATCAATGGTGGACAACAGATACGTACGAACCTTTACACTATCACGACGATGATAATGTATTTCAGAGCAATTTTAACCAAGTTCCCACAAAATGAGTTCATCAAAAAGTTAGCAAGTTCATATTGAAATCAAACACCAAGCAATTATATTGGTTTAAACTCACTTGAACCTTTCATTGATAATTAAGGCGTAACTATACAAAATTTAGTGACACAGAGGCCTTTCTGGTATTTAATCTGCATCAGTGTGTCTCATCCCCAAAGTTCTGAAACCAAAAAGGATGATGGAAAAGACCCGGCAAACACAGCACATCCCCCTCCGAAGACACACCGACCGATGTTACCCATGAAACTGGTCAACTGTAGGCAAGAGACGTCTACCCGAGGACTTAAAGGCGTCCCCCACCGAGCCAACATCAGCAAACATGGCCCACACTCCACGTAAGTCCCGGGCATCAGGAAGGAGATGTCCAAAGTAGCGAGACTTGTAACATTTAAAATATAACAAAACGTGGCAACTCAATCGGCTAAAAAATTTTGTCTCACCTGACAAGTCAGTCTTAGTTTTAGAAAAATTATAATTTAATACTGCAAAAATTAACGATATAATAATATAGTTATTAAAATCAATACTTGAGTACTGACTTCAACACCGCAGTATGAACCTCAGCACTAAGGAACTGATACTGAGCTGATGATACCCTCGGGGACGAACGAATCATCCACCAGCAGTGATGCCGACCCAGCGGTTGCAATTACGGCGTAACTTTACCACATTCAGTGACACAGAGGCCTTTCTGATATTTAATCGTCGTCAGTGTGTCTCAACCCCAAAGTTCTGAAACCGAAACGGATGATAAAAGATACATATTAATCATAATTATTCATATGGACAATATACTTTCAGTTGTAATATAACCTGGTGTACCCAATCCGCTCAAGAGAAATGGGAGATCTCTAGATTCATTTCCATCAACCAAGAGAGACAATTTCCTATGATTTTCATGTTCTCCCCAGACCGTACCATTACCCAAGGCAAATGTGTACGCTCATCAGTACAAAACGGGCCTCAGCCTATTATTCAGCGAATAGCCTCGACAACGCATGGCCGGCCCATAAGAGCAATAAATTCGCAAATCAGCTGCGTCTTGCGGTTGCACGAAACATACATTACATATCGCGAGAAAAAGCATTTTTTACCAAATATTTAGTAATAAATTTTAACACAAACCTTCAACGGCTTTCCGAACAATTCAAACACCTTAACGGTACGCTTAGCGTTTTTTTTTCTTTCTCCCACAAATTAACTGAGAATCACCCCTTTTTACAGTCCTTAGCAAGGAAGTTTAGAGGTGAACGAGGTTCACGCATCTCAAGTTACCAATACCTTCTACACAAACGACCTTACTTTAAAATAAGGAAAAAAAAAAAAAAAACGTTTTCCTTTAAAAGTCCAAGTTACTGCTAGCACGTGACCCAAAGTATCTTCTAACCCTAATTTATATTGAATCAATAGGAAATCATCGACAAAATAGCCCTTTTGCTGAAAAAAAAATCAAGGGTGCAAAAACAGGCACATCTTAGTCTCGCCTGTGCATATATCTAAAATAACACTTTAAATAATACGGTAAGATGTTTACGCAAAAACCAAGAAACCGTGAACTGCACCCGCCCATCGGGGCTTGAATTAATACATGGGCTGCATGATGCTTCCACGCAGAGCTGAAACTGACCACACACTGGTAAACCGCTTAGAGGATTTAAGCCTGTTAAGGTAAAGCGGTGCGAGTCGGACCGTCCATGCTTATAAACATTATTGTTTCATTGGGCGACGGGGCTTGAGATGCCATTCCACCTCAATGTCGGGTAAAATGGGAAGCAACGTCTCCAAAATGACCTATACAGTGTTGACGTGGACGTTAAACCTTGAATCAAACAAACAAACAAACAAAGGCAACGGGAAGCATTATTTTCTTGAGTGTCATCCTACCGTTTATATTGAACTGTCAATACAAATGTAAAATGCTTACTGCAAACAAACGCTATCACTGCAAAGTAAAAGGACCATTAATTAATTCCAGCAACGAACAACTGATAGATTGCTGAAATTCAAAACTTTGAATAAAATACAAATTATGTATCCCACCTATAAAGACAGAGTTGTTTTCCAGAATTCAGACGTCTGTAAGGTAACGGGAGCTGGCAGCATTTGCCTCATACGAATTAAACTTGCAGCGACATATACAATAACAGATCAGCTTATTACATGTGCCATCAGAATGATGGAAGTTCCCTATTTCTCGAAAAGGGCAAACGAGCGACAGTCACATCCTTATTAAAAACATTTCAAGCGAAGACATCACCAACTACTGCCGTATTTTAGTTCGTCAAACTCTGTCCTAATTCTTGAAAAAAAAAAACAACAACAAAAAACATGAGATGCTTCAAACACTCAGCCCAGTTTTACGTTCAGTCAGTCCTTTGACACTGCCATCTCGAGCACGGTTGATTTATGGCTTAAGGCATACGTGTATATAAAATGTTTTATTAATTATTAAACGACTAAAAATAATTGAGTTGATCAAGTTATTTTAATGTCCTAACTTAAACTGTGCAGATTGTCTGCAAAAGCTTATGGGTCAAATATATTTAACAAAATTATTGAGTACTGCGATTAGACCTTAGGCCTACATTACGTTTGGTCCCTCAAGTTTCATTTATGAACCACTATTATTTTTTTTTTCATTATTGACTTGATACTATACATTAACAATATCTGTATAAAGCTAAATGACGACTGTTTGACATACAAGGCCGTGCAGCTGCTATCGAGTGGAACTTTAACAAAACTTTGAACAGAGTGATACTCTTATGTGAATGCAACATTGAATATAGAGAAACAATGCTAA
This sequence comes from Lucinisca nassula, assembly GCA_963580285.1. NCBI lineage: Eukaryota > Metazoa > Mollusca > Bivalvia > Lucinida > Lucinidae > Lucinisca > Lucinisca nassula. The sequence continues at coordinate 147,620,978 of OY757019.1, read as the reverse complement.
CAACATTACCTCAGAAAGGGCAAAGAATGGAAAACTAAGACTTGTATCTGCATTACAAAAATCTTAGGTATCTTCATTTGTCATAACTTATCTTTGAGAGAGCAAGTTACCTATCTAAGATAATAATTCAAAGGGTCGGGATTCTGTCAGAAATCGAAATTCCTACGTATCGCTCAGAATGCAGTACAACAAATCAGTATACCACAGCTAGTTTTATAACCTCACATTAAGCAGTATGTTAGAAAACTATTAAAAATAAGATTTTAAGTCTACAAAAGCGTGCTTGTCTCGTAAGTTTAGATACTAATGTAGAAAATTTTAATAAAACTATGAACACTTTAGAACTTAATTCCTTTTGATAGTATATTGTTTCGAAAAGCAAAATTAATGTTTCAGATCTAAAATGGATCTATGACGGATTGACCTTTCCTTCCTTTTCAGACAACATTCAATTTACACGTGCTGATGCAAGCATGCAAACTATTATGTCAGTAATTTCAGCCAAAGATTAGTTTAAAAGCCATGAGATATATCCTGAATGTCTCATCTGGAATCTATACATGACTTCAGGCACTTTCACTTCCTGGCAACGCCAATCCGATTTACGCGCACGCGCAGTTTGTGAGCCTGTGTAAGTAAAACTATTTGTGAGTCATTACACAGAACCCTTTTTCGTCAGAACAATGTTACTACAACAAATTAAAGCGTTTTGGAATTTACTTATGTAGAAAACCATGACCCGTGTTTACCAGATGCATCGTCAAAATCGAACAAATCTGATGCGTCTTGGCGGATATAACAAAATGGCCAAGTATAGAGTTCAGCTCTGTGTATGTGTATCTAATTTATTTCTTTGACAATGTTACTTGCTGGGGTTATAAAGCCATTACCAGGAGGCCCCCTGTCCTGGAAAAGACACTCCATGTGCAGACTCAGAATAGAGAGACATACTCTTCGCAGGCTAACGATAGCTTCTGCTAAAATCTGATTTACGCGAATGCGCAGTTTGTGAGCCTGTGTAAAGTAAAACCGGATTTACTAATGTAGAAAACCATGACCCGTGTTTACCAGATGCATCGTCAAAATCGAACAAATCTGATGCATCTTGGCAGATATAACAAAATGGTCAAGTATAGGGTTCGGCTCTGTTTAGGTGTATTTAATTTAGTGTCTGAACGCTCGTTGATAATGTCATTAGCTGGGATTATTAAGCCATTACCAGGAGGCCCCCTGTTCTGGGAGAGCCCCCCTGGGAGAGCCCCCTGTCCTGGTAGAGACACACCATGTGCAGGCTCAAAATCGAGAGACATACCTTGCGCAGGCTCAAGACAGCTACTGCTAAAATTCTAAGTGATTTCAGTATAGGCTTTTAGCATGCAATATTCAGAGTGTACAGAGTACGCCTGCATTTAATGCACAATTGAGAGTGCACATGCAGGAAAGAGATGATAGATTTGAGATTGTCATAATCTGTGCATAATTGGTCTGAATTTGGGATAAAGTGAATCCATATCGATGGTTTGGGCGTGAGGAAATCCATCTCAAGGGGCATGAAACCTACAAAGAATGAGGCGTGCTGAGTTCTTTACAAGTATCTTGCCTCGCCCAAAAATCTTGTTAAGGATTAACATTTGCATACAGGATAAGCTGTGACAGACAGAATTATCTGACAGCACCAAATGATTGGGATAGGTGAGCAAAATGTGCGGTAGGTGAGAAAGATGTTTGGTGAGATGTTGTACAAGATGAGATGCTATGACATTTCGGAATCTCAGAGCGAATTTCATTACTCGAGAATGGGTTTCTGGAACAGTAGGTTAAATTTGATTTATCATGAGGTTTGAGTGGGAGGGGTATTTCATGAGTGTTCTAAAATCTTCATACAGCTACGTAGCTGAGATAAAAAATGCACTGCACACTTTTTCGTGGTCTTAAGGCTCCCATAATCCATCTGAACTAGTCCGGATATTAGCAAAAATTGATCTTCTTTACGCAACCTTTATATTTGTCCCCGTTGAAGTGGGCGACGGAAACCGAAATATTTTCGCTGTTAATGCGGTTTGTGCAGCTTGGGACACAACATGATGATGGCATTGTGTGTCAAATGCAAATTTAATACATCCGATTAATTATGACAGATTGCAGTGATTTTAAACAATGATGCTACGACCTGCATCACGGGTCACAGGTTTTTAACAATGATTTAATGTGTGTTTTTGCCCTACGTACTTTGCGCATGCGCGAGAATACCGCATTATAGGATTGCTTTTCCGTTACAACCAATGGCGTCCTGAAGTCATCTATACCAAATAGTGTCAAGAATTATCAATCGAAAAGCTTTCTCCACAAAGGATGTATCAAATGGAGCATGGGGAGTAAATTTGATATAAAATACTGTTAATGCCAGATTATATTTCGCTTAAATTTTTGTAGACAGTTTCATTTCGTAAATAAACGTCTTAAAGCATGTTGGCATGTCAAACGCTAGCACCTTAGAGTTATAAAGTCCATGACCTATTTAGTGTGAATCGCAACTGAGCTCTAACAAAAAATACTTTAAGCCGGGGCCTAGCAAATTAAATGAGAAAGAACACTTGATCGTAATCACAAGGTCTCTCACCGCTGCTGCTCAAGCCTCGCTCGGTTCACAATTGAAAGGTGAGGCATTTTTTATGCGGGTACTTCAGTTTCGCACAACTCTGGTTAAAGATTGGCTCGAATTAAACGAATTTATCTTAAAATGACAGGGAAACTAAAATAAAAACTAGATATCAAAGGAAAAGAAAAGAACAACACGAAGCACTTTCATAATAATTAAAACATCACTAACGGGAATCCAACATGACCGCTTCCTTCCCACAAAAAGGCTAATAGGCTATCCAAAATAAAAGTGTAGTAGCGGTATATACATTAAAAGACAATCCATATTGCCTTAAATGGAGTTAACATTGTTACAGTCATCGCCCTTGATTATGTCGTAGTTTGGACAAATATTATTGTTCAGTCCGCATAAAGGATTTCTAACTCATCAGTGCGACATCTCCGAGAACATAAAAAAACGAATACAGATGAAACAACGATGAGGATACGGCACCATTCTGGAGCAAAAGAAGTAAAACCTTTGTGGAACCCCTCGCCCTGCTTTAAACCGTTACTGTGATAGAGTCACGACCACGGTACACAGCCCGTTTCACTAGAATTAAAAAGACACCAAGGCACACATGCAAAGCATATAACAGATAATACGCATCAACGACGCAAAGCCAACACACACACACACACACACACACACACACACACACACACACACACACACACACACACACACACACACACACACACACAGGAGTGCACTGGAACGCCTTCTGACCAAAAGCAGTAAAACCGCTTGGTACTTTAGCCGGTGGTTCAAAACCCCTATATTACACTTAATAGCGAATATTCAACTCATTGCTACTTGAGACACATCATCATTCTATTGGCATAATGTAATTCATTTAAATGTGTCCTAAATTCCATATTAGATATGAAACACTTCTAACGTCTAAATTGCCAGATATGACTGATTCAGTATAAGAATACAACGATGTTACGTATAATTGAAGTTTATGAGACAAATCGTTCTGATCCAGGGTTCAGGTCTGTTTTCTCTTTACGTTTGCCTGTCTTTCCTAGTATAACGCACAATATTTGTTTTTATTAGCTAACCTGAGCCTATATTACTCGGTGGGCTATTCTAATAGGCCAGTGCTTCGGCGTCCACGTCCGGCGTCCGCGGCTGTCAACAATTGACATCTCCTCCTAGACCAGTCTGTCAACTCGGACCTAACTGCGTCACCATGTGGCGTTTATATTTCGGAATTGATTAGATTTGCCAGAGTGTCTAGTTATGTAATTGACTTCAACACTCGTAATAAATTGTGAACAGCTAAACTTCTTAATCAGGATTATCAGTTTCATAAACAACGCAGAGCCTTTTCTAAGTTTTTAGACGTCATTCCGATTTGGTTTCAAAATTCAATGTTTGACTTAAATCTCTTCTGCAAGAAGGTCTATTGGAACCAGAATTTTATGGTAACTGAGTATATACATCTAGAAAAATACATACTTGTAATGACTTCAGTACCCAATTTCGTAAAATCATTTTTCGATATAAAATGAATGGATACAACATAAATATTATGCAGACTGATAAAATTATTTTTCTTAATCGTGACGGAAGTAAGGGTGATGACCGTGTAGATTCGATTTAAGACCGCCCCCCCCCCCCCCCCGCCATCAACCCAGTGAAATAATTTTCACTGACTGTTCCAAGGTCCAAGGCGGGTCTTCTGTCTAAATATAGTTCGTCTTTGAATATGTGCGTCGCTCACATATATTTGTTTCGGATAGTCAGCTGGCTATTTTGTGGGAAGGTAACTTTCCTTTTGGCTTTCCGCTGTTGGTGTTTCCATTGGGGACCAGTTATTTAATGTTTGTGTTTCTTTCCCTTTGGTGTCTCTGATTGGAGGTGTTGGTTAATTGTATCGATTGCTGATCATTGCCTTTACTTCTGTTTCACTATAATGATCCTTGGGGATAATAACTGACAAGTGTTGAAAGATTTGGTATCTAAGCTTAACTCTGGTTGTCATGGCAACAAATAGGGGAAAACTCGCAAAAACCTTTAAAGTTCTTCTTCCTGAAAACAGAAGGCCCAAGTACTTAAAATATTTAGTATGTAGCTTCAACTAATGGACTAATACCATTGTTCAAATAATAGCCCATTGTTCAAAATTGATCACGCCCTAGAGGTCGCATGTTTTAGTGTACAAATTCAGAAAAAATTATAACCGCAATGACTTCAGCACCCAATTGCGTAAAATCATTCTTCGATATAACAATTATAGTGGGTACAACATAAATGTTATACGACAGACTGCATGCATGGTAGTAAAACCAATCACGGTTGACAACTTTGCTTCCCTCTTTAATTGCACGCCGGTGGGCCAGGCCTCAGATTCTATGACGGTTCCAGTGTAAAGGTTTGTTGAGAATTAGGGAGATCTAATTCAAGGTAAAGTTGGCTGATGCCTGATGCTCTATCTCTGGTCGGGCCCATCGGAGTCTAACTGGTGGTTTTCTTTTGCTCCAGTATTTCAGTGGTTTCTTGCTGTCAGTCCTGACCGTTGTTTCATCTCTGTTTTTTTTTTTTTTTTTTTTTTTTTTTTGATTATTTGTGTTCACGGAGATGCTGCACTGATGAGTAAGGAGGCCTTCATGCGGACTGAACAAATTATTTGTGTAAATCGCGATGGAAATAAGGGCGAGGATTGTGGCCATGTTAAATAGATTTAAACCCCCTAGTGGAATTCGTTTCCGCTGACCGTTCCAATGCGGTTCTTCTGTCGCGATTTGTTGTTATATTTGTTATGGTTTGTCTTTAGGTGTTTGTGTCGCTTGTCTTATTTTATTTTGGATAGCCTTTTGGCCATTTTGTGGGAAAGTAACTGTCCTTTTGGCTTTCCGCTGTTGGTGTTTCCATTAGGTCTGTTGTTGCATGTTTGTGTTTTTTTCTTTTGGTGTCTCTGATGGGACCTTTTGGTTGATTGTATCGATTCCTGATCAGTGCCTCGTCTTCTATTTTACATTGACCCCTCACAGGAGTAAACTGGCCCTACCGGTCACGAACAAGAAGAGTTCATAAATATTTGTCCAATTTAAGTATATGTAAAACCAGCGACCTCGGATGGGGGGCTTTTATTTGTCGCAGAGCTACAATCTGAACATTTTTGGTAAAGGTACTCTAAATATCAGAGATCTGGCCTTTTGGTTTCAGAAGAGAAGATATTTAAGGTTATTTTCCTATGTAAATCCATGGAATAAACTGGGTATGGAAATGTTTGGCCCCGGGGCTATCATTTGAACAATCTTGTAGAGGTCTATAGACAAAATAGTATACCAAATATGAAAAGGCTGGGCCCAAGAAGATTTTTCAGTTTTTTTCCATATGCAAGTCTGTACAACACGTGGCCCTTTAGGAAGGGCCATTTTGGTCACAGGGCTGTAATTTGAACAATCTTGGCAGAATACCACTAGACGAAGCTGTGTACAAAATGTCAAAGGCATGGGCCTTCCAATCTTGGTAGAGGTCCACTAGTAGAAGCGACATGTCAAACATCATGGACCTTGGCTTTCTGGTTTCAGACAAGAAGAGTTTTAAAGGTTTTTCCTCTGTTAAGCACTGAAGCCAAAAAAGCTCCGCCTAGGGGCCTACATATTTTACATGGATTTGTATTGGAAAAACTTTGAAAAATAGAAGAGAAGGCAATGAAAAGTCTACTTGTCTGAAACTAGACGGTCCAGCCCTTTAATATTTGGAACACAGTTCACGGCTTCGTCTATTGATCTCTCTTATATACTTGTATAGGGAAAACCATCAAATTGTTTTGTCTGAAAACAGAAGGCCCTGGCATTAAGTGTTTGGTTTCATAGCTTCATCTGGTGGACGTGTGCTAAAATTATAGCTATGGGGCAAAAATGAACCTACCTGGGGTTCACCTGTTAGACGCAGACTTACGGTATACTGAGACAACCTTGACAACCTATCATTCCAAAACCAGTAGGCCCTGGCCATTTGATATTTGGCTTGTAGCTTCGGCTAGTGGATCTCTGGCTATGTTGTTCAAATAATACCGAAGGGCTCAAAATATATATACATAGTCTTAATATAGCCTATTTTGTGAAACTTCAACATTAAGCGATATAGGACCATCACTGTCCTCTTGTTAGTATTCCTTTATTTAATTATTGAATACACGTATCAGTCACCTAAATATCTATTCTTCCTCTACATTATTAAAGCCACAATGCAATATGGTGCATTGATGTTATATTTGCAAGGTATATACTTTTAAAGGCATTAAGCTTTCGGTCTGGTCCTTGATGTTTGGACTAACAATTTTTCCGGTCATTTTGACCATTTTGTTTCTACCAGAGGTACAAATATATAAGTAGAAGTAAAACAAAGATCAGGAATTGATACAATTAACTTACTCCACCCATCAAAGACACCAAAGGGAAAGAAACACAAACATGAAGCGACCAGACCATTATGGAAACCTAAACAAAGGAAGGCCATAAGGACAGTTACTTCCCACAAAATGGCCAAATGGCCATCCAAAATAAAAGGACTCAAGTGATACATACAGTAAGTAACAAACAACAACATAATTAAACCGCCACAGAAGAACCGCTTTGGAATGGTCAGTGGGGGGGGGGGGCTTAAATCGATTTTACATGGCCCGTAATCCTCGCCCTTACCTCTGTCGTGGTATACACTAATTTTGTTTAGTCCGCATTAAGGCTTCCTAACTCATCAGTGTAACATCTCCGAGAACATACAAATAAAAAAACTACAAAGATGAAACAAGGTTGAGGACTCGATAGCATACAACAACAGAATTGCTGAAGCAAAAGACAACCAACAGTTAGACTCCCTAGGGCCCGACCAAAGATGGAGCATCAGGCGCCAACCAACATAAAGTATAATAAAATAAAATAAAATTTCATTTTCAAGTTCTTTTTTATTAGCTCACCTGAGCCAAAGGCTCAGAGTGAACTATTGTGATCGGTCACCGTCCGTCGTCATCGTCGTCTTATGTCCGCCCGTTCACAATTTCTTTAAACAACATCTCCTCCTAAATCACTGAACAGATTTTGACAAAACTTGGCAGAAAAATCCTTAGGTTGTCCACTCAGAAGATGTTCAAGGAATTCAATTCCATGCAGAACTCTGTTTGTCATGGCAACAAAAACGGGATAAATAGGAGAAAACCTTTGATAACCTTCTTGACTGAAACCAGAAGGCCCAGGGCTTTGATATTTGATATGAAGCTTCTTCGAGTAGACATCTACAAAGGTTGTTCAAATTATAGCCCTGGGGTCAAAAATGGCCCAGGAGCGGGGCCCACTGGTTTTACAGGGATGTATATAGGAGAAACCTTTAAAACTCGTCTTGTCTGAAACCAAAAGAGCTAGGTCTTTGATATTTGGTATGAAGCTTCATCTAGTGGACCTCTACCAAGATTGTTCAAATTATAGCACTTGGGCCAACAGTGGCCCCAGGCGGGGCCTACTGACCTTACATAGAGGTATAAAGGAAAAGCCTTTAAAAATCTTCTTCTCTGAGAACCAGAGTCCCAGGTCTTTCATAGTTGGTATGAAGCTCTATCTAGTGTACCTCTACCAAAGTGGTTCACAATATAACCCTTCGGCCAAAAATGCCCCCGCGCCGGGGCCCACTGTTTTTCCATAGGCTTATGTAGGCAAAACCTATAAAAACCTTGTCAGAAACCAGAAGGCCCAGATCTTTGATTTTTGGTATGAAGCTTCATCTAATGGACCTCTGCAAAGATTGGTCAAATTATAGCCTTGCGGCAAAAAAAAAACATATGCTTATTTAGGGAATACCTTCGAGGATCATCTTTCTGAAACCAGAAGGCTCAGGTCTTTTCTTAGCTCATGTATCACGTAGTGACGAGGTGAACTTTTGTGATCACTTTTTGTCCGTTGTCCGTCGTGCGTGCGTGTGTAATTTTTTCTTCATCTCCTCCTAAACCACTGATCGGATTTTGACCAAACTTCACAGGAATGATCCTTAGGTGGTTCCCTTTCAAAGTTGTTCAAATGGTTCTGGTCCGTTGTTCATTTGGGGTCACTTGAGCTAAAAATAGATTTTTTGATGAAAACGTAAAAAATCTTCTTCTCTGAAACAGCATGACATAGGTCTTTGATATTTGGCATGAAGTTTAATCTAGTGGACCCCTACCAACATTGTTCAAATTATAGCCCTTGGGCCAAAAATAGCCCCATTCCAGGGCCCTTTGCTTTAACATAGTTTTATGTAGGGAAAATCTTTAAAAATCTTCTCCTTTGAAACCACAAGGCCCAGGTCTTTGATATTTGGTATGAAGCTTCATCTAGTGGACCTCTACCAAATTATAGCCCTGGGGCAAACATGTCCCCGCCCCGGGGCCCTTTGGTTTTACATAGACTTATATAGAGAAAACCTATAAAATCTTCTCCCCTGAAACCAGAAGGCAAAGGTATTTGATATTTGATATGAAGCTTCATCTATTGGACCTCTACCAAGATTGTTATAGCTATGGGGCCAAAAATGCCCACGCCCCAGGGCCCTTTGGTTTTACATAGACTTATATAGGGAAAATCTTTAAAAATCTTCTTCTCTGTAACCGCATGGTCCACGTCTTTGATATTTGGTATGAAGCTTCATCTAGTAAACCTCTACCAAGATTGTACAAATTGTAGTTCTAGGGCCAAAAATGCCCCCGCCCCACGGTCCTTTGGTTTTACATAGACTTATATAGGGAAAATCTTTAAAAATCTTCTTCGCTGTAACTGCATGGCCCAAGTCTTTGATATTTGGTATGTGGCTTCATCTAGTGAGCCTCTACCAAGATAGGTCAAGTTGTAGTTCTGGGGCCAATAACTGCCCCCGCCCCACGGCCCTTTTGTTTTACATAGACGTATATAGGGAAAATCTTTAGAAATCTTCTTCTATGGAAGGCCCAGGTCTTTGATATTTGGTGTGAAGCTTCATTTAGCGGACCTCTAAAAAGATTGTTCAAATTATATCCCTATGGCCAAAACTCCCCCCGCCCCTGAACCCTTTGTTATTTCATAGGCTTATATAGTGAAAATTTTTAAAAATCTTCTTCTCCGAAACCACAAGGCTCAGGTCTTAGATACTTGGTATGAAGCTTCATTTAGTGTACCTCTATCAAGATTATAAACCTAGGGCGAAAATTACCCCACCTGCGTGCCCTTTGGTTTTACATTTACTTATACAGGGAAAATCTTTTAAAATTGTCTTCGCCGAAAATGGAAGGCCGGGATCTTTGATATTTGGTGTGAGCTTTATCTAGTGGACTGCTACCAAGATTGTTCAAATTATAGCCCTTGGGCTAAAAATGCCCCTGCCCCGTTGCCTTTTGGTTTTACATTGACTTATATGGGGAAAATTAAAAAAATCTTCTCTGAAACCACAAAGCCTCAATCTTTGACATTTGGTGTGAAGCTTCATCTAGTGGACCGGTATCAAAATTGTTCAAATTATAGGCCTAGGGCCAAAAATGATCCTGCCTTTGGGCCCTTTGGTTTTACATTGACTAATGTAGAGAAATTTAAAAATATCTTCTTCTCTGAAACCGCAAGGCCCAGGTCTTTGATATTTGGTGTGAAGCTTCATCTTATGGAACTCTATCAAGATTGTTCAAATTATAGCCCTTGGGCCAATAATGCCCCCGCCCCGTGGCCCTTTGATTTTACATACTCTTATATTGGGAAAAGTTAAAACAAAAATTCTACTCTGAAACCGCTAGGCCCAGGTCTTTCCTATTTGGTGTGTAGCTACATCAAGTGGACAGCTACCAAGATTGTTCAAATTATAGCCCCTGTACTAAAAGTTCCCTGCCCCGTGGCATTTTGGTTTTACATTGACTTCTATGGGGAAAATTTTAAAAAATCTTCTTCTCTGAAACCACAGTGCCCCTGCCCATCGGGGCTTGGAGAAATATATTGGGCTGCATAATGCTTCCACGCAGAACTGAATCTGATCACTTTAGAGTACTGGTAAATAGCTTAGAAGGACTGCAAATGTGCTGGAAAGGTATATCCTTTCGAAGCAAGGAATACACCACAAAACTAGAAAATATGGAGTGGACATGTTTTCTGAGCCAGACTAGCTAGTTTCCGCCAATTAGGCCTCATCAAAAGTCAGCAATGGAATCAATGATCCCAAAGGACAAAATTATAAACTACGCTATGATGTAAGCCTGCCCAGGCAAAGCGGTGTGAGTCAGATTGTCCAATGCATATAAGCCTTCTGGTTTCATTGGGCGGCAGGGCTTGAGATGTGATTTCATCTCAATGTCGGGTAAAAGTCCCACAAAATTGGAAGCAACGTCTCCAAAATGACCTAGATAGTGTTGACGGGGATGTTAAACACCAATGCAAACAAACAGATCTCTGAAACCACAAGGCCCAGGTCTTTGATATTTGGTTTGAAGCTTCATCTAGTGGACCTCTGTCAAAATTGTTCAAATTATAGCCCTTAGGCCAAAAATGCACCTGCCCTGAGGCCCTTTGGTTAACCATACACATATTTTAGGAAAATCTTCTTCTCTGAAACCGCAAGGCCCAAGTCTTGACATTTGATGTGCAGCTTCAGCTAGAGGACCTCCATCGAGATTTTCAAATTATAGCTCTAGGGTCAAAAAGGCCCCGCCAAGGGGCCCTTTGGTATGACATTGGCTTATAGGGGGAAAATCTTTATAAATCTTCTTTTTTCTGAAACCAGAAGGCTCAGTTCTTTGATATTTGGTATGTGGATCTCGACCAAGATTGATCAATTTAGCCCCGGGGCCAAAAATAGCTCTGTCCCGGGACCCACTGATTTTACATAGACATATAAAGGAAAAACCTTTAAATCTCTTCTTGTCTGAAATCAGAAAGCTCAAGCTTTTGATATTTAGTATGAAGCTTTGTCTGAAAGACCACTACCGAGATTGTCCAATTTCAGATGCTGGGCCAAAAAATTCCCCCGGTGCCCATTGGTTTTACATCAAATGTTCTTGTCTGAAACCAGAAAGCCAAAGTCTTTAATATTTGGTATGATGCTTCATGTAGTGGACCTCTACCGAAATAGTTCAATTTATAGCATTGGGGCCAAAAACGGGCCCACCCCGGGGCCCACTTGTTTTACAGAGACTTATATTAGGAAATAGAAGTCAAGGCAATGAAAACCTTCGAAAATCATCTTGTCTGAAAGCTGAAGGCCAAAGTCTTTGATATTTGTATGAAGCTTCGTCTTGTGGATTTCTACCACGATTGTTCAAATTATAGCCCAGGGACCAAAAATGGCCCTGCCCCGGTAACCCCAAGTTTTATATAGCCTTATATAAGGAAAACCTTAAAATATATTCTTGCCTGAATCCAGAGTCTCCGGTCTTTGATATTCGGTATGATGCTTCAGCTTTTAGACCACTACCAAGATTTATAGCCCGGGACTAATAATGGCTCTCCAAGGGGCCCACTTGTTACCCTATGGATCAGGTGAGCGATCCAGGGCCATTATGGCCTCTTGTATTTTGAATGCGGCTTCATCATATGGACCTCTACGAAGATTGTTCAAATTATAGCCCTGGTCCTTGATATTTGGTATGAAGCTTCATCTATTGGACCTCTACCTTGATTGTTCAAATTATACCCCTGGGGCCAAAAATGGCCCCTCCCCGGATCCCACTGGTTTTACATAGGCTTATATAGGGAAAAACTTTGAGAATCATCTTTCTGAAACCATAAGGCCCAGGGTCTTTGATATTTGGTATGAGGCTTCATCTAATTGACCTCTACCAAGATTGTTCAAATTATAGCCCTGGGGACAAAAATGGCCTCACCCCATCCCCACATGTTTTACATAGGCTAATATACGGAAATCCTTGCAAAATCTTCTTGTTTGAAACCAGAAGGCCCAGGTCTTTGAAACCTCGTATGAATCTTCATCTATTGGACCTCTTTCAAGATTTTTCAAATCATAGGCCTCGGGCCAAATATGGCCCTGCCAAGGGTCCCGCTGGTTTTCCATAGGCTAATATAGTGGAAATAATTACAAATCGTCTTGACTGAAATCCGAAGGCGAATGTGTTTTATATTTGATATGTAGCTTCATGTAGCTGACTCCTAAGATTGTCCAAATTATAGCCAGGCCCCGCTCCGGGACCCACACGTTTTACATAGACATAAAAAGGAAAACCTTTAAAAAATCTTCTTGTCTGAAACCAGAAGTCCCAGGCGTTTGATATTAAACTTCATTTAGTAGACTTCTGCCAATATTGCTCAAATTATAGACCTGGGACCATAGGATCATTGTGGTCCTCTTGTCTACCACTACGAATGTGGTCACGTCGAATCTATTTAAGCCTCCTAGTAAAACATTTTACTGACGGTTTCATTACGCTTCTTTCTGGTGTGGTTTGCTATTGTTATTTTTTTTATTTCGTCTTTGTATGTTTGAATTGCCAATATAGATTATATTTCAATACTGGTGAAGTTGTGAATGAAGATGGGAGTTATTTATACCTCTTATCATTGCCTTCACTTCTGTGTTTTCCTGTCGGAAAACGCGTGGTAATGTTAACTGTCAATCAGAATATAACATTAAAAGTTTGCTGCGGCAATAAATGAAAATAAATACCATTGATGGTTTGGTAAACGACAAAGACATGTTTATCGTAGAAGGCATTGAAACACTGCTTAAGGGCTTGAAGGTGAGGGCTGGGATCCCGTACAGTTAACTAAAACCCACCAGTAATTGTTACTGACCGTGCCAAGTCCGTGCTTTTGCTGTAGTTCCTTCATGTTTTGTGTTGGTTGTTATGACTCTTTCACTAATCATATATGTTGTTTCGTTGATGATTCTGATTCGTCCCCTATTTTTGGTTGTTTATTTTTTGTTGAGTTTATCCTTCCAGTTTAATGTTTGTCATGTTGCTGATTCTGTTTCTTTCCACCATTGTGTATATTGCTCCTTTTTAGTTAGGTTTGGCTATTCCGAGTCGCCACCTGTTTTGGGAAGCGCTGCTGACCCGGATTACCTGTTGTCCGTTTTATTTATTGTCATCACGCCATGTGTCTTTCCCTAGTGATATTGTGGAAATAATTTGGGCTCTGATTGTATCAGTTCCTGATCGTTTCTCCTTTAATTTTAATGAACGTGGGGTTCATATGATTAAATTGGAATACTGTTTGGACCAATGAGTTAATGTTATTAGTGTTTTAAAGATACATCCCTAGTCTTATCTATTTAAAGCTAAGACAAATCATGCTTTTTCTGGTTTTCTGAATAAGTTCTAAGCATTTTCTTTTAATGATGTCATTTTTAAAAAACGAAAACAATCTACAAGACAGCATGCAGTCGAAATTAAATAGCTCGAACGCCTTTGGCACCAAGAATCTTGATTCGATATATGGATTGTGCGAGCCATTGAGGTTAAACGAACCGCCAGGTAAGGCGACATCTGGATATTTTCCGGACATGTTTCATTCTTTATCTTATAAAGGTTTGTTCTGGGTACTCATTATAAATGCCTAATCTTTTTAAGATGAAAAATGCTAGACCCCCAAATTACCCTATAATATTTGATATCCGGTTTTGTGCGATTTTTTTCTTTGTGACTCAAAGACGAGTTCGACGTAGTCATAGTGCATCAGCTGTTCGAGGCACTGATGTTTCAATGTAAATTTAAGGCATTATAAAATGAAAATAACACCTAAGATTGCTGCTAAATCAGTGCTAAACTTTTTGTCGTTAAGTATATTTGTAAATTTAGTACCTACGGGAACAGTCATATATGTGTTAGGCCATAATGCATATTGAGAACGAAATAAAATATGGAGAAAAGCAGCATTTAACAAAAGTTATTTTTGTTGATAAAAAAAACAAATCCGTTCAGGTATGTATATTCAACGTCAATGAAGAACATTCATTTTAATTGGAATGTATACTCGTGAGTAATAATACTTCGAGAACTGATCGAACAAGAACCCAAATCCTATTCGAAAAGCAAGCGAAAGACGGATAGCACAATTCTTATGTAACAAAAATAATCACAGCTCTTCCCAAGCAGCTGGTAAATTAGATGAATTTACTTAACTAGATTTTGACACACACTAAAACGTCGCACGGTACCCCTGTGAAAAAGATTTGAGATGGTACCATTCTCGGTCTGGCACACCGCTATTTAACCAAAGAGTGTAGCAGAATTGCCTAATTTAAATGGGCCGACAACCGAGCTTGCTGCCTGTGGCATATCATCTGCTATTGGCAACCTTGAAGTAAACATTCTGAAATACACATTACAGGTTCTTTTCTGCTTATACAGTATTCAGGCCATGTTGCAAAGTGTTTTAAAGTTATATAATACTAAATAGAAGTGCATGTAATGATCAGAAATCCAAACAATTAACCCACATTGCCCACCAGAGACACAAATGGAAAGAAAAGCAACATGAAATAACTAGACCCTTATGGAAACATCAATAGCGGAAAACCAAAACGAGAGTTATTTTCCCAGAAATTAGCCAGTCGACCATCCAACACAAAACGATATAAGCGATACACAAACTCAAAGGCAAACCATAACAAAGTAGAAGTAAAACAAAGATCAGGAATCGATACAATTAACTTACTCCACCCATCAAAGACACCAAAGGGAAAGAAACACAAACATGAAGCGACCAGACAATGATGGAAACCTAAACAAAGGATGGCCATAAGGACAGTTAGTTTCCCACAAAATGGCCAAATGGCCATCCAAAATAAAAAGAAACATGTGCTACACCGGTAAGTAGTAACAATAACAACATAAATAAACCGCCACAGAAGAACCGCCTTGGAACGGTCAGTGGAAAGAATTCCACTGGAGGGGGGGGGGCGTAAATCTATTTTACATGGCCATAATCCTCGCCCTTACCTCTGTCGCGGTATACACTAATTTTGTTTAGTCCGCATGAAGGCTTCCTAACTCATCAGTGTACAGCTCCGAGAACATACAAATACAAAAACTACAGAGATGAAACAAGGTTGAGGATTCGACATCATACAACAACAGAATTGTTGGAGCAAAAGAAAACCAACAGTTAGACTCCGAGGGGCCCGACCAAAGACGGAGCATCAGGTGCCAACCAACATAAAGAATACTAAAATAAAATAAAATTCGTTTTATGTTTTTACGCTGGAACCGTAATATAATCTTAAGCCCGACCCACCGGTGTGCAATCGAAGAGGGAAGCAAAGTTGCCAACCGTGATTGGGTTAACCACCATGCATGCAGTCTGTTTTATAATATTGATGTTGTACCCAATCTTTATATATCGACGAACGATTACACGAAATCGGGTTCTATAGTCATTACAGGCATGTATTTTTCTAAAGTTATATACTAAGTCACCATAGAATTCGGGTTCCGATAGGCCTTGTAGCAGAAGTGTTTAAAGTCCAACATTGAATTTTGAAACCAAATCAGAATGACGTCTATATAAATTAGAAAAGGCTTTACGTAGTTTATGATACCGATACCCCTGATTAAGAAGTTTAGCCGTTAATTATTTATTACGAGTGTTGAAGTCGGATACATAACTAGACACTCTAGCGAATCGAATTAACTGCGAAATATAAACCGCGTACGATGTCGCACGAAGAACATCACCGTCCAAAAAAGGAAAATTTACAATCTCGAAATCAAAATCATCACGTTTATCATAAATTTTACAAGAAACAAATCCATCTACAATAGATAAATGTAAATCCAAAAAGAAGGTCCCGTTATCAGAGGAATTTGCCTTGTTTAACTGAAGTTCTAGGGGATAAATCTGATGATCAAACCATCAAAGTAAGTATTGTCAATTTTTGATAAATCATCTAAATATCTAAAATATCTAGAAGTAGAACTAAAAGCTTCAATAATTTCAGATTGGTTATCAATGGTAAGCGACAACATGAAGTCTCTTTCATAACAATACAAGAACATATCAGCCACAAGAGGTGCGCAATTGGTACCAATCGGAATACCCACAGTTTGTCTAAATAACTTTGTACTGAATCTA
The DNA here is from genome assembly GCA_963580285.1 of Lucinisca nassula. Taxonomy (NCBI): domain Eukaryota; kingdom Metazoa; phylum Mollusca; class Bivalvia; order Lucinida; family Lucinidae; genus Lucinisca; species Lucinisca nassula. The sequence goes on along the minus strand of OY757019.1, from coordinate 147,604,313 downwards.
ATATAAATATCGTCAAGTAGAAAGGTGAGGGCATCACACACTTTCTGACATGACCAAAGTTTATAATTCTTGTGCTCTTTAGAAGTGAAAAATGCATTTCTGACCTTACATGCAAGGTATAGAGAATCTTCTCTGTGAAAAGTCCATTCATTTAAATCATTAAGCCTTTCTTTTATAAGATTATGAGGAAGTGTAGTGTAAAGAGTGGAAAAATCGTAAGTAGACAGACTTGAATCACACGAAAACGTCTGGATTTCAATTTATTTAAAACCTCATTCGAATTTTTTATAGACCAAAACAGATTTCTGCCTGATCTCCCAAAGTAGAAGTAAAACAAAGATCAGAAATTGATACAATTAACTTACTCCATCCATAAAAGACACCAAAGGGAAAGAAATACAAACATTAAGCGACCAGACCATAATGGAAACCTAAACAAAGGAAGGCCATATGGACAGTTACTTTCCCACAAAATGGCCATATGGCCATCCAAAATTAAAAGACACAAGTGATACACACAGTAAGTAACAAACAACAACATAAATAAATCGCCACAGAAGAGCCGCCTTGGAACGGTCAGTGGAAGATTTCCACTGGGGGGCTTAAATCGATTTTACGTGGCCACAATCCTCGCCCTTACTTCCGTCGCGATTTAGACAAATAATTTGTTCAGTCCGCATGAAGGCCTCCTAACTCATCAGTGCAACATCTCCGTGAACACAGAAATCAAAGAACCACAGAGATGAGACAACGGTGAGGACTCGACAGCAAGAAACCACTGAAATGCTGGAGCAAAAGAAAACCAACAGTTAGACTCCGATGAGCCCGACCAGAGACAGAGCATCAGGCACCAACCAACATTATCTCTTTAATTTTCAATAAGCTTTTACGTTGGAGCCGTCATAGAATCTGAGGCCAAAGACTTTATCACAATATTTAATCGCATGCGTTTTAATAGCAGTAAGAGGAAGTTAATAATTTAGAAAGTTCAGTGGTAGTGCAAGAGCTAGAATTTGCAATAAACCGTGCTTTGTAAGGTCTTTTATGAAGTTTTGGTAACCAGTATAACGTAGGAAGCCTGTCTTGGCCTTCTGTAACACACACAGCAAACAAGATGGCTGAATGACATATATGTTCATCTACTAAAGCTCTCTCTTCAGCTAAAGGCTGAAGTTCATAGGCCTTAGTACCACCAAGCTCCTGCTTAAGCGTGTTAACATAATGGAGCCGTCACACAACGATGACGTTGTTAGCGGCCTTGTCTGCAGGGGCTAAAACAAACTTCTTATGAAATTCTTTAATATCTAGTTTAATATGACGTAAAGACGTCTTAGGCTTATGAGGTAATAAGTTGAAACTGAAATCGCGACAGAAAACCGCCTTGGAACGGTCAGTGAAAATAATATCACTGAGGTGAGGGTGGGGTGGGCTTAAAATGACTCGCCTCGCCGTAAGAATGAAATTAATGCATTATTCCGTAAATCTTGATATTGCACTTTCACATATCCATCCAAACATTGTATGCATTTATAAATCTGATATCTCATGAAAAGTCATGAAAACGTCCCCGTATCTAATATGCAGATAAATTGCCTATACATTGATCGTGAGAACTGTTACCCTGAAAGTTTTAAAAATATGTTGAATGGAGTTCTGTCCTTATAATATAGCTTAAGTTGCTGACCTGCATTTATTCATTAATACATGTTGATAATTTTTGTTTCAGATGGTCCGCTTAATATTCGGTTCAGTCCTGCCGAAAACAGTTATACTCTACAGTCAGGCACTACTCTTCCTAATATTACATGTGAAGCGGACTGTAATCCGGGCTGTACTTATGTCTGGTATAAAGGTAGTGTAAACCATCAGTCAGCGCCGACATTGTCCCTTGGTAAACTGGAAATTGCTGATGCGGCTACGTACATTTGTCGGGCGTCCAGATCAGAACAAATTTTGGAGATAAACCTGACGGTTAATGCAATCTGTAAGTATATAGTTGTATACGTTGTCCGTTTTTTGTAAAGTGAATACTTAAGTTGAACCAACAGGAGTGTCTGACAGCACAGTGTGTCATCCGTTCATACAGCGTACGTCGTCAATCATCTTTATCATTTATAAATGGCAAAACAGAAGTATAGGCAATGTATTTTTAGCCTCTTAACTGTTTTGCCCACACTGGGCCCGAATGTCTTTTAAGTAATGAAAGTGTGTTTTCATTGATAATAAAGTTTAACCTTTTAGCGGGTGGGGCATTGGCCTTTGGAGACATTACAAAGGCGCATTCTATGTCATTATGTGGCTTTTAGGACTCTTTAAGATAAATTCCCTTGTATCTATATCGATTTAATCGTTAATCCGAGATTGCCGAAATTCAGCATTGGTGAATAAAATCCACGCGACGTTCCGCTATAGCACTTGGCATCTTATTTACTACTGATTTCAATATTCATTAGACTTTGGAGTGGACATGATACTCAATAACTGTCAAACCCAAACCAATTTCAAAGCTGTTGCTGCATCCTTTGAACTTAAGATTATGATGTCACAAACTGACAATGATTGAAAAGTATTTGACCAAATATGACACAACAAGTGTGCAGGCATCCAATCAGATACAATTTCCACATTTCAGTAACTAGCACCTGTCCAATAAGAGCTAGTCTATCACATGTCAGTCATCTGAGTACAAAGAAATTGGTGAAGTTTGATGTACCTTTCTAGTGCACTGACCTCTGAAATTACATCAGAATGTACCCCTTTGATCTGCTGCATTTGACTGAAAGTCTAATGGATATTGAAATTGGTAGTATAACAACATACATTAGCTCCTCAGCAGGCAATAAAGTCAGATTAATGGACATTTCTCTGGAATAACTGATTAAACTTTAGATAGCTTGGGTTTGTATTTAACGCACTGATGAGTCAATTGTCCCTGCAAGTAGGCCCGAAATATTAAAAGGATTTTGAACCTTTTTTCATTGAACCATTAGTTATCTGTTCTTTGAATACATAGTACAGATTCTGATCAGACGCCGCATTCGGTAGCGACTGAACCCGATCCGTTATGGAAATGGTTTACTTGTTTTTACTCCAGTGGTTGTAATTTAAATTTCCTCTCGAAGATCTATGTTTGGAACTTAAATAAGTAAATATATTATAAATTGCCAGATGGAACGAATGGTTATTCACATGTGTGTGTGTGTGTGTGAGAGAGAGAGAGAGAGAGAGAGAGAGAGAGAGAGAGAGAGAGAGAGAGAGAGAGATCACGTTAACAAGTCCTTAGTAATGTTCTTACAGCACAGCATTAGTTTTTACCCCCACTGAAGAATTTTAAAAGTTTTCGCTATATATGGCTATGTAAAACAAGTGTGTCCCAGGGCGGTCACATTTTGGTCCGAGGGCTATAATAATATGAACAATCTTTGTAGAGGTCCCCTCGATGAAGCTTCATACAAAAAGACCAGAGCCTCCTGGTTTCAGACAAAAATGTTTTTAAAGAGTTTTTTTTAAATAAATCTACGTAAAACCGGTGGGCCCGGGATTGGACTATTTTTGGCATGGCAATAATTTAAACTGTCTTGGTAGAGGTCCTCTTGATGAAGCTTCATTCCTGGACCTTGCGACTTAGTATATAAATTCAGAAAAATATATAACCGCAATGACTTCAGCACCCAATTTCGTAAAATCATTCTTCGATATAAAAAGATGGGGTACAACATGGATGTTATACGACAGACTGCATGCATGGTAGTTAACCCAATCACGGTTGGCAACTTTGCTTCCCTCTTTAATTGCACGCCGGTGGGTCAGGCCTCAGATTCTACGACGGCTCCAACGTAAAGGCTTATTGAGAATTAGAGAGATCTAATTCAAGGTAATGTTGGTTGGTGCCTGATGCAGTGTCTCTGGTCGGGCCCATCGGAGTCTAACTGTTGGTTTTCTTTTGCTCCAACATTTCAATGGTTTCTTGCTGTCGAGTCCTCACCGTTGTCTCACCTCTGTGGTTCTTTGATTTTTGTGTTCACGGAGATGTTGCACTGATGAGTTAGGAGGCCTTCATGCGGACTGAACAAATTATTTGTCTAAATCGCGATGGAAGTAAGGGCGAGGATTGTGGCCACGTAAAATCGATTTAAGCCCCCCACCCCCAGTGGAAATCATTCCACTGACCATTCCAAGGCGGTCCTTCTGTGGCGGTTAATTAATTGTGTTGTTTGTTACTTACTGTGTGTATCACTTGTGTCTTTTTATTTTGGATGGCCCTATGGCCATTTTGTGGGAAAGTAACTGTCCTTATGGCCTTCCTTTGTTTAGGTTTCCATTATGGTCTGGTCGCTTAATGTTTGTGTTTCTTTCCCTTTGGTGTCTTTGATGGGTGGAGTAAGTTAATTGTATCGGTTCCTGATCTTTGTTTTACTTCTACTTTAGATACGAAGATTGTAAAGGGGTTCTCTTTATTAGACTATGTAAAACCAGTACGCCCCGGGTCGGGGGTCGGGGGTTAGCTCCAGGGTCATAATTTGCACATTCGTGGTAGAGGTTACTAGAAGAAGCTTCATACCAAATATTAAGAACCTGGGCCTTTTGGTTTCAGATCACAAGATTTTTTAAATGTTTTCCATATTTTAGTGTATATAAAACCGGTGGGCCTCGGGCGGTGATTTTTCACCACATGGCTATAATTCAATCCCCTTGATGAAATTTATACCAAATATGAACGACCGGGACCCTGCCGTTTCAGAGATGTTTAGCTCACCATAGTCGAAATCTCCATGGGAAGTTTATAGGATTGTAGTCCCTCCGTCGTCCGTCCACACATTTGACCAGCTATATATCTGCAGCCTGCTGGCTGATCTCAATCATTTCTCACCTGTAGCATGCCTCTGGTGGGGCATTGATGACATAAGATTTTTTTCGAAATCGCACGAAAACTTTGTTTGCTATGGCAACCACAAGGTCCCATAGACTAACAATGGGAAAATACTTGTCATCACCGTAATGCCTTCAGCTTTGATCGGATCTTTCTGAAACTTATATATAATGTGGCTGGGGATAAAATCTCGAATGAGTTCGAAAACCGGTCAAGTCGGCCCATTTATCATAGTCCCTTTGATTGCGGAAAATGCCGATTTTTGACCTTGTCATCACCGTAGCCCCTTTAGTTTTGATTGGAACTTTCTTAAACGTTTATCTAGGGTGGCTGGGATAAAATTTCCGACGAGTTCGAACACCTGCCAAGTTGGCCCATTTATCGTAAAGTTACGTCCCTTTGGTTGCTGAAAATGCCGATTATTGATGTTGTCATCACCGTAGCCCCTTCAGTTTTGATCGGATCTTTCTGAAACTTATATTAAAGGTGGCTGGGGATAAAAATTCGGATAAGTTCGAAAACCGGCCAAGTCGGCTCATTTATCATAGAGTTACGTCTCTTTAATTGCTGAAAATGCCGATTTTTGACATTGTCATCAACGTAGCCCTTTCAGTTTTGATTGAATCTTTCTGAAACTTTTTTGTTGGTAGCTGGAGATAACAACTCGTACGAGTTTGAAAACCGGCCGAGTTGGCCCATTTCTCATAGAGGTACGTCCCTTTGATTGCTGAAAATGCCGATTTTTTAGTCCCTTCAGTTTTGATCGGATCTTTTTGAAACTTATATGTTAGGTGACTGGGGATAAAAGCTTGGATGAGTTCAAAACCTGACGAGGTTGGCCTACCTGTCGAAGATTTACCTTCCCTTTTCTGCTGAAAATACCTGTTTTTTACCTTGTCATTACTATAGCCCGTTCAGTTTCCATCGGGTCTTTTTGAGACTTACATGTAAGTAAGTGACGGATAAAACCTTGGATGAGTTCAAAACAAAAATTGGTGAGGTTAGCATATATTTCAGAGAGTAACGCCCCTCTTTGAATACAGAAAATGTCTATTTTGGCATTGTCATCGCCGTAGCTCATTCAGTTTTGATCAGATCTTCCTGAAATTTACATATAAGTAAGTCAAGGTTAAAAGCTGGGATGAGTTCGAAAACTAGCAATGTCGGCCAATTACCCATGGAGTTATGTCCCCTAGTTTGCTGAAAAAGCTTATTTTGACCACGTCATCACCGTAGCCCCTTCAGTTTTGGTCGGATCTTCATGAAACAAGTGAGTCAGGGATAAAATCGTGGGGTGAATTCGAAAATTGACGAGGTTGGCCCATCTATCGTAGAATTACGTCCCCTTTACTGCTGAAAATGCCGTTTTTTACCTTGTCATCACAATAGCCCCTTTAGTTTTCATCAGATCTTTTGAAAACTTACATGTTAGTAATGGTTAACAACTTGGCTGAGTTTAAAAATTGGTGAGGCCAGCCTATATTTCAGAGAGCTTGGTACCCCTTGATTACGAAAAATGCCTATTTATGACCTTGTCATCATCGTAGCTCCTTCAATTTTTATCGAATCTTCTTAAAACGTACATGTAAGTAAGTGATGGATAAAAGCTTGGACGAGGTCGAGACTGTCGAGGTCAGCCGATTTATCATTGAGTTACGTCCCTTTGATTGCAGAAAATGCCTCTTTGTGACCATAACTTCTCCTGTTTTCATTGGATTACATCCCTTTGATTGCTGCAATTGCTTATTTTTGATCTTGTCATAACCATAGCCCCTTCAGTTTATATCGGATCTTCTTGAAAGTTACATACAAGCTATTCAGGGATAAAGGCTTGAAAGAGTTCGAAAACTGGTGAGGTCAGCCTATTTATCACAGAGTTACGTTCCACATGATTTAAGAAAATGCTTAACTTGTCATCACGGTAATCCCTTCAGTTTTTATCGGATATTCTTGAAACTTACATGTACGTAACTTGGGGATAAAAGCTCGAAAGAGTCGAAATCTGGTGAGGTCAGCCTATTTATCAATGAGTTACGTCTCTTTGATTGCAGAAAATGCCTGTTTTCAATTTGTCCTCACTGTAGCCACGTTCTTTTTGAAACTTACAAACAAGTAAGTCAGGGATAAAAGCTTGGATGAGTTTAAAAACTGGTTAGATTGGTCTATCATAGGCTTATGCCCCTTTGATTGCTGAAAATGTCCATTTTTATGTCTCCGGTAGCGATAGCGGGGACATATTGTTTTTGCCCTGTCTGTTTGTTTGCTTGTTTGTTTGTTTGTACGTGGGCAACTATAGCGTTGGTCATAACTTTTTAACCGTTTGAGATAGAACCATATATTTGGTATGAAGGTTCCATGTGACAAGAGCTTCACAGTCATGGAAAAACAATTGACCTTTGACCTTGACGTTGACCTTTGGCCTACTTTAAAGGAAAAAAAGCATTGTTCATAACTTTTGAACCGCTTGAGATACAGCCTTCATATTTGGCATGTATATTCCTTGTGACCAAAGCTTTAGATTCGTGCAAACACTTTTGACCTGTGACCTTAAATGTGACCTTTGACCTACTTAAAATAAAAAAAAAACATTTTGGTTTTAATTTTTTAACCGTTTGAGATAGGGCATTCATATTTTGCATGGAGGTTCCTTGTGTCAAGAGTTTAAGATTCACACAAAAAATTGACCTGTGACCTTGACGTTGACCTTTGACCTACATAATAGAAAAAAATTACATTGGTCTTTACTTTTGAACCGTTTGAGATACAGCCTTCATATTTGACAAGTAGGCTCCTTGTGACAAGAGCTTTACATTCATGCAAAAATATTTGACCTGTGACGTTGAACTTGATCTTTGACCTACTTCAATGAAAAAAATACATTTTGGTTTTTACTTTTTGAACCGTTTTGGATATAGCCTTCATATTTGGCATGTAGGTTTCATGTGATAAGAGCTTTACATTCATGCAAAAATAAATTGACCTTGACTTTGACCTTTGACCTTGACCTTTGACCTACATAAAAGAAAAAGTTAACATTGGCCATAACTTTTTAATCGTTCGAGATAGAACAATTATATTTGGCATGAAGGTTCCTTGTGACAAGAGCTTCATAATCATGTAAAAAAATTGACCTGTGACCTTGACCTTGACTTTTGATCTTCTTAAAAGAAAAAATAACACTGGTCATAACTTTTGAACCACTTGAGATACAGCCTTCATATTTGGCATGTTTATTCCTTTGACAAAAGCTTGACATTCGTGTAATAATCTTTGACCTGTGACCTTGAATGTGACCTTTGAGCTACTTAATATAAAAGATAACATTTTGGTCATAACTTTTGAACCGTTTGAGATACAGCGTTCATATTTTGCATGTAGGTTGCTTGTGACAAGAGCTTTACATGCAAACAAAACATTTGACATGTGACCTTGAACTTGACCTTTGCCTACATATAAGAAAACGTTAACATTGGTCATAACTTTTAAACCGTTAAATTCGTGCAAAAATGTTTGACCTATGACCTTGAATTTGACCGTTGACCTACTTAAAATAAAACAATTACATTTTGGTCATAACTTTTGAACCGTTTGAGGTAGAGCCTTTATATTTTGCATGTAGATTCCTTGTGACAAGAGCTTCACATTCAAACAAAAAATGACCTGTGACTTTGACCTTGACCTTTGACCTACATAAACGAAAAAAATAACATTTGGTCATAATTTTTGAACCGTTTTATATGCATGCTTCATATTAGGCATATTGGTTGCTTGTGACAAAAACTTTACATTCATGCAAATATATTTGACCTGTGACCTTGACCTTTGATCTACTGCAAAGAAAAAATTACATTTTGGCTATAACTTTTGAAACCGTTTGTGATAGAGCCTTCATATTTGGCCTGTAGGTTCCCTGTGATAAGAGCTTTACATTCATGCAAAAAGATTTTGATCATGGCTTTGACCTTTGACCTTCTTAAAAGAAAAAAAGAAAATTGTTTATAACTTTTGAACCGTTTAAGATAGAGCCTTCATATTTGGCATGTAGGTTCCTCGTGACAAGAGCTTCACATTCATGCAAAATGTTTGACCTGTGGCTTTGACCTACTTTGAAGACAAAATATTATTGTTCAACTTTTGAACCGTTTAAGATAGAGCCTTCATATTTGGCATGTAAGTTCCTTGTGTCAAGGCCTCCCACTCAAACAAAAAATCATAACCTGTGACCTGTGTGGAAAAATGACCATGCCCGGGGACATGTTGGTGTTTCACAAACACATCTTGTTGACTTTGTCATCATCATTTTGATCTGATTTTCCTGAAACTTACATAAGTTAGGGACAAAAGCTTGAATAAGTTTGCAAACTAACATTGTTGGCACATTTGTCAAAGTGTTAAGTTACCTGTTTTGCTGAAAATAACTATTTTGCACCTTAAGTCGTTTAGTTTTGTTAGAATCTTCCTGAAGCTAGCATATTAGTATGTTGGAAGTGCAAGGTCGGATGAGTTTGAAAGCTAGTGATGTCTGCGTATCTCTCATAGTATTACATCTCCTGAATGCTGAAAATGCATGGTTTTGACCTTGTCTATGCATAAAGTCTTCAGTAAAGATTAGAACTTCCTTAAAATTTGAATCTGTTAGCTCAGGTGAGCGATATAAGACCATCTTGGTCCTCTTGTCTAGAAGATTCTCCTATATAGGACCATGTAAAACAGGTGGGTCCCGGGTCGTTGTCAATTTGGTCCCAGGACTATAATATACTTCTTGGCAGCGGTCCACTAGTCAAAGTTGTGTATCAAAGACCTGATGCATTTGGTGCACAGGATTAAAATGCTTATTTTTAATATAAGTTTTGTTTACATTTTGTATTTATAGGAAATTGCAATTGTAAACTTAACAGTGAAAACACTTCTGCATATTTCCCTATAAAAACACGCCTATTTAAATATATTGGTAAAATTTTAGCACTTTAATTTTAAATTTTCAAATAAAAATCCTGATATTTTTTATTTGTCTGCTTGGAACATAGACTTTGGGCACTTGTAAAACCAACTCGTCGAGACGGCTCTTACGACTACCCACAGTCTATGTGGAGCGCAAATAGAAAAAATAATGCTTACCCCTGTCAACCCTAGTTTTACTATTTGAAAGTTTGGTTTAAGATGGTCAAACTGTTACAGACATGTTTGCGTGATGTACTCGTTATATATGATCAATACACATGTACAGACCGCGATGGTAAAGAAAATATTTTGTCAAAAGTGAATTAAGTAAAGATATCAAACACGTGTTCCAAAACATCAAGGCGATTGGTGTATTTCAAATCCTTCAAATCCGCTAAATGCGTCTGTGTATGGACACTCCGTCGCACACTCAATGCGTATTGTTTTTCAATAAGTAGACTTGTCAATCACGGTTGACAACTTTGCTTCCCTCTTTAATTGCACGCCGGTTGGTCAGGCCTCAGCTTCTATGACGGTTCCGACGTAAAGGCATATGTTGGTTGGTATCTGATGCGCTGTCTCTGGTCGGGCCCATTGGAGTCTAACTGTTGGTTTTCTTTTGCTTCAGCATTTCTGTTGTTTCTTGCTGTCGAGTCCTCACCGTTGTTTCATCTATGTGGTTGTTTGATTTTTGTGTTCAAGAAGATGTTGCACTGATGAGTTTGAGGGTCTTCATGCGGACTGAACAAATGATTTGTCTTAATCGCCACGGAAGAAAGGGCGAGGATTGTGGCTCCGTACCCCCCTCCCCCCACTTACCCAGTGGAATTCGTTTCCGCTGACCGTTCCAAGGCGGTTCTGCTGTCGCGGTTTATTTTTGTGATTGTTTGTCTTGGGTGTTTGTGTCGCTTTTATATACTGACCGGAAATAGAAACTATACACTTTTAAATTGCCTCGCCTGACGAAACAAGTGAATAATTCAGTTAAAAATTACTTATTAAGGACTTGACTAACTATAGACATGAATCCTGTAACAATTTAAAGAAAATCTGGTGTTCAAAATAAAAGTTTTGGGGGAAAATGTAAAAAAGTGCATTTTTCACAAAATTTGTTTGTAGTCGAATTTTTACTTCAATTTTTTGTCCGTGTAGGTAATAAGTTAAAAGCAAGAAATAAAAAAAATAACATAAAATCTAAAATTTTATCGAGAAACAAACATTTTAATGAAATCTCAAAAACTGCTTTTTTCAGCGAAATTTTTAAAATGATGTTACAAGCCAAAAATCGACCCAAAAGTGCCTTCAATCGTTTTAGCATCTTCAGCTGTGTCTTAAATATTGATTATAACAAAATCCGAAATCAGAAATGCCATACTTTTTGCCCACTTCCGGTGGTTTGGTCCAATATTTAAGGTCGATAACTTTTCAACCATTGTGTAAATTTTCATTTTTTAAACAATTTTCCCAACGTTAGATAATGAGTAATAACTGGTAAAAATGGGAAACACATTCGTGACACAAAATGTTTGACTCAATGGAAACTTGAACAGCAATGTTTTAACCCTTGCTTTGAACATGTGGCTTTACCCGTTAAATCGTAGCTATCAATAAACATTTTATTCGATAAAGCAGACATGACACTGATGATAATTTATATAATTGGAATTCAAAGTTCATTAAAATGTTTTGCCAGTGACAATTTAAAAATGAGTGTATAGTTTCTATTTCCGGTGAGTATATTTTGGATAGCCTTTTGGCCATTTTGTGGGAAAGTAACGTTGCTTTTGGTTTTCCGCTGTTGGTGTTTCTGTTGGGGTCTGCTGCTTCATGTTTGTGTTTCTTTCCCTTTGGTGTCTCTGGTGGGAGCTGTGGGTTAAAAGTATCGATTCCTGATCATTGCCACTACTTCTTTTTTGCGTCCGCATGCACACACAATGCGTAATGCTTTGTGTCTCTGATTTGGAGCTGGGTTAATTGTATCGATTCCTTATAATTGCCACTTCTACTTTATTCAGTAAGCAGGGTCGAGACCTCACCCTTGTTTCATCTCAGTGGCTGTTTGATATTTATGTTCACGGAGATGTTGCACTGATGAGTGGCTGTTGGTTTTCTTTTACTTCAGCATTTCAGTGGTTTCTTGCTGCCGAGTCCTCACCGTTGTTTCATATCAGTGGTTCATAGATTTTTATGTTCACGGAGATGTTGCACTGATGAGTTTGGAGGCCTTCATGCGGGCTGAACAAAATATTTGTTGTAATCGCGACGGAAGTAAAGGCGAGGATTGTGGCCACGTAAAGTCGATTTGAGCCCCACAGTGGAATTCGTTTTCGCTAACCGTTCCAAGTGCGGTTCTTCTGTCGCGGTTTGTTTTTGTTATGGTTTGTCTTTGGGTGTTTGTGTCGCTTATATTATTATATTTTGGATAGCCTATTGGCCATTTTGTTGGAAAGTAACTGTTCTTTTGGCTTCCCGGTATTGATGTTTCAATTAGGGACTGTTGTTTTATGTGTTTATTTCCCTTTGGTGGCTCAGACGGGAGCTGTGGGTTAATTGTATCGATTCCTTGTCATAACATCCACTTCTATTTTTTTATTAATGCGAATGAAGCAGAAACTACAGGTAAATATTGTGTTTCATTAACATCAAAATAGAAGTAAAGGCAATGATCTGGATTCGATGCAGTTAATCCACAGCTCCCATCAGGGACACCAAAGGGAAATAAACACAAGCATGAAATAACTAGACATAAGTAGTAACACCAATAGCGGAAGCTACATGGACAGTTACTTTTCCACAAAATGGCCAACTGGCTATCCAAAACAAAAATATAAGCTATACACAAACTCAAAGACAAACCATAACACAAGTAAACCGCGATAGAAGAACCGCATTGGAATGGTCAATGTAACGAATTCAATTTGGGACTTAAATAGATTTTTCGCGACCGCAATCGACGCCCTTCCGATGTGATTTAGACAAACAATTTGTTCAGTCTGCGTGAAGGCCTCCTAGCTCATCACAAATCAAACAACCACAGAGATGAAACAACGGTGAGGACTCGACAGCAAGAAACCACTGAAATGCTGGAGCAAAAGAAAACCAATAGTTAGACTCCGATGGGCCCAACCAGAGACAGAACATCTGGCACCAACCAACATCACATAAAATTAAATTCTCTCTATTTCTCAGAAAGTCTTTACGCTGGAACCGTTATAGATAAATTCAGGACTTGAACGGCCAAACTGGAATTAGGAATTGTCCCCGAACCTTTAAAGAGTGATGAATTTTGTGCTCCACTAACCAAATACTTCAAAGCTACGATACCAATTTGTTCGATAATTCTGAATAAAATACGCAAAGATAATACTTGTCAGAGTCATGAAGCCAAACGGAAAGCAGATGCACATCACTTTCGTTAGGCGTGTACATATATCACACTCAACTGAGCAATATATCATTTAGATTCAGTTGAAAGATTTTTTTATCTATTAAATTTATCGTGTACGTGACTGTCAAGGTCTGCACCTTAATAAGTTTCTTTATCAGCATGAATGAAACTATAATCTGAATAAATCTGGCAGCTCATAATTGCTTTATAAACCATTCTGGCGCCGTGTTTTCTATTGAGTTGAGTCTATGATTGGAGTCATGGAGTGGAGTATGGAGCGATATTTTGGAACCAAATGATGGAGTCACTTATTTACAAGGTCCCAAATTAAAGAGCAAACATGTTTAGGAGCCATAAGGTCAACAAGTCTATGTAATGAACACCCCAAGCGATATAAATTTGTGAAAAAAAAAATGTTTAAAATATGTCCCTTTGGCATAGAAAGATTGTAAGCAAAATATCTCAAGAATCGCTTGGGCTAGGCTCTTGAAATTTACCAGGCTCTTTGGAACAAATGTGAAGATGATTTGGTTGAATATTGATATAATTTTATAAAAAGTCGAAGAATTTTTTGTAGGCTAGTTGGAACCGATGTCAAGATGAACTGGTTAAATTGTGGTGATATTTTATGAAAAATTGACAAATTCATGCCCCTTTTGGGACTTAGGCCTTTTGGTACAGGAAAAGCTTGTTAGCGAAACATCTAAAGAACCGCTTAGGCTAGGTCTATCAACCAATATGAAGAATTGATCAAAGTGTGCCCCTTTGTAGACCTAGGCATTTTAGCACAGGAAAATCTTTAAACCTTATATATCAAGAACCGCGTGTTCTAGGCTCTTGAAATAGTGGAGGAGGTTTGGAGCTGATGTGAAGATGATATGAGTAAATTTTGGTGTAATTTTTGGAAATTTGACGAAATTATGCACCTTTGTGGACTTAGATATTTTGGAATAGTAAAAGTTTGTAAGCAATATATTTAAATAACCGCTTGGGCTAGCCCCTTGAAATTTTGCAGGCTGTTTGGAATCTAATATGAAGATGACCTGATTAAATGTTGGTATGATTTTATTAAAAAAAAAATGACCAAAGATTGCCTCTTTTTGGATTTACGCATTTTTGCATAGGAAACGCTTGCAAGCAAAATATCTCAAAAAACATATGGGCTTGTCCCATGAAATTTTTCAAACTGTGTGGAACTATTGTGAATCTGATCTGATTACGTGTTGGTATAGTTCCATAAAGCGTAGTTAAATATATGTACCTCTGTGGATTTAGGCATTTTGATACGTTCTGGATAGTTGGAGCCTTCAGAAGCAAAGAATAACCAAATAAACGAAAAAAGCATACTCGGTTTTACTGAGTCTGTTAGTGACCAGTACTGAATTGAGCATTACCGACCTAGCGCTATAGCACCGACTGAGGCTGTAAAAGTTCTCCCTGCACATGCATTGAATACTCTTATTTTTTCCAACCCTCGGGGATTGCATTTTATATTGCTTTTCATCGTTCCTTAATTTGACATTCTTTAGTTACCTGTTGAATAGAAGTGAAGGCAATGATCAAGAATTGATACAATTAACCCACACTCCCATCAAAGACACAAAAGGGAAATAAACACAAGCATGAAATAACTAGAATCTGATGGAAACATCAATAGCGGGACGCCAAAAGGATAGTTATTTTCCCACAAAAGTCCAATTGGCTATCCGAAACAAAAATAGAAAAAATAAGCAATATACATACTTAAAGACAAACCATAAAAAATAAATTTCGACAGAAGAAACGCCTTGGCTCGGTCAGGGAAACGAATTCCATTCGAGGGCTTCAATCGATTTAATGTGGCCGCAACTAGTTCACCTACTTCCAACGCGAAACGGGCCTCCATGGCCTATCGGATGATAGCTCTAACTTTTAATCATAAGGTCTCTCACCGTTGTGAGTTCGCCTGACTCGGGCCACATGTGAGACGCCAAGTTCTACAACGGAAGATCAGTTGGTTTATCTCCGGGTACTCCGCCCATATGTTCTAGAAAAGGTTATCTTTTGGAAGCAAGGAATACACCAAAGAACTTGAAATTATGGAGTTTTCCTGTTTTCTGGACAAGACTAGCTAGTTTCGGCCAATTAGGCCTCATCAGTGACCCTCAAATAGCTTCGAACTTCAACAATTGAATCGGTGATCTCAAAGGAAAAGAAAATATATACTACACTATGATGTAGGGCAGGGAGACTTTTTACGGCCGCCACACACCAGCTGTAGTGACGCTCAATATGTTTTAGAAAGGGTTATCTTTTGCAAGCAAGGAATACACCAAAACAAACTTGAAACTATGGAGTGTTCATGTTTTCTGGACCAGACTAGCTAGTTTTGGCCAATTAGGCCTCATCAGTGACCCTCAAATAGTTTCGAAATTCAACAATGGAATCGGTGATCCAAAAGGACAAGAAAATATAAACTACACTATGATGTAGGGCAGGGAGACTTTTTACGGCCGCCACACATTCCCAGACACCAGCTGTAATGACGTTAAATATGTTCTAGAAAGGGTTATCTTTTGGAAGGAAGGAATACACCTAAGAACTGGAAAATATGGAGTGTTATGTTTTCAGGGCCAGACAAGCTAGGTTTGGCCAATTAGGCCTCAGATTAACGATCGGCATGATATGAGTGAAATAATATTGAAAAGGCCTAAAACCAAAACCAAAAGAGAAAGAAAAAATTCCATCGCGATTTAGACAAATAATTCTGTTCAGTCCGCATGAAGGCCTCGTAACTCATCAGTGCAACATCTCCGAGAACACAAAAATCAAACAACCACAGAGCTGAAACAACGGTCAGGACTCGACAGCAAGATACCACTGAAACGTTGGAGCAAAACAAAAGCAAAATTATGAACTTCATTGTTAGAAAGGTGTTCGTACCTCGTTGTACGAGTATAACAATTGCTTGTTCGTTATCTATGGACTTTTTGCAGACATAGTTGTTTTGTAGACTAGTGTTATACCCGCCTTCTATTTAAAGGAATTTCCTTCTGTTCTTTCTTTGTATGTTAAACGCAATCACGGGTATGAATATCGCTTTACGGTTGACCGTATCGCAACAATATACACACATGCGTATCACAAATTAGTTAGACCTGCAGTATCTCCCGTAAGGGTAACATTCTGCTTCTTTTTTTCGGATTCCCCATTATATTGATAACTTTAGAACTATGTTGCCGTCGGTATGGTCAGACGTATAAATTTGTTTTCTGCCACTTACAATATCTTCAGTGGAGCAGGCAATACTAATATGTTAAAAAATAATCTTAGAGCCTGACTATCTCCTATCAAAATAGAAGTGAAAGCAATAATCGAGAATCGATACAATTAACCCACACCTCCCATGTGAGACACCAACCGGAAAGAAATACAAACATGAAATGACTAGACTCTAATGGAAACATCAATAGCGGAAAGTCAAAAGGACAGTTACATTCGCACAAAATGGTCTATTGGATATCCAAAACAAAACAAATATAAGCGATACACACATTCAAAGGCATACTATAACAAATAAAACCGAGACACAAGAATCGTCTTGAAACGGTCAGTGAAAAGTATTTCACTGGGGGCTTAAATCGGTTTTACGCGGCCGCAATCCTCGCCCTTACTTCCGTCGGGATTTGGACAATAATTTGTTTAGTCTGCATGAAGGCTGCCTAACTCATCAGTGCAACATCTCCGAGAACACAAAAATCAAACAACCACAGAGACGAAACAACGGTGTGGACTCGGCAGCAAGAAATAAGTTAAACGCTAGAGATATTTAGAACACTGTTTAAGATATTGCCAGGGAACTTGACAGACTGGTAGAAAAGGACGCATATACGACATGCTTAACTTTTTAAAACAAATCTTATTGTTTTTGTCGCACCTGCTATTAGCATGGTGCGATATAGGTGTCCGGTTTTTC
The DNA here is from genome assembly GCA_963580285.1 of Lucinisca nassula. Lineage (NCBI taxonomy): Eukaryota > Metazoa > Mollusca > Bivalvia > Lucinida > Lucinidae > Lucinisca > Lucinisca nassula. Next base: position 147,587,159 of record OY757019.1, on the reverse strand, counting down.
GTCCGTTCGTCCGTTTGTCAAGGCGTCAACATTTGCGATCACCCAAGCGTTCACCAAAAGGTTTAAGTTTATTTCTCAATAACTATAAGAGCTTCATCAATGATAATTAGCAAAAATATGTATCTGTGGATGGTAACTGAAATGCAAGCATCCATATTTGACCTTGACCTACATTTAATGTTCAATATTGCGACCAGCCTACCATTTACCCAAATGGTCAATTTAGTTTTTCAACAACTATAAGAGCTTAATTAATAATACTTGGTGCAAATTTGTGTCTGGAGTGGCAAGTTAAATGCAAGCATCCATATTTGACATTGGCCAACATTTTATGGTTCACTGACTTTGTAAAATATTCCGACCACCCTAGCGTTCACCCAAATGGTCAAGATAATATCGCAGGAACTATAAGAGCTTCATTAATGATACTTGGTACAAACTTGAATCTCGGGATGGCAACTTAAATGCAAGCATCCATATTTGATCTTGACCTACATTTTCTGGTTCAATGACTTTGTAAAATATTCTAACTACCCTAGCGTTCACCCTAATGGTTTAGCTCATTTCTCAAGAATTGTTTGAGCTTCAGTAATGCTACTAAGTACAAGCTTGCATTTAAGAATGGCAACTTTTAAGCAAGCTTCTATGTTTGACCTTGGCCTAGATGTCATAGTTTGGTGACTTTGCGCCCCCACAGGCGCGACATAGCCTTCGGCGGAATTCTTGTTTGATTGAGAAATGGCTCTTTGAAAATGTCGGCAAGCAATATATCTCAAAACCTGTTTAACCTGTTTTCTTGAAACGTGACGGCTGATAAGGAATGATGAGTTAATGGTCAATTTAAATTTTGATAATTTTAATAGTTTTCCTTGAGTTTTGACCTTTCAACAGTTCGGCAGTTTTATCTTTGTTTCAGTATCTCATGCTAGTCTACCTATCTAGTTTTACTCAGACGCCTTTGCCACGTGAATCACTCTTATTCCAGCCTCCGTATTGATAACTTACCTTGTATATTAAAGTAGTTATTAGTGTGAAACAACTCTTGTTTGCTGTCTTCCCAATATATAACAAAACATGGTGTCAGATTGTAAAAGTGATAATTACAGATAATTGGAGAACTTATAAATAGCTTTCTTGGTACTTATTATTGTACATTATCGGACACAATTTGGAGTTATCAGGCATGCCAATACCCAGCATGGACTGGAATAGTGTCAATCTTCTTGAAGCTTTCCAGAAATTCAGGCAACATGCAGAATTAATTTTCCAAGGTGCTTTAGCAGAAAAGACAGAAGTACATGTGACATATTTTCTTCTCTGGGTGGGCGAAAAAGGCCGTGAGATTTACAACACCCTCACCCTAACAGCCGACCGTGAGATTTACAACACCCTCACCCTAACAGCCGAGGAGAGACAAAAGGTTGATGACATTTGCACGGCATTTCAGAATCATGTGCAACCAAAGTCAAATCCAGTTTTTGCTCGTAATAAATTTAATAATGAGGTCCAAGGGGACAGCTCGTTGGAACAGTTTGTTACACGACTGAAAGTGCTTTCCAAGGACTGTTCGTTTGAAGACACGTACATAAATGATATGATAAGGGACCGTTTGCTATTTGGAGTACGTTCACAGGACATACGTAAGAAACTCCTAACGGTTGGTGCTGACTTGACGTTAGCCAAGGCAGTGCAAATATGTCAAACGTATGACTACGCTCAGGAGCAGCTAAAAACAATGGCGTCAACGTTAACCACGGGGGCCAGCATGTGTGCAGCAACCGCTGCAGTAAATTACGTAGACAAAGGATGGTTCGGGCCAGGGCGCTAAGTTCAGGGCTGCCAAACCAAATGGACCACACAGGGGCTCCAACTGGAATCCAACAAAGGGTAAACCGACGAAACCGGTGGATACGGATCAGAGACAGTGCGGGAACTTTGGCAAAGAACATGCAAAAGGGATGTTCCCTTTGAAGGGTAAACAGTGCTTTTCGTGTAAGAAATGGAACCATTTCAAAGAAAAGTGTAGATCTCAAAATGTGAACAATGTTTACATTTCGGAGGATGTGTCATTTGATGACTTGTTTATTGATAGTGTGGAGTCAAGGATTAACACTGACCAAATTTTTGCTGAAATGGAAGTAGGTCCGACAAAAAAGAGGCTTACCTTCAAAGTTGACACCGGAAGTCAGGTAAACATATAACCTTACTATGCTTTTCAACAACATGGTGTTAAGGGTGCACTCAGACCTTCAAGCACTGAGCTTTCAGCATACAAGGCCAATCCGCTGCACTCACAGGGTACTATTAATTTGACATGCATACATGCAGGCACAAACCACCCCGGACGGGTTGAGTTTCATGTTGTTGATACTCAATCGACACCGTTGTTTGGTTTGAAAACATGCATTGAGTTCGATCTCGTAAAGATCACTTATGCCGTCAACAGCAAACGGCCGGTCATGCATGGTCACATGACCAAATCTTCAGTCTTGAAAGAGTACCCGCAGCTCTTTAACGGTTTAGGTTCTATTCCTGGCAAATGTTCAATACACCTCAAACCGGACGCTATACCTGTCGTCAATCCGCCGCGTAAAATACCTGTCGCGCTCAAGGACCGATGCAAAGCCGAGCTTGACCGAATGGAGTCATTAGGGGTAATTCAGAGAGTGCAAGAGCCCAGTCAGTGGGTCAATTCTATGGTCATTGTAGAGAAAAAGTCAGGTAAACTGAGGATATGTTTGGATCCGCTTGACCGTAACAAAAATGTGCAACGCCCGCATTACCCAATTAAAACCATTGATGACGTCTTGCCGCAACTCAATGGCGCATTTTTTCACGAAAATGGATACGACGTCAGCTTATTGGAGCGTCTTGTTAAATAGGGACTATTCACTTTTGACTACCTTTAACACCTGTTTTGGCAGGTATATGTACCTTCGGTTTTCCATGGGCATAAACTCGAGTATGGACATCTTCCAATCAAAAAATGGATTTAATGTTTTGAGGGCTAACCCGGGGTGGTCGCCTTTGTAGACGATATATTGTGCTACGGCAAAAGTAGGGAGGAGCATGACTATAATTTGAAAGCAGGTTTGGACAGGGCATTAGAAAAGGGTATTCGGCTTAATCAGGACAAACTTGAAGTCGGTCTCAGTGAAGTTAAGTACTGCGGCCACGTTTTGTCAGAAGGGGCTTTGTGGACTGATCCGGCCAAAATCGCAGCCATTAGAGACATGCCGCCGCCAGTCAGTCGGCAAGAGCTTGAAACTTGGTTTGGGACGGTACACTTACTCTCACGGTTCGCTCCCAATTTGGCGGAAGCCACGTGTCCTTTGCGTGAGTTGCTTGGTAATTCAGTGGAATTTTACTGGGGCAAACCGCAAGAAGCAGCCTTCTCCAAGGTTAAGAAAATAATCACTCAGGAACCAGGTCAGGTATTAGCTTACTATGACCCTGCAAAAATGCTTGTTTTGCAAACTGACAGTAGTAGGTCAGGTCTGGGGGCCCCACTTCTACAAGAGGGAAAACCTATAGCTTATGCTTCCAAATCGCTGACATCAAGCGAGAAGAACTATGCGCAGATTGAACTTGAGTGTTTGAGCATATTGTTTGGGTTAAAGAGGTATCACCATTGGGTTTATGGCAGAAAGGTCATAGTTGAAACTGATCATTTCAGTTTGATACCGATTTTTAAGAAGCCCCTTTACCTGTGTCCCGCCCGCTTGCAACGAATGATGATTCAGATGCAACGTTACGACATTGAAGTTCGTTTTCGGGCAGGTAAAGACATTCCTGTCCCGAACACCTTGTCTCGGAAATCTGTTAGTGACACATGTCCGAATAAATCTGAAACTTTCGATGTACATGTCAATATGGTCATCTCAAATTTGCCTGTTTGTGACAGAAAACTGCAGGAAACTAAAAGCCAAACTGAGCAGGATGAGCACCTAGTCGTATTAAAACAGGTTATATTGGATAGATGACCAGTCTACAGAAAGCCCTGTCAGCCTGAGGTTATCGATTACTGGTGTTTTCGTGAAACATTAGCTAATTTTGATGGGCTGATAATGAAAGGTGAGAGGATTGTTATTCCTAGGTTGATGCGCTCTAGCTTGCTAGAACTAGTTCATGCAGGTCATATGGGAGTGAAAAAAAACCTCGGTCGAGCATGCGACTTTATCTGTTGGCCTAGAATCTCTAATGATATAATTCAACTGGTGCTAAACTGTGCCGTATGCTTAGAGTATCGAAGCTCTAATCCCAAGGAACCTTGATGCCTCACTTTATCCCTGAATACCCTTGGCAGATTGTAAGTACCGATCTCTTCACATGGAATCAAAAAGATTTTATTGTGATTGCAGACCCCTATAGCCATTACTTTGAAGTTAAGGAGTTACCTAACATGAGAAGTTCGACTATCATCAAACGAATGAAAGGCATCTCGTCACCTTGGTGCAAAAACGGGTTATCTGCATTTTTCAAAATTTACAGGACGGAGAAAAAACGTTCTATTATTTGTACTTTTTGCGAAAAGCAAACCATCTTAGGAATAAAAGCATTGACAATATGTTATTACTCAACTGTATAAGTAACAAAGTTTCAATTTTGAAAATAAAAGAATAAATTGGAAAAAAAGCATTTTACCTGAAATGGCTTCTGAACTTTTTGGTGCAAAAACAGGACACGTGCCCTTATCATATTCTAGCACACTAAATGTTTGGTGCAAAAAGAGGTTAAAAGCACATATTCTGTTTTTGCACCAATTTTTGTTGTATAAAACAATTAATGCACTAATAATATAAAGATAATATTTAATTTAATGAACTTATTTTAGACCGGCCCCGATAGCTCAGTTGGTAGAGTGTCCGCTCCGGGGAACGGGAGGTCACGGGTTCGATCCCGGACCGCGACATACCAAAGTCGTAAATAATAATGGTACTAGCTGCTCCTCGCTTGGCACTCAGATTTACGGGGTAGAACTAGGACTGGTCGACCCAGTGTCAGGATAATGTGACTGGGTGTGGTATCATGTAATGTGTCTGGGACATGATACTTCAGTGAGGCAGCACTATAAAAGTGAGCATTGAGCTCCCTGTCGCAACCAGACACCGTCGTGATATGACTGAAAAATTGTTGAAAGCGACGTTAATCCCGAATTCACACACACACACTTTATTTTAGAAAGAGGCTTATGGTCACAAAAAGTAAAGTCCATAGTGTCCTACCTTTTCCAGTACCTTTATAAATTAATTCATGAATATCCATGTAATCTCAACTTTTTACTTTGTCGAGTAAGGTTTTCAATGTTGTTTTTGGAAATGTGATGCACTTGAGCAATTCATAATGCATCATGTAAAGATTTTCATTTAACTTCAAATCATTCAAAAGCAGCAGAAAAAAGGGCAGTCTAGTTTCCTACTATGGCCATTTATATTAATTTCTCAAGCAACAAGCTTAGATAGGCCCCGTCCTTTGGCGCAAGGAGAAATAGATCGGGCTGCATGAAGCTTCCATGCAGAGCTGGAACTGACTGCAAAAGAGTGCTGGTAAACTGCTTAGAGGATCTAAGCCTACCCAGACAAAGTAGTACAATCAGACTGTCCATCCGTGTCAACTTTATTGGACCAGGTTTTATTGGGCGACGGGGTTTATCATCACAATGTTAGGTAAAAGTTCCACAAAATTGGAAGCAATGTCACTTGTGTGTTTGTTTGTTTGATTTGAGGTCAACACTGTATAGATCATTTTAGAGACGTTGCTTCCAATTTTGTGAGACTTGTCCGATATTGAGATGAAATGACATCTCAAGCCCTGACGCCCTATGAAACCAATAGGATTTATTTATAAGCATGGACAGTCCGACTCGCAGCGCTTTGCCTGGGCAGGCTGAGATTCTCTAAGCGGTTTACCAGTTCTCGTGTAAATAGCAGGCGGGAAGCTTCTGTGCTTAGTACCTTTGAGTCGATTGCTAAGCGAATACCTCATACACGAGCCCAGTCCAGATTTTCTTTGGGTCGATTGATAAGTCAATACCTCGTTTACAAGCCCAGTCCAGATTTTACTTTTTACAGAGCTCTGATGTCAAAGGGTGAAGACTAAACACTGCTGTAAATAACTGGTACCTGGGTTTTGTACATGGTCAGTGATAGTCACGCGGACAATAGGCAAGCAACAGGAAAACCGCATTCTAATGTAGATTGTGGGTTCTCATTAAAAAGCTTCGTTATAAGAAAAGAATTCAGTACAATTTTCGTCTGCAAAAAATGACCTTCTTGTTGTTACACTTGTAGCATTTTCGTTCAAGGTTTTCAAAATTATTTACTTATCATTTGTTAATGTGTTTATTTACCCTTCTGTATATACATATATTCAACCAGCACAACATATTCACCTTTCTGAATTACCAACATTTCATTGATAATACTTAACCTCATATGCAGGAAAACATGTGCTGAAAAATTTATTACATGTATAACATTTTACTGCTCCTTTCAAAACAGTGTAGATCAGTCGATGTCTTCTGCAGATCAGAATCTACACTGTTATTATTCCTCCTCGCTCAGTCCCACAACTGCATCCCAGCTACTGAATAACAGAGCCCCTTCAGCGGCAAGGTTTAAACAAAATAGCCATCAAGGGAACAAGTCGGTGAAATGAAGACCCCCCTAAACCCCAGTTTATATAGAGAAAACTGGAGTTTACGGGGGTATACAATATTTTTCTTATTTGTGCTCCAAGACATAGGTTGTGGGTACTCGTTAGAACCGCCCCACTGAGGCGGTTCTAACGAGCACAAACAACCTATGTTTGGAGTAAAACTAAGAAAAATATCACAATTTTTCATGAGAAATTTCACCATTTTGGAGATATGAAAGAATACACTATTTCGCACGGATGTGTTATCGTAATGGCTAGTTCATTCTACCAGTCCCTTCTGCTGATTCGAGAAGGGCAGTTGTCTGTTTCTTGCGAAAGAATGTGCACTGTACTGGTTATCCCCTTATGTATAAGCCTGCCCAGAAAAAGTGTAGATCAGTAAATTGACCTGCTCAAAAATGACCTAAATAGTGTTGCCTGGGCTGTTGAACTGCACTACAATTAAACAAACAAATCATTCTTCCTGTTGATGCAGGTCCGTACACAGAGTGGGAAGGGGTGTAAACGCACCCTCCTCTCTTTTTTTTTTAAATTATCTCAGATTCATGCAGTATTTCACACTCTGCAAAACATTTGAAAGTTGCACCCCTCCTCCCTTTTTCAGAGTATGGGTACAGGCATGAATCATGTATTAAAATGTTGCTGTATGTAAGGCGAACAGTGCCAACCCTGATCAGACGAAATGCACTGTCTATCCAATCTGCGTCTATGATGTATGTCTAATAACGAGATCACCTTTAAAAGTGTTGGCCTAGGTTCTAAAATGTAAGCTCTGTGCAGAAGTGTGAAGAGTAACATTATATCGCAGAAAGAAATAATTTGGCAAACATGTGTGTAAAAGTTCATTTCTAACAATTTTATGAATGGAATGTTCCGAAAGTCGTCACGTGACAGCGAGTGACAGATACTGTTTTTGTTTTCCTTTCATGATGGCGGCATTCTGGCATTTATTTAACCCTTGTTCGTATTTATGCAAACAGTGTATTCCCTGAGCAGCCGGCTGAGTAGACGCCACATTCTGTGTCACAATATGATCTTGGTATTCGGTGTTTGCCAAACCGAGCACACAATTTCTGACCAGACGCTATAGATAGCTCTGACCTACATGTTGCATCGAATGCTTCTATTATGAAAGCTTTGTCTTCTATCCTGTTTACAAGGTTTCGGACACACATACACGGGATACATGGCAGCGGTGCTATATTCCCATCGCAACTTTCTTTCAAGGGGATAATTCAACAGATACCCCTTAACCCTTATCCTACTTTTCACGACAACCATCTGATCAGGATCCACACTGTTTGACATTCAGTTTTTGAATTTGAAGCAATAAATTACATCAAGTAATCTCATTGGTTCAAAGTCAGAAATGGGCATGGCTAACTTGAAAAGGGCTTAATATATTAGACGTTGCCCACGTCATAGGTGGAAGATTCTACATGTCATTAATGGGTTATCCCATTTTATATGGGAAACCCCTAACGGTTGTTTGTGGAGCGCTGTGGTGCAGTGGTAAAGCATCGGATTTGAGATCGAGAGGTACCCGGTTCGATCCTTGCAAGAGCATCATGTTGTTTCCTTGAGCAAGAAAGTTTATCCAAATTGTTTAGTACTGGTTCCTACCCAGGAAAAGAGGGCCACATGGAAGATTAGTACTAGTACTAAATGTGTTACCTTCTATAAATAAGGTCGATTATTATTATAATTGTTATTTGGCAAACGTGCAGGCCCAGATCAGATGCCACAGAATGGCATCAGATTTTAATTGGGCCTTCACCGTTTGCAGAAACTTACTTCAACTATTTTCTGAATGAATTTCTGAAACTTACTCAACCTAACACCCCTGAAAAAAAAAAAAAACTCTTTGAAAACGCTGTCTGCTAAATGTGCTTAGTGCTTGGAGGGTTTATCTTTTTAGGGATTCAAGAATTTTCACATCCATTCTGGCAGAAATTGCAATAACCATTCTTACTGAATATAATATCAAGTCTTACCTTTGAATAATATTTGTTGAATTGATTCTGTTGATGATAACAGTTTTTTTTTTTGCATTTTATGATGACATTAAATTTAAAGTGATGTCACACTGTAAAGTATTATAGCTCCCAGGGGTAGCTTCAATGTACGTATATGCGTACACATTGGATCCGCAAGTATGAGCTAGTTAAAGGGAAAAAAAGACTAAAAAAACTCGGAGAACTCGTTAATTGTTCTATTATTTTTCGTGTTCGCCCGGGGATGGGGTTGGCTTTGTCCCCTGGTCCTCCATAAGGGGCACCGTTCCTTTAACCTCCATTGGGGGAGGAGCCCCAGAGCCCATTCTTAGATGTCTTTTGTTATTTTGTCCCCAGCATTCTTCCTGGTCCGCGCTCTTCGCACCAAAATATTTCATTATCATAGTGACAGGGTTTCAAATAAAAACACATCAGTTACATATTTGTTTATGCTTAAAAGAAAGTTGTATTTTAAGATAGTTTAAAAAAGAGCTATAAAAGAAGGGCTTATTAATGCCTGTACTGTTTTGCACCACGTTTTTCGTATTGCTATATAGAAATAACTTGGTGCAAAAAGAGGATAAGTGTACTTATCCCGTTTTTGCACCAAAAAAAAAAAATATTAGCTTGTAGATAACCTTTTTTGCAAAAAATACAATTTCCAATTTAAGGTCAACTGAAATAATTCTTATATACATGTATCATGATATAGTACACCATTTTATCCAAAAACGTGATTTTGTGAAAAAATGTCAGTTGACCCGCTTTTGCACTAAGGTGGCGATCTTTTCTTGTTTAGGTGTCCCGGAAAGAGTCATATCTGAAAATCAAACATGCTTCTTGTCAGAAGAGTTTGCGCAGTTCGCGAAAGATTGGGATTTTAAGCATGTGACGTCGTCACCGCATCATAGTCAAGGAAATGGGTTCGCGGAAGCGTATGTAAAGATATGCAAGCGCATATTCACAAAGGCAAAATCTGCAAATACAGACCCTTTTATTGGTCTATTGGAATATAGGAACACAAAGTTAAGCAGCACAAACTTTTCTCCTGCCGCGCTTCTCATGTCCCGCGAACTGAGGTCAATCCTACCGACCTCAAAATAAAAGTTGAAACCACGTGCTATTTCCCCAGAAATAGTTCGCTCAAGGTTACAATCTTATCGGCAAATGGAAAAATCCTATTTTGAAAGGAGAGCAAAGCCACTTGAATCTCTTGACCTTGGAGGTTCCGCACGAGTTCAAAACATGCAAAACAAAACATGGCAGCCAGCTTTCATCACTGATAAACACAATGACAGATTATATTCAGTGCGCACTCAAAATGGAGCAACTTACAGACGCAACAGACGACATCTTATTAAAACAAACGAATGCATGCCAGTAACACCAGATGTTGAAATGCATATTCCGGAGGAAACTTCACTTTCGGAACCAGAGCAGCCTGCAATACCGGAAACACCACAGCCTCCTATTTCTCGAAAAACAAATTCAGAGACTCCAAAGGTTGATAAGCCTGTTTACATAACTCGTTAAGGACGACAGGTGAAACTGAGGGTTTTGGAGCAGTACTGATTGAATAGAAACAGAAACATAGAAACGGTTTAGTACAAATTTTGATGCAATTCTGCTTATCTGAATCATGTATACCACAGCAATTATGGTACGTATTAGACATTTAATAGACACACCTGGTTGTATAAGATTTCAGTATGTTTACATTTCTTACAAGCGATATCAACCAGACAATTCACATGCGGTATTTACTTAGGTGAATTACCATAGTTATCCTGATGCTACAGCCAGTGACTAGAAACGTTTGACAGCTTGATTGTGCATTAATCAGTATAATTAATAACAATTAATTTTAAAAGAAGGGAGATGTTTCAGTATCTACTGCTAGTCTACCTGGCTAGGTTTACTCAGACGCCTTTGCCACGTGAATCACTCTTATTCCAGCTTCCGTATTGATAACTTACCTTGTATATTAACGTAGTTATTACTGTGAAACAACTCTTGTTTGTTGTCTTCCCAATATATAACAAAACAATCTTGTAAGCAAGATATCTTAAAATTGTTAAAGCTATTACCGTGAATCTTGACAGGCTTATGGGGATGATGAGTAGATGACTTAAAATGTTTAAAAAATATGGAAAAATTCTTCTGTTATGGCCCTATGAAAATTTTGGCGTTTAGGGGCAAGCATATGGTTGGGGGCATAGTGTTTTACAAATACAATTTCTAGTTAAATATCTTTTTCAAAGCATACGTTGGACGGATTTCTCAAGTATTGTGAGCCTAATTCCTTAATTATTAATTCAAGTAATGCATCCTGACAGTTATTGTTTTGCAGTGAATCCGGCTTCTGTCTTGTTCACTCGATACATTTCATTCTACGATGTATCCGTTGCTTCCAAAGGATGATAGAAGTGAAGGCAATGATCAGGAATCGATACAATTATCCCACAGCTCCCATCAGAGACACCCAAGGGAAAGAAACACAAACATGAAACAACAGACCCTAATGGAAATATCAATAGCGGAAACGGGCCTCCGTGGCCTAATGGATAAGAGCGCTGACTCTTAGTCATTAGGTCTCTCACCGCCGTGGGTTCGAGCCTCGCTCGGGTCACGTGTGAGACGCCAAGTTCTGCAACGGAAGGTCAGGTGGTTTTTCTCCGGGTACTCCGGTTTTCGCCCACCTATGATTAACGATCGGCTCGATATGAGTGAAATAATCTTGAAAGGGCCGTAAAACCCAAACCAAAAAAAAAAAAAATCAATAGCGGAAAGTCAAAAGGACAGTTCCTTACCCACAAAATAAAATAATATAAGCGACACAAAAACCAAAAGACAAACCATTACAAAGTGAATATCATTTGAGTCTTGGTATCAATAAATGATAGACTGACGAAATTCCGTGTGTGAACAGAATATTGGTAATATATTTGTTACAGTAAATAAGTCACGTCCGGTCACTATAACTTGCTTTTGTACCATTTTATTGAATATCTCTTCTCTCCTTAGACGCCCTATTATAAGAAATGTCGAAGATGTCTCAGAAACTATAAAAGGTAGAAGCCACAATCTGGGTATACAAAAATTAGGATTACTTATATTGCGTTTTCTAATTTCATCCTTACTTTGACCCTTTCTCTCATTATAGATCAACTATTTCTAAGCAACTATAAAAGCTAGACAATATTTTTTATGCAATGCAATATTGGCGACTTATATTGTGTATGAGGCAATAGGCTTATTCAGCTTATTTGTTCATCTGTTCTTGTATTTTTCTCTCATTATAGGCCAACATTACTTTTTTGTCAAAGACTTCAATGGAAATTAAAAGGAATAGAAGTGACGGCAATGATCTGCTATAGACACAATTAACCCACAGCTCCTATCAGGGACACTAAAGTGAGAGAAACACAAACATCAAATAACAAGACCCTAATGGAAACATTAATAGCGAGAAGCAAAAGGACAGTTACCTTCCCACAAAATGGCCAATCGGTTATTCCAAAGCAAAAATATATAAGCCACACTTCAGGAGGCCGACCTTAATTTCGGTTGCGCACATTCTGCGCATTGCCGTCAATCGGCACTGTAACGACATTCACTTCTTAAGTGGTATTTATATTTTCTTTTCGACCTCTAAAACGAAGTAAATTTTCTACGATTGACTGTATTTTCCACCACACATGGATAAAATACCAACAGTTATCATTTCTTGTCACTGTCAAAGCAGACAAAGTGAAAGTAGAAAAAATCGAGTTCAGAAACGGTCGAATGTGTCGGTCACAATTGAGTCAATAAGGCAGCTCATTTACAATAGCAGAACTGTTTACCTTTTTTATTCGTCTTTTTCTCGAAGATATCTTTTGCTCCTGAAGGCACTTTACCACACCGTACGACCGGCTGCGTCGAAGACAGATTACTGTCTCTAAGACAGATCGCGGAAAACGTTTCATAGAAAGGGTAGATGAAGTTTTTTTGTTTGTATAAATCGAGAAGGCAATCTGTTGACTTCTGCTGCTATTGGAGAAGAAACTAAATGCCTGGAGAAACCGCAGCAACATTCTGACTATATTTCAAAGCCAGATAAGGCTTTTCCAGTTCGTTGAAAAATATTTTCATCGAAAATTTTATGAATATTTGTTTTCGGCGTCAAGTGTATGTCTACGGAACAAAATATGTTACATCCACTTACTCATGCTAAAACTACGGTTATTCAGCAGCATTTCTGCCAAAGTGGACCGTATAACTCGGTTAAATAAACAAACTACGCCCCCCCCCCTCTCTAAAGAGACCAGGTGTCCTAAAAATGCTGTCGCTAACTACAGATTGTTTTTATACGACTGTCCACAAACACAGATTAGAGATTTCGAAAGCTAACATTGATGACAGTTCAGAATTTCGGTAACATCTTCAATAAAGACGAATTCTGGATGACTTAACACCGGCAACTTCGGTGGAAACTATTTCATGCTAGCTCCAGGGCATTACTTGTAATAATGCTGCAATTGAGTAACATAGAGGCTGTTCTATTATCATTTATATTTCCTGTCAACACACAAATTGTGCGATCAGTAGAAGCCTCCGTGGTGTAGTGGTTATGCTACTTGCCTTGTAATCCAGGATTCGCGGGATCGATCCCGGGCTTCTCCAGACTTTCGGATGTGTCTTTAAACCGAGGTCCCGTCTCCTCAGGTGACCTTAGCTGTTAGTGAGACGTACAACTCTCTCTCTCTTTCTCTCTCACTCTCTTGTACGATCAGTAAACATCTGAGGCGTTATTTGTTTAATTTTCTTCTGTCTGTACTTTTTCTGTCCTAGACGTCACACGACTCAGCGATTTCAGTGTTGTAATTAATTAGGAATTCGATATTGAATGTAAACAGCTGACGTTCGTGCGAATATCTGGTTGTCCCATTTTTTAAACATCAAACGCCATGTATTTTTATTGCACGAACAAGGTTGTCCAAAGTAAAAATGCACATTAAATAGGTCGTTATGCAAACGGTGCAGAGGCGACCATGGACAACAAGATTGTACGTGCGGCTGTATTAACCAATTCAGTACCAGAAACCCTTAAAGAGGTACCTTTGCAATCAGTGCAGGCCCAGATCAGACACTTCAGAATGCGGTAATGCGGCGTCTGATCAGGACCTACACTGTTTGTAAAAAGCCGAACCATTTTCTGAATAAATTCTGAAGAAAACACATCCTGTCAGATTATGGCTCGTGTTTTGTACGGGAATATAACCCACAAGCGGCGCCGAGTGAATTAAAGTTAACCCTTTTTTTACCAAATGGAATCTTCCACCTTATATATGGCAGGAGTCCATTTCGATATTTAGGGGTGTCAGGTTGTGTTTTCTTCCGAATTTATTCAGAAAATGGTTCAGCTTTTTACAAACAGTGTAGGCCCTGATCAAACGCCGCATTACCGCATTCTGAAGTGTCTGATCTGGGCATGCACTATTTGCAAAGGTACCTCTTTAGGGGTTTCTGGTTCTGAATTGGTTAATACAGACGCACGTACCATCTTGTTGTACATGGTCGCCTCTACACCGCTTGCATTCTGAAGTGTCTGATCTGGGCCTACACTGTTTGCAAAGGTACCTCTTTAGGGGTTTCTGGTACTGAATTGGTTAATACAGACGCACGTACCATGTTGTTGTACATGGTCGCCTCTGCGCCGTTTGCATAACGACCTATTTAATGTTCATTATTGCATTGTGCAACCTTGTTCGTGCAATAAAAATACATGGCGTTTGATGTTAAAAAATGGCCCAACCAGATATTCGCACGAACGTCAGTTGTTTACTTTCAATATCGAATTCCTGACTTATTACAACACATAAATCGCTGAGTCGTGTGACATCTAGGAAAGAAAAAGTACAGGCAGAAGAAAATTAAACAAATAACACCTCAGATGTTTACTGATTGCACAAGAGAGAGAGAGAGAGAGAGAGAGAGAGAGAGAGAGAGAGAGAGAGAGAGAGTTGTACGTCTCACTAACAGCTAAGGTCACCTAAGGAGACGGGACCTCGGTTTAAAGGCACATCCGAAGTCTGGAGAAGCCCGGGATCGATCCCGCGAATCCTGATTTACAAGGCAAGTAGCATAACCACTACACCACGGAGGCCTCTACTAACTGCACAATTTGTGGGTTGACAGGAAATATAAGTGATTATAGAGCAGCCTCTATGTTACTCAATTGCAACATTATTACAAGTAATGCCCTGGAGCTAGCATGAAATAGTTTCAACCGAAGTTGCCGGTGTTAAGTCAAGTACACTTGATGTCGAAAATAAAAATATTTTTCAACGAACTGGTAAAGCCTTATCTGGCTTTGAAATATAGTCAGAATGTTGCTGCGGTATCTCCAGGCATTTAGTTTCTTCTCCAATAGCAGCAAAAGTCAACAGATTTCCTTCTCGATTTATACAAACAAAAAAACTTCACCTACCCTTTCTATGAAACGTTTTCCGCGATCTGTCTTAGAGACAGTATTCTGTCTTCGACGCAACCGGTTGTACGGTGTGTTTACCTGACATTGAAGAACCCGTCCGAAAGTGTGTCATCTTTCCATAATGGCAGTTACAGTTAAATTTGTAAAGTGTATAGATCTAAGAATTAGATCAGAATCAGAATTGTTTACTGGTGACACGTCCTTAGTCAATCCCTCAACAGGACAACATGTTGAATGCCATACTATATCTCCTTTAAAGTACAATCCATTTGCTATCCTGTTTGTTTACGCTTGCAACACACTAAAATGATAGTTCTTTGGATATACAAGTAAACAAACTAGGTCTGGCAGTGACGTCAATCAATAACAAAGCTAAAAATAAAAGGATTTTCCAGTATAATTTTGCGCTTGGGTTTATCGTATGAACAGGACGCGCCCACTAATTATACAGCAGTCATAACGGCCCAGGGGATGTCAACGCTGCTTGTCGTGCTGACGGTACGAGTTCGAATCTCACTGATTTCATTTTTTTATTATATATTTGTTTTATCTTTTTATGGTTAATTAAATGTGCATTGTTTCATATTTTTATATTTTACTGGTTTAAAATCTATTGTAAATTTTGTATATATATATTTTTCTATTTCACTTTTTTCATCTTTATTTCTCATAAACAAGTTTTATGCAGTCAAGTGAGTGAGTGTTTGCGTTTTACGTCCCACCAACAGCTAAGGTCATACGGAGACGGGACCTCGGTTTAAAGACTCATCCGAAAGTCTGGAGAAGCCCGGGATCGATCCTGCGACCCCTGGTTTACTTTATGCAGTCAAGTGTTAGGTGCTTGAAAATGAACAAGAAATATACTGTATATGTACTGTACACGTCGTAATTATCCACTTTTAACATGCCACACGGGTAATGCAGATTTCACATGTCGTGTGTGTGTGTGTGTGTGTGTGTGTGTGTGTGTGTGTGTGTGTGTGTGTGTGTGTGTGTGTGTGTGTGTGTGTAACGAAGTAAAAACAAAATAAAAAAAATAAAAAAAATCATTCGACACGTGGGTTTCGAACCATCCACTTCTTGGTCTGTATAACAACCCCTCTACTCTCTCGGCCACCAAATCCACAAAGCTTTGGCGGTATGTAAATAATCTTAGTCCTAGGTTTCAAGTAAAGGCCATATCAAATGAATATTCGAGTAAACTAATTATGACGTAATTGCCAGGAATTCCTTGTCGGACTATACATTTACACACGGCCTGTGTATAAACGTTTGCTGTGGCGTAATCATATTTATGACGTCATGATAAACAGCCGATGGATTGAATCAAAGTCCGCATTCTACTGATATTTTTTTAGCTCACCTGGGCCGAAGGCTCCAGGGGAGCTTTTAGTATAACTGGTCATCCGCCGTCCGTCGTCCGTCGTCCGTCGTCTGTCCGTCACCACCTTTCACCAGTTATATCTCTGCAGCCTGCAGGCTGATCTCAATCATTTCTTATCTTTAGCATGCCTTGGGTGGGGCAACGAAGAATTTAGCTTTTTATCAAAATTGAATGAAAACTTTGGTTGCTATGGCAATTCCAATTTCCCATAGACTTACAATGGAAAATGCTTGTCATCACCGTAGCACCTTCAGTTTTGATCAGATCTTTCTGAAACTTATATGTAAGGTGGCTGAGGATAAAAGCTCGAATGAGTTCGAAAACCGGCCAAGTCGGCCCATTAATGATAGAGTTACGTCCCTTTGACTGCTGAAAATGCCGATTTTTGACCTTGTCATCACAATAGCCCCTTCAGTTTTGATCGGATCTTTCTGAAACTTATATGTAAGGTGACTGGGGATAAAAGCTCGGATGAGTTCGAAAACCGGCCAAGTCGGCCTATTTATTTTAGAGTTACGTCCCTTTGATTGCTGAAAATGCCGATTTTTGACCTTGTCATCTCAATAGCCCCTTCAGTTTTGATCGGATCTTTCTGAAACTTATATGTAAGGTGACTGGGGATAAAAGCTCGGATGAGTTCGAAAACCGGCCAAGTCGGCCTATTTATTATAGAGTTACGTCCCTTTGACTGCTGAAAATGTTGATTTTTGACCTTGTCATCACAATAGCCCCTTCAGTTTTGATCGCATCTTTCTGAAACTTATATGTAAGGTGACTGGGGATAAAAGCTCGGATGAGTTCGAAAACCGGCCAAGTCGGCCTATTTATTATAGAGTTACGTCCCTTTGATTGCTGAAAATGCAGATATTTGACTTTGTCATTACCGTAGCCCCTTCAGTTTTGTTCGGATCTTTCCGAAACTTATATGTAAGGTGGCTGGGGATAAAACCTTGGATGAGTTCGAAAACCGGCCAAGTTGGTCCATTCATCACAGAGTAATGTCCCTTTGATTGCTGAAAATGACGATTTTTGACCTTGTCATCACCGTAGCCCTTTCAGTTTTGATGGGATCTTTCTGAAACTTATATGTAAGGTGTCTTGAGATAAAACCTTGAATGAGTTCAAATACCGGCCAAGGTGGCCTATTTATCATAGAGTTAGGTCCCTTTGATTGCTGAAAATGTTGATTTTTGACCTTGTCATCACTGCAGCTCCTTCAGTTTTG
Source organism: Lucinisca nassula (assembly GCA_963580285.1). NCBI lineage: Eukaryota > Metazoa > Mollusca > Bivalvia > Lucinida > Lucinidae > Lucinisca > Lucinisca nassula. The sequence continues at coordinate 147,569,424 of OY757019.1, read as the reverse complement.
ATTAGATCTTTCTGAAATTTATATGTAAGGTGGCTGGGGATAAAACCTCGGATGAGTTTGAAAACCGGCCAAGTTGCCCCATTTACTATATAGTTATGTCCCTTTGATGGCTGAAAATGTCGATTTTTGACCTTGTCATCACCGTAGCCCCTTCAGTTTTTATTGGATCTTTCTGAAACTTATATGTATGGTGGCTGGGGATAAAATCTCGGATGAGTTCGAAAACCGACCAAGTCCCCCCATTTATCTTAGAGTAACGTCCCTTTGATTGCTGAAAATGCTGATTTCTTACCTTGTCATCGCCGTAGCCCTTTCAGTTTTGATCGAATCTTTCTGAAACTTATATGTAACGTGGCTGGGGATAAAATCTTGGATGAGTTCAAATACCGGCCAAGGTGGCCTATTAATCATAGAGTTAGGTCCCTTTGATTGCTGAAAATGTTGATTTTTGACCTTCTTATCACAGTAGCCCCTTCAGTTTTGATCGGATCTTTCTGAAACTTATATGTAAGGTGGCTTGGGATAAAACCTCGGATGTGTTCGAAAACCGGCCAAGTCGCCCCAATTAGTATATAGTTATGTCCCTTTGATGCCTGAAAATGTCGACTTTTGACCTTTTCATCACCGTAGCCCCTTCAATTTTGATTGGATCTTTCTGAAACTTATATGTAAGGTGGCTGGGGATAAAACCTTGGATGAGTTCGAAAACCGACCAAGTCTGCCCATTTATCTTAGAGTAACGTCCCTTTGATTGCTGAAAATGCTGATTTTTTACCTTGTCATCACAGTAGCTCTTTCAGTTTTGATCGAATCTGTCTGAAACTTATATGTAAGGTGGCTGGGGATAAAATCTTGGATGAGTTTGAAAACTGGCCAAGTTGGTCCATTTATCACAGAGTAACATCCCTTTGATTGCTGAAAATGTTGATTTTTGACCTTGTCATCACTGCAGTTCCTTCAGTTTTGATTAGATCTTTCTGAAATTTATATGTAAGGTGGCTGGGGATAAAACCTCAGATGAGTTCGAAAACCGGCCAAGTCGCCCTATTTACTATATAGTTATGTCCCTTTGATTGCTGAAAATGCCGATTTTTTACCTTTTCATCACCATAACCCCTTCAGTTTTGATCGGATCTTTCTGAAACTTATATGTACGGTGGCTGGGGATAAAAACTTGGATGAGTTCGAAAACCGGCCAAGTTGGTCCATTCATCACAGAGTAACATCCCTTTGATTGCTGAAAATGACGATTTTTGACCTTGTCATCACCGTAGCCCTTTCAGTTTTGATCGGATCTTTCTGAAACTTATTTGTAAGGTGGCTGGGGATATAACCTTGGATGAGTTCGAATACCGGCAAAGGTGGCCTATTTATCATAGAGTTAGGTCCCTTTGATTGCTGAAAATGTTGATTTTTGACCTTTGGCCAAGTTGGTCCATTTATCACAGAGTAACATCCCTTTGATTGCTGAAAATGACGATTTTTGACCTTGTCATCACCGTAGCCCTTTCAGTTTTGATCGGATCTTTCTGAAACTTATTAGTAAGGTGGCTGGGGATATAACCTTGGATGAGTTCGAATACCGGCCAAGGTGGCCTATTTATCATAGAGTTAGGTCCCTTTGATTGCTGAAAATGTTGATTTTTGACCTTGTCATCACTGTAGCTCCTTCAGTTTTGATCAGATCTTTCTGGAACTTATATGTAAGGTGGCTGGGGATAAAACCTTGGATGCCGTAGCCCCTTCAGTTTTGATCAGATTTTTGTGAACTTTATATGTAAGGTGGCTGGGGATGAAACCTCAGACAAATTTGAATACCGGCCAAGTCGGTACATTTATCATGCAGTTTGATTGCTGAAAATGCCTATTTTTGACCTGGTCATCACTGCTGCCCCTTCAGTTTTGATTGGATCTTCATGAAACTTACAAACCAGTAAGTCAGGCTGAAAAGCTCGGAGGAGTTTGAAAACTCATGAGGTTTGCCTATTTGTCACAGAGTAACATCCCTTTGATTGCAGCAGTGAATTGCTTATTTTTGAACTTGTCATCACCATAGCCCCTTCAGTATATATCGTATCTTCTTAGCAAGTCAGGAATAAAAGCTTGAATGAGTTTGAAGACCGGTGAGGTCAGCCTATTTATCATAGAGTTACATTCTACCCTGTCATCACCACGTCCTCCCATAAATCCTTCAGTAGAGGTTTGCTCTTCCTGAAACTTTGAAACTTTTAGCTCAGGTGAGCGATACAGGACCAGCTTGGTCCTCTTGTTAGATTTTTTGCTGGCTGAGAACTGACAATTATGCCCGTAGAATGCATCATTCTGTCTGCATAGGCCTACTACTAAATTTTATTGTTGTCGAGAACTGCTGGCAGTCTCTCTCTCTCTCTCTCTCTCTCTCTCTCTCTCTCTCTCTCTCTCTCTCTCTCTCTCTAGCAAGTCCCTCGGCTTTCTTTCTACTTATATACTGCGATCGATCATATCTGACCAATACTCGCAGGTGTACATTACATACACACCTGAGACAGTTGTTAGAAACTAACGACGACGTAATTTTACGCAAAAGCTGTTCACATGTTTTCAGCGAAAATACCAAAATTTTAGATATTGTACTTGCTAGAACACTTCACAATATGACCACTAACGAGCTCGTTAAGCTAACAATGCTTTGAACAACTGGCCCCTGGTATGCAGGATAGAGGCCTACACAGTTATCGTGTAATAACGGTAGGGGCCTTTAACCTGCACAGGGCATAACTCTCCATCCACATCCCCAGTTAAAATCCCGATCCACAGTCGGTGCACTTTATGGCATTATCCCTGCAAATGATGCCAATGGAGCGTGCTCGGACACCGAAATTTTATCGCCGCTGCCAGGGATCGAACCCCGGACCTCTAGCATCAGACACAAGTGCACTAACCGCTGAGTTATCACGCTCGCACCCTGCATCACGAAAACACGCCTGTCTAAGTTTAACCCCCTAAAGCACACCTTTATCCAGTAAAACTGGTGTTTACAGGAGTAAACATTATTTTTCTAATTTCTGTTACTCGTTTAAGCAGAACTGACAGTTATGCCCGCAGAAATATGAAAAAAATCAGATAAAAAATTCTCGTCTTGTGGTGGTAAAATTTTGTTTTACTTGAGTATTGTTTGTTTGTTTGATTTGCGGTTAACGTCCCCGTCAACACTGTACATGTCATTTTGAAAACGTTGCTTCCAATTACGTGGGACTTTTACCCGACACTGAGATGAAATGACATCTCAAGCCCTGTCGCCAAATGAAACCAATAGGGTTTATAAGCATTGACGGTTCGACTCGCAATGCTTTATCTGTGTAGGCTTAGATCCTCTAAACGGTTTACCAGTACTCGTGTGTCGTCGGTTTCAGCTCTGCGTGGAAGCATCGTGCAGCCAATTTATTTCTTCAAGCCCCAATGGGCGGGGACTATGATATATTTGAGTAGGCGGATTTAAAACACAGTAAAGTAATTCATAGTTAAGAGAGAGAGCGAAAGAGTGAGAGAGATCTTGGTCAAAATTCAACAAAATCTGGAACCGTTAAAGCTTCACGGTTAAATCCTAAACGCACGGAATGATAAATAGAAATCACAAATGATTTCTCTGTCTTTTTTTGTGTTGTTGTTGTTGTTTTTTTCTAGCTTTAAAGGCCTTTCAGGAATATTTCGCTTATTTCGAACCAATCATTAAATAGAAGTTGGTCTACGAGGGTCCTTCAAAAAATTTCGTCACTAATAGTTTTCCCTAGTTTTATCGTAAGTATTTCTGATAACGCATCAATGCATTTGAATAGCCTTTCTAATAGCCAACGATGACAGTTTATTTCTAGCAAATTGCTTTTATAATGACCGAGATTTGTCAAATTGAAATGCATGCAGTCAAATACAATGGCCAATTTACGAGTTACATTATAAATTGGACAGAAAGACTGAAATTTGCAGCTAAATTAAATGCCGTGTAAGGCTTGACATAGGTTGATGAATTGTGTGGCAAAAATGAACCTCTTGTAAATTCAAAGCGCACAATTTATCGGTGGGTCAAAGCTTTTAAAGCTGGTAAATAATCGACCAAAGATGATGCCCGTGTTGCTAGGCCAAAGACCTCCATTACCAAGGCAACCATCGCTGCTGTAAAGGCAGCGGTCAAAGAAGATGCGCGACTGTCAGTGAAAGAGATATCTTAATGCACTGGCTTATCAGAAGGCGGTGTACAAACCATTCTGACAAAGTACTGGGCTTGAGAAAGGTTTGCGCTAGGTTGGTGCCCCATTTGCTCACTGAAGAGCGAAATTGTATTATGTTGTTGTTTCTTTCCCTTTGGATCTTGTAGCTTGAATGGGATGTGTTAGGTAATTTTATCGAGACCTATTCATTGCCGTTACTTCTGTTTGGCAAATCATATGTAGATGCATGCCATATCTGAGTGACACCTTGGTTTTGGTATACAATTAACTTAAAAAAAGAGATTTTGACAAAAAAATGATATTTTGCATGAAAAGCTTACTCTTATAACGACCCCAATTTTGTATGAACGACCTACTGTTTTTATTTGATAGGTTTTGCAAATAATATTTAGATATAATACCTTTCGTAGTGATCATATCATTAATAGAGCAGAAATTCATATAATATTTTGAAAAATATATGTATATATGTTCATATTTTTCAGTTTATGTTTAATTTTCAAACGACTCACATTATCTTATTGGAAACCTGTTTTCATTTCATAGTTTTGCGGATTACATATAGATACATCACCTATCATGTCTTAGCTCAGAAGCAACTATAATTTTTGTGATGTTTTCAAAAAAAAGTTTTGCCTGTTATGATAACTTTTGAAACGACCCTTTTTGCTTGAAATAACACTATAACCGATTTCTTTCATCATATTGCGGCAGATAATAAGCATAAACATCATCTATTTGCGTGGAGTTATAATTTCTAGCAAAACAGTTATTTTAATGTTAGCGATCTTCACGAAAAAAGGTATTTTGCCTGTAATTTTTACTTTTGAAACGGCCCTCATTCTCTTATATGGCCGGTGACCCCCCATTTTTATTTCATGTTTTTGAATGTCATATGAATAAACATAATTTAAATTAGTAAGTCCAAAATCTCTAGGGCAGAAGTCACTTTAATTTTCGCATTCGTGTCAAATTTTAGCGATTTCCCATTACAGTCAATGCAAAATATGTGTAAAATTGCGTTACTTTTGGAGTGACCCCCATTCTTTTCCAGTCTCGGTGACATGATATTTTTATGACTTTAATCTAAAGTTAAGTCCTCGCTGGATACTTTGTTATAATATAAGGAAATTCTCTAGGATAGTATCTCAGAAAAAATTAAGGTCGGCCTCCTTAAAGACAAACCATTACAAACTAAACCGCGACATAGGAACCCCCCTTGGAACGTTCAGTGAAAAGAATTTCACTAGGTGTTTTTTTCTTTGGGGGAGGGGGCTTAAATCGATTTTACGCGCCGGAATTCTCGCCCTTACTTTTGTCGCATTTCGCAGCTTATTTGTTGATCTGTTCTTGTATTCTTTCTCTCATTACAGGCCAACATTACTTTTTTGTCAAAGATTTCAGTGAAATTTTAAAAGGAATTGAAGTGACGGCAATGATCTGCTATAGACAAAATTAACCCACAGCTCTATCAGGGACACTAAAGTGAAAAAAACACAAACATGAAATAACTAGACCCTAATGGAAACATTAATAGCAGGAAGCAAACGGACAGTTGCTTTCCCACAGAATGCCCAATCGGTTATCCAAAGCAAAATATATATAAGCCATACACACACTTAAAGACAAACCATTACAAAATCAACCGCGACATGGGAACCCCCTTTCATTGAAAAGAATTTCACTAGGTTATTATTATTATTATTATTATTATTTTTTTTTTTTTGGGGGGGGGTGGGGGGGGGGGCTTAAATCGATTTTACGCGCTGCAGGCCTCGCCCTTACTTCAGTGATCTTTGGACTGATCTCTTCTTACATTTTTGAAACTGTTACGGTTTGTTCAAATACATGGCTGCAAGGAGAAGGGCCAACCCTAACTCTGGTAAGCATAGTGGCCAGCGCGCCCAATGTTGTTTGTTTGATTTTGGGTTGAACGTCCTTGTCAGCACCATTTATGTTAGTTTGGAGACGTTGCTTTCAATTTTATTGGACTTTTACCTGACATTAAAATGAAATGACACATCAGTCCCTGTCGCCCAATGAAACCAGTAGGGTTTTTATGCTTGGACCGTGCAGTTCGCACTATTTTGCCAGGACAGACGTAGACCTTCTATGCAGGTTATCAGTACTCATGTGCGGTCGGGTTCAGCTATGCGTGGAAGCTACATGCACCCAAATCTATGTCGCAAAGCCCCGGCCAAAAGTGCAGCCTTTACGGCCTTGAAACCTGCATGAAAAATCGAGATCAATTTAGCTCTACAGCTGAAAAGCATGACTTCGACAAGGAAATAAAAATGAAACGTGAGTACAAAAGTATTTCGGTGACCGCTACCATGTCTAGGTATATCTCGGAGTTCGACGATTTTTGTCCCTTTCCTAACACACAGTTCTCCAGTTTGGTGCGTAAATATGTTAGGTCTTTAAAAAAAACAGAATCGATACACACACCTCCCGTCAGAGACCCTCACGGGAAAGAAACAAAAAAAACTAGACCCTCTTGGAAGCATCAATAGCGGAAAGCCAAAAGGACAGTAACTTTCCCACAAAACGGTCAATTAGATATCCAAAAAAGAGATAAAATCTGAATTGAAGCCTCCGTGGTGTAGTGGATACGCTACTCGCCTTGTAAACCAGGGATCGCAGGATCGATTCCGGGCTTCTCCAGACTTTCGGATGAGTCTTTAAACCGAGGTCCCGTCTCCGTATGACCTTAGCTGATGGTGGGACGTAAAACTCAAACACTCACTCACTTAAATTTCTTTGTAATAAATGAGTAACACTGATGCGTCCATGCTACTTGCTTCACAACGTTAAGGCGTGCAAGGTCTGTCTTTAGAAATTCGCATAATGATTAAACGAAAAGCTCTTCTTTGGCAAAAACAACAACTCTTGAAGCTGCCACATTATAGGGATTGACAAATATGTAGATGTGACAAGTTAGATACACACACTTCTCAGCCGCACTGGTTTTGACTACATTTAACTTCACTACAGTTGGTGTGTGGGAATGTGTGGCGGCGGTAAAACGTCTCCCTGCCCTACATCATAGTGTAGATTATATTTTCTGGTCCTTTGGGATCATTGATTCCATTGTGGAATTTTGAAAATATCTGATGGTCACTGATGAGGCCAAATAGACCGACACTAGCTAGTCTGGCCCAGAAAACATATACACTCCATATTTTTCCCTTCTGTGGTGTATTCCTTGCTTCCAAAGGATAACCCTTTTATAGTACATTTAACTTCACTACAGCTGGTGTGTGGGAATGTGTGGCGGCTGTAAAACGTCTCCCTGCCCTACATCATAGTGTAGATTATATTTTCCTGTCCTTTGGGATCATTGATTCGATTGTGGAATTTTAAAATATCTGAGGGTCACTGATGAGGCCTAATTGGCCGAAACTAGCTAGTCTGGTCCAGAAAACACATACACTCCATATTTTTCACTTCTGTGGTGTATTCCTTGCTTCCAAAGGATAACCCTTTTAAAGAACAATTGATAATGTCAAAAAAAAATGAAATAAAATTAACGTTTAAGTAGTTTAGGTCGTAGTACCAAAGCGTTAATCATTGATCCATAAATGGCAAATATCAATGTTCAGACACACAGACATGGACTCCAGAAGAGTGTAAATGATAATTAAAAGAATGCCAAAAAGCAAGTCATTTAAGAGCAATATAAAACATATACACGAAGAAGTTGTAGAGGAGTTCGGGTTTCTGTCTTGCTTCTAATAAGTTCTGAATAGGTAGGTCCTTTGGAAGCAAAGAAAGCACCAAATAAACGAAAATAGCAGACTCGGTTTTATTGAGTCTGTTCATGACCACCGGCCGCGCCCCCTAGCACCGGCTTAAGCAGAACTCTATTATCAAAATGATTCTAAATGAACTCAATTGTCTCAAAGGACCAGAAAATATAATCTACACTATGATGGAGGTATGAGGGGACTTTTTACGGCCGCCACACGGCACAGCACCAGTTGGCCTTCCCGCCTGGGGCTACGGAACAATTCTAACAGTTTAACATTGTTCACGATAAAGGAAATGATCCTTTGAAACATAACAACGCTTCGAAACAATTTAATTGATACGATTTATATCCGACATAAATTCCTTACATTTTTGTTATTTGTTTTCATAGTGTTTATAAAAAACGGACTTAAACTTCAGAACTGTCGTTTAATTTCAGATGGACCTTTAGACATATCTCCATCATCTGGCTCTGTCTTTGTCGGGGATATCTCAACCAACATATCGCCTATACAATGTTCTTCGCGGTGCTGGGAGTGCACCTACACCTGGACGGGTCCAATCAATGAAACTGACAGAGAACTTTCCATAGCTCGGCTCCAGAGGTCACATGCTGGAACATACAGATGCACAGCCAGAAACACCAGAAGCTTTGTAACTAAGACAACCGATATCCATATAAAAGTTAGATGTAAGTGCTTGAACAATTTGAAAAAAATAAACTACGTGGTTGCCAGTATTTCTTTTAAAGTACTCTAGAACTGTTATGTCTGTTTGATTCTTCTTACCATGCCATTAGCAGCCTCCTTGGTGTAGTTGTTATGCTACCCGCTTTGAAAACCTAGGGTCGAAGGACCTTCTCCCGACTTTCGGATGAATCTTTAAACGGAAGTCTTGTCTCCATATTACCTTAGCTGTTGGTGAGACGTAAAACTCAAACACTCACTCACTATTACCATGTCATCAACGAAAGCATGCATCGTCTCAAACATGGCAGCTTATCAGGTTTTTGGATGGTTATGTTCCTCGTGCGCCATCATATGGCGTTTATATTTCGCAATTAATTCGATTTGCTAGAGTGTGTACTCATGTTACTGACTTCAACACTCGTAATAAATTATTAGCGGCTAAACTTCTTAATCAGGGTTATCGGTACCATAAACTACGCAAAGCCTTTTCAAAATTTTATAGACGCCATTCTGATTTAATTTCAAAATTCAATATTGGACTTAAATCTCTTCTGCAACAAGGTCTACCGGAACCCGAATTTTATGGTGACTTAGTATATAAATTAAAAAAAATATATAACCGCAATGATTTCAGCACCCAATTTCGTAAAATCATTCTTCGAAAGAAAAAGATTGGGTACAACATGGATGTTATACGACAGACTGCATGCATGGTAGTTAACCCAATCACGGTTGGCAACTTTGCCTCCCTCTTTAATTGCACGCCGGTTGGTCAGGCCTCAGATTCTATGACGGTTCCAACGTAAAGGAGAATATTGAGAATTAGAGAGATCTCATTTAAGGTAATGTTGGTTGGTACCTGATGCTCTGTCTCTGGTTTGGCCCATCGGAGTCTAACTGTTGGTTTTCTTTTGCTCCAGCATTTCAGTGGTTTCTTGCTGTCGAGTCCTCAGCGTTGTCTCACCTCCGTGGTTCTTTGATTATTTGTGTTCACGGAGATGTTGCACTCATGAGTTAGCAGGCCTTCATGCGGACTGAACAAATTATTTGTGTAAATCGCGACGGAAGAAAGGGCGAGGATTGTGGCCACGTAAAATCGATTTAAGCCCCCCCCCCCACCCCCAGTGGAAATCTTTCCACTGACCGTTCCAAGGCGGTTCTTCTGTGGCGATTTATTTATGTTGTTGTTTGTAACATACTGTGTGTTTTACTTGTGTCTTTTCATTTTGGATGACCATATGGCCATTTTGTGGGAAAGTAATTGTCCTTAAGGCCTTCCTTTGTTTAGGTTTCCATTATGGTCTGGTCGCTTAATGTTTGTGTTTCTTTCCCTGTGGTGTCTTTGGTGGGTGGAGTAAGTTAATTGTATAGATTCCTGATCTTTGTTTTACTTCTACTTTAATGAAATCAAGAATGTTGTGCTTACCTATTAAATTCTAATAGCTCGTGATCAGTAATGCCTAGGGGCAAATGTTAACTAAGAAACCTTGCAGGAATTGTAATTTGCTGATATTACTAATTCAGTTTGGCGCAACATTTGGCATTTTGTTGATGTAGCACAAATTTTATGCACAATCTGGAAACAAATGACAGTAATTAGGCTATTGCCCACCGATACCCGTTTTCTTCTGCGGGGATGGGAGGGGCTTTTTGCTGTGTAATGTTTTAAAAGTACATAATCGAAGGTAAGGTAATGATTTGCTGTCATCTTGACATTGAGCAGTTGCGAGCATTCTAGTTTTACTTTAGCATTGACACTACAAAGAAGGTAGTCACCTTTTGTGTGTGTCCACGTGAATGTAAAGTTTTACTGATCCTACATTCATATATATTATATACTGAGTCAAAAAAGTTCCTATACATAAAATTGTTTCACTTACCATAGTTACTACAAATGAAAAACAAACAAAATTTGTTTTGTTTAAGTTAGAAGACTCATTTTACAGGGTATTGTTTTAAACATCCAAGGGGTCACTGTGACAATTTCGCAGAATAAATCATTACAAAGGCCAAGATTTAACATCATAAAAAATTACACTTAGCACAAGATTTCTAAAATTTGATACATGTAACCTTTTATTAGATACCCTGTGTGTCTATTCACAAAAGGTTTGGAACTTTAGTTCCATTTGGTGAGAGAAACATACGATCACGTACAGGCCTCCGATTCTTTGAAGTTGCGTGCAAAATGCTGCTTTCAATTGAAACTACATAGAAAATCGATTGGTAGTGCTACATGCTACACGAATTTTCTACAGTATTTTCCATCATGGTTAACAGCAATAGTGGCAACAAAGCGCTTTTTAAAGAAATTGCAAAGATTGAATCACAGGTATAGAAATAGCAACAGTTTGAAAATTGCTATATTTTTAATTGAATGGGAGAATTTCACAAATTAAAGCCTTGATTGTAGTGTAAGATCATAAGATGTGGTAAAAGTAAAATGAGTTATGATAATCGATGGCCATGATCTTTCATCTCAGACCAAAAGTGATCATCTGCGCATGCGCAGTGCCAAATTCCTCGCAAAACCTTTCTAGGCACATATTGCAAGACAACTCTTGAGCAGAATGTTTTGGGCAAATGCAAATGTATGCATTTTGTAGCTAAACGTCCGATTCGCATGTTTACAGCCACATTTAGCTGAATGGCTGCCGGAAAGCTACTGGAATTTACCCGGACGTTGGTATTGTTACTTTTATTGACCGGGTATATATACTAAGTGAGGCTTCTGCATGTCTCAGTCAGGTTTCGTTATTGTATTCCTCTTGGGCACAAAAAAATCTGCAAGTCGTACCTATAGTGTTATCTATCTTACTGAATATTATATAGATAGATGGATATTTTATTATCCTCCAATAGTGGAGAGCACAAACACATAGATTATACAATATACAGAACGACCACAGAAATAATAGCAAAACAAACAGACACATGAAGAGTGACACAGAGAGAGAGAAAGAAAAACAGTATAACTAAAATACACAAAAACATATACATTTGCACTGAAATGATGTTTCTCATGGTTTGTTAAGCCCCCGGTTAAGCCACATTCTCTTCAGCGGTCAAGCGACGTATCAACGTCGATGCACCGTCAGACCCCCGGGTTATTATCATGTCACTTAAAGAGTAATCTTAATGTCATAAACGTTATCCCACCCTAATACTTTAAGCGTCATTAGAAAAATTTTCATTGAGTCGATCCTGTCGCTTTCAGCATAAAGCAAGTTGCAACATCCTGACAAAAGAGAGTTTACTTGATCTGACGAAGATAATGAAATGAATTTGATGTAAAAGTCAAAACCAAAACGTGCTATAAGCTTGCGCCACAGTACATTTCTAAATCCATTGTTACTCGGGCAAAATAACAAAATATGATCCGTTGGTGAATGTGACTTTTCACCACATTTATGACACATTGAAAACCATTTTCCACAGAACATTAACCCAATCAGCCGAACAGCCAAATGTACGTACTTTTTGTAACGTGGGCACTCTCTACAAAATATCCAAAATACATGCGGATATAATGGTATATTCGCATGTACCTTGAGTATTCGAGAAATGGATTCAGATGCTGTAATTCTCGAAAGCAATTCATCCCTATACAGTGCATTGATTTTCTCTCGTACTATTTTTTTCCAAGGAAATTTGTTCGGAAAAGAACCAGTTTGCATATATTCATCTAAAATGTGGGTAATTGAATATTTATTCAAAATCCGATATATATCGGGTAAAAACCCAAGCTTTGTAGCCGGACTCTCATTAAAATGAACTAGCCTATGAATGAAGATGTCTTTTACCCTGTGAGCTCCGGGTAACCGACAAAGCTGGCCTAGAAAGACAAGTTTCTTGTAGTCTATTTCAGATTCAATTGGATTCAGCCCAATTAGTGCAAGTGTTACATCAGTAATGGTGGACTTAGGTAGACCCTGCATGAACTTTATACAAAAACGATGAGCACGCTCCAGGGATATTATGTGGCTAGGGTTTAAGTTCGACCACATTTCGCATCCATATAAAGCTTTAGGCAAGACAACAGAGTTATAAATACGTTTGGATGTAAGAGGATTCAATCCATCTTGATGGATGCCGCTATTGACAAGACTCAGGAATGTGCTCCTTATTTTGTTTCAAGCATCCTTAACATTCTTATCAATCGACATATGCTTATCGCAGATAACACCCAGATGTTTATATTCGATCCCTTCTTCAATTGTCGAATTACCAAATTTCCAAAGCCTATTGGCTCGCAAAAATGCGTTTTTCAGCTCGTTGAAAACTACAACAAGGCACTTAATTATGCCATACTCAAATCGCCATTTGTTCGCATAATTGAGACATATTGCAAGCATGTTTTGTAGCCCGTGTTTCGAGAATGAACCAACTAGCATATCATCTGCGACTGTTGGAGAACCACAGCAAGTGCCATATACAAAGAACCCTAGACCGGTTCTTTCCAATTCATATATTAGCTCATTTATGAAAAGCAAGTATAGGAAGGGTGAAAGAACGCCGCCCTGACGCGTACCCTGACATACGTGAAACCAGTCCGATTTAAAACCACGACCCCTTACACAACTGTGCATATCTGTATACATGTTTATGATCAGCTTACAAAGTACGTTATTGATTCCAGTCTGATAAAGTTTGTAAAACAGCCCAGCATGCCACACACAATCAAATGCTTTCTTTACATCTAGTAAGCAGACATAAACCTTGCTACCATTTTCTTTTGCATAAAAAATTGACTCTCGAAACAAAAAGGAAGTCATCAGACAGCCAATATTCTTTTGGAACCCTCCCTGCAAAACATGAATTGGGGGAGTTAAATTATCAAAGAGCTGAATTCTGGTAAGTACAATTCTCTCCAGTAATTTCAGAAGCACAGGCGACAAGGTAATTGCCCTGTAACTATCGGGGCTGTCCTTCCTTTTATTTCCTCCCTTATATAAGGTTATAATTACCCCTTTTTTTCATTTCAATGGGAACGTAAGAAAGTTTGATCATAGCGGAGAACAATTTTGCCAAAGTTTCGTATAAGTGGTTACCACCAAACATTAAATGCTTATAACAGATCCCATCTTCCCCGCATGCTTTACCTTTATGTGCTAATCGAATAGCAGAATCAACCTCCTCGCTAGTTAAAATAATGTCGTCATGAACTGAAGCTTGATTTAATGTTTGTAAGGAATTAAGAACAGTGTCCTTGAAGCTGTCATCAAAGTTCGGAGATTCTAAAGGAGTGTTTAGGACAGAAAAATACTTCGCCCATTCACATGTAATATCCCTTTCATTAAAAACGTTTCTACCACCAAAATTTATGTTCGATCTAGCTGAGTTACATGAACGTTTTCTGCGACTATTAACATGATGCCAAAACATTTGGTGATCCACTTCTGCAAGTCGATCGATCTCGTCAAATTGACTTTTCATGAAAGCTTCTGACGCTTGCCTATGCATGCGTCTGAAGTGACTCTTAGAAGCCTTGTACAAGGAATAAACATCATAATTACTGCCCCTCGGTTTACCAGCATCCACCCAACTTTTACGCCTATTCACCATAGATTTATGAAGCTTTTGGGATCACTTTTTGTCCGTCGTCCGTCGTGCGTGCGTGCGTGTGTGCGTGCGTAAACTTTTTCTTGAAACAACATCTCCTCCTAAACCATTGATAAGATTTTGACCAAACTTCTCAGGAATGATCCACAGCTGGTCGCTTTTTAAAGTGGTTCAAATGGTTCCAGTCTGTTGAACATCTAGGTCACAGGAGCTAAAAATAGATTTTTTTTTTACTGAATTTACTGGTATTACATAGACTTAGATAGGGAAAATCTTTAAATATCTTCTTCTTTGACACCACAAGGACTAGGTCTTTGATATTTGGTATGAAGCTTCATCTGGTGGACCTCTACCAATATTGTTCAAACTATAGCCCTTTGGTTTTACATAGACTTATATAGGAAATATTTAAAAATCTTCTTCTGTGACACCATCAGGCCTTTATCTTATATTTTTGTGAAATCTCATCTAGTGGACCTCTATCAAGATTGGGCAAATTATAGCTCTGGGGCCAAAAATGCCCCCGCCCGAGACCCTTCGGTTTTAAATAGACTTATATAGGGACATCTTTAAAAATCTTCTTCTCTGAAACTGCAAGGCCCAGGTCTTCGATATTTGATCTGGAGGTTCATCTAGTGGACCTCTACAACGATTGTTCAAATTATCGCCCTCGGGCCACAAATGCCCCCGCCCCGGGGCCCTTTGGTTGAACATAGGATTATATAGGGAGTATCTTTTAAAATCTTCACGGAAACCCCAAGGCCCCGGTCTTTGATATTTGGTATGATGCTTCATCTAGTGGACCCCTACCAAGATTGTTCAATTTATAGCCCTGGGGTAAAAAAATGCCCCTACTCCGGGGCCCTTTGGTTTTACATAGATTCATATAGGGAAAATCTTCAAAAATCTTAAAAGGCCTAGGTCTTTGATATTTGGTATGAAGCTTCATCTAGTGAACCTCTACCAAGATTTTGTTTTAATTATAGCACTGAGACCAAAAATGCCCCCACTCTGGGACCCTTTGGTTTTACATAGACTTATGTAGGGAAAATCTGTAAATATCTTCTTCTTTGACAACACAAGGCCTAAGTCTGTGATATTTGGTGTGAAATTTCATCAAATGGACCTCTATCACGATTGTGCAAATTATGGCCCTTGGGCCAAAAATGACCCCCGCCACGAGACCCTTTGGTTTACAAAGACTTATATAGGGATATCTTTAAAAATCTTCTTCTCTGAAACTGCCAGGTCCAGGTCTTTTATATTTGATATGGAGCTTCATCTAGTGGACCTCTACCAAGATTGCTCAAATTTTAGCCCTCGGGCCACAAATGCCCCCGCCCCGGGGCCATTTGGTTTAACATAGACTTATACAGAGATAGTCTTTGAAAATCTTCTATCTTCTATGCAGGCCTTCAAATTATAGCCCTTGGGCCAAAAATGCCTTCGCCTCTGAACCATTTGGTTTTAGATAGGTTTATATAGGGACTATCTTTAAAAATCTGCTTCTCTGAAACTGCAATGACAAGGTCTTTGATACTTAATGTGAAGCTTTATCTAGTGGACATCTATAAAGATTGTTCATGTTATAGCCCTTGGGCCAAAAATGCTCGCACCCGGGGCCCTTTGGTTTTACAAAGGCTTACATAGAAAAAATCTTTAAACATCTTCTTCTCTGAAACCGCAAGGCCCAGGGCTTTAATAGTTGGTATGTAGCTTTATCTTGTAGACCTCTACCAAGATTGTTCAAATTATTGCCCTTCGGCTAAAAGTGCACCCGCCCGGGAGCCCTTAGGTTTTACATTGACTTATACAGGAAAACTTTAAAAACATCGTCTTCTCTTAAACCGCATAGCCCAGATATTTGATGTTTGGTGTGTGCCTTCAACTAGTGAACCACTACCAAGGCTCTTCAAATTATAGCACTGGAGCCAAAATGCCTTCGCCCCTGGACCCTTTGGTTTTACATAGGTTTATATAGTGAAAATCTTTAAAACTCTGCTTCACTGAAACCGCAATGCCAAGGTCTTTGAAATTCTGGTGTGAAGCTTCATCTAGTGGACGTCTATAAAGACTCTTCACAGTATAGCCCTTGGGCCAAAAATGCCCCCGGGTCCTTTGGTTTTACATAGGCTTACATAGGGAAAATCTTTAAAAATCTTCTCTGAAACCGCAAGGCCCAGGTCTTTAATAAGCTTTATCTTGTGGACCTCTACCAAGATTGTTCAAATTATAGCCCTTCGGCTAAAAGTGCACCCGCCCGGGGCCCTTTGGTTTTACATTGACTTATATAGGGAAACATTTAGAAAGTCTTCTTCTCTGAAACCACAAAACCCAGGTCTTTGATATTTTGTGTGTGGCTTCATCTAGTGGACCTCTACCAATATTGTTCAAATTATAGCCCTGGGCCCCAAATGCCCCCGCCCTGGGGCACTTTGTTTTTAAATTGACTTATAAATTGAAATTCTTTTTAAAAATCTCATTCTCTGATACCGCAAGGCCCAGGTGTTTGATATTTGGTGTGAAGCTTCAGCAAAAGGACCTATATCAAGATCGTTCAAATTATAGCCCTCGGATCATTGGGCCCTTTGGTTTTACATTGACTTATATTTTGAAAATATTTATAAATCTTCTTGTCTGAAATCAGAAGGCTCAGTTCTTTGATATTTGGTATGATGCTTTGTCTAGTGGACCTCGAGCAAGAATGTTCAAATTATAGCTCTGGATTTACATAGACTCAAATAGGGAAAACCTTTGAAAATGTTCTTGTTTGAAACCAGACGGCCAAGGTCTTCGATATTTGGTATGAAGCTTCATGTCGTGGACTGTTCCCAAAATTGTTCAAATTATAGCCATGTGGCCAAAGATGGCCCACCCCCGTGCCGACTAGTTTTACATAGACTTAAAAAGGGAAAAACTTTGAAAATATTCTTGTCTGAGACCAGATGGTACAGGTCTTTGATATTTTGTTTGATGCTTTGTCTAGTGGACCTCGAGCAACATTGTTCAAATTATAGCCCTGGGGACAGAAATGGCTCCGCCACCGAACCGACTGCTTTTACATTGACTAATATAGGGAACATATTTAAAAATCTTCTTGTTTGAAACCAGAAGCCTCAGGTCTTTGCTTGTTTGAAACCAGAAGCCTCAGGTCTTTGATATTTGGTATGAAGTTTTGTCTGTAGACCTCTACCAAGATTGTTCAAAGTATAGCCCGAGGGCCTTAAATGAGCCCACCCCGGTGCCCCCTTTTTACATAGACTAATATAGAGAAAATCTTTGAAAATGTTCTTTTCTGAAACAAAGAGGGCAAAGATCTTTTATATTTGATTTGAAGCTTCATGTTGTTGACCCCAACCAAAATTGTTCAAATTTTAGACCTGGGGCCAAAAATGGGCCAACGCTGGGGCCCACATGTTTTTCATAGGCTATCCAGGGTTTGATATAGACTTACATAAGGAAAATCTTTAAAATCTTCTTATCTGAAACCGAAAGTCTCCAGTCTATGATATTTGGTATGAACCTTTTAGACTACAACCCAGATTATTCAAATATTAGCCCTGGGGCCATTAATGGCTCTCCCAGGGGCCCACTTGATACACTATGGATAAGTAGACCAATCCACGGCAGTCGTGTCCCTCTTGTTATTGTTTGCTATTGGAAACCAAACAAAAAAATAGAAAAAAATAAAATAAAACATTCAGCTCGTAATAAACCATATGCCCTATGAGGCTGAGGCTTTATGAAAGTATTCACCATGTTTGCCTTTGCGGTTTTTGTGCTTTTTATATAACATTTGGCTTGTTAGTTTGGTTTCTATGGGAAGTTAAGAGTTTCCATCGACTTAAAATAGGGAAAATTGAAAAATAACTGTTACACATTTCAAGATATTTTAAAGAATTTCATAGAAATGTTCTTAAACAGTGTTCTATCTGCCATTTGATTTGAAGGCTAATTGGTTGCAACAGATGGTCGTAAATTGTCGTTTGTTGTCTTGCAACAAAAAATTCAAGAAACATTTGTTTGTTTGTTTGATTTGATGTTTTACGTCCCCGTCAACACTGTAAATGTCATTTTGGAGACGTTGCTTCCAATTTTGTGGGACTTTTAACCGGACATTGAGATGAAATGACTTGTCAAGCCCTGACGCCCAATGAAACCAATCGGGTTTATAAGCATGGACCTAGGCAGGCTTTCTTATGAATGTTTTCATTGCTCTTAAAGGAACTCATTTTTGATTTTTATTTGATCCTCTAAGCTGTTTACCAGTACTCGTGTGCGGGTCGGATTCAGCTCTGCGTGGAAGCATCATGCAGCCCGTATATTTCTTTAAGCCCCGATGGGCGGGGGCCGAAATTTTAGAGACATCAAACCTCTGAAGCCACTGGGCTGATTGGGTTCAAATTTTATCTGTAGCGTCCTTGAACGAAGGCTTTCGTGGTTAATTAAAATACATGGCTGCCAGTGAACAATGTTCCCTGAGCTCTGGTTTCATTAGTGATCCGGAACTGCATAATTTCAGCTGGAACTTCGAAATTACCTCCCATGGACAAACACCGCTTTCAAACATTTTCTATCGAAATAGTAATCATTACGGCCTCCTCCCATCGGGGCTTGAAGAAATAGATGGGCTACCTGATGCCTCCACGCAGAGCTGAAACCGACCGCACACGAGTACTGGTAAACCGCTTAGAGGATCTAAGCCTGCCCAGGCCAAGCGCTTCGATTCAGACCTTTTTGCTTATAAACCCAATTGCGATCATTAGGCGAGAGGGCTTGAGATGTCATCCATATATTAAGTAAAAGCCCACATCATCCATATATTGAGTAAAAGCCCACAAAACTGGAAGCAGTGTCTCCAAAATGACCGCCACAGTGTCGACCAGGACGTTAAACCTCAAATCAAACAAACAAAAATAATATGAATCGTTGTTAGATGTGAAATCGTAGGATTACAATCAGCAAAAACGGTTGCTCTTCTGTGGCGATTTATTTATGTTGCTGTTTGTTGCTTGCTGTGTGTATCGCTTGTGTCTTTTGGTTTTGGATGGCCATATGGCCATTTTGTGGGAAAGTAACTGTCCATATGGCCTTCCTTTGTTTAGGTTTCCATTATGGTCTTGTCGCTTAATGTTTGTATTTCTTTCCCTTTGGTGTCTTTTATGGATGGAGTAAGTTAATTGTATCAATTCCAGATCTTTGTTTTACTTCTACTTTGTTGTACAAAGCAGGTTATACCTGTTAAATTAGTTAGTAATTGGGTCGGCAAAATCATTAAGGACTGAAGTTGCAACCATTTGCATTTTCAATTGTAATCAACCTAAAAGTGAAGGCAATGCTCGGGAATCGACACAGTTTACCCACAGCTCCCATCAGAGACACTATGGGAAAGAAACACAAACATGAAACAAGTAGACACGAATGGAAACATCATTAGCGGAAAGCCAAAAGGACAGTTACTTTCCAACCAAATGGCCAATTGTCTATCCAAAGCAAAATAATATAAGCGGTACACACACACACACACACACACACACACACACACACACACACACACACACACACACACACACCTACACACACACACACACACACACACAGGCCATAACAAAAATAAACAACGACTGAAGAACTGCCTTTGAACGGTCGGTGAAACGAATTCCACTTAGGGAGCTTAAATCGATTTTACGTGGCCACAATCCTCGTCCTTACTTTCGTCGCGAATGAAGGCCTCTGAACTCATCCGTGCAAAATCTCCGTGAACACAAAAAAATCAATAAACCATAGAGATGAAACAACGATGAGGACTCGACAGCAAGAAACACTGAAATGCTGGAGTAGGATGGAGTAGGAGAAAACCAACAGTTAGACTCCGACGGGCACTACCAGAGACAGAGCACAAGGCACCAACCAACATTGCATAAAGTTAGATCCCCTTCCCTTCATTTTATAATTATTTGGTAAGACTGGATCGTTATTTTTCCACGGTATTCCTACTCGATACATTTGCTTTTCAAAACTAAAGGATTGCTTCACCTTCTTGAGCGCCAGTTGCTCTTCGATTCTAACGATTGGTTGGTCTTGTGTCGTTGGAACGCTTTCTATCTCCCAAAATTTCTTCAAATTCTCGTTCAGCCTTTCAATTTCTGAAACCTCTCGAACGAAGTAGGTACATGCGAAATTTGTCTGCAGTGCAGCTTTGTATGTAGGTCCAGGGTTGCCTATGCATGTCCATCCTAGGGGCGTCAGTCTTGCGACCGGCTCACCGGCCCCGATAGCTCAGTTGGTAGAGTGTCCGCTCCGGGGAACGGGAGGTCTGGGGTTCGACCCCGGGCCGCAACATACCAAAGTCGTTAAAAATGGTACTAGCTGCTCCTCGTTTGGCACTCAGATTTACGGGGTAGAGCTAGGACTGGTCGATCCAGTGTCAGGATAATGTGACTGGGTGTGGTATCATGTAATGTGTCTGGGACATGATACTTCAGTGAGGCAGCACTATAAATGTGAGCATTGAGCTCCCTGTCGCAACCAGACACCGTCGTGATATGACTGAAAAATTGTTGAAAGCGACGTTAAACCCGAATTCACACACACACTTGCGACCGGCCACCTGGTCTCCCTCTCACCCCTTTAAGTGCATAATGTAGATCGGCGCAGTCTATACCAATGAGAATGTCGACTATTGGTCTTGCCGCACACCGCTGGAAATCTATATTTTTTAGATGTGACCATTGTTTCTGGTATTTATTCAAGTCTACCACAGTCATACTTCCCGTGACTCTGTTGGCTGTAAATGCTGATACCTTAAAGCTTACGTTGCCGTTTACACTTTGCAATTCAAGGTTTACTGGTCTTGTGTCAAAAGTCTCAACCTGGCCGTTTAGAACATTAACAGTTACCTTTTCTGTCTTTCCCTTCAAGCCCAGCTCAGCGGCGACATCTGCGTTAATGTACGTCTTCGTACTCGCGTCATCTAGTAGTGCGTTCACTGTTAAAGAACGGTCCCCATTCATGAGAATCACCGGAACGGTGCGGAGTCCTATCAAGTCTACTCCAACATGCTTTTGTGCCATCATGGTCACCTGTTCACTGCGTTCCTTCCCCTCCGTGACGGAAGAAACTGGATCTGCGAATCGGCCAGCAGTCTCTTGGCTGTTCATAATACTTTTCACACCTGTTTCGTCCGAATTATGTATCTTTTGTTGTGTAGATTCAGATCTATGCAACAGTCTGTGGTGCAATTCCTTACATCCATTCTGACCACACTGTCGGCTCCTTGGACAGGATTTACCGAAATGGTTATCTCCCAAACAGCGATAGCAAAGCCGATTCTGCCTTGCAAGTTCCCAGCGATCAGGTACAGTTAGATATATAAACTTGGTGCAGTTCCATATGCTACGTGATTTACCACAGACATTACAAAGCAACTTCTTGATTTCACGACCGCCTTTCGTATCACCGAAAAATGTGCGTTGGTGTTTGTACCTCGCTCCCGTCGATGCTGTGGTGTCAGAAGCCATCTTCCCCGCAAGTCCATGTACCGTCTCTGAAGCTATCGTCTGGAACTCGGCTTCTTGTATCACCCATGTCCGTAACATGACAACTGACTCCGGCTTCCTGTTTTCAAAGATCCACCGATGATACCTAGCTAACAGCGCTTCCGGTAGTTTGCGCTGCAGTTTAGTGTAAAGAGAGCCGTCCCCGAGTTCATGATTTTGACCTGCTTCCTTGAGATTTATGATAGCAATATCTAGTAAGTCGGCAAACTTGTCCAGGTCCCTGGCGTTTCCGGGTCGTATTTGCCGAAACTGTTCCAGCTCCTCAAGGTAAATAGCTATCTGGCGACGCCTTCCCCCATACTTTCTTTCTAGTCGCTCTTTTGCAGCCTCGTAGGCAGTAGACGAATGACCAAGGTTTTCAATCACTTTAAGAGCTTCTCCTGATAAGTATTGTCTGAGCTGAAGTAGCTTATATTCGCCCGTAGCTGGAGCGCTGTCTATGCAAGCAACGAAGGCCGCCTTCCAACTCTGGTAAGTTCTTTTGTCCCCGGAAAATACAGGAATTTGCACCCTCTTCAGTTGCCTCCATAGGTCTTGTCCAATAGAAGGGGCCGCACAGCTAACCGTCGGCTCGAATATTGCTGCGTTTGGGTTCATAGTGCTTTCATTTTCTGTTGCTTTGAAAACACTTTCGCATCGTGATGTCCTATACCCCGACTGTATGCATGGTTCCGGCTCTGTCCAGTGGCTGCCTTTTGCCCATGACCGTTCAGTGGCCATACCTCGTGTGAAGTCATCATCGGTACATGCAGGCATGCAAGGCTTGTGAGTACCACTGTAACTGTTTTGTGGCGTTTTCTCGGTAGAGAACGGCATTGCTTCATGAACGTTAATAATTTGATTTTGGTTATTTACCTCTCTGATTGCCTGCTTTTGATACGTTTCCGAGTTATCAGTGATGTTAAGTTTCTGCACCATGTCAACTGACAAAATGTCGGATGCCACACTTGATCTGTCGTCCCATCGTGCATTAAGATGTTCCCTCGCTGCTTCGCTAGCCGTAGAATACTCGTCCTCAAGCTTCTCCATCTCCGCCACAACTTTCTTGCCCTTCTCCAAATCATTATGCTTCATATAAAGGTCCGATAAGCTGATCATTATATCCATAGCGATCTCCAGTCGGCTGTCCATGTTGCTACAAGCATCCTGAACTGCTCGGCGGCTTTGTAAATCCTGTTTCTCCAGCAACGCTGACAATTTGTTTCGAGCCCGCGTAAAGTCCGATTTTGCCCGAGCCTTTTCTTTCTTTAACACCGTTTCCCTTTCTGTGTACTCGGCAATAGTATCAGCACGATCGGTGGATTCCCTGCGATCTTCAAAGTTGATTCTTTTACCTGACGACGCCATTTTAACTGTTTGTTTCTATCTTTTTCGCGATAATGTTCCTAAAACCTCGCTCTGCTACCAGTTTTGGTGTGACGATTTTCCCGATAATGGAATGACACCAAAATAATCATTTAACGTCCAAAGATTAATCAATTTTATTCCTTTAAACAACGATAAACGATTATATAGAGACGTCGTCTTAGAACCGTGTCTCTACTCAACTTCGTAACTAACGTAACTATCGACGTTACGTCATAGACGCAACGTCCAATAAGCGCTTAATCTAATAAATACTAAATTTACCTCCTTTCCACTTACTGAGGCGCAATGACTTCTACATATTTGCAATTGGCAGACATACACACATACTGCGTTTTCTTTTTATTTGTCAAACCAATCAGAAAATTCTTGGCCATTTTCATAGTACCATCTTACAAGTTCAATTGATATACTTTGCCTCTGTATAAGTTTCTGTACAGTAAGCATTTCTTGAAATACTTCTTCAAATATGTGTTCCATTAAATCTATGAATCAAGACTGACGCTGTTAAGACATTATGGAGGAGTTGTAGCAGTTGCTTACTCGTATAATCTTTAGCTCGCCCTACGAAAGTAAGTGGGGAGCTATTGCCATACCCCCGGGCGTCCGGCGTCGGCGTCAGCGTCGGCGTCCGCATTTGGTTAAAGTTTACCTGCAAGCTCTTATATGTGAGGTTTTACAAGTTTATTTTGAATATATGATTAACAATTGGTAAAAAAAACAATATTTAACATTATCATTGTACTTCATTTTTCAGGTTTTTTGGCTTACATTGGACTTTTTGAGAAGTTGATATTTTCCTCTGTATTATCTCCCTTATTTCCCTGTGTCTAATCCCGGGGGAGGCATGTTTTTTTTTTTCTTTTTTCTTTTTTTTTCATAGCGGGTATGGTGCTCAAGGTCAAGGTCACTGTGGCTATTTTTAGAAAAATAGTGTCATCACCCTTGCACCTTCATTTATTGATGGATTTTAATATAACTTCACCCAAATCTTGGATATAATGATACTTCGAGTGACTTTGACTTTCAGGTTCTGGGGCTTAAGGTCAAGGTCACTTCTCTCAGGGTAACGGGGTTAAGGTCACTGTGGCTATTTTAGAAAAAAAATCATTGTCATCGCTCTTGCACCTTAATTTATTTATGGATTTTAATATAACTTCGCTGCCTGATGCTCTGTCTCTGGTCGGGCTCATCGGAGTCTAACTGTTGGTTTTCTTTTGCTCCAGCATTTCAGTGGTTTCTTGCTGTCGAGTCCTCACCGTTGTCTCACCTCTGTGGTTCTTTGATTTCTGTGTTCACGGAGATGTTGCACTGATGAGTTAGGAGGCCTTCATGCGGACTGAACAAATTATTTGTCTAAATCGCGACGGAAGTAAGGGCGAGGATTGTGGCCACGTAAAATCGATTTAAGCCCCCCAGTGGAAATCTTCCACTGACCGTTCCAAGGCGGCTCTTCCGTGGCATTTTATTTATGTTGTTGTTTGTTACTTACTGTGTATATCACTTGTGTCTTTTAATTTTGGATGGCCATATGGCCATTTTGTGGGAAAGTAACTGTCCATATGGCCTTCCTTTGTTTAGGTTTCCATTATGGTCTGGTCGCTTAATGTTTGTATTTCTTTCCCTTTGGTGTCTTTTATGGATGGAGTAAGTTAATTGTATCAATTCCTGATCTTTGTTTTACTTCTACTTTTCACATAAATGTTGGGTATGATGATATCTCTAGCAAGTTTGACTTTCTGGGTCAGGGGCTGAAAGTCAAGGTCACTATGGCTATTTTTCGAAAAAACTTTGTGATCGCTCTGCTACCTACATTTATGGATGGATTTTAATATAACTTCACACAAATGTTGGGTATGATGATATGTCACGAGGGATCGACTTTCAGGGTCTGGGGCTGAAGATCACGGTCACTGTGGCTATTTTTAGAAAATCTATTTTCAATGCTCTTGCGACTTTATTTATGGATGGATTTTAATATAACTTCACAAAAATATTGGGTATGATGACATCTCGAGTGACTTTGACTTTCAGGTTCCGGGGCTGAAGGTCAAGGTCACTGTGGCTATTTTTTAGAAAAACTTTGTGATAGCTCTGGCGCCTACATTTATGGATGGATTTTAATATAACTTTACACAAATGTTGGGTATGATGATAACTCGAGCGAGTTCGACTTTCAGGGTCTGGTGCTGAAGGTCAAGGTCATTGTGGCTTTTTTAAGAAAAACTTTGTCATTGCTCTTTCGCCTTCATTTATTGATGGATTTTAATATAACTTGACACAAGTGTTTGGTATGATGATATTTTGAGTGACGTTGACTTTCCGGGTCAGGGGCTGAAGGTCAAGGTCACTGTGGCTTTTTTATTTTTAGAAAAACTTGATCATTGCTCTAATGTTCACATTTATTGATGTATTTTAAGATAGCTTCATACAAATGTTGGGTATGATAATATCTCGAGTCAGTTCAACTTTCAGGACCTGGTGCTCAAAGTCAAGGTCAGTGTGGCAATTTTTAGAAATACTTGGTCATCATTCTTAAGTACCTACATTTATTGATGCATATAATGTAATTTTACACAAATGCTAGGCTAGGCTTTTTTTTTTTTTAATTTGTCTTCTACGAGGGGATTTGTATGGTCTGTGATGCATTGTTATTACTTGGAAGTTTGTAGATTTTTTTCATGAAATATAGATTTCTTTTTAAGGTTTTTTAAACAGTGAAAGGATGATTAGGGGTACTTTTCGATTCTTATTCATTTGCTGCAGTCTGTTTGGCTTTTTTACAGAAGAAAACATTTTGATAACTTGCCCTCATCCATCTTAGGCCCCCCAAAGGCGAGCTATGTTGTCTTCTGTCAACTCTTGTTATATCTTACACATACTTATCTACTTTAACCATTAACATGCCCATAAAACAGATTGCTTTTTAATTTAAAAAACGCCTTATTTTTTGTTTACTACTGAATTTACAATATCGTTAATAAATTTAAATTAATAATAAATAAATTTTACATCTGGCTATTGCCTAAAAATTAATAGTATCATGCCTAACAACATATCAATAGAAAGATAAAGTAAACAGCACCCACCTGGTTTAGACTGTTGTTGTTTGTTTGTTTTTAGATTTGAGGTTTAGCGTCCCCGTCAACACTGTAAAGGTCGTTTTGGAGACGTTGCTTCCAATTTTGTGGGAATTTTACCAGACATTGAGATGAAATGACATCTCAAGCTCTGTCGCCCAATGAAACCAATAGGGTTTATTAGCATGGACGGTCCGCCTCGCACCGCGGTTCCTGGGTAGGCTTAGATCCTCTAAACGGTTTACCAGTACTAGTGTGCGGGCCGGATTCAGCTGTGCGTGGAAGCATCATGCAGCCCATATATTTTTTCAAGCCCCTATGGGCGGGGGCTTTCGAGTGTTGTTGTCCGCCATTTCTGTTTCATCCAAAGGTTCCTTTTCTTTTGAATCCTGTGAGCGACACCAAAGCAAACACGTGTCTACTACTTGTTTTTGTTTTCTCTTAATAAAAGTCCATTTTTACAATTTTCTATCTTTATTTACAACCCATATCTACAGTTAGTATTCAGAGCCCTGACCAACGCTCTGAATGCCAAAGAATATCCACGAAGTGGACAAATGAAATCGTAAACCAAAAGCCAACCAACATGATCAGAGGCGCAGTATTTATACAGAACAGTAAAATGTCAGTAGACACCTGCATTCCTAACTAATAACAAACTCTGATGTAACTGCACTTTCTTAATGTCAAATATGCAAGTAAACAACGTAACATTTGATAATATTCGCTTTCTCGTGCACTCCTTGAATGTCAAACGGTCTGCACTCTCAATGTACCATATGTTTAATTGACATATTAATAAATAAACGCTTCTTGTAAACAAATTCCTACATGATTGACATGATTGCTAAATCGTCTGTTGTATAACTTCACTGGAAATGTTAATTGCACTAATTGCGCATAGTTATGTTACCATTCTTATAATAAGCCAAAATTATGTTATTATAACCTTATGTTTTGAGATACTGCCAAGTTACATGTAAGCCCAAACTAGAGTACATTCTTGCATTTTGTGCAAAGTTATACAAATGCTATTTCAGAGTATTGAAATGAAGTTTTGATATAAAACAGCTTCAACTAACAATGTTTCTCCGATATTTACGGCCTCATCAATAGTATTTGATCATACCGAGTTTCTAAACTTACGGCCCTTACAATAGTTTTTCGGTCATACTGTTCATGTATAAACATGACTATGTTAAACCCAGGCTTTTGATATTTGTTGTGTAGCTTCATCTAGCAAACATCTACGAAGATTGTTCAAATTATAGACCTTGTGCCAAAAATGCCCCCGCCCTGGGACCAAGTGATTTTACATAGCTGATATAGGAAAAATCGTTAAAATCTTCTTCTCTAAAACCGCCAGGCCTAGGTCTTTGATATTTGGTGTTAAGTTTCTTCTAGTGGATCTCTATAAAATTGTTCAAATTATAGTCCTTGGGGAAAAATGCCTCCACTCTGGCGCCTTTTGGTTTTACATAGATTTATAAAGGGGTAATATTTAAAAATCTTCTAGTCTGAAACCACAAAGCTTAGGTGTTTGATATTTGATATGAAGCTTCGTCTTGTGGAGCTATATCAAGACTGTTCAAATTATAGACCTTGCGCCGAAATTGCCGCCGCCTCTGGGCCTTTTGGTTTTAAAATTGATTTATATAGGAAAACGTAAAAATCTTCTTGTCTGAAACCAGAAGGCTCAGGTGTTTGATATTTGGTATGAAGCTGCGTTTTGTGGACCTCTACAAATTATAGCATCGAGACAAAAAATGCAACCGCCCCGGGGCCCACTTTTTAACATAGCCTTTTATAGGGAAAATCTTCTATTCTGAAACCAGAAGGCTCAGATGTTTGCTATTTGGTATGAAGCATTGTTTTTTGCTCACCTGTCAAGGTGAGCTTTTGGGATCACTTTTGGCCGTCGTCCGTCGTGCGTGCATGCGTGCGTGCGTCCGTCCGTAAACAATTTCAAATTAGTATATCTCTAATACCCCATGGTCAATCTTTATCAAATTTTATGTGAACCATCATTAGGTAGGGGGTAGGGGGAAAGGCTGCATAAGGTTTTTGGGCTGATCAGATTGGAATTCTGGTTGCCATGGCAACATATAGCTCCCATAGAATTATAACGGGATTTTTTTAAAAATCTTCTCTGAAACCACAGGGCCGCACCCCGGGGCCCCTTAGCTCGAAAGACTCATAATGGAAAAAAGCTTCAAAATCTTTTTCTCTGAAGCCACGGGCCCAGAGCTTAGATATTAAGCATGTAGCAACGGCAAGTGGTCACCTACATAATTCCTGCCAATCAAGCCCCTGGGTTCCAAATGGGCCACGTCCCGGGGCCCCTTCGACCCCATAGACTCATAATGGAAAAAGCTTCAAAAATTTTCTTCTTTGAAACCACAGGGCCCAGAGCTTAGATATTTAGCATGTAGCAACGGCAAGTGGTCACCTACATAATTCCTGCCAGTCATGCCCCTTGGGTCCAAATTGGTCACGCCCCGGGGCCCCATAGCTCCTATAGACTCATGATGGAAAAGAGCTTCAAAAATCTTCTTCTCTGAAACCACAGGACCCAGAGCTTAGATATTCAGCATGTAGCAACGGAAAGTGGTCACCTACAAAATTGCTGCCAATCATGCCCCTGGGTTCCAAATGGGCCACGCCCCTTGGCCCCTTCGCTCCCATAGACTCATAATGGAAAAAAGATTCAAAAATCTTCTTCTCTGAAACCACAGGGTCCAGAGCTTATATATTTAGCATATAGTAACGGCAAGTGGTCACTTACATAATTCCTGCCAATCAGGCCCCTGGGGTCCAAACTGACATCGCCCCCAGCCCCTTAGCTCCTATAGACTCATATTGGAAATAAAAACTTCAAAAATCTTCTTCTCTGAAACGACAGGGCCCAGAGCTTAGATATTTAGCATGTAGCAAGTGTAAGTGGTCACCTACGTAATTCCTGCCAATCATGCCCCTGGGTTCCAAATGGGCCATGCCCCGGCCCCCTTCGCTCCCATAGACTCATAATGGAAAAAAGCTTCAAAAATCTTCTTCTCTGAAACCACAGGGCCCAGAGCTTAGATATTTAGCATGTAGCAACGGGAAGTGGTCACCTACATAATTCCTGCCAATCATGCCCCTGGGTTCTCAATGGGCCACGCCCCTGGGCCCCTTCGCTCCCATAGTCTCATAATGGAAAAAAGCTTTCAAAATTGCTCAACCCGTTGTGCTTGGATGAACAAGATGGCTAAAATTATAAAAACCTCATTGTGTCAACCAAAATTGCTCAAACCCTCTACTCTACCATATATTATTTTCAATTCCATTTCTACAATATAGATCAGGTGAGCGATCCAGGGCAATCATGGCCCTTTTGTTTAGATCTCTATCAAGATTGTTCAAATTGTAACCCATGGGCTGAAAATGGCCCCATTCCCAGGGCCCTTTGGTTTTACATTCATTTATATAGGGATAATCTTAATATATCTTCATCTCTGAAACCGCAGGACCAAGGTCTTTGATATTTGTTGTGAAGATTCATCTAGCAGACCTCTACCAATATTGGTTAAATTAGCGCCTTTGGGTCAAAAATGGTCCTGCGTCGGGGCCCACTGGTCTTACTTCAACTTGTATATGAAAAACATAAAATAAATCTTCTTGTCTGGAACCAGAATGCCCAGGTCTTTGATATTTGGCATGATGCTTCATCTGGAGGACCTCTACTGTGTTGTTCAAATTGTAGCCCTACAGCCAAAGGTGGCCCCGCCCAAACACAAACCGGTTTTACTTAGACATATATGGAAAAACTTTAAAATCTTTTTTTCTGTGATACCACAAGGCCCTTGTCTTTGATATTTTGCTAGAAGCTTAATGTTGGTGACCGCTACAAATGTTATTGAAATCATAACCCTGGGGTCAAAAATGGCCCCGCCACAGGCCCCACATGTTTGGTCTTACGAGGGGAGTTCATTAAATTCGTAGAACGCGGTTATTTTGTATACAATTCAAGATTTCTTTTTTCATTTCTGTGCAGTGTAAACCTTTGCCATTTGAATGATAACAGCCGCTCAGTCAACGCATACATGTTTGCTCTTACTTTTTATTAGCTCACCTGAGCGAAAGGCTCCGGGTGAGCTATTATGATCGGTCACCGTCCGTCATCGTCGTCGTCGTCGTCGTCCGTCTGTATGTCCTTCCGTCCGTTCACAATTTCTTTAAACAACAACTCCTCCTAAACCACTGAACAGATTCTAACCAAACTTTGCGGAAATGATCCTTAGGTGGTCCTCTCTCAAAGTTGTTCAAAGAATTTCATCCCATGCAGAACTCTGGTTGCCATGGCAACAAAAATGGGAAAATAAGAAAAAAAAACCTTTAAAAATCTTCTTCTCTGAAACCAGAAGGCCTAGATCTTTAATATTTGGTATGAAGCTTCATCTAGTGGGTCTCTACAAAGATTTTTCAAATTATAGCCCTGGGGCCAAAAATGGCCCCGCCCCGGCGCCCACTGGTTTTACAAAGGCTCATATAGGGAAAACGTTTAAATGTCTTCTGGTCTGAAACCAGAAGGCCTAGGTCACTGATATTTTGTATGATGCTTCATCTAGTGGACTTCTCCCAAGATTGTTCAAATTATAGCACTGGGGCCAAAAACGACCCAACCCCGGGACCCACTTGTTTTACATAGGCTTATATAGCTAAAACATTTAAAAAAAAATTCTGAAACCAGAAGGCCGAGGTCTTTGATATTTGGTATGAAGCTTCATCTAGTGGACCTCTACCAAGAGTGTTCAAATTATAGCCCTGGGGCCAAAAACTGCCTCGCCCCCGGGGCCCACTGGTTTTATATAGGCTTATATAGGGAAAACATTTAAAACTCTTCTTCTCTGAAACCAGAAACCTGATGTCTTTGATATTTAGTATGAAGCTTCAACTAGTGGACCTATACCAAGATTGTTCAAATTATAGCCCTGGGGCCAAAAGAATCCCCGCCCCGGGGCCCACTGGTTTTATATAGGCTTATATATGGAAAGCATTTAAAAATCATCTTCTCTGAAACCAGAAGGCCCAGGTGTTTGATATTTGGTATGAAGCTTCATCTAGTGGACCTCTACCAAGATTGTTCAAAGTATAGCCATGGGGCCAAAAACGGTCCCGCCCCAAGACCCCCGCCCATAGGGGCTTGACGAAATATATGGGCTGCATGATGCTTCCACGCAGAGCTGAATCCGGCCCGCACACTAGTACCGGTAAACCGCTTAGAGGATCTAAGCCTGTCCAGGAACCGCGGTGCGAGGCGGACCATCCATGCTAATAAACCCTAATGGTTTCATTCGGCGACAGGGCTTGAGATGTCATTTCATCTCAAATGTCGGGTAAAAGTCCCACAAAATTGGAAGCAACGTCTCAAAAATGACCTTTACAGTGTTGACGGGGACGTTAAACCTCAAACAAAAAACAAACGGCCCCGCCCCGGGCCCACTGGTTTTATATAGGCTTATATAGGGAAAAATCTTCTTCTCTGAAACCAGAAGGCCCAGGTTCTTTGATATTTGGTATGAAGCTTCATCAAGTGGACCTCTGCCAAGATTATCAAATTATAGCCCTGGGGCCAAAAACGCCCCCGCACCGGGGCCCACTGGTTTTCCGTAGGCTTATATAGGGAAAACCAGTTGACCTCTGCTTAGATTGTTCAAATTATTGACCTGGGTCCGAAAATCGCACCGCCCTGGGACCGAAATATTGATCTCTTAGCTCAGGTGAGCGATATAGGACCATCATGGTCCTCTTGTATGAAATCCTAGACCCATAGGCATATAAGAAAAGTCAGAACTTTGAGTTGAGAACAGTCATAAAGTTTCCCACTAAGGAGGTTGCAAATGCCATCGGCGCATGGCTGATGTTTATCGTGATAGTTGAACAAAGTATTCCACAGTGACAAGTGTTACAAGTGGTCAACATAATTTAAACGTGCGAGCGACTGTTTAGAAAATGTCCCAAGGCCAGGTCGCCCTGCTGATGTCATCAGCCAAGAAATGATCGATCGTGTTGAGAGACTTGTGCTAAATAATCGCCGAATCGATGTGGGCCAACTTGCTTCAGAATGTGGTATATCTAATGGAAGTGTTTACACTATAATCCCTGAACATTTAAGCATGTCAAAAGTATCTGCCATGTGGGTACTCAGAAACCTGAACATGCAAGATTGTCAGCGAAGGGTGGAGTCAAGTTTGAACTTCGGGAAGTGTACAATGCCAATCCAGAAGCCTTTCACACTCGTCTTGTAACAGGAGTTGAAACTAGGCTTCACGACTGCGACCCACATTCTAAAAAAGAAGTATTGCAATAGAAGCGCCCTGGCTCACCCTCATTTAAGAAATTTCGTATACAACCATCAGCCGGCAAGGTATTGGTCACTGTGTATTGGGGCTCCAAAGAGATAATATTGATAGATCACAAGCTGTTGGTACTTCAGTTGAAGGAGAATACTATGCCAATGTTATTAAACAATTAAGGATTGCTATTAAAGAAAAAACAAAAGGGAAAGCTAGCTGCTGTTATCCTTCTTTTGTAAGATAATGCCCCTGTGCACAAGTCCAGAGATGCACATGCGGTGAGTGCAAGTTCGAGCAGTTAAATCATTTGCCAAACAGTCCAGACCTGGCCCCAAGAGATAAATAATTAAGACCCTCTTGCTAGGAACGAAATTGCGGGACGATGATGGGCTTAAGGCTGCTACAGAGGCTTGGGGATAGGACCTGGTGGACGGATTCCATTTCAAAGGCATAGACTGCTTAAAAGAAAAGTTGGCCAAGTGGATTGAAGTAAAGAGGGGTTATATTGAAAAATAATGTTAAAAACCACCTTTCAAACTGTGAGTTAAAAACCCGAGTTCTACGAACTCTTTGAACGCCAGTCGTACATATGGACAATCTTTAAATACCTTCTCGTCTGGAACTAGGAGGCCCAAAGCTTTGATATTTGGAATGAAGCTAAGTTACTAAGTCGGTACTAAGTTATTTAGACAAATTGTAGGCATTCCGATGGGTACGAATTGCGCACCTCTTGTGGCTGATCTATTCCTGTATTGTTATGAAAGACACTTCATGTTGTCGCTTTCCATTGATAACCAATCTGAAATTATTAAAGCTTTTAGCTCCACTTCTAGATATTTAGATGATTTATTAAATATTGATAATACCTATTTCGATCGTTTGATCAGTCAGATTAACCCCCCCCCCCGAACTTCAGTTAAATAAAGCAAATTCTTCTGATACCGAGGCCCCGTTTTTGGATTTGCATCAATCTATTGTAGATGGGTTTGTTTCGTGCAAAATTTATGCTTTAATCGATACAATTAACTTACTCCACCCATCGAAGACACCAAAGGGAAAGAAACACAAACATTAAGCGACCAGACCATAATGGAAACCTAAACAAAGGAAGGCCATAAGGACAGTTACTTTCCCACGAAATGGCCAGTCCAGGAAAAGCGGCCTGCCCAGGCAAAGCGGTGCGAGTCGCACCGCCAATGCTTATGAACCCTATTGGTTTCATTCGGCGACAGGGCTTGAGAAGTCATGTCATTCAATGTCGGGTATAAGTCCCACATAATTGGAAGCAACGATGTCTCCAGAATGACTGTATAGGGCCGACGGGGACATTAAACCTCAATTCAAACAAAAACAAGTCAGCTCTGTATTGTCAAAGGGAACCGCTGATTCATATGTCTGGCATCTTATGCCAATTCTTGCCACCCCCACCCGCCCCTTGTCACAATGAGGCATTGTAAGTTAGACTGAGAAAATGTATCTCCATGCATTAGTACCTGACCCTCATCGTCCTGAAGGTGCCCAGATCGTAACATACAAGTCTGCTCTGTAGAAAAGAACATTTAAAAGATATCATCCTTAGAAAGAAAACAATTTGGACGGAATTTTCCTTGTGTGGCTCGCTGACAAAACTGCTCAAAATAGTTTCGCTTCACTGAACATGATAGCCACCAAACATAAACAATTAAAAAGCTTTTACATTACTTCTGCTACTTAATAGGTAGACTGATTTTGAAATAATTTCACAGAATTGTTCCTTGGGTCATTTTCAACCAGAACGGATCAAACCAGCCACTCCACCTTATATTAACTACCACTTGATCTGTACAATAAGGATCATGTGAGCGATCCAGGGCCATCTTAACCCTCTTGTTACGGCACAGGATAACTTTTGAACCGTGCATGTTGGGTTTTTGAAATTCCATATATGGATTCCTTATAAAAATAATTGACCCGTGTTTTAGCTAACCCGTCACGTAGTATCGAGGTGAGCTTTTGGGGTCACGTTTTGTCCGTCATCCGTCCGTCAATGCCTCTATGCGTTCATGCGTCCGTTAACATTTTTTCAAACGACAGCTCCTCCTGACCTCTACCTAAATATTTTTAATTATAGTCCTGGGGCCAAAAATGCCCCCGCCCCGGGGCCCTTTGGTTTTACATAAACACATATAGGGCAAATCTTTGAAAATCTTCTTCTCTGAACCCACCAGGCCCAGGTCTTTGATATTTGGTGTAAAGCTTCATCTAATGCACATCTATCAAGATTGTTTAAACTATAGCCAAAGGGCCAAAATAACCCCGCCCCGGGACCCTTTTGTTTTACATAGGCTTATATAGGGAAAAATCTACTTATGTGAAACCAGAAGGCTCAGGTCTTTTATAAATGGTATGAAGCTTTTTCTAAGGGACCTCTATCAAGATTGTTCAAACTTTAGCCCTGGAGCCAAAAAGCAACCTTCCCCGTGGCCCACTGGTTTGTCCTTGACTTTTAAGGGAAAATCTTTATGAATCTTCTTGTCTGAAGTCACAAGGATCTGCTCTTTCATATTTAGTAGAATAATGCTTCGTCTAGTGGACCACGATTGATCAAATTATCGCCCTGGGGACAAAAATAGGTCCACCCCGGGACCCACTGGTTTAAAATCGACTTACATAGGGAAGACCTTAAAAAATCTTCTTGTCTGACATCAGAAGGCTCAGGACATTGATATTTGATATGAAGCTTTGTCTAGTCGACATCTACCAAGATTGTTCAAATTATAGCCATGGGTTCAAACATGGGCCCACCCTGGTGTCCACTGGTTTTACATAGACAAATATTTGGGAAACGTTTGGAAATATTCTTGTCTGAAACCAGAAGGCCTAGGTCTTTGAAATTTGGTATGAAGCTTTATCTTGTGTATATCTACAAATTGTTTTTCTTTGCCTTTCATGGAAAAACGCAACAGGTTTAGCCAAAATGTATCGTTGATTATGATAATACATGTAGATGTTTATGGCAATATCGCTCGTATGCTTTTCCAGTTTTGATTGGTTGTGTTTAGGCATTGCATTTTTATTTTTTTTTTTGTTTTTGCAGATGGTCCGAATGATATATGGTTTCAACCGCAGATTACCAGTCCAATATTTATAGTCGAGGACGCCTATCAACAAAATATCACCTGCTCATCGATTTGCTATCCTAGTTGCAAAGAGTCTTGGAATACGTCAAAGTCTACAGGAGCAGTTCTCTCTCTTGGTAAAGTGACCAGATCTGACACGGGCGCATACATCTGTAAATCAACAAATGAGGCCATTTCGTATTCAAAAGAAATGAAGAAAGATTTGAAAATTATTGTTCAATGTAAGTATTGCCATTTCGTTATTGATTACGTCTTATGGATATAGACTGAAGGACACATCATTTATTCAAGGACGAATACGCATATAAATATATGCCCCGGAAAAACCACAATCAAAGATAACAGCCTACAAATGGCACCAAGAGGAAGAGAAACTAACAATGAGAGAAATGAAAGAAGAAATAAACAATTATAGCGAATCACAAACAACACAGCAAGCAGCCCCCGTTGTCCCCAAAAAGGTGATTTATGTGCAACAGGCACGATTAATGATATGCAGATAAAAATAATAATATACATACGACATGACAGCCCTATAGGAGAATCCGACAAAGCTACATTTAAAAGAAACAAGATTAAAACCACCGCCTTTGGACGGTCAGTAGCGAGAGCCACTTGGAAGTTTAAATCATTTAAATGGGCGCAACTTCACTCTATGTATTAATATTATTTACTCAACACAAAATAGTTGGTTTGCCTGAAGTTAACTAACTCAGTCAATAGACCATCGCAGAAAAACATGCAAATTAAAGCTAACTGAAAGACAAATCGAATTGAACAAATGCAATGAATTAAAGATGAGGGCTCATAGCTTGTTCCACACATGGCAAACTTGGGCTAAAGAAAAACAACATGTAGAACACGAAGAGTCGAGCCAAAGACAAAACATTAGGCACCAACCACCAATAGAATAGGCAAAAATAATTAAGTTGGAGCCGTCATCGAATCAGATAGATGACCGCCTGTCGTACAATGAAAGAGGGAAGCATAAATATCGGCCACGACTGGGTTGAAAACAAGGCATACTGTCTGCCACAACACTTAAATTGTACCATCCCGTTTTGGCGTTCAATGATCATTTTAAATTGATTCTGAAAATCAGATTTCTTCATAATGTTTCGAAACTTATAAATCAAATCTCCATAAAACTGGTTCTGATATGCCATGTTACAGAAGTTTCTTTAAATTAACTATGTTTTTTCAACTAGTTCGGAGTGCCTTCGATAAAATTTAGAAAATGTTTTCCAAAGTTTATGATGTCGATAGACCTGTTAGAGAAACATTGCAGTCAGTTTGTTGATCTGCCATTTACTTTCCGTGTTGCGCGCAACATAATCTTAAAATTATACACTTAATCACATATGTACTTCTGCACGCTTACACGCATGCGCGCTGGTGCGCACGCGTGCAACTGAAAACAAAGCGGGCACCTTTTTGTGGGCAGACTTGTTTTGTCAAGTTATACCTTATTAGTTGTTATCCTACTTACTAATGTTTAAGAATTCAATGGTTTGGATGATCCAAAAGAAATTTAAATACACTAATGTATGCCAAACTATTCACAACCGACAGCGTATAGCAGATAACATAAAAAAACTAGTAAGCAAGAGAAATCAGGCTGTGCGAGAGGGTCTTCCGTAGCGATTTATTTATGTTGTTGTTTGTTACTTACTGTGTGTATCACTTGTGTCTTTTAATTTTGGATGGCCATGTGGCCATTTTGTGGGAAAGTAACTGTCCTTATGGCCTTCCTTTGTTTAGGTTTCCATTATGGTCTGGTCGCTTAATGTTTGTATTTCTTTCCCTTAGGTGTCTTTTATGGGTGTAGTAAGTTAGTTGTATCAATTCCTGATCTTTGTTTTACTTCTACTTTTCAGATGAAATTATAAATTGCAATCCCTATTCAACACGGCTCAGATGTAGCTTAAATATATAACAAAAGACTACATATAAACTGAATAAATTAGGTAAACGCCAAAGCCTGTGTTGTTTCTTTAACTCTTAGCTCCGATTTGTAAAAATGGGGCGGATTTGATTTGATTTTTGGAAGGGTACTTTGTTGGCACAACTCCCCTTTTAGTTGTGGACCGATCCCCTGCCATGGACTGAAGACCTCTGAAGATGCGCATTTGATAAATTTCTAAAATTCGTTTCGGAACTATTTTGCACTATGAACTTAGTCATGTTTCTGGCTCAATGCAATGATTTTGATTTTTAGGCTATAAATTTCCCTATTTTCTCGAGCGGTGTCCTTCGTTGTTTATATATCGCTTCTTATTCGGTTCTTAAGTTCCATTCACTTCAACACTTGAAATAAATTAGTAGCTGCTAAAATTCTAAATCAGGGTAATCGGTATCATAAACACCGCAGAATAGAAGTGAAGGCAGTAAGCAGGAATTAATACAATTATTCGAAAGCGCCCAGCAGAGACACCAATGGAAAAGAAACAAAAGAACACGAAATTACTAGACCTAATAGAAACACCAATAGCAGAAAGCCACAAAATGGCCAATCGCCTATCCAAAACAAAAAAGTCAAGCGAAACACACACTCAAGGACAAACCATAACAAAATTTAACCGCAACAGAAGAACAGCCATGGAACGGTTGGTGAAGCGAATTCCACTGGGTGGTGGTGAGAGGGGGGGGGTGGGCTTAAATCAGTTTGTTCAGTCCGCTTGATGGCCTCCTAACTCATCAGTGCAACATTTCCGTAAACAAAAAATCAAACAACACAGTTGAAACAACGGTGAGGACTCGACAGCAAGAAACTACTGAAATGCTGCAGCAAAAGAAAACCAACAGTTAGACTCCAATGGGCCCAATCAGAGACAGAGCGTCAGACACCAACAAACGGTACATCTCAGTTAGTCTTTATGCGTGAACCTTCACAGAATCTGAGGCCTATCCCATTGGCAGGCAATTAAAAAGAGAAGCAAAGTTGTCACCCGTGATAGGGTTAGTCCGTCGAAGAACATTTATGTTGTACCAAGTCTTTTTATATGAAAGAATTATTTTATGGAATTGGGTGCTGAAGTCATTGCAAGTATATATTTTTATGAATTTATATACTAAGTCACCATAAAATTAGGATGCTGATATACCTCATTGAAGAAGAGATTTAAATCCAACATTGAATATAGAATTAAATCGAAATGACGTCTAGAAAATTTTTAAAAGGCTTTGCGTAGTTGATGATACTGATAACCCTAATTAAGGTGTTAAGCAGTATCCAATTTATTACGAGTGTTGAAGTCAGTTACATGACTAGACACTCTGGCAAATCGAATTTATTGCGAAATATAAACGCCATAGGACGCCGCATTAGGAATATCACGGTCCAAGACAGGAAAAAAATTTACAATCTCAAATTAAAAATCATCGCTTTAGCATTAACTTGCAGGAAACGAACCCATCCAGATTAGATAGTCAAAATCTATAAACGGGGCCTCGGTATCAGAAGAATTTTCTTTATTTAACTGAAGTTCGGGGTGTGTGTGTGTGTGGGGGGGGGGGGTAAATTTGACTGATCAAACCATTGAAATAGGTACTGCCAATAATAAATAAATCATTCAGATATCTAGAAATCGAGCTAAAGGCTTCAATTATTTGAGATTGGTTTTCAACGGAAAGGGTCGCCTCCGCCTATCGGGGCTTAGACAAATATTTGGACTGTATGATGCTTCCACGCAGAGCTGAAACCATCCTCACACGGGTACTGGAAAACCACTTAGAGGACCTAAGCTTGCCAAGGAAAAGCGGTGAAAGTAGGAACGTCCATACTTATACACCCTATCGGTTTTATTAGGCGACAGGTCTTGAGATATTATTTTATCTTAATGTCGGGAAAAGTCCCACAAAATTGGAAGCAACGTTTCCAAAATGACCTATTCAGTGTTGGCGGGGTCGTAAAACCTCAAGCAATCAAATTCAGTGGAAACGGACATCATGAAGAATTTTATAACACAATAAGAACAGGTCAGTCACAAGGGGTGCGTATTTCATACCCATCGAAATACCCACAATTTGTCTAAATAACGTGTGCCAAATCTTATGTAAATATTGTCAGATAAAATGGTGAGAGCTACACACACTTTCTGACATGACCATAACGTATAATTGTTATGCTCTTCAGAAGTGAAAAAAGCATTTCTTACATTACATGCAAGATAGACGGAATCTTCCTTATTAAATATCCATTCATTTAAATCATTAAGCTTTTGTTTTATATGACTATAAGAAGTGCATTGTTAAGGGTGTAAAATCGTTAGTAGACAGACTTCAAGCACCAAAACGTATGGTTTTCAATGTATTTAATACTTCATTAGATGTTATTATAGACCAAATGCCGAAAAACATGAAGTTAATAATTTGAAATTTCATTGGTGGTACAAGAACTTGAATTTGCAATACACCGTGCTTTGTTTGGTCTTTTATGAAGTATCCTATACATACAGCAAACTTGGTGGCTGAATGACAAATGTGGCCATCAAATACAGCCCCCACAAAAGCCAAAGGCTGCCGTTCATAAGTCTTAGTAATACCAAACTCTTGCTGAAGAATGTTAACAAAGAGGAGATGTCAAACAACGACGACATTGTTAGCGGCCTTGTATACCTAGTTCAAGGTGACGTAAGACGTTTTAGGTTAAGGCGGAAACAAATTCGTAGTTTAAAAGTTTGTTCACTAGTTTCAGAATGCTAAGTTCCATACTTTGAGGGTTTTATGCTCAACATACTCTCGTTTACACCATTGATTAACAAATTCATTCAAGGCAGCTTATTGAAATCAAGTTAAAGTGAATGACCACCTTTTTTTTCTTAGATCCATTTTATAATAACACCGTTGGGGAATGATAAAATCATATTCTTCTCCTAAACGGTTTCTGTAATTAGTTATAATGGATCATTAAAGTTGTTCATAGGGTGTCAGACATCTTTACAGATTATATCTCCTGCAGTGACCTCATGGGAAATGTTCAGTTCATCATCTGACAGCTAACAAATCTTGGTATTTTAGCAGCTGAGGATTTTAGAGAAAGTGAACTTTTAAATTAAAATACCTTCTTGTAAGGCCAAATACTGCACTGTGATAATAGGACAAGGAATTAGCTGTTTTGCTATCCCTGACCCTAAGAAAAATAGAGTCATTACGATAACACACCCTTGCGTCATAATGCATTTTTTACATCTCTAAAACAGGCACTTTTCTGATGACAGTTTGTAATATTATCCTTATTTGTACACAAAGTATAGATTGTGGATGCTTGTTAGAACCGCCTCATTTAGGCGGTTCTAACGAGTACCTACAACCTATGTCTATTCCGTTGAGTACACATAATTTATTTAAAGTCCTCGATTTTATGCAAATGGAGTTGTAAATACAAGGTGATTAACTGTAGATCAGACAAGGATTACAGGAAACAATTATGTGGTATGAAATTTAAGGTAGAATAGGTTTTGTTTGTTTGAATTGAAGTTTAACGTTCCCATCACAACTATTTTGGAGATGCTGTTTCCAGTTTTTTGGGACTTCTACCCGACATTGAGATGAATGCTATCCAATGAAACCAATAGCACACAACTCAGGGAAACTGTCTTCAAAGTCTTTATTTTCACACAAACACATAATGAAGCCTGTATGTAAGATCCTGAACGGAAAGCCTATTTAAGGATTTTTGAGAATGCAACCTGATAAGAGAGCCTCATTATTTTCCTTTAGCTGAAATATAGAGAGATACAGAGCTCCAATGGGCTCCATGAGTTCAAGAATTTAGCAAACATGTTGAACGCTGGAAAACATTTGAGTTACCTTTTGGAAAATATGTCCTCTGCCAGAAGGCTTCACTGAAACCATTAATTGTGGATTTGATTACCTTAACAGATTTCAATTGGTAATAAAAGTCAGAGATTAATCATTATAGTAAATTATCCTTAAAAATTATATTTCGTATCCTAGAATCAGCAATAATTTTTAAGTTACCAGTAATAATAGGACCAGCAACTGGACAGCAATCCACTGTTTGTCAATACACATGATAGCAAAGTCTTTTCGCAATTTGATAGACGTCAATTTGATTCAAATTCAAAATCTAAATTAGAATCCTTCTGAAACAAGGCATATCGGTATCTGAATTTTAAAGAAGAAATATATGCTTGCAATGATTTCAATTCGTAAGTTTCTGAAGTATTCTTCGAAAGGTTGGGTGCAGCATAACTTCATGCATGGTAGTTAACCTTATCGAGGCTCAAAACGTGGCTTCCCACTTCATTTGAACACCGACGAGTCGGGCATCAGACTCTGTGGCGACTCCGGCTTAAAGACTTACTTTCAAGTAAGTGGGTTGCTGCCTGATGCTCTTTCTCTCTGTTTGGGCTGATCGATACCCTACTGTTGATTTTCTTCGTTTTTCAGTTAACTCATGAATTCGAGTCCTCATCCTTTTTTCATCTTTGGTAAGGTTTGTAGGCACTTAAAACCGTTTAAAGCATCCCCCCCTCCACACACACACACACAGTTCAATTTGTTTTCTGACCTTTCCAAGGTAGAGCTTCAGCTGTGGATTATAAAAATCATCAGTATTAGTCTTTGGATGTATGTACTGCTTGCTAATATCTTATTGTATTGGATAGCCATTAGGCCATTTGTTCGAAAAAAATTGTCCTCCTAAACCACTGATCGGATTTTAACCAAACTTCACAGGAATGATCCTTCGGTGGGCCCCTTTCAAAGTTGTTCAAATGGTTCCAGTCTGTTGCACATCCAGGTCACAGGAGCTAAATATTTTTTTTCACGGTAAAAATGAAAAACAATCTACTCTGAAACCGCATGGTCAAGGTCTTTGACATTTGGTATGAAGCTTTATCTAGTTGACCTCTACCAAAATTATTCATATTATAGCCCTGTGACTTAAAGTGCAAAAGTTTTACATAGACATATATGGGGTTAAATCTTTAAAAGTCTTCTTCTCTTAAACCACAAGGCCCACGTCTTTGATATTTGGTGTGAAGGTTAATCTAGTGGACCTTTATCAAGATTGTTCAAATAATAGCCCTAGGTCTGAAGGAACTAGCAAACGAGTTAGGTCCAGTTTTGCACATCTTTTCCAACAATCTCGCGATACGGGTGAAATTGCCAAAAAATGGCTCCTAGCGAACACCTGTCCACTTTTCAAAAAAGGAGACACGGCTCTTGCTCGTAATTATCGCCGGGTATCACCCGTGTGTTCTTTGTAAATTGCTTGAACACATAGTCTGCTCATACATCTTGGCCCACTTGGATGAACATGAACTTTTGGTCAGACAGACAGCATGCATTTAGGAAAAGGCATAGTTGCAAAACTCAGTTGAGCACGGTTATAAATGATTGGGCAAAAATCTTGGACAAAGGGGCGCAGGTGAACATATTTATTCTGGACTAAGAGAAAGCTGTTTATTCCTTCCTTTGCTACAGAAAACAGCGTGTTGTTGTTAATGGTGAATCTTCAGTATGGGCGCCAGTTTTAACTTGGGTGTCCCAAGGAACTGTTCTTTGTCCGCTGCTTTTCTTCCTGTATATCAATGATATTTCCACTGACATTGACTCGGGAATAAGACTGTTCGCAGACGACTGTGTTTGCTATCGGGAAATCAGAGATACTTAGGACCCAATGAAACATCAGAAGGATATACATAGATTAGGATGTTGCGCACGAAAATGGGACATGAGATTTCAATCCGTTAAATGCAATATTATGCAAATAACTAGGAATAGAATAAATAAAAGCGAGACTTCTTACACCTTACAGGGAACGGTCCTCGAAAATGAGAATTTCCATTAAATACCTTGGTGTGACAATCACTCACGATTTGAGATGGAATACACACATTAGCAACATGTGTACAAAGGCGAATAGAACACTTGGTTTACTAGGGCGAAATCTTCATCAGTGTCCACAGGATGTGAAAGAGACAGCATATAGGGGACTTGTTCGCCCAATCTTGGAATACGGTAGTTGCATCTGGGACCAAAGCGGAGTGGTCCTTAATGAAGAAATTGAAAAAGTTCAGAATAGAGCTGCTAGATTTGTAACAGGAAATTACTGCTTTGAAACTGGGAGCATGACTGGAATTTTAGGAGAATTGAGATGGTAGTCTCTCAAGAAAAGGAGAAGAGACAGTAGGCTCATATTCTTATACAAAGGTCTAAGAGATGGTGCCAGCATTCCAACAGATGACCTTGTTCCCCCTGCTAGGCACTGTAGAAAGCACCATTAGATGACGTTTCAGACCCTTACTGCAAAAGTTGACATTTAAAAAGAATCGTTCTTCCCCCGAACCATTAGAGATTGGAATGCCCTTCTCTATTCGATCATTTCGACGGCTAAAGGTGCTGAGGAATTTTAAGACTTAGACATTGGCCATACATTTCGATTGTTTAGTGATACTGCTTCCATATTTAAAATGTGCTGTCCGGGGCATCAGTGTTTCACAAACACATCTTGTTTTATATGTCTTAAATTGTTGGGAGCCCTATACAAGCACACATAACGCTTAGGTAAGTAGTTAGTAGCGAGCGTCTCGTATATTTCTAAGTTGTGTTGTTTTTTTTTATTATTATTATTCTGCTTTTAAATAACATGCCAGACACACGCGCGGCTCAAACGCACATGTATGGCAGTCCCAGTTCAAACAGAAAAATGATATCGAACGTGGTGTCACAGGTTGTGATTGTCCAGGGTTTTATCGGGCGTTCCTAATATGAACGTCCCTGTGT
Organism: Lucinisca nassula; assembly: GCA_963580285.1. Taxonomy (NCBI): domain Eukaryota; kingdom Metazoa; phylum Mollusca; class Bivalvia; order Lucinida; family Lucinidae; genus Lucinisca; species Lucinisca nassula. The sequence goes on along the minus strand of OY757019.1, from coordinate 147,525,006 downwards.
TTTACGCGCGCAGTACCCACTTCTATATATTGTATAAAAGGTGTGCCGGACCTGTCAGAATGCCTTAGTCTGTGAATGGTTGCAATTTTCTCTGAATAATTACAGCCTTTCCCGAATATCGCAGAAATTTGAGACTTGCTGGAGATGTTGTCGAAGGTTCAGGTCTTAAACTTTCACATTATGATGTATGGACTAAAATGAGTAATGAAAGCAAGAAACGAAACGATCGATGTTTCAGATTTTCTAAACGGAGTTTAGATGCCATATAATATGTAAAATTTTACCAATTTTATAAGGGAGATTTGTCACTTGAGAGATGCTGATGAACATAAAAAATCCACGTCCCAGGAAGGCTGGATATTGGTTTTAAGAAATGAGAGCTCTTTTTATCCTGTATATGAAGACTTGGCTACCTATTCTCTATTCAGGACCAATAAGCAATATGGATTATTACATTACATGTATTTGCATTTTAAGTAGAATTTGGTAGAACCGAAACTGATAATTATATACCACCCATCAGATGCAAAACGCCATGCATTTGAAATTAGAACTTTTAAGATCCGATCAAAGCGATTTCAATAACATTCGCACAATTGTACAGGCACTGGGACTTTAAAAACAGAAGTGAATAGTGCAAAATGTCCAAATATTTTATGAAAGAAGTATAGTTACCACAGTTTGGAGGGCATACTTTTGAAACCATGCATTCAAAAGAGATGATAAAAAAGACTACTTTTCTCTTTATTTCAGATCCACCAGACACGAATGTTACAATACAGAATGACAATAATAGTACCACAATAAAATGCCTCGCCAAAGGTGAACCTCAGAATTACACATTTTATAATTGGAAACACATCGCACCAGACAATTTGACAGAGATACAAAGGTATGCGGGTATATCAGATGGGTCCGAAAGTACATTGGTTTTGAAACACCCGACATTCAGGGATTCTGGATTCTATATTTGCACAGTTTCAAACAATATAAAAACAGCCAGAATGGACTACAAAGAACTTTATGTAAAAGGTAAATGCTTTAATAAGTCACTTCCTAATATGCAGAAGTACTAGGACTAAAAATTAACGGCAGGGATTCTCTAATGTTATGTATGTGTTAAAAGAATCATAGAACCATTGTAAGACAAAATTGATTTTAGAACCAATTTCTAGGTATCAATTATAAGTGATCGTAAGTAATGAGTTGCTGTGTTCAGGCGTGTGGCAAATTTCTGTTTTTGGGTTAGAATTGCATTCAACACCCTATCATACAAAATAATTTTCCCATTAAGATAGCCATTCAGTTTCATAAAAAATTGCATATATGTCCCTGCTTAAAATCATCTCTCCATTACATCGGGGATAACAAACCTACTTCAGTCAAACTCTCGAAGACTGAATCTAATTTATAATGAAACATTATTTTATAAATAAGTTTATTTTTCTCTCAAACATCAGTTTATGAAATTCAATGAAGAGTTAGTTTATAGATAATTATGTTATAAAACGGGCATATAGCATGTGCTGAGGAATGTTAAAAAACAATTGTCAACAGTGGTTTGTAACATTCCTCGTTGCCATGTACTCTTTTAAGGGTTGAACATCTCTCATTTCAACTTCCATTCATCCATTATCCGAAAGCATTCATAAACCGTGTCAGAGACATATATCGTACCCGTATAGTATATCGTTGTATGCTACCAAAGATTTTACTAGATTTTTGAAGCCTTGACATTTTTAAACGCACACGCATTAACAGGTTGGCAAATTGCGAACTGGCTGTCCTAGATCTCATGGCACAATGAATTAACTTTTAAGTAAGTTTTTTTTTGTTACATATCCGCATATCATATTTACTGAACTCTTGACTAGAGTAGGGATAGCGGGAACATATTGTTTTTTGCCCTGTCTGTTCCTTTGTTTATATGTTGGTTGCTTTGTACGTCGACAACTTAAACATTTGTCATAACTTTTGATCCAGTTGAGATACAGCCTTCATATTTGTCATGTAGGTTCCTTGTGACAGGGGATTTCCACTCATAGAATGGTTCTCGACCTGTGACATACTTAAAAATAACATTTGCCATGACTTTTAAACCGTTTGTGACAGCGCCTGCATATTTAGCATATAGGTTCCTTGTGACTAGGGCTTTCTACTCATATGAAAATACTTTGAACTGTGACTTTGACCTGTGGCCTACTGTAAAGAAAAACATTACATTGGGCAAAACTTTGAACCGTTTGTGATAGACGATTCCAAGGCGGTTATTCTGTCGCGGTTTATTTTTGTTATGGTTTGTCTTTGGATGTTTGTATTGCTTATATTATTTTATTTTGGATTGCCTATTGGTCATTTTGTGGGAAAGTAACTGTCCTTTTGGCTTTCCGATATTGATGTTTCCATTAGGATCTTTTGTTTCGTGTCTGTATTTCTTTCCCTTTGGTGTCTCTGATGGGAGCTATGGCTTAATTGTATCGATTCGATGCCTGGTCATTAGTCCACTTCTATTTTAGCTCACCTGAGCACGAAGTGCTCAGTAATCTATTCTGATTGGGTTGGCGTCCGGCGTCCGTCGTCTGTCAACAAATGAAATCTCCTCCTAAACCAATGGGCAAATTTGGATCAAACTTCACCAGAATGATCCTTAGGAGGTACTTACTGACAGTTGTTCAAAGATTTGGAATCCAAGCAGAACTCTGGTTGCCATAGCAACAAATAGGAGAAAATAAGCAAAAATCTTTAAAAATCTTCTTGTCTGAAACCAGATGGTCTTTGATATTTGGTATGAAGCTTCAGCTAGGGAACCTCTGCCAAGATTGTCCAAATTATTGCCCTGAGGCCAAAAATGGCCGCACCCAGAGACCAACCGTTTTACATAGACTGACATAGGGAAAATCCTTTAAAAATCTTCTTCTCTGAAACTACTGGGTCCAGGTCTTTAATATTTTGTATGCAGCTTCGTCTAGTGGACCCCTACCAAGATTGTTCAAATTATAGCCATGGGTCCACAAATGGTCCCGCCCTGGGGCCCACCAGTTTTACACTGGCTTGTAAAGGGAAATCCTTTAAAGGGAAACCGTAAGGCCCAGGTCTTTGATATTTGGTATGGAGCTTCAACTAGGGGACCTCTATCAATTTTGTTCAAATTATTGCCCTGGGGCCAAAAATGGCCGCACCGAGAGACCCATCGGTTTTACTTTAACTTACATAGGGAAAATCTTCTTCCCTGATACCACTAGGCCCAGGTCTTTGATATTTGGCATGAAGCTTCAACTAGTGGACCTCTACCAAAATTATTCAAATTATAGCCGTAGTGCTAAAAATGTCCCCGCCCTGTCGCGCCCCGATTTTACATGGTCTTGTATAGGGAAAATCCTTTAAAAATATTCTTCTCTGGAGCAGCAGGGCCCAGTTCTGTGATATTTGGTATAATGCTTCAACTAAAGGACCTCTACCGAGATTGTTCAAATTATAGCCATAGCGCTAAAATTGGCCGCGCCCAGGGACCCACTCGTTTTACATAGACTCTAACTGTTGGTTTTCTTTTGCTCCAGCAATTCTGTTGTTGTATGCTGTCGAGTCCTCAACCTTGTTTCATCTCTGTACTTTTTTTATTTGTATGTTCTCGGAGATGTTACACTGATGAGTTAGGAAGCCTTCATGCGGACTAAACAAAATCAGTGTATACCGCGACAGAGGTAAGAGCGAGGATTTTGGCCATGTAAAATCGATTTAACCCCCCAGTGGAATTCTTTCCACTGACCGTTCCAAGGCGGTTCTTCTGTGGCGGTTTATTTATGGTTGTGTGTTACTTACTGTGTGTTTCACTTGTGTCTTTTTATTTTGGATGGCCATTTGGCAATTTTGTAGGGAAAGTAACTGTCCTTATGGGCTTCCTTTGTTTAGGTTTCCATTATGGTCTGGTCGCTTCATGTTTGTGTTTCTTTCCTTTTTGTCTTTGATGGGTGGAGAACGTTAATTGTATCGATTCCTGATCTTTGGTTTACTTCTACTTTACATAGGGAAAATCCTTTAAAAATCCCTTCTCTGAAACCACTTGGCCCATGTCTTATATATTCGGTATGAAGCTTCATCTAGTGGACCTTTATCAAGATTGTTCAAATTATAGCCCTGACGCCAAGAAATGTCCCCACCCTGCGGGCCACCGGTTTTACATGGATTTGTATAGGATTTGTAAAATCTTATTCTCTTAAAAATCGTGTCTTTGACATTGGCATGAAGCTTCAGCTAGTGGACCCCTACCAAGATTGTTCAAATTATAGCCCTGGGACCAAAAATGGCCCCGCCCTGGGGTCCATCGGTTTAACATAGATTTACATACGGAAAATCCTTTAGAAAATCTTCTTCTCTGAAACCACTGGGCCCAGCTCTTTCATATTTGGTATGAAGCTTCTGCTAGTGGACCTCTTCCAAGATGGTTCAAATAATAGCACTGGGTTCAGAAATTCCCCCGCCCTGGGCCCCTTCGGTTTTATATTGGCCTGTATATGGAATTTGTATAAATCTTCTGCTCCTAAACCGTAGGGCCCATGTCTTTGATATTTGGTATGAAGCTTCATGAAGTGGACCTCTACCAAGATTGTTCCAATTTTAACCTTGGTTCCAAAAAATTGGCTTCGCCCTGTTGCCCACCGGTTTAACATTGGTTTGTATTTGTTTCAAATTATAGCCCTAGGGCCAAAAATGGCCACATCCTGGGGCCCACCGGTTTAACATGGTTAAATCCTTTCCAAATCTTCTTCTCTGAACCCGTATGGCACAGGTCTTAGATATTTGGTATGAAGCTTCATCTGGTGGAACTCTACTAAGATTGACCAAATTAAAGACCTAGGACCAAGAAATGGCCGCGCACAGGGACCAACTGGTTTTACACAGACTTACCCAGTGAAAATCCTTTAAAAATCTTCTTCTCGGAAACCACTTGGCCCGAGTCTTTGAAATTTGGTATGAAGCTTCATCTAGTGGACCACTACCATGATTTTTCAAATTATAGCCCTGGAGCAAAAATGGCTCCAAGCTGTGGCCCACGTTTTAACATGATAATTGCCTCTACTTCTATTTTGTATAGGAAAATCCATTTAAAATCGTCTTCTCTGAAACTGTAAGGCCCTGGTCTTTGATATTTGGTAAGAAGCTTCATCTAGTGGACCTCTACCAAGATTGTTCAAATTATAGCCCTGGGGCCAAAAATCACCGCGCGCAGAGACCCACCGGTTTTACATAGACTTACATAGGAAACATCCTTAAAAAATCTTCTTCTCTGAAACCGCTGGGCCCAAGTCTTTGATATTTGGTACGAAGCTTCATCTGGTGGACCTCTACAGCGATTTTTCAAATTATAGCCCTGGGTTTAGAAATGGCCCCCGACTGCGGCCAACCGATTTTATATGGGCTTGTATAGGGAAATTCTTTAAAAATCTTCTTCTCTAAAACCGTAGGGTCCAGGTCTTTGATGTTTTGTATGAAGCCTTATCTAGATGATCTCTACCAAGATTGTTCAAATTATAGCCCTGGGGCCAAAAATCACCGCGCGCAGAGACCCACCGGTTTTACATAGACTTACATAGGAAACATCCTTAAAAAATCTTCTTCTCTGAAACCGCTGGGCCCAAGTCTTTGATATTTGGTACGAAGCTTCATCTGGTGGACCTCTACAGCGATTTTTCAAATTATAGCCCTGGGTTTAGAAATGGCCCCCGACTGCGGCCAACCGATTTTATATGGGCTTGTATAGGGAAATTCTTTAAAAATCTTCTTCTCTAAAACCGTAGGGTCCAGGTCTTTGATGTTTTGTATGAAGCCTTATCTAGATGATCTCTACCAAGATTGTTCAAAGTATAGCCCTGGTGCCAAATATGGCCCTCCCTCTTCCCCACCGGTTTCATATGGTCAAGTATAGGGAAATCCTTTAAAAATTTTCTTCTTTGAAACCGTAAGGCCAAAATCTTTGATATTTGATATGAAACTGCACCTGGTAGACCTCTACCGAGATTGTTCAAATTATAGCCCTAGGGCAACAAATGGCCAAGCCCTGCCATTCACCAGTTTTACATAGACTTGCTCCACTGACCGTTCCAAGGCGGCTCTTCTGTGGCGATTTATTTATGTTGTTGTTTGTTACTTACTGTGTGTATCACTTGTGTCTTTTGGTTTTGGATGGCCATATGGCCATTTTGTGGGAAAGTAACTGTCCTTATGGCCTTCCTTTGTTTAGGTTTCCATTATGGTCCGGTCGCTTAATGTTTGTATTTCTTTCCCTTTGGTGTCTTTTATGGGTGGAGTTAGTTAATTGTATCAATTCCTGACCTTTGTTTTACTTCTACTTTGCATAGGGAAAATCCTTTAAAAATCTTTTTCACCGAAACAGCTGGGCCAAGGTCTTTGATATGAAGCTTCATCTAGTCGACCTCTGCCAAGATTGTTCAAATTACAGCCCTTGGGCCAAAAATGGCCCCGCCCTGGGGCCTACCAGTTTAAGATGGGCCTGTATAGGAATATCCTTTAAAAACCTTCTTCTCTGAAACGGTAAGGCTCATGTCTTTGATATTTGGTATGAAGCTTTATCTAGTGGACCTCTACCAAGGTTATTCAAATTATAGCCCTGGGGCAAAAAATGGCCCCACCCTTTGGGTCCACTGGTTTTACATGGTATTGTATAGGGAAATCCTTTACAAATCTTCTTCTTTGAAACCCTTGGGCCGAGGTCTTTAAAATTTGTTATAAAACTTCATCTAGGGGACCTCTACCACGATTGTTAAAATCATAGTGCAGGGTCAAGAAATGGCCCTGCCCCGGGGCCCACCAGTTTTAAAAATCTTCTTGTCTGAAGCCGTAGGGCCCAGGTCTTTGATATGTGGTATGAAGCTTCATCTAGTGGACCTCTATCCAGATTAAGGCCAAAACATGGCTCCGCCCCGTGGTCCACTGGTTTTACTCAGACTTATATGAGGAAACCCTTTAAAAGTCTTCTTCTCTAAAACAGCTAGTTCAAGGTCTTCGATATTAGGTATGAAGCTTTATGTAAGGGATCTCTTCCAAGATTGTTCAAACTATAGCCCTGGGGGCAAAACTCGTCACGCCCAGAGACCCACAGATTTTACATAGACATATATAATGAGTAGGAGTGGAGGCAATGATCAGGAATCGATACAATTTACCCACAGCTTCCATCAGAAACACCAAAGGGAAAGAATCACAGACCCTAAGTGAAACATCAATATATGAAAGCCAAAACGACTGTTACTTTCCCACAAAATGGCCAATAGGCTATCCAAAATAAAATAATATAAGCGATACAAACACCCAGAGACAAACTATAACAAAAATAAACCGCGACAGAAGAACCGCCTTGGAACGGTCAGCGGAAACGAATTCCACTGTGGGGCTGAAATCGATTTTACGTGGCCACAATCCTCGCCCTTACTTCAGTCGCGATTATGACAAATAATTTGTTCAGTCCGCATGAAGGCCTCCTAACTCATCAGTGCAACATCTTCTTGAACACAAAAAATCAAACAACCTCAGAGATGAAACAACAGCGAGGACTCGACAGCAAGAAACCACTGAAATGCTGCAGCACAAGAAAACCAACAGTTAGAAACCGATGGGCCCGACCAGAGACAGAGCATCAGGTACCCTATAAAAAAGGTTCTTGTCTGAAACCAGAAGGCCCAGGTCTTTGATATATGGTATGAAGCACCTTCTTGTGGATGCCTACCACGGTTGTTTAAATCATACTTCAGGGCCAAAAATTACCCCTGTCCCGGGGCCCACCAGTTAACATGAGCTGGTGTTGGGAAATTGTTGGAAAAGGCTAAATAGGACACATTGGTATATCTTCTACTCTCAAACCACAAGGCCCAGGTCTTTGATATTTGGTTTGAAGCTTCATCTAGTTGACCTCTATCAAGATTGTTCAAATGATAGCCCTAGGGCCAAAAATGCACCCGCCCCCGGGGCCTTTTGATTTTTTATAGGCTTATGTAGGGAAAAAAATATTTTCAAAATCTTCTTCTCCGAAGCCACAACGCCCAGATCTTTGATATTTGGTATGAAGCTTCATCTAATGGACCGCCACAGAGATTGTTGAAATTATAGTACTGCGTCCAAAAAAGGTCCCGCTTCGGGGACCTTTGGTTTTACTTAGACTTGTATAGGGAAAACCGTAAAAAAATCTTCTTCTCTGAAACCGCAAGGCCCAATTCTTTGATATTTGTTGTGAAGCGCCATCTAGTGGACCTTCAGTTTGTTCAGATTATAGACATAGGGGGAAAAAGCACCACCTGCGGGCTCTTTGGTTTTACATAAGCTAATACGGGGAAAATCTTTAAAATCTTCTCCGAAACCGCAAGTCCCTGGTGTGTAGCTTTATCTAGTCTGCCCCTACCAATAATGTTCAAGTCATAGCCCTTGGGCAAAAATGCCCCCGCCCCGGGGCCCTTCGGAATTACATTGACTTATATAGGGAAATTTAAAAAAAAAGCTTCTACCCTGCAACGCCAAGATCTTTGATTTTTGATATGAAGCTCCATCTAGTGGCCCTCTATCAAAATTGTTCAAATTATAACCCTAGGAAGTAGAAGTCAAACCAATGAAAACCTTTAAAAATCTTCTTGTCTGAATGCAGAAGGCCAAGGTCTTTGATATTTCGTATGAAGCTTCGTCTTGTGGATTTCCTCCAAGATTGTTCAAATTATCGCCCAAGGGCCAAAAATTGCCCGCCCTAGGGACCCCGAGGTTTATATACACTTATATATGGAAAACCTTTAAAGATCTTCTTGTCTGAAACCCGGCGGCTCCGATCATTGATATTAGGTATAAAGCTTAACGTTTTAGACCACTACCATGATTATTGAAATTGTAGCTCGGGGCCAATAATGGCTTTCCCAGGGGACGACTTGTTACTCTATGGATCATGTGAGCGATCCCGGGTCATCAGGACCCTCTTTTTCCTTTGGGATAATTAAGCACAAGGATGCGTAAAATTGAATATTGCTCAGTTGCACACAAGGGAGAGTGTTAAGTCTTGCAAAAACGATGCTGGTTATGATTTGTATTTATGAATCCTCGAAGCATATTTTCAATATGCAATGCGTTCCTTTCTTCCGCTAGAGTTCATTATATTATTATAGTTCAGATGGTTGTAACTGCCGACGATAAGCATTTGAACGTCCCTACATACGTCCGTACATTGCAGTTTACATGATATTTCTTTATATTGTAAAATAAGGAATAATCTTTATTATGTTTCCAGCCACTACCTTTATATAGTAGACTCTCGTTATCTACGTATGTTCTATAAAACGAGAATCCTTTGGAAGCAAGGAATACATAATAGAACTAAAGATAGTTCAGTTTTTAAATGTTCCTTTACCTAACTAGCTAATTTCTGCCAATAATTAGCCTCATCAGTGACCTTCAAACTGCACGTTTGGTATTTTTTGAAACAATGTTGTTTTGTCTGCTGCATATCATTTAGATTTCAACTCCGTTATCACAAACTGTTAACACAAACAAACATCACCCAGGCTCGTGGAGTTTGATTGGTCCTCTTTATTAGAGATGCCGCTACATGCTAAAGTTCTCGTGTTTCCTGGCCTTCACTTTCGTATCGCATTTGAAATAATTATTAAATGCAAAAAGGATGTCGTATATAATTTCACAAACTTGATTGTTTCAGATAAGCCATATGTCATAGACGATGTTCGAGAATTCGACGCAAAAACGCATGATAATATTTCAATTGCCGTCCAGGTTTATTCTATTGGTGTTGACTCATTGACTGTCACATGGATTAAAGTCACAAATGAAACAAACAATACAATCGACAGTGAAAGTCAGAAGTACAATGCCTCAGTTGCTTCTGAAAAAATCACCGTGCCTTTCTACTCCAAGAACGTTTCTCAAATAGGATATCGCTGCCAGCTTGACATACAAGATATTCAGGAAGATGATATCACGGAGTACTATGCTTATATTGGAAACAGCGAAGGGATTGTTGTGGTGAGACTGTTTATTAAACCTAGAGGTTAGTGAGCAATTTGCATAGTACCAAACAGTACAGCAAGAATTGTTTGAAGAAAAATAAAGAGGGCTAACTCAGTAACTAACTACCAAACCAACTAGCTAGCTAACTAACCAACCGAATGACTGACTGACTGACTGACTAACGCATTAAATAAACGTTTGTTTCAACGCTACATAATAGAACACTTTATACTCTAAATTTCTTTAGGTGTTGAACTTCGAAAACAGAAATGTTATTCGCATGCTCGGGCATTTAGTAATGCATAAAGCACAAAGGTAATTTTGGAAAATTTATTAGCTCAATTAAGCAGCTAGTGTAGCATATATTCTTTGCCATGAGCTAGCCAAGCACATATGTTGCAGGAACAGTGTGACTATCCTATTTATGGATTTCGCCAAATGTGGGGCTAAACCAAAGAGACAATTCTTAGTAGTTTGGAATCTTAATATGTTTATGTTATGTATAAAAGTTTACAAACATCAAAATTCTACAACAGAATGTGCATGAACAGACAGTTCATTGTCTGTCTCTATTAGTCCAAGACAAGGGTTTTATATGAAGAAGGACTGGCCAAGTCAAGCATCCTATCTTTGCCCAAGTGGAATACACTACAAAAAGAAAAAAAAAACTAATTAAATAAATAGTAAATCAGCTAATAACACTTAAGCTCATGTTTCTTCCCGCCAATGTCAGGCGACATCCACCTCGAATCGCGCGTCGATATACTGCACCACAGGTGCAACGTTATTCAACTAAGTTGGGTAGACTCCAACGTCAATTATGTGAAATGCGTTATTCCCTTCATGAAAATTATCACCACATCTTCTCTGGTGAATGGGTGATATCTCAACTTAGTTAACCCCTAATGCTATCAAAGGGGTGGAGGAAGAGACTTCTACTCGCTGTGTCACAAACTATTGTGGTTAACCCTATGCTACCAAAGGGAGTGAACGAACAGCCCTTTATTCGCTAGATCAACCACAGATCATCCCTCATCAATGCCTAAAATAAACGGAAATACTTGACACTAAACGGTGGAGGAATAGACTTCTTCATATAAAACCCTTGTCTGTTGGTTTTCTTTTGCTCCAGCATTTCAGTGGTTTCTTGCTGTCGAGTCCTCACCGTTGTCTCACCACTGTGGTTCTTTGATTTTTGTGTTCACGGAGATGTTGCACTGATGAGTAAGGAGGCCTTCATGCGGACTGAACAAATTATTTGTCTAAATCGCGACGGAAGTAAGGCCGAGGATTGTGGCCACGTAAAATCGATTTAAGCGCCCCAGTGGAAATCTCCCACTGACCGTTCCAAGGCGGCTCTTCTGTGGCGATTTATTTATGTTGTTGTTTGTTACTTTCTGTGTGTACCACTTGTGTCTTTTGGTTTTGGATGGCCATATAGCCATTTTGTGGGAAAGTAACTGTCCTTATGGCCTTCCTTTGTTTAGGTTTCCATTATGGTCTTGTCGCTTAATGTTTGTATTTCTTTCCCTTTGGTGTCTTTTATGGGTGGGGTTAGTTAATTGTATCAATTCCTGATCTTTGTTTTACTTCTACTTTTCTACTTGTTGTATCACCAATTACTGTGGTTAACCCCTATGCTATAAAAGGGGGTGAACGAAGTGATTTTTATTCGTCAGATCAACCACTGATTATCCACCATCAATGCCTAAAATTAACGAAAATACTTGATATTAAACGGTTTTAAACCTAATGACCAAGATCTTGGAGTTGATGCCGCCTGTTGCCGAATGTATACCCCACTTGGGTTTCGCCTATGAACCGGCCGATTTCACCGTCCCCTCATGTAATACAATAGCATAATCCATGCTCCCAGTAAAAAGTAAGCAGCGGAAATTTACTGATGCGGCTACGCATGTGCGCCAACTGCCTAGATTACGTCCCATTGCGTCACTTTATACGGTACTTGACATACGCCATGATATGACCCTCAACACACAATACAATTTACAACACATCAAACATCACATAGTGCACTTACTAATATAGCATGCACCATATGCTTATACAGTTTCTCAAAGTTAATATAATAGTTATTTGTTCGAAGAGACGTCTCAATATCATGACCAAAAGACGTCATCTCCCTTGCGGCGTATTACCTCACACGTAGGCATTATATGTTCAACTTATAAATATATTTCTGCATTCGATAGACATCACATTCGGGTTAACGTCGTGAAGTCATTGCGCATTCTACGCATATTCTGTCGCGACGCACGGCCGATCATGTGTCCATCTTATGCCCAAACTGATCAATAATAAGTACTCTTATTAATACAACCGTTGTAACTGTTTGCAAAATTAACAAGGTACAAACTCAATCATAACTATTAGAGCCTAGTTTGTTTATTTTAATACCGCATAGACCTAATGCAGCGTATGCTATATAAAATACGTTTGTAAGTGAGTGTGTTTGGATTTTAAGTCCCACCAACAGCTAAAGTCATACTGAGACGGTCAGTGAAACGACCGCAATCCTCGCACTTACTCCCGTCTTGATTTAGACAAATAATTTATTAAGTCCGCATGAAGGCCTACTACGATCCTTGGTTTATGAGGCAAGTGGCATATCCCCTACAACGCGGCGGCTTCCCTATACCCTATACCAAGCCTTTTCTAAATTTTAAAGACGTCATTCCGACTTAATTTCAAAATCTCTTCTGTAACAAGGTCTGTCGGAACCCGAATTTAATGACGACTTCGTATATAAATTCAGAAAAATATATCATTGCAATGTCTTCAGCACCTTATTTTGTAAAATCATTCATCGATATAAAAAGACTGGGTACAACATCAATGTTATACGACAGACTGCATTCATGGAAGTTAACCCAATCACGGTTGACAACTTTGCTTCCCTCATTGATTGCACGCCGGTTGGTCAGGCCTCAGATTCTATGACGGTTCTAGCGTTAAGGATTACTGAGAAATACATGTAGAATTGAATTTTATGTAATGTTTGTTGGTGCCCGATGCTCTGTCTCTGGTTAGTTCCATCGGATTCTAACGGTTGGTCTTCTTTTGCTCGAGCATTTCAGTGGTTTCTTGCTGTCGAGTCCTCACCTTTGTTTCATCTATGTGGTGGTTTGACCGTGTAAAATGGATTTAAGCCCCCCTCCCTCCCAAGTGGAATTCGTTTCACTGACCGTTCCAAGGCGGTTTTTCTATCGCGGTTTGTTTTGGTATGGCTTGTCTTTGAGCGTGTGTATTGCATATAATTTTTTTTTTGGTTAGCCAATTGGCCATTTTGTTTGGAAAGTTATTGTCATTTCGGCTTACCGCTATTGATGTTTCCATCAGGGTCTAGTTATTTTGTGTTTGTGTTTTTGACCCTTTTGCTGTCTCTTATGGGAGCTGTGGGTTAATTTTATCGCGTCCTGATCATTGCCTTTACTTCTTTTTCTTAAATATAGCATGCAGATAGATTAACTGTATCACGCGGGGATTTGCCGCTAATGCCGACAACACAGATACACCAAACCGTGCTTATTCACGGCGCTCATAACGCTCATTTAAAGCAATTGTACCAAGTATCCACATTCTAGATTCATTTAGGAATGTGAAAAGTAGAAGTAAAACAAAGATCAGGAATCGATACAATTAAATTACTCCACCCATCAAAGACACCAAAGGGAAAGAAACACAAACATTAAGCGACCAGACCATAATGGAAACCTAAAAAAAAAGGAAGGCCATAAGGACAGTTACTTTCCCACAAAATGGCCATATGGCCATCCAAAATAAAAAGACACAAGTGATACACACAGTAAGTAACAAACAACAAGATAAATAAATCGCCACAGAAGAACCGCCTTAGTCCATTTTCAACTTAACAAACAAAGCGTATATGTCATAGAATAATGAAAGATTCCCCAAGAGGCGGTATTTTCACTCATATTAACAACATTTACTTAGAGAGTGTACTATATATTTATGGTACTGAAAGAAAGTCCCACCAAGTTAAATTAGTTACAAGTCCGATGTTACTGCAACATCATGTTCTACAGTTACAAGATCTGAAATTCCTTCCGCAATTAGCACTGGGTTGTACGAGGGTCATCAGTATAGAAAAAGCTGAATCATAAGATTAAGATCTTTTGAACCCTTTACCAGAGAATACTTACAAAGGTCGCTTTCTTTCTGCGTTATGAAATGTCCACATAGACAGGTGGACTGTACAGAAGTTAACAACACCTGTGAATGTATATGTGACCCATCACGCGAAAAGGGACATTCTGGAAATTTTCGCCCATTTATTGGTATTTAAGAAACATTTTGACACCAAAATAAATAAAATACTCGTAAAGGTTTCTACGGAACCCGGGAAGGGACATGATTTTTTTTATTTTATAAGTTGTGCGCACAAGATAATATCTTGTGCGGACAAGATATTATCTTGTTCGGACAAGATATTATCTTGTCTGCACAACATATTATCTTGAGCGCACAAGATAATATCTTGTGCGGACAACATATTATCTTGTGCAGACAAGATATTATCTTGTCCGCACAAGATATTAAGTTGTGCGAACAAGATATTATCTTGTCCGCACAAGATACTATCTTGTCTGCACAAGATACTATCTTGTCTGCACAACATAGATCTTGTGCGAACAAGATATTATCTTGTGCGGACAAGATATTATCTTGTGCGCACAAGATATTATCTTGTTCGCACAAGATAATATGTTGTGCGAACAAGATAATATCTTGTCTGCACAAGATAATAACTTGTTCGCACAACTTCCCAAGATCTATGTTTTGCAAACAAGATAATATCTTGTGCGAACAAGATATTATGTTGTCCGCACAAGATAATATGTTGTGCGAACAAGATATTATGTTGTCCGCACAAGATAATATGTTGTGCGAACAAGATAATATGTTGTCCGCACAAGATAATTTCATGTGCGCACAAGATAATATCTTGTCCGAACAAGATAATATATTGTCCGCACAAGATATTATCTTGTGTGCACAACTTATAAAAAATAAAAAATCATGTCCCTTCCCGGGTTCCGTAGGTTTCAGATTTACAGTATTTTAAAATAGGTACCCTAAACGCAATAACGTCACAGAATACAAATTTGACGTCATGGGTTACGTCAAATAACTGTTAAAGGTAAAGTCGCATGTAATAATGCAAGGAAACATCTGACAGTAAAACATTTATTTCCTTAACACTGTCTCAGTATTAAGCATTTCTTTGAGAAATGTGGCATATTGACATCGTCTGAAACTGTTTAGTTTTAACGATTGCGAAAGGAAGATCAAAAACAGTTTTTACACATTATATGAGCAAGAAAACCTGCTATTTGTATGTGTTAACAAACGCGGAGGTCAGCCTGCGCATCAGCATAGACTAATCAGCGTATATAATGGAAGCTTTTGTGATCGTGGGTGTATGCCAGAATTCAGATCATCTAAGGCTACTGAGACTGAGCAGACCGGTTTGTTGATTTATCTGGTTAAAAAAACCAAAGGCTCATATGGAATACGATCTCACTGTTCCCCGTTATGGTTCGAGCCTTGCTCGGGTCAAACGTGAGACACCATGTTCTGCAACGGAAGGTAATTTTTGTCTCGCTACTCTGGTTTTCGCCCACATCTGATTAACGATCGGTATGGAACAAGTGAAAAAATATTGAAAGGATAGTAAACAAAAAAATATATAAATAAATAAATAAATAAACACATAATGAAACCAGAAAAACTAAAAAAAAACTTGGGTTTGCATGTCATGTAGTATTTTTATGCCCCCTGAATCTAAGAGATTCGGGGGCATATAGTTTTTGGTCTGTCTGTCTATTTGTCCGTTTGTCTGTTTGTCCGTTTGTCCGTTTGGCCGTTTGGCCGTTTGTCTGTCTACAAAAACCTTCACACTGGGCATAACTTTAGAATGGTAATAGATAGAGCTTTCATATTTCACATGTGTATACCTTATCACAAGACCTTTCCAGTGGTACCATAATTTTTGATCTCGTGACCTTGAACTTGACCTTTGACCATTTTTTTTTCAAAAATTTTAAAAACATTAACATTGGCCATAACTTTCGATTGGTAAGTGATAGGGCTTTCATATTTCACATGTGCATTCCTTGTCACAAGCCCTTTCTAGTGGTACAATAATTTTTGACCTTGTGACCTTGACCGTGATGTTTGACCTACTTTTTAAAAACTTTAACATTGGACATAACTTTCGATTGATAAGTGGTAGGGCTTTCATATTTCACATGTGCACTCCTTGTCACAAGACCTTTTTAGTGGTACCATAAGTTTTGACCTCGTGACCTTGACCTTGACATTTGACCTACTTTTATAAACTTTAACATTGGCCATAACGTTCGATTGGTAAGTAGTGGGGCTTTCATATTTCACACGTGCACTCCTTGTCACAAGACCTTTCTAGTGGTACCATAATTTTTGACCATCCAGACACACCCCCCCCCCCTCAAGGTCAAGGTCACTGTGGCTTTTTTTTTTAAGAAAAACTTTGCCATCGCTCTAGCGCCAACATTTCTTTACTGATTTCAATATAACTTCACACAAATGTTCCTTATGACAATATCTCGAGCGCGTTCGACTTTCAAGGTCATGACCTCAAGGTCAAGGTCACTGTGGCTTTTTTTAGAAAAACTTTGTCATCGCTCTAGCGCCGACATTTCTTCACCAATTTCAAGATAACTTCACACAAATGTTCCTTATTACAATATCTCGAGCGATTTGGACTTTCAAGGTCAAGGTCACTGTGGCTATTTTTAGAAAACGTTTGTCATTGCTCTAGCACTTACATTTTTTCACCAATTTCAATATAACTTCACACAAATGTTCCTTATGACAATATCTCTAGCGAGTCCCACTTTCAAGGTCAAGGTCACTGTGGCTTTTTTTACAAAAACTTTGTCATCGCTCTAGCGCCTACATTTCTTCACCGATTTCAATATAGCTTCACAAAAATGTTCATTATGACAATATCTCAAGCGATTTTGACTTTCAAGGTCAAGGTCACTGTGGCTATTTTTAGAAAAACTTTGTCATCGCTCTAGCGACTACATTTCCTCACCTATTTCAATAGAACTTCACACAAATGTTCCTTATGACAATATCTCTAGCGAGTTCCACTTTCAAGGTCAAGGTCACTGTGGCTATTTTTAGAAAAACTTTGTGATCGCTCTAGCGCTTAAATTTGTTCACCGATTTCAATATAACTTCACACAAATGTTCCTTATGACAATCTCTCAAGCGATTTCGACTTTCAATGTCAAGGTCACTGTGGATATTTTTAGAAAAACTTTGTCATCGCTCTAGCGACTACATTTCTTCACTGATTTCAATATAACTTCACACAAATGTTCCTTATGACAATACCTCGAGCGATTTCGACTTTCAAGGTCAAGGTCACTGTGGCTATTTTTAGAAAAACTTTGTCATTGCTCTAGCGCTTACATTTTTTCACCAATTTCAATATAATTTCACATAAATGTTCCTTATGACAATATCTCGAGCAATTTTGACTTTCAAGGTCAAGGTCACTGTGGCTTTTTTTTTTGAAAAACTTTGCCATCGCTCTAGCACCTACATTTATTGATGGATTTTAATAGAACTTCACACAAATGTTTCTTATGATGACATCTCGAGTTGCTTTGACATTCAAGGTCAAGGTCACTGTGGCTATTTTTAGAAAAACTTTGTCATCGCTCTTCCGCTTACATTTATTAACAGATTTTAATATAACTTCACACAAAAGATGCTTATGATAATATCTTGAGCAAGATCTACTTTCGCGGTCAAGGTCACTATGGCTATTTTTAGAGAAACATTGTCATCACTCTAGTTTTACCTTGTTACCTTGATGTGTAACCTTTTCTTTTTAAATTTAACATTGGCCTTAACTTTCAATTGGTAAGTGATAGGGCTTTCATAATTCACATGTGCCTACTATGTCACAAGACCTTTTCAACAATCCCATAATTTTTTACCTTGTGACATTGACCTCCTTTTTTTAGACTTGAACATTGGCCATACCTTTTGATTGCTTAGTGATACTGCTTTCATATTTAACATGCGCTGTCCGGGGGCATCAGTGTTTCACAAACACATCTTGTTAATTTTTTAATAGTACTACTCCAAAACATAGGTTCTGGAACGCCTCAATGAGGCGGTTCTAACAGCAACCGTGACCTTACACATTTTCATCACCTTTTTGTGATTTGAAAGAATGCACCTTTACACGAGGCGCTTTTGATTAATTCTGTTTTTATGCAAGAAACTTATGACAAAACCCATATTCTCGTCGTAGTGTGTGTGTTGCTAAATGCTTTGAAATGGGGAACACGGGTAAAAATTTCATCAACTTATCAAAAATATGAAAATAAATCTAAAAACATGTATAGAAGGTTACATTTCTGAGTTTTAACTATTAAAGATAACATATGTAAAAGGCTACATACAATGCAGCATGCAATAATGCATACTGTATTACTTTATTTTAATCACAATTAGTGCTCATAGATTATTTATATCTTTTACATGAGTGTGCTTTCATAGAGAGTAGTTTGGAGTTTGTGATCAGTTTCTGAACCTAATCCTGATCCTTTACAATTTTGATTATCTATCTATCTATCTATCTATCTATCTATCTATCTATCTATCTATCTATCTATCTATCTATCTATCTATCTATCTATTTATCTATCTATCTATCTATTTGTTTTGACCATTTTTCCATAACACTACTGAATGATGAAAAATAGAAGTGGAGGCAATTATCAGGAATCGATACAATTAACCAATAGCTCCCATCAGAGACACCAAAGAGAAAGAAACACAAACATGAAACAACAGCTCCTGATGGAAACAGCAACAGCGGAAAGCCAAAAGGACAGTTTCTTTCCCACAAAATGGTCAATAGGCTATCCAAAATAAAATAATATAAGCAACACAAACACCCAAAGACAAACCACAACAAAAATAAACCGTGACAGAAGAACCTACACGGCATCCAAGGTAATACAGTAGGAGGGATTTGTAGCCGGCACAGGAGATGATTCCCTCTGCACGTGGGGCTTCCAGTTAACGTCCCGATCAGAAGTACGGTGCACGTTAATGCATGCATCCCTGCAGATGACGCCAGTGGAGCATACCTTTCATAAACAAGAATGTGCACTGTACTGGCCAACCGCTTACGTATATTATTTTCTATTAACGGGTCATTCTTTGGAAGCAAAATATACTCCACAGAACTGAAATGAAATGTACAGAATAGCTAGTTTCGGCCAATTAGGCCTTATCAGTGAACCTCAACTCTTTTCAAAATTCCACAATGGAATCAATTCCTGCCTAGGAAAATGGTGGATAGGTAAAATGAACAGCTCAAAATAACCTAAATAGTGTTGAATGAGCCGTTAAACCCGTATCCAAACCAAAGCGTATTGATCTAAGGTTACTTTTTTCCACTAGCTGTACAGTAAAATAACGAAGAGAATGACCCATTCTTTAAAATACTGATAAAGAAAGGTATCAAATTGTTTAGGTTTATTGACTCATCAAATCGAATTTTCAACGAACGTCTGTAAAACATACTGCATGTTAAACTATTTTGTTGTTCAAGTAAGAACATAAATCAAGTTAGAAGATTTTTTAGTACATCTCCTACCTATTGATAACTGAGAATTTGCGATCACTTACTGATGAAATAATGGTACATTTGGTCGATAAATGCTTACACCAGTTACACCTCTTGACATTGCACTTAGTTATATTAGGATACATTGCAAAATACAAGTGAAGGCTATGGTCAGGAAGCGATACAATTAACCCACAGCTCCCATCAGAGACACCAGAGAGAAAGAAGCACAAACATAAAACAACTAGGCCGCAACGGAAACATCAATAGCGGAAAGCCAAAAGGAGAGTTACTATCCCACAAAATTTCCAACCGGCCACCAAAAACAAAACAACACAAGCGATACACACACTCCAAGACTTACCATAACAAAACTAAGACGTGACAGAAGAACCGTCCTACACTGGGTTTAAAATCGATTTCACGTTGCCACAATCCTCGTCCTTATTTCCGACGCGATTTAGACAAATAATTTGTTCAGTTCGTGAAAATAAAAATCAATCAAACACAGAGAAGAAACAATGTAGAGAACTAGACAATAAACCACTGAAATGCTGGAGCAAAAAATAGACCAACAGTTAGACCCCAATGGGCCCGACCAGAGACAGAGCACATGTACCTAAAATCTGCTGAATGGATTAGAATGCATGCGCAAAACTTGTGATTTCAGCAGTGATAATCTTACCCTAAGTTTCAAGCGAAGGGCAACAGCATAAGGTAAACCATGTAAACTAACTGCAGATGCAGAAGAAAGATTCAAGAGTCTTTTTCCGACTGAAGGGTTCAGACTTCTAAACGAATTGATAGAATGTGGAATCCGCAAGTTAGACACAGAATGTGACTAAAGTGGAGTTAGTCATTAATATTCCACTGCTCATAATGACGCCAACAACGGAATCGCAGTCTAATTCAAGGCTAAAGAAACAGTAGTATATACAATGGGGGTGGGGGTTCTGGACCACTTCCTTACAGAAGCCGCCCCCAACCGAGGAGGCTCCCAGCCCCTGTTCCAACCTCCCTCTAGACGCCACCGAACCAGCTGCGGAGGCTCCCAGCCCCTGCTTCGGTTCTGGGATATTTTCGATATTGACACTTGTCAAGCCATATGGTCTCCACGAAAATAAATAATTTGGGGCGATTGTGAACACCCACAGCTTACCAGCACCACGTGAACAAGTCCGTGAAATTAAAAACCCCTTAACCCCTTATTATATAGAGAAAACTGGGGTCTACGGGGGTAAACATTATTTTCCTTAACTCTGCTCAAAGTCATTAGAACCGGTTCCTACGAGCACCGAAAGCCTATTTTTGGAGTATAAAAAAGAAAAATAACACACATTTTCATGAGAAAAATTGCCTTTTTGGAGGTTTGAAAAATGCCTCCGATTCATGTTCCTGTTCCCTCCAACAACAAATAAGGTGTGCCTGGGCCTATTTCTGATTTGGTCTCGAATATCTTGCTGAATTTCGGGATCCGTTTCCGTCGAACTTTTTATGCTCCCGAGCAAAGTGTTTTTTTCTTTTGTTTGTTTAGACGTACACGATTGGCTACGTCGGAGATGTCCTCCGTTGAGATGCTTTCTGTATTGGTCGGGAGGGGCTTTATCTTCTTGCTGCATTGTTTGTACAGTGGATGTACTTAGACCTTGACGTGATTTTCCAGCGTCGTAGCCAGTAGCCCGTGATCTCCGCAGTTCATATGTGCCAGCTTCTCCATATCTTGTGGCCAGTGGCCAGTAAGCAAGTTTATTAGGGATCGCCTGTTCGAGTCCGGTTCTGGTTGCATTTTTCAACTTCATTTCTTAAAGATTTATTTATTGATAGAGCCAGAAACCGGAATCCTCCCCTCGTCGCAGCAATAGAGATCGTTTTGTCTCCAGGGGTCCAGAAGATTGTTTTGCCGCCGTAATGAATTCCAAATCGACTATAGTCGATCCCGACTTCGGGGCGCAACCAATAGGCATGGCTCACTTCGTTGTAGAAAGTGTCAACGAGGCGCTTCTTCTGGGCATCAAGTTCTGCCTGTCTTCACTCGCCTTACGGGTCCTGCAAATTGTCCCCGGGTGTGTTAAGCTCTGGTTGGCTGGTCAGTGGTGGCTCTAAAGGGGATCGGGGAGGTCGAAATTTAATCATCGTCTGTTCCACACTCATCTGGGTCGAACGTAGGTTTTCAAAATTATAGCCAAACATATCTCTCATTTGAAGATGTCGTACAACTTGTCCCAAACCTTGGCAAAAACGATGTGATTGTCACCGGGAACACGAGGTAGGCGCTCACGATCACGCTGAGCAGCGTTGAAGTCATAACAGTGGTTCAGAACCTAGACCGCGCCATCGTGAAAATGACGACTGTCAAGATCTTGGGGAAACGACGTCCTCAGCATCGACGAGATTTTACAACGATCTCTGGAAGAGACCCTCCGAGAGGGCAATGATCAGTATCAAGGCATTGATGTGTCTGAAAACAGAATCGCAACGAGGATCCGAATCCGTGCTGGCAATGTGTCCGTTGCAGCTGGCAAAGTCATTACCGATACTTTCGGCAATCGTTTCTACAGCAAACTGAATCAGCTACCCGAGAGCACATGCCATTTTACCAGAGCTGACCGGGCGACCGGCTCGGGTATGAACTACCCTTCAACGAGTACAGCCGTGTGATCCAGGTTACAGGCGATGCCGACGCATCATACGACGTTGAGAATATCTGCTTAGAGTATAAGATAATTACTCAGCCAGAGCTCGCCCTAATAGTCGACCACCAATACAAGGACCGCCTTGCGATTCTGCACGATCGAATACTGCGACATTGAAAAACCAGCAAAGACAAGAGCGACTGCCTCTGGAATATCATTATCAACGTGCCCATACGCACCATGAATGGTTTTTGTTGTTGAATGAGACAGTTGCACAGCAAGAAGCCTTTGATTGTAACATTGGGACATTCTGTAATCCGCAAATACCCCCAAAGCTGCGGTTATATTCATCGTATGCGGGAGGTTGGGCTTGACACTTTTTGGGATGTATTTTAAACATGAAATACGAAACCAATAAAGCAAGAGCATTCGTTAATCAAGCAGAAGGGATGTGTAGTTAACATCGATTTATCTGCAGTTTTCGTGCGGCGTCCTATGGCGTTTATATTTCGCAATTAATTCGATTCACCGGAGTGTCTAGTCATGTTACTGACTTCAATACTCGTTATAAAATTTTAACTGCTAAACTCCTTTATCAGGTTTTCGGTATCTTAATTTCGCAGGACCTTTTAAAAATTTTATAGACGCCATTCCGATTAAATTTAAAAATACAGTATTGGACTTTAATCTCTTCTGCCACAAGGTCTGTCGGAATCCTAATTTTATGGTGACTTAGACATATATATAATTGCAATGACTTCAGCACCTGGTTTCGTAAAATGATTCTTCGATATAAAATTCTTGGTACAACATAATTGTTATACGACAGACTGCATTCATGGTAGTTAACCCAAACTCGGTTGAAAATTTTGCTTCCCTCTTTAATTGCACGCCTTTTGGCAGGCCTCAGATTTTATGAAGGTTCCGGTGTAAAGGCTTACTGAGAATTAAAGAGAATTTAATTTTGTGTAATGTTGGTTTGTGACTGATGCTCTGTCTCTGGTCGGGCCCATCGGAGTCTGACTATTGGCTTTCTTTTGCTACAGCATTTCAGTGGTTTCTTGCTGTCAAGTCGTCATCGTTGTTTCATCTCTGTGGTTGTTTGATTTCCGTGTTCTTGGAGATGTTGCACTGATGAGTTAGGAGGCCACCATGCGGACTAAACAAATTACTTGTCTAAATCGCTTCGGAAGAAAGAGCGAGGATTGCAGCTGCATAAATCGATTAAAGCCCCATTGGAATTCGTTCAACTGGCCGTTATAAGGCGATTCTCCGTCGCGGTTTGTTTCCCTTATGGTTTGTCTTTGGGTGCGTGTTTCGCTTATGGTGTTTTGTTTTGGCCATTTTGTAGGAGAGTAACGGTCCGTTTGGCTTTGAAGTTTACATTGGAATTCAGTTGTTCGTGTTGAAACACAAACATGAAACAACAGACCCTAATGGAATCACCAAAAGCGGAAAGCCAAAAGGACAGTTACTGTTCCACAAAATGGCCAATTGGCTATCCAAAACAAAATATTATAAGCGGTACAAACACTCAAAGACAAACCATAACAAAAATAAACCGCGACAGAAGAACCAACTTGGAACGGTCAGTTAAACGAATTCCACTGGGAGGGGGGGGGGCTTAAATCGAGTTTACGTGGCCACGATCCTCGCCCTTCTGTCGCGATTTGGAAAAATAATTTGTTCAGTCCGCATGAAGGCCCCTAATCCGTCAGTGCAACATCTCCCTAAGCACAAAAATCAAACAACCATAGAGATAAAACAACGGTGAGGACTCGACAGCAAGAAACCACTGAAATGTTTGAGCAAAAGAAAACCAACAGTTAGACTCCGATGGGCCCGACCAGAGGCAGAGCATCAGGCACCAACCAACATTTCATAGAATTAGATTCTCTCTAATTCTCAGTAAGCCATTACGCTGGAACCGTCATAGACTCTGCGGCCTGACCCACAAGAGGAAAGCAAAGTTGTAAACTGTGATTAGGTTAACTACCATGCATGCAGTCTGTCGTATAACATTTATGTTGTACCCAATCTTTTTATATCGAAGAATTGATTTTACGAAATTGGGTGCTGAAGTCATTGCGGTTATGTATTTTTGTTCTGAATTAATATACTTAATCACCATAAAATTCGGGTTCAGAGATTTAAGTCCAATATTGAATTTGGAAATTAAATCAGAATGACGTCTATAAAATTTTCGAAGGGATTTGCGTAGTTGATTTTACCTTGATTTTATGCGACACGCGATTTCTATGAATTTTTGATAATCTGCTTTATGGTCTGGTCGCTTAATGTTTGTATTTCTTTCCCTTTGGTGTCTTTTATGGATGGAGTAAGTTAATTGTATCAATTCCTGATCTTTGTTTTACTTCTACTTTGCATATCAGGGCTGTTTTGTTTGTGCCGTGTGGCGGCTGTAAAAGGTCTCCCCGTACATGCATTTAATGCTCTTATTTTTCCAATCCTCAGGGATTGCTTATGCAATTGCTTTTCACTGTTCCATCAACTGAGTGGAAATCTTCCACTGACCGTTCCAAGGCGGCTCTTCTGTGGCGATTTATTTATGTTGTTGTTTGTTACTTACTGTGTGTATCACTTGTGTCTTGTAATTTTGGATGGCCATATGGCCATTTTGTGGGAAAGTAACTGTCCATATGGCCTTCCTTTGTTTGGGTTTCCATTATGGTCTGGTCGCTTAATGTTTGTATTTCTTTCCCTTTGGTGTCTTTTATGGATGGAGTAAGTTAATTGTATCAATTCCTGATCTTTGTTTTACTTCTACTTTTCAACTTCTTTGCTGACGGATTGTCCAATCCTCTGTTATTTTGCCTGTATAACAGAGGTAGTATGGCCTCAAAATCTGTCATTATTATGGCCCCTGACCAGAGTTGGGAGATGCAGGTTATCAAAATATATACAGTGAAATATCAAGCGGTGGGTTTGGAGAAAAGAATTTGCCTTTTATGGGAAGTAACCAATCATCAGAAGTTACCTAGAGAAATTTAGATTCATTTTGTATGAAACTTCAAATCTGATAGCTCAGGATAGCTATACAGGACCATAATGGTCCTTTTGTTTTCTTCTGAAATATAGTGATATGTTTAAATAATAGTTTAGCAATATATTGTGTATTTTGATGTCTGTGTTGTAGGGCCACCAGAGGACCCAAGTAATTTCATGGTCATTCCAGACAGTCAAACCACTTCAGCTATATCATTTGCTTGGTATCCCGGATTTCATGGTGGTGCTAACCAAACGTTTCACATAGAATATAAATTAACCATGGATTTGATTGAGGGAAAACGTCTTGACTGGATAAAGGGAGAGGATGTATTTGGTGGAACAGTAAGATTTAAGCTGTTTACAGCTACAGTAAATGAACTAGCACCCCGATCATCGTATTTGTTCAGGATATACGCTAGTAACGAATTTGGAAACTCTTCAAGTGACAACTTTGTTTTGGGAAACACAACAATTGACGAAGGTAAGGGCTTGTGAACAGTAGTCTGATTTTGGTGCCCCCGAAATCAAAGATTCGGGGGCATATAATAAAAGATTTGGGGGTATATAGGTTTTGGCCTGTCTGTCTGTCTGTCCATCTGTTTGTCTGTATATCTGTTTGTCTGACCGCAAAAAACCTTAACATTGGGCATACCTTTTGAATGTTAACTGATTGTGCTTTCGTATTTATAGCCCCGCTTTGAAAAAGTGGGGTCTATATTGGATTTGCTTTGACCTTCTGTGATTCCGTAATTACATAGTTCTGTAATTCCGTACTTCCGTAATTCCGTTACTCATCGTAACTCAAAAACCGTTTGAGGTATTTTCATGACACTTCACATAAATGTAAAGCACGATGAGTCGATGTGCAGAGCGCATGCATGAACCATAACTTTGTATTGTCACTTTTGGAGTTATTGCCCTTTGAACATTGAAAAAATTCCGTTATTCATGATAACTCGAAAACCGTTTGAGTTACGTATTTTTATGAAACATAACGCAAATGTAGTGCACTATGAGACGATTTGCGGAGCGCATGCATCTTAACTATGGATTGGCTACTTTTGGAATTATGGCCCTTTGAACATTGAAAAAAAAAATCGGTTATTCATCTTAACTCGAAAACCGTTTGAGGTATTTTCATTAAACTTCACACAAATGTAAAGCACTATGAGACGATGTGCAGTGTGCGTGAACCATAACTCTTTGATATAAAAAGTTGGGTGCAACATAAATGTTTGCTTCCCTCTTTAATTGCACGCCGGTGGGTCAGGCCTCAGATTCTATGACGGTTCCAGCGTAAAGGCTTGTGTTGGTTGGTACCTGATGCACTGTCTCTGGTCGGGCCCATCGGAGTCTAACTGTTGGTTTTCTTTTGCTCCAGCATTTCGGTGGTGTCTTGCTGTCGCGTCCTGACTGTTGTTTCATCTCTGTGGTTGTTTGATTTTTGTGTTCACGGAGATGGTGCACTGATGAGTTAGGATGTCTTCATGCGGATTGAACAAATTATTTATCTTAATCGCGACGGAAGAAAGGGGGTGGATTGTGGCCACGTAAAATCGATTGAAGTCCCCAGTGGAATGCGTTTCCGCTGACCGTTCCAAGGCGGTTCTTCTGTCCCGGTTTATTTTTGTTATGGTTTGCCTTTGGGTGTTTGTGTCGCTTATATTTTCTATTTTGGATACTAGCCAATTGGTCATTTTGTGGGGAAAGTAACTGCCCTTTTGGCTTTCCGCTATTGATGTTTCCATTAGGGTCTGTTGTTTCGTGTTTGTGTTTCTTTCCCTTCGGTGTCTTTGATGGGAGCTGTGGGTTGATTGTATCGATTCCTGATCATTGCTTCCACTTCTGTTTTGCATATCAGAGCTTTTTTGTTTGTGCCGTGTTGTGGCTGTAAAAGGTCTCCCCGTACTTGAATTTAATGCTCTTATTTTTCTAATCCTCAGGGATTGCTTTTACAATTGCTTTTCATCGTTCCTTAATTTGACATCCTTTTGATACCTGTTGAAGGCCTTGATTCGACCGATGTTTGTATCTCGTTGTATAACAATTGCTTGTTTGATATCTATGTGCTTTTTATAGGCATAGCTGTTTTGTGGGATTTTGTTATACCCACCTTCTATTTGAAACGCCTTCTATTTGAAGGATTTACAGTTCTTCCGTATACTGTATTACTTAATTTGCGGTATGAATTTCGCTTTAGTTTGGACGGTATCGCCCCTTTAAACAACAATAAGTATCACAAATATTTAAACTTACAAGATCTCCCCTTAGTATCACAAATAAATTTTAACTTACAATATCTCCCCTTAGATTACATTCTACTTCTTCTGTACGGATAACCCATTCTATTAATAATTTTAGTGCTATGTTGTCGTCGGTATTGGTGAGGCCCATACATTTGTTTTCTGCCGCTTCCGTTAATTTAAGTGGAGCTTGTAGTACTATTTTATTTAAAAATAGTCTAAGAGTTAGATTATCTCCTAACAAATCGCCTATTCTTCGGAAATATACCAATCCTTTCAAAAGAAGGGGAATGTATCCTAGTATTTTCCGAGTGCAATGCTAAGAGGTGCTGGTGCTGTTCACATTTATGCACTTCGTCTACCGTTTCTTCGCCAGTAAACGGTAGATGTTTTTTCTGTAGTTAACATGTCCGATTTGACATGTAAGTCTACGGATTTGATATATGTAACAACCTGACACACTGCAAATTGTAAATTGCAGTATGTCGGGCAAATTATTCGCATGTTAAAAACAAGATTTAACGAACACTATCGTAGAATGAGTAAGCCTAAAAACAGACACTTTCTTATACCGTCATTTCAGACGTACAGGTCATTGTATAAAAGATATTTTTATACAGCCAGTGGAAAAAAATATATTATGATGTAAATTCTACAGCTAGGTTTAAAATTATTAAACGGTATGAAACTGAATTAGAATGGATTAAATTATTACAGACACCTTTTCCATTGAATGACAACATTTATCATGAGGGTAATATATCTAAAATGCCTGACTTTGATATTTTCTCACTTCTGGATTGTCGAAAGCGTAAAACGAGATCGCACGGCACCAGAAAAAATGGTAATTACAAACGTACATTACGTGCTTTTAAAAGAAACAATTCCAGACTAGAGCGACTGTCCATAATATTATTGTCCATAATCATATACGCCACTCACTGTTTGCTTTTCTTAGTTTATTACCCATTTCTGTATTACGGATTCTGGATACGTAGGCGAATAAATTCTACTATAGTTCTAATCAGTTATACAACGCTGCTCATTAAACTAGGGAGTATACTCAGCACGCTCTTCGTCCTTTCATCGATTCGGAAATTAATCACAAACGTCGTTACATCAAAATATCTTTCATTAATAAGGGTCTGGATTTTATAGATTTACCCAGTTTCAAGACTTTCGGATGAGTCTTTAAACCGAGGTCCCGTCTCCGTATGACCTTAGCTGTTGGTGGGACGTAAAACTAAAACTCACTCACTTACCCAGTTTCTTCCGGGACAGTTCGGTGATTTCATCCATTCCAGCTTATTTTCAAAATACTGAAACACCACTATTTTGCAATAAATACAATAAACCTGTTAGATCTATCATTTTTAATTTCAATAAACTTCTTTCTGATCTTGATATTGACACTAATACTCCTGATACATGTGATTGTAAAAATTCATTGTATTGCTATCCTGCTGCTGGTCATATTATTACTGGCAATTTAAAAATTATTCCTGATTCTAGAATACGTTATATGATTTCTAAAGGACCGAAATATCGATTTTCTTCTTAAATTGATTTCAATAAATGTTGAGCTGAAATCGCTTCTGCCTTGAATGAATTTGGTAATCGATGGTGTAAACGAGAGTATGTTGAGCATAAAGCTCTTAAAGAAAGGAATCTCAGCATTATGAAATTAGTGAACAAACGCATTTCTTTTATTTCTCAAAATACAACCTTATTACCTCCTAAACCTAAAACGTTTTTGCGCCACCTTAAACTAGGTATTCAAGAATTTCATAAGAATATTGTTTTGGCTAACAATGTGGTCGTTGTTTGACAGCTTCACTATGTTGAAACTCTTCAGCAAGACCTTGGTGGTACTAAGGCCTGTGATCTGCCGCTTTTAGCTGTAGAGAGGGCTTTAGTTAATGACCACCTTTGTCATTCAGACACCAGGTTTGCTGCCTGTGTTACAGAAGACCAAGACAAGCTTCCTACGTTATATCGGTTACCTAAACTTCATAAAAGACCATACAAAGCACGGTTTATTGCAAGTTCAAGCTCTTGTACCACCACTGAAGGTCAAAATAATTAACTTCATAATATTACTCCCATCAACAAACATGTGATAAAATATTGTGACAAAGTCTTCGAAAGATAAGGTAGAAATCTGTTTTGGTCTATAAAAAATCTAATGAAGTTTTAAATAAATTGAAATCCAGATGCTTTCATGCTTAAAGTCTGTCTACTTATGATTTCCCACCCTTTACTCTACACTTCCTCATAACTTTATAAAAGAAAAACTTAATGATTTAATTGAATCGACATTACATAGGGAAGACTCCCTGTATGTTGCATGTAATGTGAAATTCTTTTTCACTTCTGAAGAGCATAAAAATTATACTTTATATTCATGTCAGAATGTGTGTGAAGTGTGAAGCTCCTGCCTTACTACTTGACAATATTTACATAAGATTTTGTACTAAATTATTTAGACAAGTTGTGGGATTTCCGATGGGTACTAAGTGCGCACCCCCTTTTATTCTTCGATAACTGCTACTCGCTCACATCTGAACATTACGAGCAGGATTTCCTGGATGGTAACCAGTACTTTGTTTCTCTTTTTTTATTTAAGCAATATGGATGAAGTGCCTTTCTCAAGGGCACAACACTTTGGTCAGCCTGAGGCTCGAACCCGCAACCTCTTGATCACAAATCCGATGCGCTTCCACTGCACCAAAGCGCTCCACTGCACCAAAACCGCTTGTGGCTGATCTGTTTTTGTTTTGTTATGAGAGAGCCTTCATGATGTACCTTTCTGTTGAAAACCAATCTGAAATCTCTGAAGCTTTTAGCTCGACTTCTAGATCTTTGGATGATCTATTTAAAAATTGACAATACCTATTTCGATGGTTTGATCAGTCAAATTTACACCGCCTAGAACTTCAGTTAAATAAAGCATATTCGTCTGATACTGAGGCCCCGTTTTTGGATATACATACATCTATCTATTGCAGATGGGTTTGTTTCTTGCACAATTTATGATAAACGCGATGATTTTGATTTTGAGATTGTAAACTTTGCTTTTTTATATTGTAATTTTCCTCGTGCGCCATCCTATGGCAGGGTGGCGTTTATATTTCGCAATTAATTCGATTTGCCAGAGTGTGTAGCCATGTAACTACTTCAACACTCGTAATAAATTATTTACTGCTAAACTTCTTAATCAGGGTTATCGGTAAGATAAACTATGCAAATTCTTTTCAAAATTTTATAGACCTCATTCTGATTTAATTTCAAAATTCAATATTGGACTTAAATCTCTTCTGCAACTAGATCTATCGTAACCCGAATTTCACGGTGACTTAGTATATAAATTCAGAAAAATATATAACCGCAATGACTTCAGCACCCAATTTCGTAAAGTCTGAGAATTAGAGAGAACATAATTAAATATAATGTTGGTTGGTGCCTGATACTCTGTCTCAGGTTGGGCCATCGGAGTCTAACTGTTGGTTTTCTTTTGCTCAAGCATTTCAGTGGTTAATTACTGTCGAGTCCACATCTTCGTTTCATCTATTTGATTGTTTGCGTTCACGGAGATGTTGCACTGATGAGTTAGGAGGTCTTCATGCGGACTGAACAAAATTATTTGTCCAAATCGCGACGGAAGTAAGGGCGGGGACTGTGGCTATGTAAAATCGATTTGTGGCTCCCAGTGAAATTCGTTACACTGACCGTTCTAAGCGGTTCTTCTGGCGCGGTTTATTTTTGGTAATGGGTTGTCTTTGAGTCTGTGTATGGCTTACATTATTTTGTTTTGGATAGCCAATTGGCAATTTTGCGGGAAAGTGGCTGTCCGTTGGGCTTTCCGGTATTTGTGTTTCTATTAGGCTCTGTTGTTTCGTGCTTGCGTTTCTTTCCCTTTGGTGTCTCTGATGGGAGGTGTGGGTTAATTTATCGATTCCTGATCATTGTCGTCACTTCTATTTTGGAGTTACCTGCCATTGAGCGTATAAATAAGCGAACAATAATGTCTCCACTTTTTCTCAGCTGTTTTTGTTCTGATCTTTTTGAAATTTGGAATAAACGAGGACAGGCTTTATATCTCAGACGAGTACGAATTCGGCTCGAATCTGATAACTGGTTTCGCATTAACGTTCCCTTGAGCGTGAAAATGTTTATCATATCTTACAATGGAAAAACGACGTCTTCAAGTTTTTTTAGCCATTTCTGATCTGATCTTGATCAAACTCGATGATATCCACGAGATGTATGCAATCTACGACGAGTTCATATTTTGGGCCTCGCAGGACCAAGGGCTTTGGAGTTACCTGACCTTGAGTATAAATTTGAGTGAAACATGGTGTCTACACTTTTTCTCAGCTGTTTTTGATCAGGTCTTTTCGAAACGTTAAGGAAACAAGGTTAAGCAAAATATCTCGGACGATTTCGAATTTAGCTCGAATCTGACAACTGGTTTCGCAGTTACTCTCCTTGAGCGTGAAAAATGTTACCCATAGGCTTACACTGGTAAAACGAAGTCTCCAACTTTACTCAGTCGTTTCTGTTCTGATCCTTATCAAAGTTGCAGATAACCAGGAGATGCATACAGTGTACGTCAAGTTCGAATCTGGGCCTCGCAGGTCCAAGGACTTTGGAGTTACCTGCCCTTATCTAAGAAAAATAAGCGAAAAAAAGGTGTTTCCACTTTTTCTCAGCTGTTTTCGATATGATCCTTTTGATTTTTTTTTAGTAAATAAGCACAGGCATAATATCTCAGACGAGTTCGAATTTGGCTCGAATCTGACAACCGGTTTCTCAGTTACGTTCCCTTGAGCGTGAAAAAATTACCGTAGGCTTACAATTGAAAAACGACGTCTCCAACTTTTCTCAGCCATTTCTGTTCCGATCTTTATCTACCTTGCAGTTACGGTTGACAACTTTGTTTCCCTGTTTAATTGCACGCCGGTGGGTCAGGCTTCAGATTCTATGACACTTCCAGCGTATGGCCTTGCTGAGAAATAGAGATAATCTAATTTCATGTAATGTTGGTTGGTGCCTGGTGCACTGTCTCTGCTCTGGCCCGTCAGAGTCTAGCTTTTGGTTTTCTTTCGCTGATAGGAGCTGTGCGTTAATTGTTTCCTGACCATTGCCTTCACTTCTACTTTTACACTGGAAAAACGACGTCTCCAATTTTACCCAGCCATTTCTGATCTGAACTTTATCCAACTTGCAGATAACCAGGAGAGGCATAAAGTTTACGTTCAGGTCGAATTTGGGTCTCACAGGACCAAAGACTTCGAAGTTACCTATCCTTATCTCAGAAAAAAGCGAAATAAGGTGTGTCCACTTTTATACGCCCGTATGAAAAACGGTCGTATTATGTTATGCCCCCGCGTCTGTCCGTCTGTCTCCGTCCGTCCGTCTGTCCGTCCGGCTGTATACTTTTCGTTTCGGATAACTCCTCCTAAAGGTTACATCCGATCAAGCTGAAACTTCATACATTGTTAGACCATTGTGTGGGGCAGCGCATATTGTATTGAGGTTTCGGTCCACCAAATATTAATAGAGTTATGCCCCTTGGAAATTTTTTTGTAAACTTTCCTTTTCCGGATAACACCTTCTACAGTTTACACCCGACCAAGCTGAAACTTCATACATAATTAGACCATGATGTGGGGCAGCGCATATTGTTTCAAGGTTACGGTCCACCAAATATTAATAGAGATATTCCCCTTTAATTTTTTGTAAAATTTTCGTTTTCGTATAATTCTTCCTACAGATTACATCCGATTAAGCTGAAACTTCATCCATAGTTAGACCATGATGTGGGGCAGCGCATATTGTTTCGAGGTCCATTAAATAATAATAAAGTTATACCCTATGCAATTTTTTGTAAACTTTTCGTTTCCGGATAACACCTCCTACATCCGATTTAGCTGAAACTTCATATATGATTAAACCATGATGTGGGGCAGCGCATATTATTTTGAGGTTATGGTCCACCAAATAATAATAGAGTTATGACCCTTTGAAAAATTCTCTAACCGTTTTGTGTCCCATTAACTCCTCCTACATTTTTAGCTCACCTGTCACGTATTGACGGATGAGCTTATGTGATCACTTTTTGTCCGTCGTCCGTCGTGCGTGCGTCCGTGCGTCCGTCCGTGCGTTGGTAAACAATTTCAAATAAGTATATTTCTAATACCCTATGGTCAATCTTGATCAAATTTCATGAGAAGCATAATCAGGTAGGGGGAAAGGCTGCATAAGTTTTTTTAGGCTGATCAGATTGGAATTCTGGTTGCCAGGGCAACATATAGCTCCCATAGACTTACAATGGGAAAACAATAAAATATCTCGTCAACTACATAAATCCTGCCAATCGCAAATCATGCCCCTGGGGTCCAAATTGGCCACACCCCGGATCCCCTTAACTCCTATACACTCATAATGGAAAAAAAGCTTCAAAAATCTTCTTCTCTGAAACCACAGGGCCCAGAGCTTAGGTATTTAGCATTTAGCAACGGCAAGTGGTCACCTACATAATTCCTGCCAATCATGCCCCTGGGTTCCAAATGGGCCACCCCCGGGGCCCCTTCGCTCCCATATCCTCATAAAGGAAAAAAAGCTTCATAAATCTTTTTCTCTGAAACCGTAGGGGCCCCAGAGCTTATGTATTTAGCATGTAGCAACGGCAAGTGGTCGACTACATAATTCCTGCCAATCATGCCCCTGTGGTCCAAATTGGCGACACCCAGGGGCCCCTTAGCTCAAATAGACTCATAATTGAAAAACAAAAAAACTATCAACAATCTTCTTCTCTGAAACCACAGGACCCAGAGCTAAGATATTTAACATGTAGCAACGCTAGAGGTCACCTACATAATTCCTGCCAATCATGCCCCTGGGTTCCAAATTGGCCACGCCCCGGGGCCCCTTAGCTCCCATAGACTCATAATGAAAAAAAAAAAGCTTCAAAAATCTTCTTCTCTGAAACCACAGAGCCCAGAGCTTAGAAATTTAGAATGAAGCAACGATAAGTGGTCAACTACATAAATCCTGCCAATCATGCCCCTGGGGTCCGAATGGGCCACGCCCTGGGGCCCCTTAGCTCATATAGACTCATAAATGAAAAAAGTTCAAACAGCTTCTTCTCTGAAACCACAGGGCCGAGAGCTGAGATATTTAGCATGTAGCAATGGCAAGTGGTCACCTACATTAATCCTGCCAATCATGCCCCTGGGGTCCAAATGGACCACGCCCCGGGGCCCCTTAGCTCCTATAGACTCATAATGGAAAAAAAGCTTCAAAATTTTCTCCTCTGAAACCACAGGGCCCAGAGCTTAGATATTTAGCGTGAAGCAACGGCAATTGGTAACCTACATAATTTCTGCCAATCATGCCCCTGGGTTCAAAATGGGCCACGCCCGGGGGCCCCTTTGCTCCCAAAGACTCATAATGGAAAAAAAGCTTCAAAATCTTCCTATCTGAAACCACAGGGCCCAGAGCTTAGATAATTAAGATGTGGCAACGGCAAGTGGTCACCTACATAATTTCTGCCAATCATGCCCCTCGGTCCAAACGGACAACGCCCCGGGGCCCCTTAGCTCCTATAGACTCATAATAGAAAAAACCTTAAAAAATCGTCTTCTCTGAAACCACAGGGCCCAGAGCTTAGACATTTAGCATGTAGCAATGACAAGTGGTCCCCTATATAAATCCTGCCAATCATGCCCCTGGGTTCCAAGTGGGCCACGCCCCGGGGGCCCTTAGCTCCCATAGACTCATAATGGAAAAACGACTTCAAAAATCTTCTTCTCTAAAACACACAGGGCCCAGAGCTTAGATATTTAGCATGTAGCAATGGTCAGTAGTCACCTACATAAATCCTGCCAATCATGCCCCTGGGGTCCAAATGGGCCACGCCCCGGGGCCCCTTAGCTCCCATATACTCATAATGGAAAAAAGCTTAACAAATCTTCTTCTCTGAAACCACATGGCCAAGAGCTTAGATATTTAGCATGTGGCAATGACAAGTGGTCACCTACATAAATCCTGCCAATCATGCCCCTGGGGTCCAAATGGGCCACACCCTGGGACCCCCTTAGCTCACAAAGACTCATAATGGAAAAAAGCTTCAAAAATTCTTATTCTCTGAAACCACAGGGCCCAGAGCTTAGATATTTAGAATGTAGCAACGGCAAGTGATCACCTACATAAATCCTGCTAATCATGCCAGTGGGGTCCAAATGGGCCACGCCCCGGGACCCCTTAGCTCCCATTGACTCATTATGGAAAAAAGCTTCAAAAATCTTCTTCTCAGAAACTGTGAAGCACAGAACTTAGATATTTAGAATCTTGCAACATAAGATAGCCAGTTACATAAATCCTGCTAACCCTGCCCCTGGGGTCAAAATTGGCCACGCCCGAGCTCATCAGCTCCAATAGACTTATAATGGAAAAAAAATCTTAAAAAATCTTCTTCTATGAAACTATTAGGCCCAGAGCTTAGATTTTAAGTATGTAGCAATGTCAAGTGGCCACCTACATAAATCCTGCAAGTTATGCCCCTGGGATCCAAATTGGCCCCACCCCAGGGCTCTTTAGCTTCCATAGGCTTATTTTGGATGGCCATATGGCCATTTTGTGGGAAAGTAACTGTCCATATGGTCTTCCTTTGTTAAGGTTTCCATTATGGTCTGGTCGCTTAATGTTTGTATTTCTTTCCCTTTGGTGTCTTTTATGGATGGAGTAAGTTAATTGTATCAATTCCTGATCTTTGTTTTACTTCTACTTTACAATTGGAAAAACTTCAAAAATCTTCTTCTCTGAAACCACAGGGCCCTTATAATGAAAAAGAAAAACACAAAAAGCAACTTGAAATGGGTAAAAAATCATCAAAAATCTTCTTCAATTAAACCATAAGTCCTAGAGCTTAGGTATTTATCATGTAGCAATGTCGAGTGGTCGCCTTCATGAATCCTGCCAAGCATGCCCCTTGGGTCCAAATTGGCCAAATCCTATGGCCCCGTAACTCCAACAAACTTATAATGGAAAAAAGCTTCAAACATCTTCTTTGGAATCATGTAATACAGACCTTAGATATTTAGTATAAAGCAACACAACATGGTCGCCCACATAAAATCCTGCCAACCATGCCCTTTGGGTCAAAATTGGCCAAGCCCCATGGCTCATTAGCTTCTATAGACTTATACTGGAAAAAAATACTTAAAAAAGATCTTCTTTTCCAAAACCATAAGACACAGATTTTGTTTGATTTGAGGTTTTACATCCCTGTCAATCCGGTCGTTTTGGAGATGTCTCTTCCAATTTTGTGGGACTTTTACCCGACATTGAGATGAAATTACATCTCAAGCCCTGTCGCCCAATGAAACCAATAGGGTTTATAGGCAGGGACAACGCTTTGCCTGAGCTTAGATATTTGGTATGTAGCAATGTCAAGTGGTCTCCTGCACTAATGATTTTCTGGTACACAGGTGAGCGATACAGGGCCATGGGGCCCTCTTGTAGATCGTATGATGTCAAAAATTTACATACAGTAAGGCCATGATATGGAACAGTGCATATTATTTTTAGGTTACGGTCTGTCAAATATTGCGTTATACACCTTTCACAGATTTTTCTAAATATTCCGTTTCCGGATAACTGCTCTTACGTTTTACATCTGATGAAGCTGAAACTTTGCATAGAATAACACCAACATGTGGAACAGGGCATCTTATTTTGATGTTACAGTCTGCCAAATATTACCAGAGTTATTCCCCTTTCAAATATTTTTCTAAACATATTTTGTTTCCGGATAATGCCTACCACATTTTACATCTGATGAAGTTGACACTTTACGTATAGTTAGACTATGATGTGGAGCAGCACATAGTCTTTCAAGGTTACATTCCACCACTTATTGCCAGATTATGCCTATACTAGTTTGAGATTGTGGTACACCAACTATTTCCGACCATGAGAAGTTGTTGGAGACAGGTATTTTGAGCCATTGAGGGTTATTAATATTGCCAGATAAGAATATATGGAGCACACATTGTTCGTTGATTACATTCCGCACAGTGTCACCCAAACCTGTACAACAGTCAGTATATATATGCTCCATCTCACTAATTGCCACGGGGGTATAATGCCCCGCTTGTGGAGCTCGTGTTCTCAGCTGTTTTCGATAGGATCTTTTTTTAAACTTTCAGAAAACCAGGACAAACATAATATCTCAGACGAGTTCGAATTTGGCTGGAATCTGACAACCGGTTTTGCATTTACATTCCCTTGAGCGTGAAAAAAATTACCATAGGCTTACAATGGAAAAGCGGCATTTCCAACTTTTCTCAGTCATTTCTGATGTTATGTTTATCAGACTTGCCGATAGCCAGGAGATGCATACAATCTACGTCGAGTTCGAATTTGGGCCTCGCAGGACGAACAGCTTTGGAGTTACCTGCCTTTGAGTATAAATTTGAGCGAAAAATGGTGTCCTTTTAGTAAACAAAAACAAGTATAATATCACAAATGAGTTCTTTTTCTCAGGTGAGCGACCGTTGCCCAGTGGGCGACGGTCTTTGCCTCTTTGATACTGATAACCCTGTTCCAAAGTTTAAACTGTCGTGTTTAAATCTGACAACGTGTGACGGAAACAATCAGAATGAAAGACAAGACAATTTTCTTTGTCATGCTAAGTCCAAGACTCAAATGGGTGATACATGGACATGATCTTTAGTTTCATAAATGAAAGTTTTGTCGAAAGAATTATTATTACTATAATTTGGAGAGCCTAAATTGTTCGGCAACAGTTCAGTGCTTGATTCGCACCAAACGTCCTTAACTTCAGTAGCATTAAAACATCCAACTGTAATATACATGTCTAAGTATTCTATCCCATGACTGTATCAGTTAATAAGGTATCGCTTGTTGAAAATGTATGCAGAGTAAAACGTATTGATGCAATTTATATAATATATAACTTTCAGTTACACGGGAGCCTCCAAGTCTTGTCGGTCCGGGAATCGGTGCTGGATTAGGAACCACGGTTGTCATTCTCGGGGTAATTGTTGCTGTTGTGTTTGTTAGAAGAAAAAGGTTGCAGGGTCAAAATAAAGGTATAGTTTCCATTTAAGACCAATATTTCAAAGACACACCAGATTTTAATTATTATAACCCTGGGTAATCATCTCACTCCATTTCAAAGTAGTTTACGGGCTTTCAGTCTTCCTGCCCTACATTATAGTGTAGTTTATATTTTCTTGTCTTGTGGGATCATTGATTCCATTGCGGAATTTTGAAAATATTTGAGGGTCACTGATGAGGCCGAAACTAGCTAGTCTGACCCAGAACACATGTGCGCTTAATATTTTTCTGTGGTGTTCCTTGTTTCCAAAGGATAACCCTTATATAGTCCATATCTAACGTCACTACAGCTGGTGTCATGGAATGTGTGGTAGCCGTTAAAAGGCTCCTTGCCCTACATTATAGTGTAGTTTATATTTTCTTTTCCTTTGGGATCATTGATTCCATTTTGGAATTTTGAAAATATTTAAGGGTCACTGATGAGGCCTAATTGACTGAAACTAGCTAGTCTGACCCAGAAAACATGTACACTACATATATTCCAGTTATGTGGTGTATTCTTGCTTCCAAAGGATAACCCTTTTATAGAACATATGTCATAAACATATTAAAGGACCAAACAGTTTCGTAAAATACAGCTCTACTTGTGTAAAGTGTCCGTAAGAAAGAGACTTATATTCTTGATGGATTCAGATGAGCTTATTGGATAATGAGTGGGCCTTTGTCGTCGTCAACATTTTCAAATGAGATCTACGTTCAAACCTTGGTCCCCGGCCTATAGAGGCTTGGAGAAAGATATCACAGAGTTGAAACCGACCGCACATGGGCACTGGTAAACGGCTTAGAATGTCTAAGCCTGCGCCAGAGTGCTGCGAGTTGGATCGTCCATGCATATAAACCCTGTTGGTTTTATTGGGTGGTAGCGATTCAGATTTTATTTCATCTCAATGCCGGGTAAAAGTCTCACAAAATTGGAAGTAACGTCTCCAAAATGCAAAATGACCTAAATAATGTTGACAAGCAGGTTAAACCTGAAATCAAACAACTACCTTTAAACCGCTGGGCCAGTTGAAAACAAATTATATGTAAATCTTTAATGGGGTTAGAAAACAAAAGTCAGTTCGTAATGTCTTTGTCACATTGCCAAGATGGTAGCCATGCCCATTTATGGTTACACTCGTAAAAACTTTCTTCTCAGAAAATATCCCAATAACTTTGAAACGTCATATACGTAAAGCATTGGAGGCGCAGACATTACCAATTGTTTCAAATGTTTACCTTTTACTCTAATCTATCACTTGGACAAATTTTGTCATATAAAGCTGCTGTTTGGTAAAAGCAGATCCTCTAGTTGCAGTGGCAGAACCGCTCCCCACACCACCACCACCCCCCCCCCACCCAAAAAAAATCAAATTATGTGGAGGATGAAATCAGTCCTTAAAGAATTCAGGGATGTACCATTTGCGGTTTTTATGCCCCAACTTCGAAGAAGTTGGAGGGTCATATTGCTTCTACCTTGTCCGTTCGTCAGTCCGTCCGTTATGCATTAAGTACCTAGGTAAACTACAAAATGGCTTGAGCTAGGATCTTGAAATTTCATATATGGCATTGACATGAAAAATAAACGGCCCCTTTCTTTTATGCCCACAACTTCGAAAAAGTTGATGGGGCATATTGGTTCTGTCTTGTCCGTCTGTCCAGCTGTCCATCTGTCTGTCCGTCTGACCGTTACACTTTCACCCTGTAGGAAACTCAAGAATGGTTTGAGCTAGGATTTCGAAATTTCATATTTGGAATGTGCATGAAAAATAAGCGGACACATATTTTATTTATTTTTCGCCGGACTTGTCTTTACAGAGTTACACCCCTTTTTGGACTTATGCATTGTGGCTATGGGGAAACCTTGTGAGCAAGATATCTGGAGAACCACTTGAGCTAGCTTACGGAGACGAGATTTGAATGTCAATAAGCCGCCCCGTTTGTAGGATGGGGTCTGCAAAAGCAACCCACTTGCTCCCAGTGAAGGCCAGCGTATGAACCCGCTTTGGAACGGCATATGTGGTATACGTCGCTGAGATCACCGAATGCCAATGACCCCGATTGGGCGACCTCTTTTCTTTTGTAGACTCCCTCAGAGAGCTGGAAGGCATACAATCGATCTTCCTTCCCGTCCTTATCGAACCCCTCAGTGTCACCAAGATCAGCCAAAGCCACCCCATGGCATTTTCTGACCCCACCGGGGCCGCTTGCGTCAACCATTCCTTATATGTAGGGTTGCACTTATATACTCGAATGGTAACATCTCCCCGTTGGTATCTCTAAGTGAGATAGTTAGCTGTGAAACAGGCCCTGACGACAACCTTTTGTACTGTAAGACGAAAATGATTCAGTTCTACCAGCTCCACACTTTTCGTTCTCGACGGGGACAGATCTAAGCAGTGTAGAGGGGCGACCGTTATACAGATTGTCTGAAGTACTTAATTTAGCAAGGGGAAAGTAGACCTCACAATGGACGGCCAGCTTGTGTGGCTCATTTGCAGTGAACGTCTTGGTGCGGCCTCCTTCCAAGTGATAACCATTGTCATTGATCAGGGCCGTGGGAGGGGGTTTGAAAGTATTGTCGGAAAAGCCTAAGATATTAGCTAATTCGCGATTCATTGTTATAACTTCTCCGGGCTTTACCGTTAATTGCAGTAGACCAGACGGTTCATCTAGAGTTAGTTCGGCATTCAACCGTTGAAACTCCTTTTCGTTCAACTCACAGACGTTATCATACTCGTCAGGTATTGTTTGTTCTGTCTTTTTATTTGAGACCTTATTGTTCCTTTTCACCGTACATATTTTGTACCACCAGTGAAAATACGTCAACTCGCAGAGAGCAATCTCTCGCTAATCCGCAGTCAGGGTCCTGGCAAGATTGATTACCACATCATTTTGAATGTCAGTGAGTGTGATATACATAATAATAAAATTATTAACTTGAACAGTTGTAACACAACAACACCAAAATGGGTATGGATACAAAGGCGTTTACGTTCAATAGCTCGGCAAAATATCAGGCATGCGGCCATTTCAAATATAAAGAGTCAGCGGCAGGGGCGCCAATCCTAGTCATAATGGTCGACGATAAGGGCAGTCACTTCCTTGCCAAGTACCCGAACATCTTCGCCGAATATCAAAACCCTCCACTTACCGGGGATGTCACTATGGCAAACAAGGCGTGGGACATCTGGGTGGATACTCACTTCAGCTGGTGGCAGTGCCAGCTGAACTTTGCGGTTTGGTGCGCAACCGCCGGATGTGGTGTTTCATTCCAGGACCATCTCCAATCGGATGAGCCCCTTCTTGCAAGCCTCTATTGCTTCCATGTCTATTTTACGACGAGGCGTCTGCATGAGGCGATAAAAGACGCCCTCCCTGGGGACAAGTCCAATTCATGGTTCGATAACCGGTATGACTCCAGCGCCTACAAGCGGCTTTGCGAGGAGTTCGCCGTTTCGCCTGATACGGATTGGAGGCAGATGTTAGACCACGGGTATCAAGGCCTCGGATCTTTTGTTGGTACCTTCATAACCCCGGGGAAATACCCATTGTTTCACCCGAAGGACTCCATACGTCATAACCGGGATATTTCAAAGGCGTGGACGATGTTCATTCTAGATAAATCAGAAGGGTTCACGCAAGCGGGTGTCGAGCGCCTCAACGACTCGATTCGGACGTTTGGGCAATCATGGGAGCGCAAGCTCAGACCCGTTCCAACATTCTCAAAGTCGGGACGGGGTTCGACGCCCAAAAACAGTTTAGGGCGAATCTCGAAGACGCCATCGCCTCACCCGTCGACATCCCCAGCAGCATCGATCGCTATCAAAAGACGTTGCAATATGCATCCACACCACTGAATTACGTCTGCGGGAGAGCGCTCTACTTGATGCCGAGCGACATGGCACTCCAACCCCGGCAATGTCCGAGGTTATAATAACCAAATCGAAATAGCGGGGTCAGACGCTGCCATCGGCCACAAACCAGGAATAAACGAGGCAGCACTGATCAATCCTGCCTCTAAAGTCGATAGGATATTCCAGGGGAGAACTGCCTCACCAGCCGGGACCAATCCGCGAGTACTCGCAGGGCCACGGCCCGAAAGTTCGCCTACGT
Organism: Lucinisca nassula; assembly: GCA_963580285.1. Lineage (NCBI taxonomy): Eukaryota > Metazoa > Mollusca > Bivalvia > Lucinida > Lucinidae > Lucinisca > Lucinisca nassula. Next base: position 147,482,182 of record OY757019.1, on the reverse strand, counting down.
CTGCCGCGGTTGCTCCGGACTGGAAATCCGGTTTCGACCATTAAGAAGAAAAAACAGCTCTCATAGTCCCAGGGATTGCGCTCGGCCTAGTGGCGCTTTGGTTGGTTGAGCGGTCGTGATAACCAGTCCCGTGCAGCCACGAGAAGAAGGGCCCCCACGCCGATGACCAAGGACCACAAATTATCTGCGAGCCACGAAGCGGCCTTCCCTAGCGTGCTCAAGAGCCAAGAGACGATGGACCCGATGATTCCGGGCAGGGCAGCCGCGGCCTTGCCGGCCAAATTGACCAGGGCACGCCCGAGGGACTGTAGGTGCTTTTTTACCCACTCCTTGACCCCGCCCTTGCCGGGTGGTTTTAGAGCCGGAGCTGGTACAGTCCCCCCGCCGCCGATTAGCGCAAGCACACGGGTCGAGATTGCCATCCCAATCGCTGTAAGGATGCTTACGATGGTAATTCCCTGCTCGCGGAAGAGAGTGCGAATACGCTCAGCCAGCGTTTTGTCTTCATGAAGGAGCCGCCTGAACGTCTCACGGATTCGGAAGATCTGGGACCGGAGAGTTTCTCTGTTCGCAGAAAGGGCTTCGAGCCTCGACTGTCTTTCGATTTCGATGTCAGAAAGCTCACTCTCCAGGTTTCTGATCCGGTCCCGAATTTCCTGTTGGATTTCGGGGTCGTCAGGTTTCCGTCAGTTCCGCCGCTCCCTGGCCAAGCGTTTTTCAACTTGAGATTTTTCCTCGTTGACCTTTGACAGTTTCGCCAGGTTGTTCGCCAACTCATCTCGGGTGCGAGTCATAGCCTTTTCAAGCCCAGCGAGCTCTCTTTTGGCCTGGGTGACCCTCGCGGTGTCGATAGGCTGATCGTCAATTGTCTTCAATGCGGTCTCAACGTCTTCTGCGCTGCGGTGCGCGCTATCGGCTATGCCCGGGAGGTTCCGAAGTTCGATATTTTCAAGGTTCGCACCGCTCGGGAGGGCTTTATCCGCCTGCTGGAGAGCTTTCACAGCGGAGCTACTTAAACGCAGCGTCTTCGACGTGTATTCAGGGAACCCCAGTGAACGTCGCAGTGCATGTGTACCGCCTTCTCCGTATCTTGTGGCCAGTGTTGATAGGGCCAGAAACCGGAATTGTCCCCTCGCCGCAGTGATAAGGATCTTTTTGTCGCCAGAGGTCCAGTAGGGTGTTTTGCCGTCGGCATAAATCCCAAACTGGCTATAGTTGATCCTGCCGTCAGGGCGCAACCCATAGACACGGCTCACTTCTTTGTAGAACGTGTCAACCAGGCGCTTTTTCTGAGCCTCAAGTTCTACCTGTTTCAATTCTCCCTGCAGATTCTGCAAATTGTCCCCGAATGTGTTTAGATCTTGCTGGACGGGTAGTGGTGTCTCCATAGGGGAGTCGGGGAGGTCGAAATGATAATCATCGTCTATTCCAGGCCCGTCTGGGTCGAACGTTGGGTTTTCGAAATCATAGTCAGCCATAATGTAAACTTATATTTAAAGATATCGCACAAGTTTAATAAGAAACATCATTATGGCTTCAAGCCAATTCGGACGCAAGCTTGATCCTTATAGGCGCCTCCGCGAACCCCTGGGCGTAAAGGGCGAGCGCCGAAGCATCGTCATTTCCCACAACCCGTGCACAATTGACCAGAACCAACAGCTGCTTGTCCGGTTTCCCAACCTTGGAACAAACGATGCGATTGTCACCGGGACCTCGAGGTTAGCGTTCACGATCACGCTGCACAGCGATGATGCCAACAGGACTGTGGTTCAGTACCTTGGCCGCGCGATAGTGAAAAAGACGGCCGTCAAGATCTCTGGGAACGAGGTCCTCAGTATCGACGACAGTGACGTCTACCACTGTTACAACGATCTCTGGAAGACGGCCTCAGAGAGGAAAAATGACCACTATCAAGGCATTGATACGTCTGATAACCAAACCACAACGCAGATTCGAATTAATGCTGGAGATAAAAAGGTGTCTGTTGCGTTTGTCAAGGCCATCGCCGATACTTTTGGCAACCGCTTCTACATTCCGCTCGATTTCGAGCTGTTGGAAAGCCACATGCCATTTTACCAGAGCGCACTGGGAGACCGCTTTGAGTATGAACTCACCTCTAACGACTACAGCTGCGTGGTGCATGCCACGAGCGATAATAACGCCTCTTACAGCATTGAGAACATTAGTCTCGAGTATGACATGATCACTCTGCCAGAGCTGGCCCGCATGATCAGCAACCAGTACAAAGGCCGCCTCGCGATCCTGTACGACCGGGTACTGCGGCATCGAAAAATCAGCAAAGACAAGAGCGACACCCTCTGGAATTTCAATCTTAACGTGCCTGCTGCAGCATGAAGGGCATCCTGATGCTGTTCGAGGACGCCGCCGCGCGGCAGCCCTTCGCTCGCAACACTGAGGCCTTCTATAATCCGAAAATAACCAAAGTGGAGGTCACTATCGAGGGAGTCCCCAACCAGTTATTCAGTCAGGGAATGCGTGCCTACCAGATGTGGGACGAGGCGAAGAAGTTATTTGCATCGTCGCCCGGCAGTAAGCGTCACCCTGAAGGCAATGTTGGCGAAAGAGCTGGCCCTGGCAGACGTCTCCCTGGGGGAATTTCTGACAAGCAAATACTCCCTGTGGCTTGACCTCAGGACAACCGACGACGACCGGCTTCATGGCAGTGGCCGCCGCATAGAGAATGCCAGCGAAGGCGTGACAATCCAGATCACAAAAACAGCAGAGGGGGCTGGCGCATTGAACATCTATCTCTACGTCATCATGGATGCACAGCTTAACATCGAAGATGGCCGGTTCGTCTCAGCGGTCTATTATTGTTCCTGAGAAACGATTAATAAATCTCCTACCGCGCACGGCCCATTCGGCGACAATATGCGGACAAACGGGATCTGCTCGAAGGCCCCTACCGGGAGTTCTTTCGGCACATCGTGGTCCTCCGCCCCACCATAAAGTATAATTAAACATACCAGCGCCCCTGGATCTGGACCGACCCTGAGGTCTACGTTCTAGACCCCGGCGAGCGCCTTCACGATTACCTGCGAGCGTTTTACCAGGTGTTTATGGGCGAGCCTACCTTATATATCATCGATGACTGCTCGGCCACGAAGGCTTTGACGAAAAAGAAAGACATGCTGTCAGAGCTAGCGTTCTCGGGCCGCCATGTCGACCAGAGCGTCTGGGTCCTCACCCAAAAGTACAACTCCGTCTTTGAAGGACTTGCGCGAGCAGACGCGCTGGGTATGTTTGTTTCACTGCAAGGATCGTGATTCATTCGAAGACTGCTTGCGCGAGAATGACGTGATCTCCACACGAGAACAGCTGGCGTCGGTGAGGCAGCAGTTAGCCGAGACAAAGCATGCTAAGCTTTTATTAAAGACATACCCACCAGCTGCTTATATGGTGTTAAGTAATGTACGAAGTAACTGAAGGACTGCTATTCACAGTGCTTGGCGCGCAGCTGGTACTGCTTTTCTTTATTTCTAGGCAGTATGTTTACATTACTCGGATGTGTGTTAACACACACGCACGCTTCTGCCAGCGCTTTCGACACTATATTAGACTGGTCCGCCAACTCGCAATGAATCGCAAAGCAATAGCTTTGGACTGTGACGAACTGATCGATGAGCTGATAGGAACGACAGAGAAAAGGCAGAACGCTGAAGCCCCAACCGCGGAAGGAACGGCAGCGACGTCAGACGGCCATGAGGAGCCGCTCCTCGAGGACCGGTTGCAAAAATACCGTGGAAGGCTCGCCGCATTGGTAGTGGGAGGCCAAGCCAAGCAGTATGGACTAGTGGTCCATGGGAAGGTCCTCACCGCAGAACAGATCGACGCTCTGGACAATAGCGAAATAGAAAAGCTTTACGTCCGCTATGAAACAAGGCTTGGGGCAGCGATGACGAAGACGCTGGGGTCTACAGCGCTACAGCTTTTTGCGGGGCTGCCATCTATATTTCTCCCGATACCGGCCTAAAACCAACCCGGTCTTATTGCTGACCTCAAGGGTGACCCGTTAGTCGGACACGCACTTAGCAGTGCTACCTGCAAGCTCTACCATCGCTTTGGCATGTACTTGGCGCCGCTAACTGCCGCGCTTACTACAGTGAAGCACTGTCGATTTGGACATCAATGCCCTATTACCATCTATGACATAAACGATGTCGGAGAACGAGCAGATTGTTGCAGAGAACCGAGAGCCAACACAGAGTCCGGCAGACAGAGTTACGACCCCCAAGCCTTTGCGAAGCAACACGGTTAAGGATCCGAAAAAAGTGGCGGCCGGGCGTGCTGGAGCTGCTGCCAGAAAGGCCAAACAGGAACGGCTGCTCGAACAGCTTCGTACGAAAGACTCATTTCGTCCACCAGCTGATGTCAGTATTCCTCCAAAGGAAGCGGTGTCAAAGGAACCGTCACGCAGTGGTGCAGCACACAACCATGGACTAACCGACTGGACCCCATGGATCATTGGGGCTTGTCTTACGGGCGGTACACTCGTGTTTCTTCTGCGCTTGCGCGCCACACAGGTGGTACAAACGCCACAACCCCCGTTGAGTCATCGACAGCGTCGATGCCCAAGCGGCTTGTTAAGCAACCACAATTTAAGACAAGCCTAGACCCATTCTATATGGAGTGAAGCCCGTTCCGTAGCAATAATGACAACTCCGGCAGCTGATGGTAAAATGCTTGTCAGCGCGCTCTATCATAGCGCAGTCGTCTATGGCATCGCTTTGGGATACGCCCGGCTAGGCAAGATGGCGATGGGTGGTAGCCCCCCGAAACTAAACATACCCCGCGATGTGGGCATGGCCATAGTTGACGCCGCTCTCGCCATGGCAACAAAAGACATGCTAATTAAACAGGGGATGATACCTGCTGATATCATGAAGTAATGGCAAGTATTGCTATGCTCGTTGGCGGTGCCCTGGTGAACGCTCTGGCGTTCTCGGGATCGAACTTCTTATTCTCCAGTTTGAAGAGCTCTGGCGTGGACGAAGAGCGCATGCGTCACGATAAAGCTGTCGAACTGTTACAGCCTGCTCTGCGGAAACGGACCGAGCGTATTGATTTCATCACTGAGGAACTCCGCCGCCAGGGGCACGCCGTTCGAACTTTCAAAGCCGTCGATGACGCGATGCGCCTGTATCAGCAGGCCACCGGGAAAAATGTCGAACTGGGGCCCGTACCCCAGCTCTCCGACTTTTACCCACCGAGTGACGACCAGAAAGACGTTGCCTTCATCATCTTGGGAATGGGTGTGACAGCCTTCGCGGCAAACAAACTGGCCTCATCCCGATCATGTAATTGTCTTTAGGATGAAATTGGTAGTGTTTTGTACGGAATGGGCACAGTCAATTGACTGATCAGTGTCTTTAGGATGAAATGTGTACAACCGACTATTTAGGACCACGGTTGGCTGGTTACATTTGATCGGTGTCTTTAGGACGAAATGGGTACTGGTTAGGACTGAATGGGCAAACAGGCTGATCAGTGTTTTTAGGGTGTATATTACTTCCTGGAGCATACTATGAAATCCAACTCTCGTTTTCTCATTTAACCTAATGGATTGACACTTACCTCCCTCACTCGCTTGTTAGCGATCAATAACTTTTGTCAAGATTATAAAACAAAACGCAGTAGAAAGATTGTATTGATCGGGATTAAATAGGTTAGTCTGACAGGCATTGAAGACTTCCCAGAAAGGGGGGTCCGTGACTGAAGCAAGCCAGTAGGGTGAAAAATGTATATAAACAACAAAACTCCCCCACAAAATTACCCTACTGGCAGTGTACACAGGGGGAGTTTTGCTATTTTTGGCGTGAGTTCGAATCTCCGGAGAGACAACTTCATGTATTTTTTTATCTTTTATTTTTTTTTTGGTGTTGTTGGAGCATACCAATAGTCTGAAACGAGCTGGGAGCCCAGATTGAGCTTCTGAGGTCGAATAAAAAAGTGCATTCGCCCTTGGTATGTCGCAGCCAGTTGGGGTGGAAATTCTTTTGGGGTTGGGAGGCTTAATTTGCCTAATGGAAAATATTGATTTTTGGTTGGAAGGTTTAATTTACCAAAAAGAGAATATATTTGGGTCAAAATGAGGTGGGAAGCTTAATGGGTTAAATGGGGCTTTCATGGCCGAAACATGAAAGTCCATTCACCTTCCCCCCCCCCCCTCACTGCTGCTGCATTCAATGATTGGATCAGAATACCGAAATTTCGTATATCTGTTAAAGGGGAATACTTCGAGGGAACAAAATAATTTTTACATCGAAATCTATCACGGAATCATTTTTATGCGCTTAGTTGCATTCATATTTGAACAGTCCTCGTATGTCCCGCCCGCTCAAGTTAATTAAAGTCTTTATGTCTCAAAAACCGTTTAGAACCCCTTCCCTACACCATATTGTTGTACCTAACGAGAAGACACATTCATTAACATGGACCTGTCGTCCACATGGGGAGGTGGTTATGCCTCCCCCCCCCTCCAGTTCATATAAGTCATAATATTTCAGAAACCGTTCAGATCCCATTGTTTGCTGTTGTTCATTATGGTAAGACTCATTCAGTGACATAATCTTGGTATCCTCAATTTCATATAAGTTCATATAAGTCGTCATATATCTGAAACCATTCAGATCCTTTCCTAAAACAATATACGTTATTGTTTGCCTTATAATATCAAAAATTTATTGACACTGACTACTCTGCTTTAAGAGTATATTTGCCCCACGCCGATTGGTCATTTTGTGGGAGAGCAACTGTTTTTTTGTCTTTCCCCTATTGATGTTTGTTTCCATCAGGATCTAGTTATGTTTGTGTTTCTTTCCTTTTGGTGTCTCTAATGGGCGCCGTTGGTTAATTGTATCGATTCCTAATAATTGCCTTCTCTTCTATTCTTGTGTGAAACTCCAATATTAACTAGTTATATCGCTTAGCTCAGATGAGCGAAATAGGGCAATCACGGTCCTCTTGTTATTATATTTGTTGCGACAAAAAGAAAAAGAAAGTCATTCTTGCGAACAATTATCCGTTTTGCTCTGTATATTATACAAGAGCTGACTGCACTTCCGAACTAATGAAAGGTTGATCATTCAGATTGATTTTGAAAATGCATTTGATGCACGTTGTATATAAAGAATAATTTATACGTTCAAAGTATCTCGTTATACAAGACATGACTATTTTCATTCCATTTTTTGCAGGATCATTGAAAAAGAATGAAGACAAAAATGACAGGTAATATGTTATAAGACATATATACGAATGTACGAGAAATTATTTCAGTGTTCTCTGGCAGGTATATGACAGAAAAAGAAAACTAATTTCCATTCTCATAATGATACAGATGTTTAGAACAACTGCAATCACTGACCACAACCTACTACTGAAATCAGGTAGAAAGATAAAAGCTGACAAAATAAGCACATCAAAATCATAGAAGGCATATTTATCGGCTCTTCCTTCTTCCCAAGATTGCAAGGGGGTAATATTCAAAGCAGCATTTGAAAACAGAGCTGAAATAGAAACAGTTACGTACAAACAACGCAATTATTTCAAGCCACTGAAAGAACTATATCTTCCAGACATGATGTAATATAGAAGTGAAAGCAATGATCAGGATTCAATAAAATTAACCCACGCCTCTCATCAGAGGCACCAAAAGCTGTTACCAGCCAAGGGTAGCAGAAAGAATAAGTAAACAAGCTTTTAAAAAATAAAATTTATTAACAAAATCTTTTAACTTTAGGCTATAATAAACAAAAGTGTACTTCACGCAGATTTTATCTATCCTTAATTTTCTATCCTTGATCCAAAACAATATGAACGGAATCCTTTATGAATAATAAGTAAATCTAACACCGAATTTAGAATTAAAAAGAATGAAGGCAATGATACAATTAACCCACAGCTCCCAACAGAGACGCCAAAAGGAAAGAAACACATAGATTAAATAACTAGACCCTAATGGAAAAATCATTAGCGGAAAGCCAAAAGGACAGGTACTTACCCACGAAATGGCCATTTGGCTATCCAAAACAAAAACATATAAGCGATACACACACTCAAAGACAACCCATAGCAAAAATAACAACGTCAGAAGAAACCTTCTTGAAAACCAAAACTCAACCTAAAGGGAAATTGTTATCCCTTTTACATTGCCTTCTAGAAATAAATGTGCCCATATGCTAAAATACGGGGATTAAAGAAGTACACATCATCTTTACCAATTTCTTATAATCTCTGAATCAGTATTCCAGACTCTTCTATTCTAAAGTTTAAAAGTAAACAAAATGTTTACAGTCTATAAATATGCTGTGACTCATTTTCTACATAATTACCTTTTAATAGTTTTTTGTTTGTTTGTATTGGAGTTTAACAGCCCAGTCAATACTATTTTTGGTCATTTTTGAGTCGGTCAGTTTACTAATATCCACAATTTTCCTGGGCAAATTTTTATTTTAGATCATATTTTCTGGTCTTTTGGGATCATTGAGCTCATTTTGAATCATTTTGAGAATATATGTCTGTTTAAGCTGGTGCTAGAGGGTGTGGCAGGTGTTGCGTATTTCAGTACTGGCATTGTACAGACTCAATAAAACCAAGTCCGCTTTTTCGTAAATTTGGTGTATTCTTTGCTTCCAAAGTATCCATTTATTCACACACCCGTGCGACACAGTGCATTTTTACATCTGCAGAATACCTACATTTTATGAAAAGCCGTGATTTTTTCTTATTTATACTGCAAACATAGGTTATTTGTGCTCGTACGAACCGCCTCATGTCTTGGAGCAGAAATAAAAAACTATGAATACCCCTTAAACCCCAGTAGTCTCTGTATAAAGTGGGGTTTAGGGGGAATTCGTATCACACACTTGTTCACATGATGCTGAACATATTCATCTTCAGTGCAGTTGGTGTTGTGCCGTGTGGCGTTCGTAAAAAGTCTCCTCGTAATTATTCATAATGCAGATTATAGTTTCTGGTCCTTTGGGATCATTGAGTTTATTTTGAATAATTTTTAAAAGTAGAGTTTTGCTTAGGCCGGTGCTAGAGGCCATGGCGGGTGTTGCACATTTGAGTACTGGTCATGAACAGTCCCAATAAAACCCGAGTCTGCTTTTTTCGTTAATTTGGTGTATTCTTTGCTTCCAAAGTGTCCATTTATGCAGAACTAATTTATACATAAGAGGTTAACCAGTACGGTGCACATTCTTTCGCCAGAACCTGACAACTGCCCTTCTTGAATAAGCGGAAGGCTGATAATGACCATAGAAAAGATTTCATGATCAGTCGCCACGAAATAATGTTGCCAACACCGACGCGCATCCGACTGAGCTACCGATGCCGGCTTTTACAGTTTGTAAACAATATATTACACGGGTTACCCATATTGTTTCGAGGTTACAGTCCACCAAATGTTTATAGAGTTATGCCCCTTTGAAAATTTTTGTAAACTTTTCATTTCCGGATAAGTCCGCCTACAGTTTACATCCGATCAGGCTGAAACTTCATACATAGTTAGACCATGATGTGGGGTAGTGCATGTTGTTTCGAGGTGACGGTCCACCAAATAATAATAATAGAGTTATGCCTCTTTGATTTTTTTGTAAACGTTTCGTTTCCTGATAACTCCTCCTACAGTTTACGCCTGATCATGCTGAAACTTCATACATAGTTAGATCATGATGTGGGGCAGCGCATATTGTTTCGAGGTTACGGTCCACAGAGTATGAATGGAGTTATGACCCTTTGATTTTTTTGTAAACTTTTCGTTTCCGGATAACTTCTCCTACAGTTTACATCCGATCAAGCAGCTGAAACTTCATCCATAGTTAGACCATGATGTGGGGCAGCGCATATTGTTTCAACTATGGTCCAACTAACAATAATAGAGTTATGCCTCTTTGAATTGTTTTGTAAACATTTCGTTTCCGAGTGACTCCTCCTACATTTCACACCCGATTTAGCTGAAACTTCATATATGATTAGAACATGATGTTGGGCAGCGCATAATATTTCGAAGTTATGCTCCACCAAACAATAATAGAGTTATGCCCGTTTGAAAAATTCTGTAAAAAGTTTGTTTCCGGATAGCCCCTCCTACATTTAATCTCCGATGATGTTGAAACTTTACATTCAGTAAGACCATGATATGGAGCAGTGCATATTATTTTAAGATTACGGTCTGCCAAATATTACCAGAGTTTTACCCCTTTCACATATTTTTCAAAACATTCCGTTTCTGGATAACTCCTTTTAGATTTTACATCTGATGCAGCGGAAACTTAACAAAAAGTAAGACCATGATGTGGAACAGTGCATATTATTTAGAGGCTACAGTCCGCCAAATATTATCAGAGTTATTCCCCTTTAACATATTTTTCTACACATATTTTGTTTTCGGATAATGCCTCCCACAATTTATATCTGATAAAGCTGAAACTTTATGTATAGTTAGACTATGGTGTGGAGGAGCGCATATTATTTCAAGGTTGCAGTCAACCACTTATTGCCAGAGTTATGCCTATATTATTTTGAGGTTATGATCCACCAAATATTACCGACCATGATAATTGTTGGAGACAGGTAGTTTGAGCCATTGAGGGTTTTTAATAGTGTCAGGTAATAATATATAGAGCACATAACCCAAACTTGTGCAACAGTCAGTATATGTGTGCTCCATCTTACTAATTGCCACGGGCGGAGCTCTTGTTGACCTTGTCATCACTGTAGGGCATTCAGTTTTTATCGGATCTTTCTAAAACTTATATGTAAGGTGGCTGGGGATAAAGTAGAAGTAAAACAAAGATCAGGAATCGATACAGTTAACTTACTCCACCCATCAAAGACACCAAAGGGAAAGAAACACAAACACCAAGCGACCAGACCATAATGGAAACCTAAACAAAGGAAGGCCATAAGGACAGTTACTTTCCCACAAAATGGCCATATGGCCATCCAAAATAAAAAGACACAAGTGATACACACAGTAAGTAACAAACAACACCATAAATAAACCGCCACAGAAGAAACGCCTTGGATAAAATCTTGGTTGAGTTCGAATAAGGGCCAAGTCTGCTCATTTATCATACAGCTACGACCCTTTTAATTGTTGAAAATGCCGATTTGTTACCTTCCCATCACCGTAGCCCCTTCAGTTGTGATAAGATCTTTCTGAAACTTATATGTAAGGTGGTTGGGGATACAAACTCGGAAGAGTTGGAAAACTGGCCAAGTCGGCCCATTTATTATAGAGTTACATCCCTTTGCTTGCTGAAAATGCCGATTTTTGACCTGGTCATCACCGTAGCCCCTTCAGTTTTGATAGGATTTTTCTGGAACTTATATGTAAGGTGGCTGGGGATAAAAACGTGGATGTGTTCGAAAACCGGCGAAGTCGGCCCATTTATCATAGAGTTACATCCCTTTGATTGCTGAAAATGCCGATATTTTGACCTTGTCATCTACGTAGCTCCTTTCGTTTTGATTCGATCTTCCTGAAACTTAAGTACAAGTTAGTCAGGGTTTAAAAGCTTGGATGAGTTTGCAAACTAGCGATGTGGATCGATTACTGACAGAGTTATGTCCCCTCCTTTGCTGAAAATGTTTATTTTTTGACCTTGTCATCACCGTAGCACCTTCAGTTTTGATCGGATCTTCTTGAAACTAACAAACAAGTAAGTAAGGGATAAAAGATCGGATGATTAAAAAAAACTTAATATGTTGGCTCATCTATTGTAGGGTTACGTCCCCTTTACTGCTGAAAATGCCTATTTTTGACCTTGTCATCACCATAGCCCCTTCAGTTTTCATCGGATCTTTTTGAAACTTACATATTAGTAAGTATAGATAAAACCTTGGCTGAGTTAAAAAATTGGCGAGGTCGGCCTATATTTCGGAGAGTTATGTCCCCCTTGATTATAGTTGATTATAGAAAATGCCTATTTAGCTCACCTGGGCCGAAGGCTCCAGGGGAGCTTATAGGCTGGTAGTTCCCCCGTCGTCCGTCCACACTTTTGCGCTGCTGTATCTCTGCAACCTGCAGGCTGATCTCATTTCTCATCTGTAGAATGCCTCTGGTTGGGCATTGATGACATAAGCTTTTTTTGAAATCGCACGAAAATTGACTTACAATGGGAAAATGCTTGCAATCACCGTAGCGGCTTTAGTTTTGATCGTATCTTTCTAAAACTTATATGTATGGTGGCTGGAGATAAAATCTCGAATGAGTTCGAAAACCGGCCAAATTGGGCCATTTATCATAGAGTTACATCCATTTGATTGCTGAAATTGTCAGTTTTTGACTTTGTCAACACCATAGCCACTTCAGTTTTGATAGGATCTTTCTAAAACTGATATGTAAGATGGCTGGGGATAACACCTCCGAAGAGTTTGAAAGCCGGCCAAGTCGGCCCATTTATCATAGAGTAACGTCCCTTACTCATAGAGTAACGTCCCTTTGATTGCTGAAAATTCCGATTTTTGACCTTGTCATCACCGTAGCCCCTTCAGTTTTGATGAGATCTTTCTGAATCTTATATGTAAGGTGGCTAGGGATAAAACCTCGGAAGCGTTTGAATACCGGCCAAGTCGGCCCATTTACAATAGAGGTACGCCCCTTTGATTGCTGAAAATGCCGGGTCTTTACCTTGTCATCAACGAAGCCCCTTCAGTTTTGATCGGATCTTTCTAAAACTTATATGTAAGATGGCTTGGGATAAAATCTCGAATGAGTTCGAAAACCGGCCAAGTCGGCCCATTTATGATAGAGTTTCGTCCCTTTGATTGCTGAAAATGTCGATTTTTTTACATTGTCATCGCCGTAGCCCCTTCAGTATTGATCAGATCTTTCTTAAACTTATATGTGAGGTGGTTGGGTTTAAACCTCGGATGAGTTCGAAAAGCGGCCAAGTCGGCCCATTTTTCACAGTGTAACGTCCCTTCGATTGCTGAAAGTGCCAATTTTTGACCTTGATATCACAGTAGCCGCTTTAGTTTTGATCGGATCTTTCTGAAACTTATATGTAAGGTGGCTGGGAATAAAACATCGGAGGAGTTTGAATACCGGCCAAGTCGGCCCATGCCTTTGTTTGCTGAAAATGCCTATTTTTGACTCATCGATGTAGCCCCTTAAGTTTTAATCCCATCTTTCTGAAACTTATATGCAAGGTGGCTAGAGATAAAAACGCGGATGATTTCAAAAACGGGCTATATCGGCCCATTTATCAAATAGTTACGTCCCTTTGATTGCAGAATTGCCTATTTTGACCTTGTCATCACCGTAGTCCCTTCAGTTTTGATCAGATCTTTCTGAAACTTATATGTAATTTGACTGGGGTAAAAACATGGATGAGTTCGATACCATGCCAAGTCGGCCCATTTTTGACGTTATTCTCACAGTAGCCCCTTCAGTTTTGATCGGATCTTCCTGAAACCTAAATACAAATAAGTCAGGAATAAAAGCTTGAATGTGTTTGAAAACCGGTGAGGTCAGCCGATTTATCTTGCACAGATTCTCGAACAGCAAACAAAAGCAAACAAATGCCTTCATCCCAATCCTTTTCTGTGTCAAAGCAGTAAGACCTTATCATGTTTTTCAATGTTTGATGGAATCTTTCAAGGGCACCTTGACTTTCATATGATATATACTGCACAATGCCTAGTTCATGTATAACTAACTGAAAAATTCCAGACATAAACTTTGAACCTTAGTCTGATTAGATAAACTTAGGAAGACCAAAAAATCTGAAAAACTTCACAAAAGCCTTGATAATTGTCTTTATTTTGATATTCGCAACCAGACTTAGTCCTGGGCAAGGGACCTACACAGTCTGTAATTATTCGACTAAAAGGTTCATAGCTGCAAATGGGCCTAAGATATAGTTTGGTTGGGTTTTCCTACGATAGCAGGACCTACATTACAGAAAAACATCAGATTTTATCCCAGTCCAGTAAAAATTATTAAGAATCTTGAGATCATACATTTTATTTACACTAAATGGCGTAACATGGGAGTTTCATGTGCCAAATTCAATATTTCGGGACGATTAACCCACGGAACCACTACCAGGTGGTTAACAGTCCACTCATCTTCTGCTGAGACATCTGACGGACGCAATTCTCTCATCAATATGCCGTCGTAGACCTAGTAACAGACTGGGACCTTAGATTCTTCCTTTGCAACTAAAGCCCTTTCAAAAAAAGACGAAATTAGGATCCTTGTGCTCTTCGATAGAAAGTTGTGACCCACACATTTTATCATGACCTAGATCAAGGATGAGTGATTCTCAAGAAAGTATGTCTGCTTGTCAGGCCGATATGAAGACAGTAACTTAGTTTTTGGAAAAGTAACTGTCCTTTTGGCTTTCCGATGTTAGTGTTTCATTAGGGTCTAATTATTTCTTGTTTGTGTTCCTTTCCCTTTTGTGTATCTGATGGGAGCTGTGAGTTATTTGTATCGATTCCTGATCATTGCCATCACTTCTGTTTAGTTGACGGGCCCAAAAAGGTATCAGTTAAATCAAAATACTGTTTCCCAACTGTTTGCTTGGCCTTAGTTGCCATAGCCCTTGTGACTGCACAGTATGGATAAAGATCAGGAGTTCCTTCTCATCGGGATCAGGCGGTCGATCAAATCAAGGATGTGAAGGCAAAAGTGTATTTACCACAACCTTATCTCCAGTTAAGTCATTGCCTAGCAATAAATGAATACCTTTAAAAGGTAAAGAAGGTCTAAAGCCAACAGCAACTGATCCAGATACCAGTTCTGATGACAAATAAACCATATAAAGCAGAACATTGACAAATCCATATTCCACACCTTGAATAAGGATACTTTGACTTCTGTTTGAATAAAAAATTGAGAAGCCCTGATATCTCGTAAGATGTTAATAGGTGTAGGATGGGCATAGCTATCACCATTTCGTGACACAAAACCATCTGATAAGTTCATAAATCTCCATAACTGGATAGGCCTCAGATAATTTGGTATCAGAAAGAGCTTCCTTCCTTACACAAGACTGTGGTTTTGGCCTTAAAGAGGTCAAGCCTGTAGGCTTAATCTCTTCTTGTCTTTCTCTCCTCCTCTTCAATTTTAGATATTGGGAAATCAGCTGACCTGTATTTTTGCAATAATTACAAACTACTTGTGATTGAGATAAGGGATTCTTGTCGTTGTTAACACAAGACGTTTTGGAAGGATTCTGGCATTATCTCTGCATTTCCATTGTTTTTTCCTTCTTTCTTCCATGTGTAATCTCCTCTAATTCAAGTTGCCTTCCAATTTCAATTTGTCTCATTTGCAATTCAGTATTCGAGACCATAATGTGAGACAAAGCAGATGGATCGAAAAGTTTATTCATCAACCAAACATTGTACCAAATATTCTTTTTCATGCTTTTTTATGCTTGTTTTGACGGTAGTGACCCCATAATGGGTAGCAGTATCTTGTTTGTTTGTTGTTTGATTTGAGGTTTAACGTCCCAGTCAACACTGTAAAGGTCATTTTTGAGACGTTGCTTTCAATTTTGTGGGACTTTTACCCAACATTGAGATGAAATGACATCTCAAGCCCTGTCGCCCAATGAAACCAATAAGGTTTATAATCATCGACGGTCCGACTCGCACCGCTTTACCTGGGCAGGCTTAGATCCTCTAAGCGGTTTACCAGTACTCGTGTGTGGGTCGGATTCAGCTCTGTGTGGAAGCATCATGCAGCCCATATATTTTTCAAGCCCCTATGGGCGGGGGCCGAGAAGCAGTATCTAACAACTCTGTATTTTGGCCAGATTAAACAACTCATGGGAAGACTAAGCCGCAAAGATATTCAAATCAAACCACATGTTTGCTTTTGTAAGGTAAATATAGTTAATAAAATTTAAGATTAAATTGAATCTTTTAAATGTCAGTCCCTCTAGAAATGTCAGTCACTCAATCACATGGCATGAAATGATTGTCACGCTATCATATGAAATGACAATCCCCCAGATGCCTATGTGGTAATGTCAGTCTTTTCAAAGAAACTGCCAACTCTATATATGAAACAAAATGACTATCACTTGTCTACAGATGAAATGTCAGTCCTAAAATGCTCAAAAATGTTTTTATCCCGGAAGAGCCCCTATTTCGGACACGAACCAAGCGTAGTTCTAAGAAACAGCAAACGAGCCTTTAAAAAGAAATTAACAGACTTTATTGACACAATCTTTTAACTTTAGCCTACAATGAACAAAAGTGTACTTTACTCAGATTCTATCCTTGATCCCACCGAATGAACACTGTGTCCTTTATGAATAATACTCCTGAAGTAAATCCAACACAGAATTTAAAATGATACCTTCTTGAAAACTCAAACTGAAACTGAAGGTAATTTTTTATCCCTTTTATAGACTAAACGGAGTTTCTGGAGCATTGTAGAAATACATGTGCTCATATTCTAAAACTAATGCGATCTGCCATCTTCTAGGTACTTCTTTAATCCTCTTATCTTGTTAACATCATGATTACCAATTTCTTATAATCTCTGACTCAGTATTCTAGAATCATCTATTTTGGAGTTTCAGAGTAAACAAAATATTTACAAATTAAATTTGCTTCAAGTGAGAGCTTCTTCTCCACCCCTGGGCAAATTTGATTCAAACTGCACAGGAATGTTGCCTTCACCCTTGATCGCTTCGTACCAAAATATCTTAAATCATGCCACTCTGAAGAACAAGACAGCTGCCAGGGCTAAAATAGAAAATCTGCAAACGTCAACTTTTCTTACAACCTGTGGGCCAATTTCATTAAACTTAATAGGAATATTGCTTATGTCATCAAAATAGCTGATCAAGTTGGTTTTACTCAGATGAGCAAAATGGCTGCAACATCTAAAAATACAAAAATGTGAATGGTTTGCTTTAAATACGAATTCCTAAACACTTGGGTCAATATTTCATTCAGACGTCACAGGAATGGTGGCTCCCTACGAAAATTAGATAAAACGGTTCTGCTGCGATAAGCAAGATGGCTGCCAGAGCTAAAATAGGGACAACAATTTAAACAAAAACTCCTCCTGTACCTCTTGGTCAACTTCAGTCAAAGTTCATTGGAATGTTTCTTTGATTACCCATTACCAAAATAGCTAAACGAGCTCGGCTCTGATGATCAAACTGGGCGCCAAAATAGACAAACCTTGAAGCAATAACTCCTACTTTACCCATATACCAATTTCATTTAATCTTCTTTGGAATGTTGCTTGGGTGATCCTCTACCTAAATAGTTAAAACGTTTTTGTTTTAATGAACAAAACGGATGACATAGCTACAGATAGAAACTCTTTAGCCAGTTTTTTTCTAACTTTGCAAGAATGTTGCCCAGGTGATCGTCTGTCAAAGTGCAACATTTAGGATTCATGGAATGGATATCCCCCACATGACTTTCAGAAGCTATGTGACATCTTGATATCAGGTGAGAAATTCTGGGCCCTCTTGTTCTTCTTTCTTACCATACAGGCTACCATTAAATATTTCGTCAAAGATTTCCCAGGAATACGAAAGCTTGAAGCCTCACACCTGGAATGCAATGCAATAATGATAATTTACATCATGGTAAAGACAATTGGCTTTCTACTTGTTTTGGAAGCGATCAGCTTAGTATGCAATGTAATAATGATTACTTAAGTCATGCAAGAGACTGTGGGCTGCCTGACTGGACAGTTCGGTGATTTCATCCATTCCTGCTTATTTTCAAAATACTAAAACACCCAAAATTTGCTATAAATACAATAAACCTGTAAGATCTGTCATTTTTTTAATTTCAATAAACTTGTTTCTGATCTTGATATTGATACATGTGATTGTAAACATTCTGTGTATTGCTATCCTGCTGCTGGTCATATTATTACTGGCAATTTAAAAAAGTATTCCTGATTCTAGGATACGTAATATAATTTCTAAAGGACCGAAATATCGATTTACTTCTAAAATTGATTTCAATAAATGTAGAGATGAGATCGCTGCTGCCTTGAATGAATTTGGTAATCGATGGTGTAAGCGAGAGTATGTTGAGCGTAAAGCTCTTAAAGAATGGAAACTTAGCATTCTGAAATTAATGAACAAACGCATTTCTTTTTATTCTTTAAATACGAACTTATAACCTCATAAACCTAAGACGTCTTTACGTCACCTTAAACTAGGTATTCAAGAAGTTTATAAGAAGTTTGTTTTGGCTCCAGCAGATAAGGCCGCTAACAATGTGGTCGTTGTTTGACGGCTTCACTATGTTAACACTCTTCAGCAAGAGCTTGGTGGTAATAAGGCATATGAACTGCAGCCCTTAGCTGAAGAGAGGGCTTTAGTTGATGACCACATAAGTCATTGAGCCACCAAGTTTGCTGTCTGTGTTACAGAAGGCCGAGACAAGCTTCAATCCTTTAGATACCTGTTGAAGGTCATTATTAAACCGATGTTCGTTCCTCGTTGTATAACAACTGCTTGTTTGAAGGTTTTAAATAAATTGAAATCTAGACAGTTTCGTGCTTCTAGTCTGTCTACCTACGATTTTTCCACTCTTTACACTACACTTCCTCATAATCTTATAAAAGAAAAGCTTAATGATTTAATTGAATGGGCTTTTCACAGAGAAGATTCTCTCTATCTTGCATGTAATGTCAGAAATGCATTTTTCACTTCTAAAGAGCATAAGAATTATACACTTTGGTCATGTCAGAAAGTGTGTGATGCCCTCACCTTTCTACTTGACAATATTTATATTAGATTCGGTACTAAGTTATTTAGACAAATTGTGGGTATTCCGATGGGTACTTATTGCGCACCTCTTGTGGCTGATATGTTCTTGTATTGTTATGAAAGAGACTTCATTTTGTCGCTTTCCATTGATAACCAATCTGAAATTATTGAAGCTTTTAGCTCTACTTCTAGATATTTAGATGATTTATTAAATATTGATAATACCTATTTTGATGGTTTGATCAGTCAGATTTACCCCCTAGAACTTCAGTTAAATAAAGCAAATTCTTCTGATACCGAGGCCCCGTTTTTGGATTTACATCTATCTATTGTAGATGGATTTGTTTCGTGCAAAATTTATGATAAACGCGATGACTTTAGTTTTTAGATTGTAAATTTTCCTTTTTTGGATGGTGATGTTCCTCGTGCGCCATCCTATGGCGTTTATATTTCGCAATTAATTCGATTTGCTAGAGTGTGTAGTCATGTAACTGACTTCAACACTCGTAATAAATTATTAACGGCTAAACTCCTTAATCAGGGTTATCGGTACCATAAAGTACGCAAAGCCTTTTCAAAATTTTATAGACGCCATTCTGATTTAATTTCAAAATTCAAGGACTTAAATCTCTTCTGCAACAAGGTCTATCGGAACCCGAATTTTATGGTGACTTAGTATATAAATTCAGAAATATATATAACCGCAATGACTTCAGCACCCAATTTCGTAAAATCATTCTTCGATATAAAAAGATTGGGTACAACATGGATATTATACGACAGGCTGCATGCATTGTAGTTAACCCAATCACGGTTGGCAACTTTGCTTCCCTCTTTAATTGCACGCCGGTGGGTCAGGCCTCAGATTCTATGACGGCTCCAACGTAAAGGCTTATTGAAAATTAAAGAGATAATGTTGGTTGGTGCCTGATGCTCTGTCTCTGGTCGGGCTCATCGGAGTCTAACTGTTGGTTTTCTTTTGCTCCAGCATTTCAGTGGTTTCTTGCTGTCGAGTCCTCACCGTTGTCTCACCTCTGTGGTTCTTTGATTTCTGTGTTCACGGAGATGTTGCACTGATGAGTTAGGAGGCCTTCATGCGGACTGAACAAATTATTTAGCTCGACTTCTAGATATTTGGATGATTTATTCAATATTGACAATACCTGTTTCGATGGTTTGATCAGTCAAATCTATCCCCAGAACTTCAATTAAATAAAGCAAATTCTTTGGAAACCGAGGCTCCGTTTTTGGATTTACATCTGTCTAATGTAAATGGGTTTGTTTCCTGCAACATTTATGATAAACGAGATGATTTTGAGATTGTAAACTTTCCTTCTTGGGAGGGTGATGTTCCTCGTGCATCATCCTATGGCGTATATATTTCGCAGTTAATTCGAATTGTTTTGTTATGGTTTGCTTTGGACTTTTTGTTTCGCATATATAATTTTGTTTTGGATAGCCAATTGGCCATTTTGTGAGAAAGTAACTGTCCTTTTGGCTTTCCGCTATTGATGTTTCCATTCGGGTCTGTTGTTCCTTGTTCGTGTTTTTTTTCCCTTTGGTGTCTCTGATGGGAGCTGCGGGTTAATTGTTTTGATTCCTGATCATTGCCTTCACTTCTTTTTTCCTAACTCTTTAAGGAACAGCGAAAAGCAATTGTAACAAGCATTAAGAATCCAAGCTGAACATTGAGTTTCCCTGTGTAAATTGGACGACAACCAATCACACTGTGGTTACATAATTGTTGTGTCAAACATTTTTGTACCTGACAAAAACTTTCGTAATCTTAACATAATAAATACTGTTATCCATAATATTTTTGAGTTTACAAAACAAATAATCATAAAAATCAGGTTTTTAAGAACTTCTGTTGCAGAAGTGTTTGCAAAGGAAATGTATATTATATTTAAATAGAAACATTTTGCGAAATTTATGAAATCGATATCCCTGTTTCAGAAGTGTTTTATTGGAGCGTAGCTGTTGCAGCGTAGCTCCAGTGAAATGATAAGTGATTTCGGCACTACTTTCGGTTTTACTGCATATGACCAAATCTCCAGTGAGAACATAGAACCCCGTGCTTACATAGTAGATTATTACGCCGTGCGGTATCTTCTTATAGACTGCTTCACAGACCACCTATTTCAAACGGAATAGTTGAATATTTTTAATAGATGAACTGTGTAGCAGTCTAATCTTTTTATAGTTCAGTTCATATAACCCAGTTTAAAACCCAATTTGTACCATAAAATCCCAAACCTGGCAACTTGCAAACAGGACAAACCCAGATCAGATACCACAGAACGCGGAGTCTCATTATGGCCTTCACTACATACTTACAAAAACTTTCAGCCATTTTTGCCAAATATTTCGTGGAAGCGACAACCTGATATCCCTGATTTTAAAATTAACTCATTCCATACTGATATAAGGTCTTGAGGATTCCATTCGTTTAAAATGGGTTAAAAATACGCAGTGTGGGTCGATAATGTATTACCGAAATAAGACAGTTGGAATGAGTTTGGACAGGTGCACGTCAAAGCTTATATTGTAAGCAGTACATTTTGCAGTTTAGACAAAGATAAGGCGCCACTTGTTGTAGCGTCTGATCTGGGTCTGCTATGTTGTCCCTAAAAAGGCTGCTAGACATATACTCAGAGTATGGGTTAATGTGTGTGTGGGGGGGGGGCATGTTACTTTTTTTAAGCGACCTGTCTGCGTCCTAGGCATGTGACCATAAATAAAGCAAAATATCAGCTCAGACCCAAGTTCGATACCTGCCGGGTTCGGCAACATTCTGTCCAGGAGATTGATCGTGAAATCTGTTCCACGGTGATTCTATCCCTTTCGTAGCGTCTGATCTGGGTCTTCTATGTTTGTCCCTAAAAAGGCTGCTAGACATGTACTCAGAGTATGGGTTAATGTATGTGTGTGTGTGGGGGGGGCATGTTACTTTTTCAAAGCGACCTGTCTGCGTCCTAGGCATGTGACCATAAGTAAAGCAAATTATCAGCTCAGACTCAAGTTCGATACCTGCCGGGTTCGGCAACATTCTTTCCAGGAGATTGGTCGTGAAATCTGTACCATTGTGATTCTATCCCTTTCGTTGATTCAAGAAGGGCAGTTGTTGGTTTCCGGTAAAAGACTGTGCACTGTGCTGCACTGACAATATCTAACCAAAGAAATTGCCTTAATGCCAGATCATTTCATTAATGGCCTCGACGAGGCAATTTATTTTTATGTAATAATAACGGAGTATAATGTCTAAACCTCTTCAAATATTCCTATGGATAGATAATGACAATAACTAACCCAAGAAACTGTCGTATGCAAGATCACTTCATAAATGGCCTCACCGATGCAATATATATTTAGAAAAATGTTAACAGAGTATAATGTTCAAACCTCTCTGAATATTCCGATCATTTTTGGCATTCGGATTGATATTGACAATACCTAACCCATTAGGCTGTTTTATGCAAGATTACTTTATAAATGGCCTCGCCGAGGCAAAATAATATAAAAAAATGAATACGGAGTATAACATCTAAGCCCGGCTTTGATCATTTGCGGCCTACAGGTTGATATTGACAATACATAACCCGCAAAATTGTCTTATGCCAAATTACTTTACAAATGGCCTCGCCTAGGCAAACTGAAAAATTATTTCGAAGTGTAACTTCTAATCTACTTGGAATATTTTTGACAACTGTTAGCACACAGATAGATAATGTACAGATCTAACCAACGCGATTCCTGAATGCCCAATTTCTTTATTTTAGCCTCGGCAAGGTAAAAAATTCACATACTGACACGGGAAAATTATGATAATTTTTCACATGAAGATAAACATCATCAAGGCGTATTACCAAGAAGAATGTATAATGCAATATAAATAACCTCCCCAAGGTAATTTTCCCAAAACTGATTACATAAAATAACTTTAAATATGTTCTATAAAAGGGAATACACCACAGAACTGAAAAGCATGGAGTGTACATGTTTTCTGGGCCAGACTAGCTAGTTTCGGCCAATTAGGCCTCATCAGTGACCCTCGGATATTTTCAAAATTCCACAATGGAATCAATGATCCCAAAGGACAAGAAAATATAATCTACACTATGATGTAGGGCAGGGAGACGTTTTACAGCCGCCACACATTCCCACACACCAGCTGTAGTGAAGTTAAATATGTTCTATAAAGGGTTATCCTTTGGAAGCAAGGAATACACCACAGAACTGAAAAGCATGGAGTGTACATGTTTTCTGGGCCAGACTAGCTAGTTTCGGCCAATTAGGCCTCATCAGTGACCCTCGGATATTTTCAAAATTCCACAATGGAATCAATGATCCCAAAGGACAAGAAAATATAATCTACACTATGATGTAGGGCAGGGAGACGTTTTACCGCCGCCACACATTCCCACACACCAACTGTAGTGAAGTTAAATATGTTCTATAAAAGGGTTATCCTTTGGAAGCAAGGAATACACCACAGAACTGAAAAGCATGGAGTGCCGCCAAACAATTGCGCAAGCCCAGTTATTGCACGAACTTTAGCTCAGCAGAAATCTTCAAGTAACCTGTAGAACTGCATGGTTGCTGTATTGCTCAGAAACATCGATTCTGGGTACTTGATAAAACTGGCTCGTCCAGTTGGTTCAATCAAGTCCCCGCAATCAATGTTTTGAGCAGAGATAAGAAACTATCACAGTTTTGTATCTTAAATTTTCCATTTTTTTCCGAAAAATTGACAATGTATTTGTACAGGCGTGTTTTCGTGATGCACTCCTACCAAAATGTGACAAAAGTTTCCTCAATTTGAGTAGATTTGATCTTACTAGCTTGAAAGATAACAATTTCTATGAAAACAAAAAGATCCTAGTAGAATATGTTCTATAAAAGGGTTATCCTGTGGAAGCAAGGAATACACAACAGAACTGAAAAATATGGAGTGTGTATGGAGTAGAAGACTGTAAATCTGATAATATGACAGATAAGAAGATAAAATTCTAGAAAAAAAAACAGAGTATTATTAGTTTTCCACGTTGTAGCAGGCTCGAGCCCGAGTGAAAGACCTAATGATTACGAGTCAGCGCTCTTATCCACTAGATCAGGGAAGCCCGTAACTGTGCAGGCTTACTCATGTGTGGTCAGTTTCAGCTCTACTTGGAAGCACCATTCAGCTCAATATATTTCTCCAAGCCTCGATAGGCGGGTTGGGTTTTGGTTTAATATTGTGTATGATAACTGAATAGTCGATTCTATGCTACTTTTTCTGAGCATATTTACGTAAAGTCGTCTTATTTTGATAGGAGCCGAAGTGTAAAGTCGACTTATTTTGAATGGGCTGAAAATGAACCTTTCCTGATATGACACTTTATAAAAATTCAGGTTGAAAAATAAATAAGGAATAAGGACAAAGGAAAAAGGAATAAGGAAACAACTTATCAATCATTGCAAACAGTGCAGGCCCATATCAGATTCTGCAGACGCCTGATCAGGACCTCCACTGTTCCAATTTTTATCAATGTTTAAATTCTACTCAGCATGGTACCCATTCTGTATGCGGGATTGGAGATCCCATTTGGTAAAAAATTGAATAGAAAAAATAGTTTGTTTTTATTTATTTATTTATTTATTTATTTATTTTATTTATATGTGATTTTTCCTCATTATTATAACCTCTTTAAATAAAGACCTTACATATTAACATTCTTACTTTGCCTTATTTACTTACCTACCTAGTATTGAATCACCGTTCAAACAACAACGTTGAATAAAAGTTGAGTCAGCGTTGTGTGCCTGCAGGGTTACTTGCTTACTTACCTACTCACCCACCCACTTGCTTGCTCACGCGCTCACTCACTCACTCACTCACTCACTCAAACCTGTTTCTTTTTCCTAGAAATGAATTTTCCTCTGTATAGAGTTAAAAACTGTAAATTGTTCTTAGCTTCAGCAACTTCTGGAGTGTTTCCAGATTTCTGCCAGCTCTGGTAATAAAATACCCAGTCCGACAGTCCAAGGCAGGGAGATGGTTTGGTTTACAGGTAAAAGTCTAATAACATAACAGAGAAATTTCAGAAAAAGTAAGTATTTGCAGGACTGGATGGTTGTTGCGGGGTCTACACCTTAGCGTATGATAATTTCAATATAGGTCTTGTTGTTTTAACACGACTTCTGGCCCAGAATTGCTTCAAACAACTATGTTCATTGGATCAAGATGAGCCTGAATTAAAATACCAATCAGACGCTAAATCAAATTATCAAAGCTACGCTCCATCAGCACTCTCAGTGCTTTGATTATATATATAATTGTTTCGTTAAATAATGTCACAGGTCTAGTAAGCCAGATAAGTTGTGGCATATAAACCTCGTTTAAATAGCTCTTTGAACGTAACCAACAAAAACAGAAGGAAAAAGAAAAGAATTCTTACTGTTGCAAAATCAAAATCAGCGCTTCGAATTTCGCCTTTACGACCCTTTCAAGTTAATGTACTTTGTTTGTGCCGATCGTTAATCAGTGATGGCCAAGAACCTGTTTACCCGGCGAAAAACAACTTATCCGGCCCTTGCAGAGCTTGGTGTCCTACATGTGACAGGAGCAATAATAGAAACAGAAGCGGCATTGGGATGGGGAATATGTGTCAAAATTTCGGTTCTACTCAGTGTTATGGTTTACAAAAAAATGTTTTAAGCAAGAGCTGTCACTAGACAGCATAGCTCGCCTGGAAATGTGTCTTTGATGCCATAGGGTATTGCTTGACTAGCCTTTGGACCAATATCTATCAACATACTAAATATACTGAGAGGCAAAAGTAAGTATACAGGTTACTGAACGCTGATTTGCGCCCCAATGTCTCCCTCTATACATACATATGTGGCATCCCAAATAAGAACAACCACTTTCACATAATTTGCAGCATTATCCTTTAAAATTGATTAAAGGATAATGAAATTGCATCACTTGAAATAGACATGGGGTCAAATCCAATTTTTGTTTTGAGTGGTTTCCCTTTAAACATGTGTTTCGGATAAGTGTGATTCAATAAATGATTTTTCGTGCAACAGATTCAAAGAAGGGGAACTGATTGGTAAGAATGCATCCCATATTTAAATTATACACAAGGTAAATTGCATCATTTTTTGTCCAAGGAAAAGTCATTATCGCCTTTTACGTTCTTCCTTTGATTAAATGCTTTATGTTTCTTTGGCATTTTTATTGGGGATTAACTTTTCTTTGAGCAATTTCAGAGGGATCACTATGGGGTAAGCATAAAAATGCCGAGGAAAACAAAAGTTATTCGAACATTTCAAATGAATATCTCTTACACGATTTGAGAAAAAGACTCATTTAATTCACTATGATTTTAATTGAAAGGGAGGTAATCCGGAACACGCAGAAATACCAATTGAGTTTTAGCCTGTTTGTTTGGGTTTAATGGCTAGGTAATGATGGCGTTTTATCGATGAACATTCGTGCATGACTTTTGCGGTGTGCATAGATTTGAATGTCATGTACAGCACGAGATTTTGTTGGAAAGATTGATTACCAATGAAGGGCAATAACTCCATCATGGATGACTGCAACAGGAAAAGAATTAGGAGTTTTACAAACGTAGACGTTTGGGAAAAACGGACATAGGCATGTTTTATTACAGACATAGTTGCAAGATCCGGTATTCCAAATCAAATACTGTATACTTTTTATTGCCTCTCAGTATATGAACTAAATCCACCGTAGAGTGTGAAAATATGAGCTTTAAAATGTCAAACCTAAAATCTCTTAGCCTGTGATCTTGACTTTTAGATCACGACCTTGACGCTGAGCTCAAAAGCATAGGTAGAGGAACTGTTGAATGAAGCTTTGGACCTGTGTGTTATCCTCATGTCAAATATGAACCTAACCAATCGCATTGTTTGTAATGTATGCGCTTTAAAAACATTAACATTAATATTCTAAGTGTGGGACCTTGGGCATGGGCAGGATATCACTGAATAAAACTGTGGGCATGCATCTATCATCATACCTAACATGGACAAATTTCATTGTATCGTTTGTGAAATATGATCTGTTAAAACAATAAAACAAAGGTTTATATGTTTATGACCTTGACTATGATGGCTTGAGCTTGGGCGAGGTATTGCTGAATAAAACTTCAGACCTAGATCTATCATCATACCAAATTTGATCAATATCATCCTATGGTTTTGGAAATATGGCCAGTTTCAGTAACTCTTACATAAAATAACTAAGTCAGTGACCTAGGGCCATTGGCATGGGTGGTTGTATGAGTGAATAAAACTTGGGGACCTATATTTAACAACACAGTACCAAATACGATTCAAATGCATAGAATGTTGAGCAGTCAAAATGTTATGCATTAGAATTCTGTAAGTCTGTGAACTTGACCTTAAGTTTATGGGCATGGGCGGTGAAATTGCTGGATAAAACTTAAAAACATAAAGAAATTCTACAAAGCTTAAACATTTTAAATTCGAAGTACATGACATTGACCTGTGGACATTGGCTACAGCTGGATATAACGTTGGAACTATATCCACCATCATACAAATTATGAACCAAATCCACCAAACGGATCGGAAAATATTAGCTCTTAAAAACCTTTAACGTTGACGTGGACACCAATGCCTGGGGCATCCGCTGCCTAGTGGATAAGATCAGTAGGTCTCTCACCGCTGTTAATCCAGACTGGCTTGGGTCAGATGTGAGACGTCAAGTTCTGCAACAGATTGTCAGGTAGTTTTTAGCTCACCAGAGCCGATGCCTCCGGTGGAACTTATAGGATATGCATTTATCCGTCGTCGTCGTATGCCGTCGTCTGGCGTCAACACTTTAACGACATCTCCTCTGCAGCCACTGCGCCGATTAAGCCTTAATTGCATCTGTAGCATCCTTGGTCTGGGACTGAAAGTTTGTGTTTTTTATGAAAATCTGCCGTTTAGTTTGGTTTCTATGGCAACCTAGAGTTTCCATGGATTTATTATTGGGAAAACTGAAAAATGTCATTTACTGCCAAGCCTTTTTCACGCAGAGCTGAAACCGACTGCACACGAGTACTGGTAAACTGCTCAGAGGAGCTAAGCCTGCCCAAGTAAAGTGGTGCGAGTTGGACCGTCCATGCTAATAAATCATATTGGTTTCATTGGGTGACAGGGCTTGAGATGTCATTTCATCTGAATGTCGGGTAAAAGTCCCACATAAACGGGAGCAACGTCTCCAAAATGACCTATACAGTGTTGACGG
Source organism: Lucinisca nassula (assembly GCA_963580285.1). NCBI lineage: Eukaryota > Metazoa > Mollusca > Bivalvia > Lucinida > Lucinidae > Lucinisca > Lucinisca nassula. The sequence goes on along the minus strand of OY757019.1, from coordinate 147,454,171 downwards.
CGACGTCAAATCTCAAATCAAACAAACAAAAACTGCCAAGCCTTTGCAGATATTTTGACAAAACTTTCATAAAAATGTTCCTTAATCAATCATCTATCTGCCATATGATTTGAGGCCTACTGCTCATTTATGCTGGTTGCCATGGAAAAAAATGAAAAAAAAAAAAAAAAAAAAAAGAAATAGAAAAAACTACTTAAAAAACATCTCAGAAACCATGCGCTCTATGAGGCTGGGACTTTTAGTTTGGTGGCTATTGCAACTTCAAATACCTTGTAATTGGGAAAATTGAAAATTGCATTTACTGTCAAGTATTTGCAGATATTTTGACAAACCTTCCATATAATTACATTTTTAGCAACTATCTATCTTCTCCTCTGAAACCGCAAGGCCCAGGTCTTCGATATTTGGTGTGTAGATTCATCTGGTTGACTTCTACCAAGATTGTTCAAATTATAACTCTGGGGCAAAAAATGCCCTCGCCCCTGGGTCCTTTGGTTTTACATAAACTTTCATGTGGAAAACATTTAAACATCTTTTTGTTTGAAACCAGAAGGCTCAGGTGTTTGATATATGGTATAAAGCTGTGTCTTGTGGACCTCTGCCAAGATTTTGGCTCATATTGGGAAAACATTTAATAATTTCCTTGTCTGAAACCAGAAGGCTCAGGTGTTTGATGTTTGGTATGAAACTTCGTTTTGTAGACCCCTATCAAGATTGTTCAAAATATAGCCCTGGGGCAAAAATGCCCCCGCCCCTGGGCCCTTTGGTTTTACATTGACTTATATAGGAAAAATCTTAAAACTCTTCACCTTTGAAACCGCAAGGCCCATGTCTTTGATATTTGGTGTGTAGCTTCATCTAGTTGACCTCTACCAAGATTGTTCAAATTATAGGCATTGCGCTAAAACATGCCCCCCCCCCCCAGCCCCGGGGCCATTAGGTGTCACATTGGCTTAAATAGGAAAAATCTTTGAAAAAATCTTCTTCTCTGAAACCGCAAGGCTCACATCTTTGATATTTGGTTGGAAGCTTCATGTAGTGGACCTCTATCAAGTTTAATTAAATTATAGCCCTGGGACCAAACATTGTCCCGCTCCGGGGCCCTTTGGTTTTTCAAAGACTTATATAGGGAAAACCTTTAAAAAAATCTTCTTGTCTGAAACAAGAAGGCTCGGGTATTTGACAGTTTGTATTAAGTGTCGTCTTGTTGCCTCTATCAAGATTGTTCAAATTATAGCCCTGGGGCGAAAATGCCCCCGCCCCAGGCCCTTTGGTTTTATATTGACTTATATAGGGAAACCTTTAAAAATCTTCTTGTCTAAAACCAGAAGGCTCAGATGTTTGATATTTGGTATGAAGCTGCGTCTAGTAGACCTCTATCAAGATTGTTCAAATTATAGCCATAGGACAAAAATGCCCGCGACCCGGGGCCCTTGGTTTTACATCGACTTATATAGGAAAAACTTTAAAACAATCTTCTCCTCTGAAACCGTTAGGCCCAGGTCTTTGATATTTGGTGTGTAGCTTCGTTTGGTGGATCTCTACCAAGCTTGTTCAAATTATAGCCCTTATGCAAAAAATGTCCCAACCCGGGGCCCATTGATTTTATATTGACGTATATATGAAAAATCCTCTGAAACCGCAAGGCTCTGGTCTTTGATGTGAAGTTTTATATAGCAGACCTCTTCCAAAATTTTCAAATTATAGGCCTTGGGTCAAAAATGGCTCCGCCACGGGGCCCACTAGTTTTACTTCGATTTATATATGGAAAACCTTTAAGAATCTTCTTGTCTGAAACCAGAAGGCCAGGCCTTTGATATTAGGTATGATGCTTCATCTGGTGGACCTCTACTATGTTATTCAAACCAGGCCCCACCGGTTTTACATAGACATATATAGAAAACCTTTAAAAATCTTCTTCTCTGAAATCCGAAGACCCATGTCTTTGAAATTTTGCTTGAAGCTTCATATGGGTGATCTCTTCCTGGGTAAATATGGTCCCGCTCCAGGGACCACCGGTTTTACATAGGGAAAACCTTTAAATGCATTCATGCTGAAACCAGAATGGCCAAGTCTTTTATACAGCAATGAAGCTTCCTCTAGTTGCTCTTTACCAAGATTGTCCAAATTATAACCCCATGGGGTCAAAAATGGACCTGCCCCGGAGCCCACTGCTTTTATATAGGGCTAAGGCTGAACTTGTTCATCTCCGCCTGGTGCACTAGGACCTGACCCTCAATGTCTACAAGGTGCTTAGACAGTGACACACAAGTCAGCTCTGTATTGTCAAAGAGAACCACTGACCCATAACCACCCTCCCCCTCCCTTTGTCACCATGTGACATTATTAGTAAGACTGAGCCGCTTCTGTTGCACTAAGGACTTGACTATCAATGTCCACAGTGTGTCCAGATGGTGACATACAAGTCAGCCATGTATTGTCAAAGGGAACCACTGACTCATATGTGTAGCATCTTATTTTTGCCAATTATTGCCATCCCGCCCTCCTTGTCACAACGAGGCACTGTAAGTTAGACTAAGCAAATTTATCTACATGCATTAGGACCTGACCCTCAATGCTCAGAAGGTGCCCAGATAGTAACACACAAGTCAGCCCTGTAGAATGGAACTTTTGAAAGATTTCATCCCCAGAAAGAGTGAGTGAGTGAGTGCTTGAGTTTTACGTCCCACCAACAGCTAAGGTCATACGGAGACGGGACCTCGGTTAAAAGACTCATCCGAAAGTCTGAAGAAGCCCGGCATCCCAAGAAAGAAAACAGTTTGGAAGGAATGTTCCATGGGTGACACTCTGACAAAATTGCTCAAAATAGTTTCGCTCCACTGAACTAAACAATAAACAAACTTTAAAATGACTTCTCTTAAAGGAACTTATTTTTTATTTTTATTTGCTTTCACTGCAGCTGGTGTTGTGCCGTGTGGCGGCCGTAAAACGTCTCCCCGTACATCAACCATAGTGCAGTTTATATTTTACTTTTTCTCCTTTGAGATCAGCATGAATATTCTGAGAAATCAGAAATAAATTATTTGTTTAGACTCATATTCTAGACAGGTTTTGAATTATTTGGATCCCATTTTGATTTATATCAGTCTTTGAATCGACTGCCTATTCGAAATTCGCAAAATTGCAGTATGTTTCCTCTGGCATTCGTTGTCGGATCATTACAGGGTCACTGATGAGGCTTTATTAGCCGAAACTACGTAGTATGACCCATCTTCTTTCGTATGAATGTTTTCATTGCTCTTAAAGGAACTCATTTTTTATTTTTATTCTTCTACTAAATAGGTAGACTGATTTTGAAATAATTTTACAGAAATGTTCCTTGGGTCACTCTCAATCAAAATTGCTCAAACGATCCTCTCCACCTTATATTACCTACCACATTATCTGTACAATAAGGATCGGTGAGCGATCCAGGGCCATTATGGTCCTCTTGTTATTGATTGCCATGGCAACCAAAATGCAAAAATTGAAAAAAAAATCATCTCAAAAACCATTACGCTTTTTGCGGCTGAGACTTAATGGAAATATTCACCATATTTGCCTCAACAGGTTTTTTGTTTTTAATGAAATTTGTCATTTAAATTTGGTTGCTATGGCAACCAATTAAAATAAGCAGTAGGCCTAAAATTTTATGGCAGATAGTATGGTCCTTTGGGATCATTGAGTTCATTTTGAATCAGTTTGAAAATAGAGTTTTGCTTAAACCGGCGCTAGAGGGCATGGCCGGTGTTGCACATGTCAGTAGTGGTCATGAACAGACTCAATAAAAGTCTGCTATTTTCATTTATTTGGTGTATTCTTTGCTTCCATAGGATCTAACACCAAAACATATTTACAGTTTGCATTGACTAATAATTTGAAAATTGAGAAATGGCCTTTACTTCCAATTATGTTCTAGAAAGGGTTATCCTTTGGAAGCAAGGAATAAACCACAGAACTGGAAAATATGTAGTTCACATGTTTTCTGGGCCAGACTGGCTAGCTTTTGCAGATATTTTGATAAACCTTCATTGAATTTTTCTTTAAGCAATCACCTAACTGCCATATGATTTAGACTAACTGCTCACCTTTATTGGTTACAATGGAAACTAACCCCCGCCCCCATGCCCAAACCCAAAAAATCTTAAAAAATCATCTTCTCAGTAACCATATGTCTTATGAATCTGAGACGTAATGGAATATTAACCATATTTGCCTTAACAGGTTTCGTGTTGTTTTTTTACCTCACCTTACCGAAGGTCAGGATGAGTTTATGTGACCGTGAGATGTCCGGCGTCGCCATGCGTCGTCCGTTGTGCGTCGTGCGTGCGTAAACTTTTCTTGTGAACACAAAAGAGGTCACAGTTGCGGCCAATCATCATCGAACTTGGATCGAATGATCATCATGACAATAACTCGGGTAAGTTCCAATATGGGTCATGTCGGATTTAAAAGAAGGTCAGTAGGTCAAATCATAGAAAAACCTTGTGAACATACTAGAGGCTATAGTTTGTGTTATATCATTATCAAGCTTGCTCAGAATGATCATCTTGACAATATCTCGGTCAAGTTCGAATATGGGTCATGTCGGGTCAAAAAGTAGCTCATTAGGTCAAATCATAGAAAAACCTTGTGAACACACTAGAGGCCACAGTTTTGATCAGATCGTCATCAATCTTACTCAGAATGATAATCTTGACAATATCTCGGTCAAGTTAGAATATTGGTCATGCCGGTTCATAAAGTAGGTCAGTAGGTCAAATCATAAAAAAACTTGTGAACACACTAGAGGCCAAAGTTTTGATCCGATCTTCATCAAACCTGCTCAGAATGATGATCTTGTTAATATCTCTATCCAAGTCGAATATGGGTCATGTTGGTTTAAAAGGCAGGTCAGTAGGTCAAATCACAGAAAAACCTTGTGAACACACTAGAGGCCACAGTTTGTGTTATATCATTATCAAGCTTGCTCAAGATGATCATCTTGACAATATCTCGGTCAAGTTCGAATATGGGTCATGTCGAGTCAAAAAGTAGGTCAGTATATCAAATCATAAAAAACCTTGTGAACACACTAGAGGCCACAGTTTTGATCCGATCGTCATCAATCTTGCTCAGAATAATCATCTTGACAATATCTCGGTCTAGTTAGAGTATGGGTCATGTCGGGTCAAAAAGTAGGTGAAATCATTGAAAAAACCTTGTGAACACTCTGGAGACAAAAGCTTTGGTCCGATCATCATCAAACTTGCTCAAAATGATCATCTTGACAATAACTCGGTCAAGTTCGAATATGGGAAATGTCTGGTCAAAAAGTAGGTCAGTAGGTCAAATCATAGAAAAACCTTGTGAACACTCCAAAGGCCACAGTTTTGGTCCGATCATCATCAAACTTGTTCAGAATGATGATTTGACAATATCTCGGTTAATTTCGAATATGGGTCATGTCTGGTCAATAAGTAGGTCAGAAGGTAACACTCTGGAGGCCACAGTTTTGGTCCGATCATCATCAAACTGGTTCAGAATGATCATTTGATAAAATCCCGGTTAATTTCGAATATGGGTCATGTCTGGTCAATAAGTAGGTCAGTAGGTCAACACACTTAAAATCGGCCAAGATGTTATAACCTTTAAATCCTACTAACATTTGGTCATTGTTAACAGAAATCCCGCCAAAGTGTAACACATGCGATTCATTCCTTTGTAACGTATTCATATTCTGGCATCATTTCGCCACTGTTAGATGAAATCTTGCCAAAATTATTGACTGTAATACGAATATGACGTTCCTCAAACAAACATCAAAGAATCTAGGACTGTTGTCATATATTGGCGCTATTCGCGTCAGGCTCTTCTTCCCCGTTGCATAATAAATCACAGTTCTTAACCATTGCTTATATAGGCGTGCTGTGTCAGATTTTGTTTTACGACTACATACCCGTGATGCGGCTGAAACATCCATAATGCAGAGAAGAACCAAGTAGCGGATTAGTCCCGCGTCATTGAGCGATGTAACCAATGACGTTGCTTGCTGCTCTGAACATTTAGTACAGGTGTATAAACAAATTATCCATCTACAAAATGCACATAATTATATTTCAAAGTCCGATTCGGTTGTCTCTCAGGACTTCTCAATATGAGACCCGATACCCAGTTTTGAGTCACGAGATATCAAATAGCGTTAGACTATTCGGCCTATACAGACACTAAATACTTATTTATGATAATGTCTCCCGCGATAGGGTCATAAAGCATATTGTTTTCCCCGGTCTTTTGATCCGTCCGTCTGTCTGTCTGTCGCATTTTCGCGTCCGCCCCGTAACTTAAAAACATTGACACTTCACTGAAATGTAAAGCACCATGAAACGACATGCAGAACACAAGAACAATAACTCTTGATATGCGATACGTATGCTTAGTTATTACCATTTGCACGTTGAAAAAAAATAATTTTGCCATTTACTCATGTCTGCTCTGTAACGTGAACTGTGTGAGATAGCCGTAGTTTAGTTTATAGAAATGTAAAACGTTATGAGGCGATGCACAGAGGACAAGAACCACAGCTCTGGCTACATAACATTTGCAGTTAAAGGCATTTATTCTTGTAACAGTATGACACACCGTGTATTCATTATTGTTTTTTGCCCCTTGTGATATACTTCCTATAGCAGATAAAAGGCGGTCTTTAATATAGAGATGAGAAGCTCTTGTTGAATCCCCTGACTGAGAATTTGAGGGGAAGTCAATAAAGGTACACTCCAGTCAGCAGTTAGAAAACTATAGATTTTCCCCATGGAGGCTCCTTACCTGTCAATGACAGAGGAGTTCTTTTCAGTCAGCACTGAGGTTATACAATATTATGTAATGAAATGATAGTCCTGAATAATTAAGAATAAATGCCTTTATGGCCATTTGAACATTCATAATAGTAGTTTGGGTTATTATATCGTGTAATTGGAAATCCGTATAAGATTATAAATACGGAACGCACCAAGAGCGGACAGGCAAAAGACAATAACCTGGTTTGGTCAGCTACTTTTTAGTTAAAGACATTTGATTTTGTCAGAGGAACAAATGTTAGACATACTCCGCCAACATACATCTGAGCCAGTGCAAGCGATTTCCAACAATCAGCCACTGCGATGGCAAAGATCAGCCTGCATTTCGGTGCAGTTTGATCGGAGCATTCGTTTGTTGCATGTCCTTGAATTTCATTGGACCGTTAAGTGCAGTCTCTGATTTGATAGGGGAAATAGGAAAATTGAATGTGTAAATATGTTTCAGGAACTGGTCGAATTAGAACCAAATGCCTATCCCAAACATCAAAAGGAATGACGGACACAAACATCTTCACAAACAACAAAATCAAAGGCGACAAGCCAATTAAGCAGCTCTTTTTCGAACAGATTGCAACTCAGTTACTTTACCTAACCGAATAATTTGGCAGCCTCGATATCTCAGTGGTTAGCGCGTTCGACTTATGATCGGGCGGTTATGGGTTCGAAGGCGATGTCTGTCCTTGGGCAAGACACGTAATGCCACTGTCCGACTCCACCCAGGTGTAAAAGGGTAGCAGTGGTGTAAAGGTCACTGCCTCTCTCTCTCTCCCGTGCGCGCGCGCGCGCGTGATAACATCCTGAATAAATGTTCGAGTGAGATTTAAATAAGCTTGAAGCATTCATCGCAATCGAACTAAAATTAATAAGTATAAACTAAATCGATTTTACGCGGCTACCATCCCCGACCATGGTTCTATCTCGCTCTAGATAATTTGTTCAGTCCGCATGAATGATTGCAAAATGATCAGGACAACATCCGCGAGAACATAAACGTCACATAAATACAGAGATGAAACAACAATGCGGACTCGACAACATGAAATAACTAAAATGCTGGGGCAAAAGAAAAAAAATAGTTGGACTCCGCTGGGCCCGATCAGGACAGAGCATCAGACTCCAACCGACATTTCTATATTTAAAAACGTTCTAAAATAGAAGTGAAAGCAATGATCAGGAATCGATACAATCAACCCAAAGCTCCCATCAGAGACAACAAAGGGAAAGCAACACAAACATAAAACAACAGACCTAATGGAAACACCAATAGCGGAAAGCCAAAAGGACAGTTACCTTCCCACAAAATGGCCAATAGGCTATCCAAAATAAAATAATATAAGCATCACCAACACCCAAAGATAAACCATAACAAAAATTAACCGCGACAGAAGAACCGCCTTTGAACCGTCAGTGGAAACGAACTCCACTGGTGGGGGGGTGGGGGGGGGGGGTGGGGCTTTAATCGATTTTACGTGGCCACAATCCTCGCCCTTACTTCTGTCGCGTTTTAGACAAATAATTTGTTCAGTCCGCATGAAGGCCTCCTAACTCATCAGTGCAACATCTCCGTGAACACAAATAATCAAACAACCACAGAGATGAAACAACGGCGAGGACTCGACAGCAAGAAACCACTGAAATACTGGAGCAAAAGAAAACCAACAGTTAGACTCCGATGGGTCCGACCAGAGATAGAGCATTAGGCACCAGTCAACATTACCTTGAATATGATCTCTCTAATTCTCAATAAGCCTTTACACTGGAACCGTCATAGAATCTGAGGCCTGACCCACCGGCGTGCAATTAAAGAGGGAAGCAAGGCTGTCAACCCTGATTGGGTTAACTACCATGCATGCAGTCGGTCGTATAACATTTATGTTGTACCCAATCTTTTTATATCGAAGAATGATTTTACGAAATTGAGTGCTGAAGTCGTTGCGGTTATATTTTTTTTTTCTGAATTTGTATACTTAGTCACCACAAAAATTCGGGTTCCGATAGACCTTTTGCAGAAAAGATTTAAGTCCAATATTGAATTTTGAAATTAAATCAGAATGACGTCTATAAAATTTTGGAAAGGCTTTGCGTAGTTTATGGTACCGATAACCCTGATTAAGAAGTTTAGCCGTTAACAATTTATTACGAGTGTTGAAGTCAGTTACATGACTACAAACTCTGGCAATTCGAATTAATTTCAAACTATAAACGCCATAGGATGGCACACTAAGTAAGTCTTTAGACCGGGGCTGGCATAAAGTCTGAGTTCCGACCGACCGGTGTGCAATTACAGAGGGAAGCGAAATTATCAACCATGATTGGGTTAACTATCATGCATGCAGTTTGTCGTATAACATTTATGTTGTACCCAATCTTTTTATATCGAAGAAAGATTTTACGTAATTTAGTACGGAAATCAAGCATATATTTTTTTTGAGTTTATATACTAAGTCACCATACAATACATGTTCCGATAGGGCTTGCTGTAGAAGGGATTTAAGTCCAAACAATATAGAAATAGATGCCCAAGAAAAAGCCATTCTCAAAGATTGCAGCCTCTTATTGTTGAATTTAGAAACTAAATCGAAATGACGTCTATAAAACTTAGAAATGGCGTTGCGAAGTTTATTATACCGTCAAAATAGAAGTTAAGGCAATGATCAGAAATCGATACAATTAATCCACAGCTCCCATCAGAGACACGAAAGGGAAAGAAACACGAACATGAAATAACAGACCCTAATGGAAACATCAACAGCGGAAAGCCAAAACAACAGTCGCTTTCCCACAAAATGGCCAATTGGCTATCCAAAACAAAATAATATAAGCGATTCAAACACACAAAGACAAACCATAACAAAAATAAACTGCAACAGAAGAACCGTCTTGGAACGGTCAGTAAAACGAATTCCACAGGGGAGGGTGGGGGGGGGGGGCTTAAATCGATTTTACGTGGCCACAATCCTCGCCCTTACTTCCGCCGCGATTTAGACAAACTATTTGTTCAGTCCGCATGATAGCCTCCTAACTCACCAGTGCAACATCTCCGTGAACACAAAAAAAATCAAACAACCACAGAGATGAACAACGTTGAGGACTCGGCAGCAAGAAAAAACTGAAATGCTTGAGCAAAAGAAAACCAACAATTAGACTCCGATGGGCCCCAACCCTGATTAAGAAGTTTTGGCAGTTAATAATCTTTTACGAGTGTTGAAGTTAGTTACATGACAATACATGACAAACCCATTTAATTTCGATATACAAACACACGAGGTACACCACCATCCAAGAAAGGAAAATTTACAATCTCAAAATCAAAAGCAACGCGTTTATCATAAATTTCGCATGGAAAGAATCCATCTTTAATTAGATAAATGTAAATGCAGAAACGTGGCTTCGGTATCAGAATTTGCAATATTCAATTGAAGCTCTGAAGAGTAAACCATCGAAGAAGGTAGTATCATTATGTAATAAATCATCAAAGTATCTAGACGTCGAGTTGGAAGCTTCAGTACTTTTCAACAGAAAGAACATAATGATTTGTTTTTCATAACAGAACAATAGGAAATCGGCCACTAGATGTGCACATATCGTACCCATCGGAATTGTCATAATTTGTCTAAATACCTAGTATACCAAATCTCATAAAAGTATTTCAATCGGAAGGGTGATATGTAAGGGAAAACGGTCAACAGCCATTGTCATTGCTTCATCTAAGTGATTGGATTTGATTTAGATGTGTCTGTGACGATGCATTGTTTGAGTTAGGAAACCTTTATGCGAACTAAATATTAAAGAGCAATTACAAAGAAATTTTAAAAAATCGTATTATGTAGCATGGTGAAAGTAGACACTAGGCTGGTCATTTTACTGAAAAGCGCATGAAAAAATCCCATTCGTTTCATAGTTATGCGCATTTATATTTGATACTTACCTATTTTCCTCAGAGAGTAGCCTCCACTGAATTTTCTTTGATTTTAACACACAATGCAATTTTCTGTGATGTCATAGTGGCTTTAAACTTTTTTTTAAAATAATTTTAAACTACCATATTTTCCATTTTGCAGTTGCCTAATACAGTTGTCTCATGCCCTTTGATTACCGTGTATCTGGTTCATAATTTAGGGTAGAAATGAGAAATTTGATTTCGAAATTCAAGCTTAAATTTACAATTAAAGTATTTTTTTTTTAAATGTTTAAAACTACCATTTAATTCAAAATTTCATTCCAACTAGCTAATGTAAGTGTTTTTACATGCCTTTTGAACAGATCAGTAAGTTCTGTATGTTATATCATCTTCTTACAAAAACAGAAACTTGAATCTAAATTATTTTAAAAAATATTTAAAGGGGGTCTTTCAAGGTATAGGAAATTTGCATTGGTTTCTGCCCACGCTTGGATTTTGATGGAATTATGCACAATAATTGCCTTGGGTATAACCATTATAATTACGATGCATTCACTTTTAAATTTTATTTCCGTAGTAAATTTATTACATATTTTATTAAGTCTCTATCGCAACAGAGAGTACTCTCATATAAACTTGTCTACAGTATTAAGAGTTTCATATATCTAATGCTGCTATGTTTTATGAATTAAAGCCATAATTGGTGAGTTAGTTGATACTATGAATGACCTCATATGTCTCGTAATGGTGGCTGGGCATTCAGTTTTCTTTGATGGTGTCCCCATATTTCAGCTCCTATTTTTGTATTTATTAAAATTTAATATGCATTTTTACCATGTTCCAATTTTTGTCAAGACACCATTTTAGCATAAAAACTACCCACATATCTTAGAAACATGTTGATGAATTTTGATGTAAATTGAGGGCCGGTAACATTGTGTTTTAACAGAGTCTGAGACTGAATACTGATAGTCCTGATTCAGCAAAATGTGAAATTATATGATTATCATGTTTTGGTTATGCTGTTTAATAATACTTTACTATTGCTTTCAATTTGGATGGCTATAGTATAGTATGGTTTGTGTAAGTAGTTCATAGCATAATTATAAGTATTATTTCAAAACATTCATTTCGGTAAATTTGCCCCCTATGGAACAAACTATTTTGTCTACAGAACTATACCGCAAAGGTTTTGATGACAAACGTCATCAAACGCATCCATGTAATCATGTGCACAGTTTTCTTTCTGTCTTTCTTGTCTAATTTGGTAATGGTGCTAAGGTGATGTTTAGATTTAACATTCAAATCAACAACATTCCAGTCACTTTAGATGTTGCTTCAGCTTTTGTGAGATTTGTTATCCTACTCGAGATAAATGACTCTCAAGTCAAACTGTTGTTTGTTTATTTAACCCTAACTGTCCATTTAAAAACAAAGGTTCACTCTAGGGAAAATCAATAACACTTGAGATTACTTTTCCTGGACATTAAGTTTTCAGAATTTGTATCTGCATAGGCACTAGCCAATCTATCTTTTTTGTATAACCCCTATGAACGAAGTCAAACGGCATTCTGAAGCTGTATTCCAAAGCCTTTTGAATTTGCTTTTAGAATTCACATGGTCGTACATTTGTCAGTGTTCCAAAACTTATGTGATCATGATTGTGTTGTCTATATATTTGTATAGGTCTTTCACTTAATTTACCTATCTCAGAAGTTGTTGCAGTAATAACAAAGCACATTATGTAAGATATCAAGAATCATTTAAACTGTTGATAATAATTATTCAATCTGTGAGTAGTTATCGCATTATTCATAGGATTTTAAATTATTTTCAGTAAATACATTGTGATGCTTTTTTTCTGTCCAAACACTGCAATGCTCTTTCTAAGCTGAGAGATACATTGGACAGGAATGTACTGGTAATTATTAATGAACAAAAAGCTAGCAAGAACAGTGCTTAAAAACAGTGAACTTGCATTCAGCAGAAACATTCAAGAAGTGGTCGAAAGTTTTACAACCAGAAAAAAATACTAAAAGCTCGCTTCCGATAAATTAACCACTATATTGACAAAGTTAATAGAAAAATAAGATACTAAAGAAACGTCAACAATTACAATACCAGTGCAGAAAAGAGACATATTTATGCATGTGTACTATAAGGAAGGAAACTGTTTCTCTCACTGTCTAATAGCAAAATTTCTCTAGGTCATGGAACAGCTTTGTTTACACCAAATATTCTGCGCCTCATCCATCAATGATATCTTTTGCAACAGAAACTCAATATCAGTGACATTTCGATTTTCGGAAATACTAACCAATAATTACTGTAACTTTTTTGTTAGGATAATAATCCAGCGTTCATAAAGACAGAGTATATCTAAGGCTTAATCTGGCCATGGATTTATCAACAGAACTATTTTTACTAGTAACAACAAACCACTGACCATTGCGTCCTTGCATACCAGCTTGGTATGGAAATGAAAATAATGGATCTCCTTGCCTTACACATATTTGAGTAGCATGACTTATGCAAAGTCATTAAATAAAGCTGCACATGTTCACAATAATTTTGCTGCTAATAAAAAGCAATATAGGTTGTTAAGCCTAATTTGTTGATTAGAATACCTTTTGATTTAGTGTTTTACTATCTACTATTTTGGATAGATCATAGTGTATAAATGAAAGGAAAATATCAGAAATTCGTGAAATGTTAATAGTTTCTAAGCTAGATCAGCTCAATATGTAATCATTTTGATTTGTATAATCTCATTTTTATTACGTAAGTGTTACGAATTGCCATTTTGTAAGGTTCTTGGATGATTTCAATAAAATAGTAAATTTTGCAGAAACGACATACATCCATTACAGGTGTAAAAACTACAGTGTTACCGGTTTCGGATTTTCATGAAATTTGGCATAGCTAAAGAAGAAACATATGGCAAGTTTTCCTAGGAAAATGAAATCTTGACAAACACTAGAACATATTTATCTTAGGGATTGAATTTTGATAATTTTTTTAAAATTTTAATTAAAAAATGAGATTTTTGATAATTATTTTATCAGAAAATGTAAACTTTAATTAATTCAAAAGGTCTTTTGGTATCAAAGGAATGCCTATGGAGTTCTGCATTCAATCCAGTTCACAGATCTTGAAACTAAATAAAACATAAGGTTTAAGACGCACTTATTTAGAGATAGACACCAGCTCATGGAGGGAGTCAGTTAGAGTGGCCTCCTGAGTCCTACTTTGATTTATATAATTTATTAAATACATTTTTATAGGTTGTATATGCTGAGTTATTAATATACAAAGTTTAAAGAAAAAACATGCATGGGCACAGATGAAAGACCCCCTTTGAATTTATAAGGTTTGCAATTGAAAATTTGCGAAAACCGGTTTAGCATATCAGTTGAAATCAGTTTAAATAATTCAAATAGGTGATTATACAGTTCGTAAGGACTATAATACACAAGGTATTTCATATTAAAAAAGTTTAAAACTTTTAATGTGCATCTATAACATCATATAATACTTCATGAATTTTAATGAGGCAGTCTGAAGCTGCTCTGTCTCCATGAAATATTTCACACTTCGAATTGTAATATCTTGAAAACTAATAAAGATAATTTGATGCCGTTTTTGCCCTTTGATTTCTTTAATGAATGTCTTATTAATTTTAATGGATTTCTATACCTTTGTATATTTAAGTTTAAGTTTTTAATATTAGGAATTATAACTGAACTTAAGTCGAAAATTCACCACAGTAAAAAGTCTTGAAGCCCCCGTTGGCTTGGTGCTGTCGACCGTTCTAAGGCGGTGGTTCAGGCGTTGTTCTCTCGTTGTTTCTTTATTGTATTTAATAGGCCCGCATTTTGTACTTTACTGTGCACTGATGCTGGTGCATCTAGCAGACAAATCATTCCATTTGAAAAGAGAGGGTTAATAAAATTGTTCCGCTTGTTAAGGGCTTCTTGTATTGCTAATTCATGTGAGTTTTTTGTTTGTTTGTTTATTATTATTATTATTATTATTATTATTATTATTGTTGTCTTTCTTCTGATGGCATGTAGGGTAAACGTCCCGAATTTTATGGTGATTTATTTTGGAAATTAAGAAAACATATTTGCTTGCAAAGACATCAGTGTCCAATTTCGTGAAATCAATATTCAATATGGGAGGAGTTGGTACAGCATGGATGTTATACGACAGACTGCGTGCTTGGGGGTTGGCCCGTTCATAATTGTTGGCTTTATTTCGCGGTTTTGTCGCAGTTTATTTTTGTTAAAGTATTATCGCTAATATCTCTTTGTTTTGGATAGCCAATTGGCCATTTTGTGGAAAAGTAACTGTCCTTTTGGCTTTCCGCTATTTCTGTTTCCATAAGGGTCTAGTAATTTACTGTTTGCTTTCTCTCCCTTTGGTGTCTCTGGTGGGAGGTGTAGGTTAATTGTATTGATTCCTGCTCATTGCTTTCACTTCTTTTTGATTCCTTCTTTTGTCGCGCGACGGCGGGTCGGGTCTCAGAATCAATGACAGTTCCAGCATTAAGGCTTACTTAATTATTTTTGTAAGGTATAGTTGCGCTCTTTCTGGTCGAGCTCGCCAGGGTCTGATTGTTAGTTTTTTTTTGCTCCATTATCTCGGTTGTTTCGTACTGTCAAGAACTTGTCGTTTCATCTCTGCAGTCGCTTGGTTTCTGTGTTACCAGGCATGTGGCGCTAGAACGCGACAGAACCAAGGACGAGGATTGTAGCCATGTAGGATCAGTTTTAACCCCCAACACCAGTGAATCACAGTTTACTGACCTTTCCAGGGCGGTTCTTCTGTCGCTGTTTATTTTTGTTATAGTTTGTCTTTTCATGTATGTATTGCTTACATCTTTTTTATTCTGAAAAGCGGTTTGGCCATTTTGTTGGAATGTAACTGTCCTTTTATCTTTCCGCTTGTGATGTTTACATTACGGTTTAGTTATTTCGTGTACGTGTTTATTTCCCTTTGACGTCTCTGATTTGAGGTGTTTGGCAGTTGCATGGATTCCTGATCATTTCTATTCTGTAACTTTTTACAATCTGTATTATTCTCTTAAATCTCTAACATTTTATTTTGCAGGAATGATACTGAAATGAATGTATATGATGATCTGGAATCACATGAACAAGCTGAACATATGTATTCATCGATGCAAGGTAAAATAATAAGTGCACATTGAAAAAAAGCATTTTATTCGGACGATGCCTTTGTAATGGGGACATTTGCATGTAACTTAAAGTGAGTGTGTGAATGTTTGAGTTCTACGTCTCACCAACAGCTGAGGTCATACGGAGGCTGTACCTCGGTTTAAAGACTCATCCGAAAGTCTAGAGAAGCCCGGGATAGATCCTGCGATCCTTGGTTTACAAAGCGAGTAGCATAACCACTACATCACTGTACCACGGAGGCTTCTTCATGTAACTTCAAAAGGCCAATAAAAAGGACATAGCCATCTCAAGAAAGCAACAGGAGAAAAGCAATATTATTTGATATGACGGAACACACAAAATTATGAAACAACGCATGTACCAACATTAAGCAAATTTAATGATTGAGAAAGAAAGGCTCTGGTTGAGACGAATGGTGAAGATAAAAAAGAACACTCCACAACACTTATCAACTCCACATTTATAGTCTATATGACTAGTAAATAATAGCAAAATAATATAGAACTGGGTGCCAAAGAAAAGCCACAATCAAAGATTACATCCTACCAGTGGCGCTAAGAAGAAGAGTGAATAACAATGAGGAAGGACGAATCCCAAATAGTAAAGTAACGAGATTCCTCTTCCCCACAAGAGGTGATCAAGGTGCATCAGGCACAATTAATGAAAATTAAATACCGTAAATAATAATAAGACACAACCATAAGCACATATAACATCACCATCCGACAAGACAACACTTAAAATCTTCTTTGTTGTTGCTTTTCCTGTATATTTGTTTGATTTGAGGTTTAAGGCCCCCGTCAACACTGTTAAGGTCATTTTAGAGACGTGGCTTCCAATTTTGTGGGACTTTTACCCGACATTTAGATGAAATGACATCTAAAGCCATGTCGCCCAATGAAACCAATAGAGTTTATCAGCATGGACGGTCCACCTCGCACCGCGGTTCCTGGACAGACTTAGATCCTCTAAGCGGTTTACCAGTACTAGTGTGCGGGCCGGTTTCAGCTCTGCGTGGAAGCATCATGCAGCCCATATATTTCTTCAAGACCCTATGGGCGGGTGCCGATTTTCCTGTATATGGATTGGAGTTTGTTTTATAGCGACCGAAAATGTTATTATAAGTGTTTCTCTGTACAGAAACCGTTCATAAAAAACGACAAAGGGAGGTTAAAAGATAATAAATTTAAGAATAGCCAACACGTTTCCAAGTCTTTTTATTACATACAGCTTATCTTTCTTCAAAAGATCAGTCCCTTTTCACAGCTAAATCAGGTGTCTTCTTCGGGTTCCTTTCGACCTTTATTTGATGCATACAATGCAAGCACCTAAACTACGCTCACACTGTTGCCAAATGCATAATTACATTCTGACATTTCACGCTCTGACACAATTTGAAAATATTTTGCGAAATTTATGATAAACCCTGTTTTAGTATTTGTTTTCTATTGCTGTGTTTGATTTAAGGTTAATCGTCCCCGTCAACACTATTTCGGTCATTTTGACATGCTGCTTACAATTTTTATGGAATTTTACCCGTCACTGAGATGAAATGACATCTCAAGCCCTGATGCCCATTGAAACCAATACGGTTTATATGCATGGACTGACCAACTCGCATCACTTTGCCTGGGTAGGCTTAGATCATCTGAGTGGTTTACCAGTACTCATGTGCGGTAGGTTTCACAATTCCAATGTGGAGATTCCTCAAGTTTAATGTGGAGATGGGGAGGTTCAACATATTCTGTGTGGTTATGTGGCGGCTACACATTTACGATTTGGAGATATGGATGTTAAGAGACCAACAGAGAACAGTTTTATGAAGTTATTTCATAAAAGGTGCTATAAGTCTCTTAAAATTAAAAAAACATATACCCCATTTTGGAAACAACCAACTTTAGACACATTTGTCCTTATATTTTATAGGGTAAAAATGAGTTATTTCTAGGTTAACCTGAAAACATTTATAGCTACTATGGCCAATGGACTAAGTCCAAGTAGGGCGTATATTTTTCCTCAGCAATTTACCAAGCCAAATGGTGTCTGGCAAAATATGTGCGCTATTTACACTTTAGTATTCCAATTACTGATCACCCAAGATCCAACCTAGTCAAGTCAAGCTTGGATAAAGGGATGTCAAATTGAGGGGCAAATTTATACGGAACAAGAGTCCATCTCTGAGAGTATCAAGCCAAAACACTACTGATCACCCAAGACCCAATCTAGTCAAGCTTAGATAAAGCGGTGTCGCTTTGGGGACAAACAAACTAGGGACAACACAGCTAAGCGTCCCCCTAAAATTCTGTTCCTATAGTTTGCTCTCCCCCAAAAAGACTACGTGATTCGTGGCGCGTGATTCGTGGCCCCGAGTTAATAGTAGAAACCTTGTGAGCGCAACTCCTTCTACAAAGTTAAACTGATCCTTCTGAAATTTGACAGATATCTTTATTATAGTCTGAGGATGTGCATGTGCCTTTCACAGAATCCTTAGATTTTTTCCCCTTTTTTTCCCATTTTCACTTAGACGTTTTGCATGGTTGTAAGTCAGTAGTAGGTACCTTGTGAGCACAACGCCTCCTACAGTTTTATATATATCTTTCTAAAACTCCACAGGTGTTTTAAACATAGTCTAAAGATATGTGTATTTTACATAATCTTGAGTAAATTGTTTTCACTTTCTTTTTTTCAATTTTAACTTTTTCCATGCTTCAGTACCATGAAAGTGTGTAAATGTAGTAGGTACGGTGTGATCGCAAGTCCTCCTACAGTTTAATACCGATCCTTCTGAAACTTACAAATTGATTTAATCATGGTCTGAAGATATGCATGTGCTTTTTTACAAAATTTTGAACCATTTGTCCTTTCAATTTTTCGTATTTTAACATATTTTTTCATGCATCAGGCCATCAGGCCTTGACGCAATAGATGGGCTGCATGATACTTCCGCGCAGAACGGAAACCGACCGCTCACGAGTATTGGTAAACCGCTTAGAGGATCTAAGCTTGCCCAGGCAAAGCGGTGCGAGTCGGCCTATCCATGCTTATAAATCCTGTTGGTTTCATTGGTCGACACGTCTTGAGATGTCATTTCATCTCGTTGTCGGGTAAAAGTCCCCCAATATTGGAAGCAACGTCTCCTACAGTGTTTAACTGTTCCTTCTGAAATTGTTCAGGTATCTTTATCACAGTCTGAGGATGTGCATGTGCTTTTTATAGAATCCTTAGATGTTTTCACTTTACATTTTAACTTAGATGTTTTGCATGGTTCTATGTCAGTTGTAGGTCCCTTGTGAGCCCAACTCATCCTACAGTTTTATATATATCTTTCTAAAACTTCACAGGTGTTTCAATCACAGCCTTAAGATATGCATGGGCTTTTTACATATTCTTGAAATAACTGTTTTTACTTTTGTTTCAATTTTAACTGTTTGCATGCTTCAATATAATGAAAGTGTGTATATATGTAATAGGTATGGTGTGAGCGCAAGTCTTCCTACAGATTAATACCGATCCTTCTGAAGCTTACAAGTTGTTTTAATCATGGTCTGAAGATATGCATGTGATTTTTGCAAAATCTTGAACCATTTTTCTCTCAATTTTTAGCTCACCAGAGCCGAAGGCTCCGGTGGAGCTTATATGATAGGCAGTTGTCCGTCGTCGTCTGCGTTGTTGCCTGGCGTCAACACTTTCAAACGCCATCTTCTCTGAAGCCACTTGGCCGATTCAGCCCAAATTTCATCTGTAGCATCCTTGGGCTTTGAGATAGAAAGTTTGTGTTTTTAATGAAAATCGGCTCATTAGTTTGGTTGCTATGGCAACTTATATTTTCTATAGACTAATAACGGGGAAAGTAGAAAAATGGAATTTTCAACCAAGCCTTTGCAGAAAGTTTGACAAAACTTTTATAGAAATATTCCTTGAGTGAACTTCTTTTAGCCACATGCTTTTATGCCAACATGGGGGTCCCAAGGGTATGCCGTGGCCATGCCCCATCCCTTCCATTGCATAAAAGGCCATATAAATCATTCAGATCCTCACCCCTAAAGTATATATATTCTTTTTTCTTATAATACGATGCATTCAGTGGCACCAACCCGGGGGTACCCTTGGATGTGCCCGGGCCATGCCCCACCCCTTCCACTTCGTAAAAGGCCCAATATCTCAGAAACCGTTCAGATCCCCACCCATAAACCATATATTCTTGTTCCTTATGATAAGACGCATTCAGTAATACCATCCTATGTGTCTTCCGGGGTGCACCGGGGCCATACCCCACCCCTCCACTTCATAAAAGGCGAAATATCGCAGAAACCTTTCTGATCCCCACCCCAAAACCATATATATTCTTGTTCCTTATGGTAAGACGCATTCAGGGACAGCGACCTAGTGGTTCCCTGGGATGTGCCCGGGCCATGCCCCACCTCCTCCACTTCGTAAAAGCCCAATATCTCAGAAACCGTTTAGATCCCCACCATAAACCATACATATTCTTGTTCCTTATGATAAGACGCATTCAGTGATTTCAACCTATGGGTCTCTCGGGGTGCACCGGGGCCATGCCCCACCCCTCCACTTCATAAAAGGCGATATATCTCAGAAACCATCCCAAAACCATTTATATTCTTGTTTCTTATGATAAGATGCATTCAGTGACACCAACCTGGGTGTCCCCTGGGATAAGATGCATTCAGTGATACCAAGCTAGGGGTCTCCCATGGTGTGTGGGGCTAAGCCCCACACCTCCACTTTATAAATGGCGATATAGTTCAGTGACCATTCAGAACCATATACATGTACATGTATAATCTTGTTTCTTATGATAAGATGCATTCAGTGACACCAACCTGGGATGTACCCCGGCCACACCCTGCACTTCATAAAAGGCCCAATATATCAGAAACCGTTTAGATCCCTAACCCTAAACCATATATTATCTTGTTTCTTATGATAAGACGCATTCAGTGATACCAATCTATGGATCTCTCAGGGTGCGCAGGGGCCATGCCCCACCCCTCCACTTCATTAAAGGCGATATATCTCAGAAACCATTCAGATCCCCACCCCAAAACCATATATTATTATTTCTTTTGATAAGACGCATTCAGTAACACCAACCCGAGGGTCCCCTGGTATGTGCCCGGGCCATGCCCCACCCCCTTCACTTCATAAAAGGCCCAATATCTCAGAAACCGTTCAGATCCACACCCCTTAACCATATATATTCTTGTTCCTTATGATAAGACGCATTCAGTGATTCCAACCTAGGGGTCTCTCGGGGTGCACCGGGGCCATGCCCGAACCCCTCCACTTCATAAAAGGCAACATATCTCAGAAACCACCCCAAAACCATTTTATTCGTGTTTCTTATGATAAGATGCATTCAGTGACACCAACCTGGGTGTCCCCAGGGATAAGATGCATTCATGTGCCCGCGCCATGCCCCCACCCCCTGCGCTTTGTAAAAGGCCCTTTATCTCGGAAACCATTTAGATCCCCACCCCTAAACCAATATATTCTTGTTCCTTGTGATAAGACACATTCAATGATACCAACCTAGAGGTCTCCCAGGGTGCGCCGGGGCTATGCCCCACGCCTCAACTTTAGAAAATGCCATATATCTTAGCAACTGTTCAGATCCCCATCCCTAAGGCATGTATATTTGTGTTCCTTATGATAAGACTCATTCAGTCACATCAACCTGGGGTCTCTTTGTGCTAGGGCAATGTGTCGATGCCATGGCCCGCCCCTCCACTTTATAAAAGGCCATATATCACAGACACCATTAAGATCCCCACCTCATAATCATATATATTCTTGTTCCTTGTGATTATACACATTCAGCCACACCAACTTGGCGGTCCACAGGGGCCATTCCTCTCCTGTTCACTTCATAAGGGGGCGTCATATCTCAGAAACAGTTCAGATCCCCACTCCTATCTTTTCTTGGTCTTTATGATAAGACACATTCAAGGACAACAATGTTGGATTTCCTTGGGTCTGTCAGGGCCATGCTCCAACCACTCCAAAGCCTAAAAGACCTTATATCTTAGGAACTGTAAACATCCACACCCCTAAACCATATAAAAATCTTATATGGGTGTGAGGGTTTAATGGAGAAACCCGTCCCGAGGGACACTGTCTGGCATCACGAGGCTTGCCGAAGGGAACGGCTTTTTCTATCCACTCCTCACACCAATATTGGATTCTTTTTCTTGCATACCTTTAATGCTGCAGTCACTTCGGTTACAAACGTCCGCCATATTGTGTTGACACTGCAGGAATGTTTAGTGATGTCACGTAACGTGCTGTTACGTGAACTTTAACGACGGCGCATACAAGGTCGTTGTCAACCAGTGCATTTATCAAACACCCGATTATATTCGATGTTTGGTCGGAACACCAGGTCAGAACATAAATTTCTATCCCAGGGTAAAATCACAGATTTCCTTTTCCGGTGTGCAAGAATATATACTCTTGTTCCTTATGATAAGACGCATTCAGTGATACCAACCTGGGCTCTGTTAGGCCCAAGTCCCACCCCTCCGCTTCATAAAAGGCCTACTATTTCAGATGCAGAGTCCACATGGGTGCACATTTGGAAATAGGGGTTCGTTTGGGAGACTTTATAATCGATGAATTAAAACCGTACATTGCTGCAAGTGGGTAGTAGAGGCCCATGGGCCTCTTGTTTCACATTTTAACGTATTTTTTTTCATGCATCAGTACTATGAAAGTGGATATGTAGTAGGTACTTTATGAGCGCACCTCCTCCTACAGTTTAACACCAATCCTTCTGAAACTGTACAGGTGTTTTTATCACGGTCTCGGCCCCCGCCCATCAGGCCTTGACGAAATAGATTGGCTGCATGATACTTCCGCGCAGAGCTGAAACCGACCGCACACGAGTACTGGTAAACCGCTGAGAGGATCCAAGCTTTCCCAGGCAAAGCGGTGCAAGTCCATGCTTATAAACCCTGATGGTTTCATTGGGCGACGGGGCTTGAGATGTCATTTTAGCTCAATGTCGAGTAAAAGTCCCACAAATTGGAAACAACGTTGTTATACAGTGTTGACGTGGACGTTAAACATAAAATCAAACAAACAATTTTATCATGGTCTGAAAATCTGCATGTGCCCTTTATAGAAGTCTTAAATTATTTTTTTCACTTTTTGACATTTCTAACAGACGGTTCTCAATTCCTGCAAGACTTATAATGATTCCATCAAAAGTGACTTTGCTTTCATCTGTACGCAATTTCCTAAGTCAATGAGGCCCTCAAGCGCGCGTAACTTATAATCGTATAGCCGAAAGTGGGGCACAATTGAGCTTGTCCGAGATTTTATGGATGTCCACATTAACTGCAAGTATGATGAATATTTTATTCCACATGCGGTCACTGTCTATTTCATGTGAACCATCCGATCTGCCAAAAAATCAAAATTGGCCAAGATTTTATGGCAGTGCTTGTTACCTACGAGCTGTATGAGGATCCAACCAGAAGTATAGGCAATAGGGGTTCTGGTACAGTATCTTTGTTCAGCGCACGATGTGGGGAATCAGGCTTCCCATGTGGTTCTGGTGCAGTTGCAGACCGGCGGAGGGGTTCTGGCACACTTTCGAGCTGGGGACCGTGGTTTGGCAAATTTCGACTCCCAGCAAGGTTTCGGGCAATTGGTCGGATTTCTGGCACAGTTAATCATTTTAGCACAGGATTCGGGAAATCACGTTTCCCAAGGGCTTCTGGCACAGTTTCGAGCTGGGGACCGTGGTTTGGCAAATTTCGACTTCCAGCAAGGATTCGGGCAATGGGGGCCCCGCACCACCCCCTAGGCGGCCAGGACGTAGCGCTGCCGTAAAGAGCCCCCCCCCCCCCCCCCCCCCCCCCCAGATGGGGATGTCCCCCCCCACCCCCAAACACACGAATAGAGCCTTGAAACGGCTGTGGCGATCGTTTAGCCGTGGTCGCTTGCTGGTCCTTCCTGGCCGACTTTCCGTTTAGAGAGAGGTGTGATCAGGACATTTCCCGTGTTTGCTGGTCCTTCCTGGTCGACTTTCCATTTAGAGAGAGGTGTGATCAGGACATTCCCACTCGAACTGGGCCTCCTTGGCCGACTTTCCATTTAGAGAGAGGTGCGATCATGACATCACCTTGGCGCGGACAAGGGTGCTTTTCTTGAGTTGATATGGCCCCAGATTCTTGCCAAACTCGAGGGAGAGATCAAGGCTCTGGATGGTAATAAGGTCCAGCTGGCTCTCAAGGTCCAGCTTCTGAAGCACAACACAGGCTGCAATGAGGAGTACACGGACCCCGTGCTGCGCCACAAGCAGGAGCTCGTTCTGCAGAAGATCGAAATGAATGAGGCGCTCAACCAAGCTTTCCCATGGACCCTCGAAACGCTCGAGAAGTGGACACAGAGAGGGTCAGGCTGGGCTGTAGATCAGGTACAGACCCTTTGGCTAGACATTGCCAGATATCAGCCTCTTCGGGGCGGGTCCTACATCCCACTGCCGGCTGCAGTGAAGAACATGTAGGCGGTCGAACAGAGACGACCACTGTCTCCAATGGGCACTCCGCGCAGCTTCGGCACCGCCCAGATAGGACGACCTGGTACCCTAACCAGGATGGCCTCAACTTTGAAGGGATTGACGCACGCACACCAGTCTCTCAGATCCCTAAAGTCGAGCGGCAGAACCACCTGGCCATCAGTGTCTCTGGCTGAGAGAAGGATGGCATCATATACCACCTCAGCAAACAACTCGGGGACATCACTATGGTCAGCGTGCTGCTGATTGAGAAGGACGGCAGGTTCCACTACGCTTGGATCAGCTTCCTTAACCACCTACTCTACGACAAAAAACAAGTACAAGGGGCGCACCTACTTCTGGGACCGCTGTCTTCACGGCTATTGCCGAGAAGACCGACCCGCAGCCTACAAGCCAGAGTGTCGTGGGATCGGCTCGACAGCTGTTCGGTAGATGCCAAAAAGCAGTCAAAAACAAACTAGCCTTCCAGAACGACCACAAACAGCTGCCGGTGCCCTTCGTGATCTACGCCAGTTTCGAGGCGCTCACCACCAAATTCCAGGGGCCTGAGTTCTTCCCGCAAAGAGCAGCACCAGCAAGCTACTGCTACGTCGTGGTGCAGCGCGCTGGGCAGGCGGAGCCACCGGTCCAATACCGCGGACCCGATGCGGCGTATCAATTCAGTAGAGCACTGCAGGAAGAAGAGCTCAAAATCAAGGGCGTGTTACCTAATCAAACGGCCATGAGAATGACGCCAGGGGACTGGCAGGCCTTCCGCACCGTGCCACGTATGTGACAAACCTCTCGAGGGCGTATCTGTGCGGGACCACTGACACACAACTGACAATTACCGAGGGACGGCCAAAAGCGCCTGCAATCTTAAGCTTACGCTAAGCCCCAAGACCACCAGCATCCCCGAGATGTTTCACAACATGCTGGGCTACGACGCCCACGTGCTGATTGAGGCCATCTCAAAGGTGGAGAGCAGCGTGAGGTGCATGACACAAGCCCGTCAGAGAAAGGCTACTTCGCAAAGGCGTGTACCCGTATGAGTACATGGACGCCTGGTAGCGCTTCGAGGAGAGACAGCTCCCGCCCAAGAAGGCCTTCCATAACCAACTCATTGAAGCGCGTGTGAGCGACGAGGACCACGCCCACGTGCAAAAGGTTTAAGGAGACCGTCAGGTGCCTCTCTAAAGGAGATTACAGCGACCTGTTCTGCCGGACAGACGTCCTCCCGCTGGCCGAGGTCTTTGAAGCCTTTAGGAGGACTTGCTTAGCTCAGTACAGTCTCGACCCCGCCAACTACACGGGGTCATTGAGAAGGGTATGCGCGGGTGGAGAAGCGCTACGCCAGGGCCAACAACTCCCAGGTCGAGGTCTACGAGCCGAGAAGCCCACCAGCCACATCCTCGACGTCAACAACCTGTACGGCAGAGCGATGAGCCAGCCATTCCGCGTGGGCGGCTTTTAGTAGATGGAAGTCGCCGACAGGCTTGCAGCGACCATATGCGACCACCCAACAGACAGCCCATGGGCTTGATCCTGGAAGTGGATCTGGAATAGCCGGAACCGCTGCACTTCGCGCACAATGGGTATCCGTTGGGGCCTGAGCGCATGGTGATCCAGAAGAAGTGGATGTCTGACTACCAGACGGCCTTCTAGGCGTTGGGTTGGCAACGACCGAGGTCCCTAACGTCCGCATCCCTAACCTCCGCAACAAGAACCGCTACATGCTCCACTGCTGGAATCAGCAGCTGTACTTGTCGATGGGCATGCGTCTGACTAAGGTGCACTGCGCCATCAGGTTCGGTATGCTCGAGACGTACAGCCGGATGAACACGGAACGCCGGAAGAAGGCCGCGAGCGGGTTTGAGAAGGACCTGTAAAAGCTATGAATAACAGCGTCTTTGGGAAGACCATGGAGAACCTGCGAAGCGGTTCGATGTGAAGCTGGTGTGCTCGCATGAGGAGGATAAAATGAGACACCTCAACCCAAGCCAAACGTTCGCTCGTGCTAACATATTTGACGACGACCTGGCAGCCATCCAGGTACATAAGAGCCGCCTGGTGCTCGACCGCCCTGTGTTTCTGGCAATGAGCATCCTCGATCTCTCCAAGCACCTGCTGTACGATTTCTTCCACAACAACCTCAAGGCGTAGTACGGCAACCGCGCTCAGCTATTGTACACAGACACTGACTCACTGCTCCCGAGATCCAGACGGAGGATGTCGTCCAGGACATTGCAAGGCATGCATACCTCTATGATAGGTTCAACCTCCCCACGGACAGCCCTCTGCAACGCACGGCGAACAAAAAGGTCATTGGGAAGATGAAGGTGAGGGCGAGCGATCGCTGACCGGCTGGGCTTGTGGCGTAAGATGTACAGCATCCTCGAGGCCTCTGGCAAAACCCTATGAAAACATCTTTAACAATCTTCTAGTCTGAAACCAGAAGACCCATACATTTGATATTTGGCAAACAGATACAAAAAGTGAACCACTATCAAGATTGTACAAAACATATTACGGGACAGAAAACTGCCCCGCCTTGGGACTAACTTATTGTATAATGACTTATATCGGATAAACATTTTAAAATCTTCTTTTCTGAAACCAGAAGGCCCGGGTATTCGGTATTTGGTATGCATCTTCTCGACAGCTACCAAAGTTGTTCATATTATATAACTAGGGTATCATTGACCCCGTCCTAGGGGTCAGATATTCTACATAGATCTATACAGGGAATAAATTAAATACCCTGCTTGACATGTCTGAAACCGGTAGACCAAGGCATTTGAAATTTGGTTTGTTGTTTTATTTAGTATACCTCTACTCAAATCATTCAAATTATAGCTCTGGGGTCACCCTACACCCCAGGGGTCACTTGTTTCAAGAGACCCATAAGGTGAAAAGGGGTTTTAAATATTCTTTTCTGGCGCCAGAATGCCCAGGCCTTTGATATTTGTTTAGTAGTCTAATCAAGTAGATCTTAACCAAGATTACTTTAAGTATGATCTTTGGTTCCCTGGAGCTATGCCCACCCCTCCAGTTCATACAAGACTAAATATGTCTTATAATAATACTTAAACTGTTCCGATCCCCAACCCTCAACCATATATTTAATTGTTCTTTATAGTAAGACTCAGTCATTCACATCGACCAGGTGTTCTCCTATGGTATGCCCCGCCCGCTGAAGTTCATTAAAGTCTTAATGTCTCAAAAACCGTTTAGAACCTCTTCCCTACACCATATTGTTGTACCTAACGAGAAGACACATTCATTAACATGGATCTGTCGTCCACATGGGGAGGTGGTTATGCCCCCCTCCAGTTCATATAAGTCATAATATCTCAGAAACTTTTCAGATCCCATTGTGTTTGCGGTTGTTCATTATGGTAAGACTCATTCGGTGACATAAACTTGGTATCCCCACTTTCATATAAGTTCATATAAGTCGTCATATATCAGAAACCATTCCTAAAACAATATACGTTATTGTTTGCCTTATAATAACAAACATTTATTGACACTGACTACTGTGCTTTAAGAGTATATTTGCCCCACGCCAATTGGTCATTTTGTGGGAAAGCAACTGTCTTTTTGTCTTTCCCCTATTGATGTTTCCATCAGGATCTAGTTATTTCATGTTTGTGTTTCTTTCCTTTTGGTGTCTCTAATGGGCGCCTTGGGTTAATTCCTATAATTGCCTTCTCTTCTATTCTTGTGTGAAACTCAAATATTAACTAGTTATATCGCTTAGCTCAGATGAGCGAAATAGGGCAATCACGGTCCCCTTGTTATTATATATGTTGCGACAAAAAGAAAAAGAAAGTCATTCTTGCGAACAATTATCCTTTATACAAGAGCTGACTGCACTTCAGAACTAATGAACGGTTGATTATTCAGATTGATTTTGAAAATGCATTTGATGCACGTTGTATATAAAGAATAATACATACGTTCAAAGTATCTCGTTTTACAAGACATGACTATTTTAATTTCATTTTTTTGCAGGATCATTGAAAAAGAATGAAGACAAAAATGGCAGGTAATATGTTATAAGACATATATACGAAGATTGTGAATTGTGTGCTACAATGTACGAGAAATTATTTCAGTGTTCTCTGGCAGGTATATGACAGAAAAAGAAAACTTATTTCCATTCTCATTATGATACAGATATTTAGAACAACTGCAATCACTGACAACAACCTACTACTGAAATCAGGTAGAAAGATAAATGCTGACAAAATAAGCACATCAAAATCATAGAAGGCATATTTATCGGCTCTTCCTTCTTCCGTAGACTGCAAGGGGGTAATATTCAATGGTACAAGAAACAAAGCAGCATTTGAAAACAGAGCTGAAATAGAAACAGTTATGTACAAACAACGAAGTTATTTCAAGCCACTGAAAGAACTATATCTTCCAGACATGATGTAAAACAGAAGTGAAAGCAATGGTCAGGATTCAATAAAATTAACCCACACCTCCCATCAGAGGCACCAAAAGCTGTTACCAGTCAAGCGTAGAAGAAAGAATAAGCAAACAAGCTTTTAAAAAATAAAATTTATTAACAATATCTTTTAACTTTAGGCTATAATAAACAAAAGTGTACTTTACGCAGATTTTATCCATCCTTAATTACCTATCCTTGATCCAAAACAATATGAACGGAGTCCTTTATGAATAATAAGTAAATCCAACACCGAATTTAGAATTAAAAAATAATGAAGGCAATGATCAGGAATCGATATAATTAACCAATAGCTCCCAACAGAGACGCCAAAGGGAAAGAAACACATAGATTAAATAATACCCTAATGGGAACAATAGTAGCGGAAAGCCAAAAGTACAGGTACTTTCCCATGAAATGGCCATTTGGCTATCCAAAACAAAAACATATAAGCGATACACACACTCAAAGACAAACCATAGCAAAAATAAACAACGACAGAAGAAACCTTCTTGAAAACCCAAACTGAACCTAAAGGGAAATTGTTATCCCTTTTACATTGCCTTCTAGAAATAAATGTGCCCATATGCTAAAATACGGGGATTAAAGAAGTACACATCATCTTAACCAATTTCTTATAATTTCTGAATCAGTATTCCAGACTCTTCTATTCTTAATTTTAAAAGTAAACAAAATGTTTACAGTCTATAAATATGCTGTGACTAATTTTCTAGATAATTACCTTTCAATAGTTTTTTGTTTGTTTGTATTGGAGTTTAACAGCCCAGTCAACCCTATTTTTGGTTATTTTTGAGCCGGTCAGTTTACTTATCCACAATTTTCCTGGGCATATTTATATTTTAGATCATATTTTCTGGTCTTTTGGGATCATTGAGCCCATTTTGAATCATTTTGAGAATATATGTTTGTTTAAGCTGGTGCTAGAGGGTGTGGCAAGTGTTGCACATTTCAGTACTGGCATTGAACAGACTCAATAAAACCGAGTCTGCTTTTTCGTTAATTTGGTGTATTCTTTGCTTCCAAAGTATCCATTTATTCACACACCTGTGCGACATTGTGCATTTTTACGTCTCCAGAATGCCTACTTTTTTATGAAAAGCCGTGATATTTTTCTTATTTATACAGCAAACATAGGTTCTGTGTGCTCATAAGAACCGCCTCATGTCTTGGAGCAGAAATACAAAAGATATGAATACCCCTTAAACCCCAGTAGTCTCTATATAAAGTGGGGTTTAGGGGGTATTCATATCACGAACTTGTTCACAGGATGCTGAACATATTCATCTTCATTACAGCTGGTGTTGTGCCGTGTGGCGGTCGTAAAAAGTCTCATCGTATATCATCATAATGCAGATTATACTTTCTGGTCCTTTGGGATCATTGAGTTTATTTTGAATAATTTTGAAAGTAGAGTTTTGCTTAGGCCAGTGCTAGAGGGCATGGCCGGTGTTGCACATTTGAGTACTGGTCATGAACAGTCTCAATAAAACCCGAGTCTGCTTTTTTCGTTTATTTGGTGTATTCTTTGCTTCCAAAGTGCCCATTTATGCAGAACTAATTTATACATAAGCGGTTAACCAGTACAGTGCACATTCTTTCGCCAGAACCTGACAACAGCCCTTCTTGAAAAAGCGGAAGGGTGAGAATGACCATAGAAAAGATTTCATGATCAGTGGCCACGAAATAATGTTGCAAACCCCGGCAGGTATCGAACATGTGTCCTCCTGATTATCAGTCAGACGCGCATCCGACTGAGCTACTGAGGCCGGCTTTTACAGTTTGTAAACAATATATTACATGGGTTACCCACTGGCAGTGGGAATAATGTGAGAATCAGAAAAAAATATACATAACACTCACCCTCTCGGAGGAAAAGAAAGATTTAAGAAATAAAGCTTTCTTTTGCCATTAAAATAATTAAAAATTGTACAGAACAGTTACATGGATCACATATATTATATACTATCGGTCCACTTCAGTATGAACGAAAACACTCCTGACACAGCTCAAGCTATTACAAGGGCATCAGGGATAATGTTACTTCTCCCTCTGGTATGCCTTATGTCTAAATTATGTTCTTGTAACATAAGACTCCACCTGGGTAGTCGCTGCTTTTTGATATCCCCCGACCGAAAAGGTTCGGGGATATAGCGATCAGCCTGGCGTCCGTCCGTCTGTCTGTCCGTAGACGCAACTTGTGATGGCCATATTTCTTATACCCTTTGAGATTCATTGATGGTTCTTGGCGTAATTGTTCACAAGGCTGAGACGGCGTGTCATGCGCAAGAACCAGAACTTTGGTTGTCATACTTTTTGAGTTATCTCCCCTTTTAATAAAATAGAATGACTACTTTGTGATGGCCATAACTCCAATACCCTTTGAGATATCTTGATGGTACCTAGCACAGTTATTCACAAGGCTGAGACGGCGTGTCATGCACAAGAACAACAACACTGGTTGGCATGGTTTTTTAGTAGCCCCTCTTCCAATAAAAAGAGTGACTACCTTGTGATTGTCATAACTCCAATACACTTTAAGACATAGTGATGGTACCTGGCACAGTTATTCACAAGGCTGAGACGGCATGTCATGCACAAGAACCACAACTCTAGGTGCCATGGTTATTGAGTTATCTTTCCTTCCAGCAAGATATAATGTCTACCTTGTGATGGCCATATCTCCAGTACACTTTGAGATATATTGATGGTACTTGGTACAGTTGTATATGAGGTTAAACAGGCATGTCAGTTGCAAGAACCATGACTCTGTGTGCTCTGGTTTTTTAATTATCTCCCCTGACAATATAACCTTGTGATGGCCATAACTCCAATACCCTTTGAGATATATTGATGGTACTTGGCACAGTTGTATAGAAGGTTGAGATGGCGTGTCATGCCTAAGAACCAGAACTCTGGGTGCTATGGTATTTAAATTATCTCTCCTTCAATATAACAGTATGACCACCTTGTGATCACTGTACCTCCAATACCGTTTGAGACATATTGGTGGTCCTTGATGCAGATATACACCAGGTTAAGCATGTTTGTCATGCTCAAGAATTACAATTCTGGGTGTCCTGTTTTAGCTCACCTGGGCCGAAGGCTCCACGGGAGCTTATAGTATGGCTGGTTGTCCGCCGTCCGTCGGCCGTCGTCTGTCCGTCACTTCCTTTGACCAGTTATATCTCTGCAGCCTGTAAGCTGATCTCAATCATTTCTTATCTGTAACATGCCTTGGATGGGGCAACGAAGAATTTAGCTTTTTATTAAAATTGAAACTTTGGTTGCTATGGCAACCCGAATGTCCCATAGACTTACAGTGAGAACATGCTTGTCATCACCGTAGCGCCTTCAGTTTTGATAGGATCTTCCTAAAATTAAGGCGTTACTATACCAACTTTAGTTACACAGAGGCGTCTCTGACATTTAATCTTCATAAGTGTGTCTCAATCCCAAAGTTATGAAACCGAAACGGATGATTGGCAAGACCCGGCAAACACAGCACATCCCCCTCCGAGCACACAACAACCGACCTAGCTCATGAGACAGGTTAACTGGAGGCATCAGGCAAGAGACGCACACCTGGGGACTTATAGGCGTCCCCCACCGAGCCAACATTAGCAAACATGGACCTCGCTCCACGGAAATCCCGGGCATCAGGAAGGAGATGTCCAAAGTAGCGAGACTTGCAAAATTTAAAATATATAAAGTGACAACCGAATCCGCTTAGATACATGTCTCACCTGACAAGAAAGTCTTAGTTTTTGAAACATTAGAATTTTATACTGCAAACGTTATAATATAGCTATTTAAATCAGTACCTGAGTACTGACGTCAGCACCCTAGTATCAACCTCAGCACTAAGGAACTGATACTGATATGTAAGGTGGTTGTGGATAAAAACTCGGAGGAGTTCGAAAACTGGCCAAGTCGGCCAATTTATCATAGAGTTACGTCCCTTTGATTGCTGAAAATGCCGAGTTTTTATTTTATTATCACAATAGCCCCTTCAGTTTTGATCGAATATTTCTGAAGCTTACATGTAAGGTGGCTGGGGATAAGTCGAAAACCTGCCAAGTCCGCCTATGTATCACAGAGTT
The DNA here is from genome assembly GCA_963580285.1 of Lucinisca nassula. Taxonomy (NCBI): domain Eukaryota; kingdom Metazoa; phylum Mollusca; class Bivalvia; order Lucinida; family Lucinidae; genus Lucinisca; species Lucinisca nassula. The sequence goes on along the minus strand of OY757019.1, from coordinate 147,421,126 downwards.
ACGTCCCTTTGATTGCTGAAATGCAGATATTTGACCTTGTCATCACCGTAGCTCCTTCAGTTTTGACGGGATCTTTCTGAAAATTATATGTAAGATGGCTGGGGAAAAAACCTCGAATGAGTTCGGAAACCGGCCAAGACGGCCATTTTATCATAGAGTTACGTCCCTTTGATTGCTGAAAATGCCGATTTTTGACCGTGTCATCACCGTAGCCCCTTCAGTTTTGATCGGATCTTTCTGAAACTTATATGTATGGTGGCTTGGGATAAAACTCGAATGAGTTCGAAAACCGGCCAAGTCGGCCTTTGATTGCTGAAAATGCTGATTTTTGACCTTGTCATCACCGTAAACCCTTCAGTTTTGATAGGATCTTTCTGAAAATTATTTTAAGGTGGCTGGGGATAAAAACTCGGATGGGTATGAAAACCGGCCAAGTTCCCCCATTTATCATAGAGTTACGTCCCATTGATTGCTGAAATTGCCAATTTTTGACCTTGTCAACACCGTAGCCCCTTCAGTTGTTATCGGATCTTTCTGAAACTTATATGTAAGGTGGCTCGGGATACAACCGCGGATGAGCCAGAAAACCCGCCAAGTCGGCCCATTTATCATAGGGTTACATCACCTTGATTGCTGAAAATGCTGATTTGTGACCTTGTCATCAGCGTAGCCACTTCAGTTTTGATCAGATCTTTCTGAAACTTATATGTAAGCTGGCGGAGGATACAAACTTGGATGGGTTCGTCAAAGTCGGTGCATTTATCATAGAGTTACACCCCTTTGATTGCTGAAAATGCCGATTTTTATACGCCCGTTTGAAAAACGGTCGTATTATGTTATGCTCTGCGTCCGTCCGTTCGTCCGAGTGTCAGTCCATCCGCCCATCTGTCCCTCCGTCTGTAAAGGTTTCTTTTCCGGATAACTCCTCCTACAGTTTACATTCGATCAAGCAGAAACTTTATGCAGTTAGACCATGATGTGGGGCAGCGCATATTGTTTCGAGGTTACAGTCCACCAAATGTCAATAGAGTTATGCCCCTTTGAAAATTTTTGTAAACTATTTATTCCCGGATAACTCCTACAGTTTACATCCGATCAAGCTGAAACTTCATACATAGTTAGACCATGGTGTGGGGTAGTGCATGTTGTTGTTGTTGTTGTTGTAAGAGTAGGTTTCCGCCGTTGACTTGTCGGCGAACCGTCGTGGTCGACGTCACAAGGGGCACGTTCAGATTTCTTTACAGATGCGGGTTGCTGGAACTGACTCAGAACCAAGAGAGTTTAAACCGGAGACCGCGAGACCCCGTTGCCCTTCGAATAGTGATAACAGTTTTATGCGTTTATAATGTATCTGATCTATCAGTTCTCTGATGTGGAGTTCAACTACGCAAATGTCTTGGTAACTTTTGATATATGTGGACGGATCAAGGATTAGACGCACCAGCAACTCTGGAGACGACGTGTCAATAGAGAGTCTTTGACACACATCACTGACTTGGCCGAGAAATTTTACTCTGTCGTCCGTATATGCATTGCACTCTGCCAACAGGTGCTGACGGGTTTCGGGGGCACTTCTGCATAGTTTACACGTAGGGTCGACCTATGTTGGTTGAAGACTGCTTTATTGCTTTGCAGGGTATATGTGCCGGTAAGTAGGCGACACTTCACCTGTGCTCTACGGCTGTCAAAAACGTTTTCTCTAACCGTCGTCCAAACAGGATGTGGTTCTCCAACCGCGACACTGTCAGAGTTGATGAATTTCAGGGTTGATTTTTGTTGTATATCCTTTTTCCACGCATCCTCCACATGGCTGTCAATTACGGAATTGACTGTTGATTTCCATTTGGATTTGGTAGGTGGGTTTTCCATTAAAACCGCAGGAGGGGGGAGGTTGTACCGAGGGGGTAGTTTCCGAATCCGATTAAACCAAGAACTTTCTGATGGAGCTTTCGTGGCAAGCTGCCGCAAACATATCTCCCTTTCAATCCCATCACATGAAAGCCATTGCCAAAACAGTCCCAACATGTTCTTATGGATAACAGCCTCCACTGGAAGAATGCCTAGCAGAGCTAGAGTCACTGATGAAGGTGTCCTGTCTGGTAGATGCTGGATCTGCCTGAGAGATTTCCTTTGATACTGTTCAAGTTGTTCAATGTCACGCTGTCTAAGGTCAAAGACCTCAAGACCGTACAGCATTCTGGGTATGACATATGTTGACCACAGCTTTCCATTCACACTCTGTTTAAGACCATTTAGGCTATGGAACCCTGCACCCATGAGGTAGTATGCTGTTCTCCTACCCATATTGATCTTTTCTTGTGTATTAAGTTTCAAGTTGGTATCTCTATTAATTCCGAGATGTTTTGTTTGTGTTTCCTGCTGTACTTCCGCTCCTCCCATTGTGTATGTCACATCTGATTCCTTTGGCCCATATGGATAGGTCAATACACAGCTTTTGGTTGGGTGTATACCATATCTGTTTCTTCTTGAGAACAGAGAGATCTCAACAACGTTTATACCGGCTACGAACATTTATGCGGTGTAATCCCTGAAGGCAATTGAACAGATTAAGATGATTATCTATACCTGAATTGAAAATCCACACTGGTGTTACCAATATTTATCCGTTTTGAAGATAAATAACCAGAATCCATTTTATCATCATGAAGTGCTGATGACAAACAACAGAACTGTGTAATCACTCTTAACATTGATATTTCTTTATGCTTACACCGCATAAATGTTCGTAGCCGGTATAAACTACAGATTGAATATCGTAAGGATTATCTAGACTTTCAAGCCAAATAGAAATGTCTTGCTAACACTTTATGGGTGTTTATGTTGTTCTTCAGGATGATTAAAATATTCAGGACCATTAAAAGTTCATGTTTGGCAGAGGTTTGAGAAATTAAAATTCATTCATAAAAAAAAAACTTTTGCTATAAAATACAGTTAGAGCATTTTCTCATTCTATATAAAACCTCTTCTTTGTTTACTTTTCTTCAAACGGTTCAGAGGGTGGGTGGGGTAAAGTTTTTCCGGAATATTGAAAAAGACGGTAAGTTCGAAATTTTCGAGGATATACTGATGTTGGATGGCTTGTGAATTGCTTATTCGTGTTGATTTCACCTAGTATTTCTTCAGGGGAACGGGGTCTCGTCGGGTTTCCGTGGTGGAAATTTTGCAAATTCAAGATGGCGGCTGGATTACGGATGCGATGCGCCACAGGAATTCCCTCCAATTTCCGCAAATATTCCGATTCTTGTCAGCTCCAGCAAGGAGTAACCCTCACCAATTTATTTACAATGTATATACAACACTCAAGTTCAATATAACTATTTAAAACATTAAAATTTTAAAATATTTGTCCCTCTGCTTTGAGCCATTGAGGGATTTTAATGGTGTCAGGTAATAATATATAGAGCGTATAACCCAAACTTGTACAACAGTCAGTATATATGTGCTTGCTCTTGTTAATTGCCACGGGCGTATAGCGTATAATGCCCCGCTTGCGGAGCTCTTGTTGACCTTTTCATCACCGTATGCCCTTCAGTTTTGATCAGATCTTTCTAAAACTGATATGTAAGATGGCTGGGGATAAAACCTTGGTTGGGTTCGAATAAGTGCCAAGTCTGCCCATTTATCATACAGTTACGTCCCTTTGATTGCTGAAAATGCCAATTTGTTACCTTGCCATCACCGTAGCCCCTTCAGTTTTGATCAGATCTTTCTGAAACTTATATGTAAGGTGGTTGGGGATAAAATCTCGGATGAGTTTGAAAACTGGCCAAGTCGGTACATTTATTATAGAGTTACATCCTTTTGCTTGCTGAAAATGCCGATTTTTGACCTTGTCATCACCGTAGCCCCTTCAGTTTTGATCGGATTTTTCTGAAACATATAGGTAAGGTGGCTGGGGATAAAAAACGTGGATGTGTTCGAAAACCGGCGAAGCCTACAGTTTACATCCGATCAAGCTGAAACTTTATCCATAGTTAGACAATGATGCTGGGCAGCGCATATTGTTTCGAGGTTATGGTTCATAAAATAATAATAGAGTTATGCCCTTTGAATTTTTTGTAAACATTTCGTTTCCGAGTTAGGTTCATTAAATAATAATAGAGTTATGCCTTGAATTTTTTGTAAACATTTCGTTTCCGAGTAAGGGCGAGGATTGTGGCCACGTAAAATCGATTTAAGCCCCCCAGATGAATTCGTTTCATTGACCGTTCCAAGGCGGTTCTTCTGTCGCGGTTTATTTTTGTTATGGTTTGTCTTGGACTGTTTGTATCGCATATATTATTTTATTTTGGATAGCCAATTGGTCATTTTGTTGGAAAGTAACTGTCCTTTTTTGCTTTCCGCTATTGATGTTTTCATTCGGGTCTGTTGTTTCATGTTTGTGTTTCTTTCCCTTTGGTGTCTCTGATGAAACTGCGGGTTAATTGTATCGATTCCTGATCATTGCCTTCGCTTCTGTTTTTCCTGACTCTTTAAGGAACGGCAAAAACAATTGTAACACGCATTAAGAATCCAAGCTGAACATTGAGTTTCCTGTGTAAACTGGACGACAACCAATCACACTGTGGTTACATAATTGTTGTGTCAAAATATTTGTACCTCACAATAACTTTCGTAATCTTAACATAATAAATACTGTTATCCATAAATTTTTGAGTTTACAACACAAATAATCATAAAACTCAGGTTTTTTCAGAATTTCTGTTGCAGAAGTGTTTACAAAGGAAGTGTATATCATATTTAAATTGAAACATTTTGCGAAATTTATGACATCGATATCCCTGTTTCAGAAGTGGTTTTTTTATATATACGTATATAACTGTTTCGTTAAATAATGTCACAGGTCTTGTAAACCAGACAAGTTGTGGCATGTAAACCTAGTTTGAAATAGCCCTTTGATCGCAACCAACAAAAATAGAAGGAAAAAAAAAGAATTCTTTCTGTTGCCAAATCAAAACCAGCGTTTAGAATTTCGCCTTAACGACCTTGCAAGTAAGTGTACTTTGTTTGTGCCGATCGTTAATCAGTGCTGGCCAAGAACCTGTTTACTTGGCGAAAAACAACTTATCCGGCCCTTGAAGAGCTTGGTGTCCTACATGTGACAGGAGCAATAATAGAAACAGAAGCGGCATTGGGATGGGGAATATGTGTCAAAATTTCGGTTCTACTCAATTTTATGGTTTACAAAAAAATGTTTTAAACAAGAGTTGTCACTAGACAGCATAGCTTGCCTTGAAATGTGTCTATGATGCCATAGGGTATTGCTAGATTAGCCTGTGGACCAATACCTATCAACATACTAAATATGAACTAACTCATCCGTAGAGTGTGAAAATATGAGCTTTAAAATGTTAAACCTACAATCTCTTAGCCTGTGATCTTGACTTTTAAATCATGACCTTGACGCTGAGCTCAAAGGCATAGGTAGGGGAACTGTTGAATAAAGCTTTGGACCTGTATGTTATCCTCATGTCAGTATGAACCTAATCAATCACATTGTTTGTAATGTATGCGCTATAAAAACATTAACATTAATATTCTAAGTGTGGACCCTTGGCATTGAAGTCCTGGGCATGGGAAGGATATTACTGAATAAAACTTTCGACATGCATCTATCATCATACCTAACATGGACAAATTTCATTATATATTTTGTTATGTATGACCTGTTAAAACACTAAAACAAAAGTTTCTATGTTTATAATCTTGACTATGATGTCATGGGCTTGGGCGAGGTATTGCTGAATAAAACTGCAGACCTATATCTATAATCATACCAAATTTGATCAATATCATCCTATGGTTTTGGAAATATGGCCAGTTTCAGTAACTCTTACATAAAATAACTAAGTCAGTGACCTAGGGCCATTGGTATGGGTGGATGTATGAGTGAATAAAACTTGGGGACCTATATTTAACAAAACAGCACCAAATACGATTCAAATGCATAGAATGTTGAGCAGTCAAAATTGTATACATTAGAATTATGTGAGTCTATGAACTTGACCTTAAGCTTATTGGCACGGGCGGTGAAATTGCTGGATAAAACTTAAAAACATAAAACAAATTCTACAAAGCTTAAACATTTTAAATTCGAAGTACATGACATTGACCTGTAGACATTGGCTACAGCTGGATATAACTTTGGAACTATATGCACCATCATACCAATTATTAACCAAATCCACCATACGGATCGAAAAATATTAGTTCTTTAAACCTTTAAGGTTGATGTGGACACCAATCCCTGGGGCATCCGTTGCCTAGTGGATAAGGGCGCTGACGCTTTATAAGTAGGTCTCTCACCGCTGTTAATACAGCCTGGCTTGGGTCACATGTGAGACGTCAAGTTCTGCAACAGATTGTCAGGTAGTTTTTAGCTCACCAGAGCCGATGCCTCCGGTGAAACTTATAGGATAGGCATTTATCCGTCTTCGTCGTATGTCGTTGTCTGGCGTCAACACTTTAAAACGACATCTCCTCTGCAGCCACTGCGCCGATTAAGCCCGAATTTCATCTGTAGCATCCTTAGTCTGGGGCTGAAAGTTTGTGATTTTATAAAAATCTGCCGTTTAGTTTGGTTTCTATGGCAACCTAGAGTTTCGATAGATTTATTATGGCGAAAACTGTAAAATGTCATTTACTGCCAAGCCTTTTTCACGCAGAGCTGGAACCGACTGCACACGAGTACTGGTAAACTGCACAGAGGTTCTAAGCCTGCACAGGTAATGTGGTGCGAGTTTGACCGTCCATGCTAATAAACCCTATTGGTTTCATTGGGTGACGGGGCTTGAGATGTCATTTCATCTCAATGTCGGGTAAAAGTTGGAAGCAGCGTCTCCAAAATGATCTTTACAGTGTTGACGGGGACGTCAAATCTCAAATCAAACAAACAAAAACTGCCAAGCCTTTGCAGATGTTTTGACGAAACTTTCATAAAAATGTTTCTTAATCAATCATCTATCTGCCATATGATTTTAGGCCTACTGCTCATTTTGGCTGGTCGCCATGGAAAAAAATGAAAAAAAAAAAAAAAAAAACTACTTAAAAAACATCTCAGAAACCATGCGCTCTATGAGGCTGGGACTTTTTAGTTTGGTTGCTATTGCAACTTCAAATACCTTGTAATGGGGAAAATTGAAAATTGCATTTACTGTCAAGTATTTGCAGATATTTTGACAAACCTTCCATAGAATTATATTTTTAGCAATTAAGTATCTTCTCCTCTGAAACGCAAGGCCAAAGTCTTCGATATTTGGTGCGTTGATTCATCTAGTGGACTTCTAACAAGATTGTTCAAATTATAGCTCTGGGGCAAAAATGCCCTCGCCCCGGGTTCCTTTGGTTTTACATAGCCTTTCATGTGGAAAACATTTAAAAATCTTCTTGTCTGAAAACCCGAAGGCTCATGTATTTGATATATGGTATGAAGCTTTGTCTTGTAGACCTTTATCTAGATTGTTCAAAATATAGCCCTGGGGCAAAAAATGCCCCCGCCCCTGGGCCCTTTGGTTTTACATTGACTTATATAGGAAAAATCTCAAAACTCATCTCCTTTGAAACCGCAAGACCCATGTCTTTGATATTTGGTGTGTAGCTTTATCTAGTGGACGTCTACCAAGATTGTTCAAATTATAGGCATGGCGCCAAAAAATGCCCCCGCCTCGGGGCCATTAGGTGTCGCATTGACTTAAAAAGGAAAAATCTTTGAAAAAAAAATCTCTTCTCTGAAACCGCAGGGCTCACATCTTTGATATTTGGTCGGAAGTTTCATCTAGTGGACCTCTATCAAGGTTATTCAAATTATAGCCCTGGGGCCAAAAATTGTCCCGCCCCGGGGCCCTTTGTTTTTACAAAGATTTATATAGGGAAAACCTTTAAAAAATCTTCTTGTCTGAAACAAGAAGGCTCAGGTATTTAGCATTTGTATTAAGCGTCGTCTTGTGGACCTCTATCAAGATTGTTCAAATTATAGCCCCGGGGCTAAAAATGCACCCGCCCCGGGCCCTTTGGTTTTATATTGACTTATATAAGGAAACCTTTAAAAATCTTCTTGTCTCAAACTAGAAGGCCCAGGTGTTTGATATTTGGTTTGAAGCTGCGTCTAGTGGACCTCTATCAAGATTGTTCAATAATAGCCCTGTGACCAAAAATGCCCCCGACCCGGGGCCCTTTGGTTTTACATCGACTTATATAGAAAAAAACCTTAAAACAATCTTCTCCTCTGAAACCGCTAGGCCCAGGTCTTTGATATTTGGTGTGTAGCTTCGACTAGCGGATCTCTACCAAAATTGTTCAAATTAAAGCCCTTGTGCCAAAAATGTCCAGACCCAGGGCCCATTGATTTTATATTGACGTATATATGGAAAATCTTCTGAAACCGCAAGTCTCTGGTCTTTAATATTTGACGTGAAGATTCATCTAACAGACCTCTACCCAAATTTTCAAATTATAGGCATTGGGTCAAAAACGGCCCGCCCCGGGGCTCACTAGTTTTACTTCGACTTATATATGGAAAACTTTCAAAAAATCTTCTTGTCTGAAACCAGAAGGCCAGGCCTTTGATATTAGGTATGATGCTTCATCTGGTAGACCTCTACTATGTTATTCAAACCAGGACCCACCAGTTTTACATAGACATATATGGAAAACCTTTAAAAGTCTTCTTCTCCGAAATCCCAAGACCCGTGTCTTTGATATTTTGCTTGAAGCTTCATATGGGTGACCTCTTCCAAGATTATTCAAATCAAATCCCTGGGGTAAAAAATGCCCACGCCCCAGGGACCACCGGTTTAACTTAGGGAAAACCTTCAAATACATTCATGCTGAAACCAGAAGGGCCAAGTCTTTTATACAGGAATGAAGCTTCCTCTAGTTGCTCTTTACCAAGATTGTCTAAATTATAACCCCATGGAGTAAAAAATGGACCTGCCCCGGAGCCCACTGCTTTTATTATAGGGTTAAGGCTGAACTTGTTCATCTCTGCCTGGTGCACTAGAACCTGACCCTCAATGTCTACAAGGTGCTTAGACAGTGACACACAAGTCAGCTCTGTATTGTCAAAGAGAACTACTGACCCATAACCACCCTCACCCTCCCTTTGTCACCATGTGACATTATTAGTAAGACTGAGCCGCTTTATCTTCTGTTGCACTAAGGACTTGACTCTCAATGCCCACAGTGTGTCCAGATGGTGTCATACAAGTCAGCCATGTATTGTCAAAGGGAGCCACTGACTCATATGTCTAGCATCTTATTTTTTGCCAATTATTGCCACCCCCCCCCCCCCCCCTCAATGCCCAGAAGGTGCCCAGATAGTAACATACAAGTCAGCTCTGTAGAAGGGAACTTTTGAAAGATTCCATCCCCAGAAAGAGTGAGTGAGTGAGTTTTTGAGTTTTACGTCCCAACAACAACTAAGGTCATACGGAGACGGGACCTCGGTTTAAAGACTCATCCGAAAGTCTGAAGAAGCCCGGCATCCCAAGAAAGAAAACAGCTTGGAAGGAAGGTTCCATGGGTGACACTCTGACAAAATTGCTCAAAATAGTTTCGCTCCACTGAACATAATAGCCACCAAAACTAAACAATAAACAAGCTTTAAAATGACTTCTACTACCAAATAGGTAGACTGATTTTGAAATAATTTCACAGAAATGTTCCTTGGGTCACTCTCAATCAAATTGCTCAAACGATCCTCTCCACCTTATATTACCTACCACTTTATCTGTACAATAAGGATCAGGTGAGCGATCCAGGGCCATTATGGTCCTCTTGTTATTGGTTGCCATGGCAACCAAAATGCAAAAATAAAAAAAAAATCATCTTCTCAAAAACCATCCGCTTTATGCGGCTGAGACTTAATGGAAATATTCACCATATTTGCGCTAACAGGTTTTGTGTTTTTAATAAAATTCGTCATTTAAGTTTGGTTGCTATGGCAACCAATTAAAATGAGCAGTAGGCCTAAAATCTCATGGCAGATAGTATGGTCCTTTTGGATCATTGAGTTCATTCTGAATCAGTTTGAAAATAGAGTTCTGCTTAAGCTGGCACCAGAGGGCATGGCCAGTGTTGCACATTTCAGTAGTGGTCATGAACAGACGATTCATTTATGTTGTTGTATGTTACTTACTGTGTGTATCACTTGTGTCTTTTTATTTTGGATGGCCATATGGCCATTTTGTGGGAAAGTAACTGTCCTTATGGCCTTCCTTTCTTTAGGTTTCCATTATGGTCTGGTCGCTTAATGTTTGTGTTTCTTTCCCTTTGGTGTCTTTGATGGGTGGAGTAAGTTAATTGTATCGATTCCTGATCTTTGTTTTACTTCTACTTTTCAATAAAAGTCTGCTATTTTCATCTATTTGGTGTATTCTTTGCTTCCATAGGATCTAACATCAAAACATATTTACAGTTTCCATTCACTTATAATTGGAAGATTGAGAAATGGCCTTTACTTCCAATTATGTTCTACAAAGGGTTATCCTTTGGAAGCAAGGAATACACCACAGAACTGGAAAATATGTAGTGTACATGTTTTCTGGGCCAGACTAGATAGCCTTTGCAGATATTTTGACAAAGTTTTAATTGAAATTTTCTTTAAACAATCACCTAAATGCCATATGATTTATACCAACTGCTCACCTTTATTGGTTACAATGGAAACCGACCCCCGCCCCACCATGCCCAAACCAAAAAATCGTTAAAAATCATCTTCTCAGTAACCATATATATTATGAATCTGAGACGTAATGGAATATTAACTATATTTGCCTTAACAGGTTTCGTGTTGTTGTTTTTTTACCTCACCTTAACGAAGGTCATGATAAGCTTTTGTGACCGTGAGATGTCCGGCGTCGCCATGCGTCGTCCGTCGTGCGTAATGCGTGCGTAAACTTTTCTTGTGAACACAATAGAGGTCACAATTTCGGCTAATCATCATCGAACTTGGCCAGAAGCATCAAAAAGAAGGTCAGTAGGTCAAATCATAGAAAAAACCTTGTGAACACACTAGAGGCCACAGTTTGTGTCAGATCATTTTCAAGCTTGCTCAGAATGATCATCTTCACATTATCTCGGTCAAGTTCGAATATGGGTCATGTGGGGTCAAAAAGTAGGTCAGTAGGTCAAACCATAGAAAAACCTTGTGAACACACTAGAGGCCACAGTTTTGATCAGATCGTCATCAATCTTACTCAGAATGATCATCTTGGCAATATCTCGGTCAGCTTCGAATATGGCTCATGTCGGGTCAAACGGTAGGTCAGTAGGTCAAATCATGCAAACCTTTTGAACACACTAGAGGCCTCAGTTTTGATCCGATCTTCATCAAACTTGCTCAGAATAATCTTCTTGATAATATCTCTGTCAAAGTCGAATATGGGTCATGTCGGTTCAAAAGGTAGGTCAGTTTGTTTGATTTGAGGTTTAACGTCCCCGTCAACACTGTAAAGGTCATTTTGGAGACGTTGCTTCCAATTTTGTGGGACTTTTACCCGACATTGAGATGAAATGACATCTCAAGCCCTGTCGCCCAATGAAACCAATAGGGTTTATTAGCATGGACGGTCCGCCTCGAACCGCGGTTCCTGGACAGGCTTAGATCCTCTAAACGGTTTACCAGTACTAGTGTGCGGGCCGGATTCAGGTCTGCGTGGAAGCACCTTGCAGCCCATATATTTCTTCAAGCCCCTATGGGCGGGGGCGCAAAAGGTAGGTCAGTAGGTAAAATCATAGAAAAACCTTGTGAACACACTAGAGGCCACGGTTTTTGTCCGATCATCATCAAACTTGCTCAGAATGATCAGCTTGACAATATCTCGGTCAAGTTCGAATATGGGTCATGTGGGGTCAAAAAGTAGGTCAGTAGGTCACATCATAAAAAACCTTGTGAACACACTAGAGGCCACAGTTTTGATCAGATCGTCATCAATCTTGCTCAGAATAATCATCTTGGCAATATCTCGGTCTAATTCGAATATGGGTCATGTAAGATCAAAAGGTAGGTCAGCAGGTCAGATCATAGAAAAACCTTGTGAACACTCTGGAGACCAAAGTTTTGGTCCGATCATCATCAAACTTGTTAAGAATGATCATCTTATGACAATAACTTGGTCCATTTTGAATATGGGTCATGTCGGGTCAAAAAGTAGGTCAGTATGTCAAATCATAGAAAAACCTTGTGAACACTCTAAAGGACACAGTTTTGGTCCGATCATCATTAAACTTGTTCAGAATGATGATTTGACAATAGCTCGGTTAATATCGAATATGGGTCATGTCTGGTCAATAAGTAGATCAGAAGGTAACACTCTGGAGGCCACAGTTTTGGTCCGATTGTCATCAAACGTGTTCAGAATGATCATTTGATAATATCTCGTTAATTTCGAATATGGGTCATGTCTGGTCAATAAGTAGGTCAACACACTTAAAATCGGCCAAGATGGTATAACCTTCAAATCCTACTAACCTTTTTGTCATTGTAAATTGTAATCCCGCCAAACTGTAACACATGCGATTCATTTCTTTGTAACTTATTCAAATTCTGGCATCATTTCGCCACTGTTAGAAGAAATCTTGCCAAAATTAATGACTGTAACACATGCGTGTTTGATACTAGAGCTAGAAAATGACTTTCCTCAAACAAACGTCAAAGAAAATAGGACTGTTGTCATAAATTGGCGGCTATTCGCGTCAAGTTCTTCTTCCCCGTTGCATAATAAATCACAGTTCTTAACCATTGCTTATATAGGCGTGCTGTGTCAGATTTTGTATTACGACTACATACCCGTGATTCGACTGAAACATCCATAATGCAGAGAAGCACCAAGTAGCGGATTAGTCCCGCGTCATTGAGTGATGTTACCAATGACGTTGCATGCTGCTCTGAACATTTAGTACAGGTTCGATTTGAGGTTTATCGTCCCCGTCAACACTAAAGGCCATTTTGGAGACGTTGCTTCCAATTTTGTGGGACTTTTACCCGACATTGAGATGAAATGACATCTCAAGCCCTGTCCCCCAATGAAACCAATAGGGTTTATTAGCATGGACGGTCCGCCTCGCACCGCGGTTCCTGGACAGGCTTAGATCCTCTAAGCGGTTTACCAGTACTAGTGTGCGGGCCGGATAGAGCTCTGCGTGGAAGCATAATGCAGCCCATATATTTCTTCAACCCCCTATGGGTGGGGGGCGAATTTAGTACAGATGTATAAACAAATAATCCATCTACAAAATGCACATAATTATTTTTGCAAAGTCCGATTCGGTTGTCTCTCAGGATTTCTCAATATGAGACCCGATACCCAGTTGACACTTTACTGAAATGTAAAGCACCGTGAAACGACATGCAGAACACAAGAACAATAACTCTTGATATGCGATATGTATGCTCATTACCATTTGCACGTTGAAAAAAACTGATTTTGTCATTTACTCATGTCCGCTCTGTAACGTGAACTGTGTGAGATAGCCATAGTTCAGTTTATAGAAATGTAAATCTTTATAAGGCGATGCGCAGAGGACAAGAACCACAGCTCTGGCTACATAACATGCAGTTGAAGGCATTTATTCTTGTAACAGTAGGACACACCGTGTATTCATTATTGTTTAATTGCCCCTTGTGATATACTCCATATAGCAGATAAAAGGCGGTCTTTAATATAGTGATTAGTAGCTCTTGTTGAATCCCCTGACTGAGTCACTTGAGGGGAAATCAATAAAGGTACACTCCTGTCAGCAGTAAGTAAACTAAAGATTTTCCCCAAGGAGGCTCCTTACCTGTTAATGACAGAGGAATTCTCTTCAGTCAGCACTGAGGCTATTAAATATTATGCAATGAAATGATAGTCCTCAATAATTAAGAATAAATGCATTTATGATCATTTGAACATTCATAATAGTGATTTGGGTTATTCTCTCGTGTAATTGGAAATCCGTATAAGATTACAGATACGGAACGCACCAAGAGCGGACAGGCAAACGACAATAACCATCTGGTTTGGTCAGCTACTTTTTAGTTAAAGACATTTGATTTTGTCAGAGGAACAAATGTTAGATTTAAACTAGACATGTGTCCAAAGTACACAGATGCCCCCGCCATATATATTTGTCGATATGGCTTGTACCCATCCTCTAGAATGGACCAGGGTGTCCGGAGGGACCCAAAGTCAGTGTCTTGGAATGTGTCATATCATAAGTTACAAGTTGGCATCGCATGCGATACAAATCTCCTCGCACAAGACAACTTCGTGTGTGGAAAACACTGAACTGGCAAAAGTCCAATTTGCTTGAGATATTATCATATGCAACGTTTGTGTAAAGTTTGTTTAAAATCCATAATAAATGTAGGTTCTAGAGTGATGACAATGTTTCTCTAAAAATAGCCATAGTGACCATGACCGCGAAAGTAGATCTTGCTCAAGATATTATCGTAAGCATCTTTTGTGTGAAGTAATATTAAAATCTGTTAATAAATGTAGGCGGTAGAGTGATGACAAAGTATTTCTAAAATTAGCCACAGTGACCTTGACCTTGAGGTCGAGACTTTGAAAGTCAAAGCAACTCGAGATATCATAATAAGAACATTTGTGGGAAGTTCTATTAAAATCCATCAATAAATGTAGGTGCTAGAGCGATGACAAAGTTATTCTAAAAATAGCCACAGTGACCTTGACCTTGAAAGTCAAAATCGCTGGAGATGTTGTCATAAGGAACATTTATGTGAAATTATATTAAAATTTGTGAAAAAAATGAACGTACTAGAGCAATGACAAAGTTTTTCTAAAAATAGCCGCAGTGACCTTGACCTTGAAATTCGAACTCGCTCGAGGTATTGTCATGAGGAACATATGTGTGAAGTTATATTGAAATCAGTGAAGAAATGCAGTCTCTAGAGCGATGACAAAGTTTTTCTAAAAATAGCCACAGTGACCTTGAAAGTGGAACTCGCTAGAGATATTGTCATAAGGAACATTTGTGTGAAGTTCTATTGAAATCTGTGAAGAAATGTAGTCACTTGAGCGATGACAAAGTTTTTTCTAAAAATAGCCACAGTGACCTTGACCTTGAAAGTCCAAATCGCTTGAGATATTGTCATAAGGAACATTTGTGTGAATTTATATTGAAATCGGTGAAGAAATGTAAGCGCTAGAGCGATGACAAAGCTTTCTAAAAATAGCCACAGTGACCTTGACCTTGAAAATGGGACTCGCTAGAGATATTGCCATAAGGATCATTTGTGTGAAGTTATATTGAAATTAGTAATAAAATATAAGCGCTAGAGCAATGACAAAGTTTTTTTTTTAAAAAAAAGCCACAGTGACCTTAACCTTGAAAATCAAACTCATTTGAGGTTTTGTCATAAGGAACATTTGTTTGAAGTACTATTGAAATCAGTGAAGAAATGTAGTCGCTATGGGCGATGACAAAGTTTTTCTAAAAATAGCCACAGTGACCTTGACCTTGAAAGTCCAAATCGCTCGAGATATTGTCTTAAGGAACATTTGTATAAAGTTATATTGAAATCAGTGAAGAAATGTAAGCGCTAGAGCGATGACAAAGTTTTTCTACAAATAGCCAGAGTAACCTTGACCTTGAAAGTGGAACTCGTTGATATTGTCATGAGGAACATTTGTGTGAAAGAATATTGGAATCAGGGAAGAAATGTAAGCGCTAGAGCGATAACAAGTTTTTCTAAAAATACCCAAAGTGACCTTGACCTTGAGGCCATGACCTTGAAAGTCGGACTCGCTGAAGATGTTTTTATATGGAACATTTGTGTGAAGATATATTGAAATTGGTGAAAAAATGTAGGCGCTAGTGCGTTGACAAAGTTTTTTCTAAAAATAGCCAAATTGACTTTGACCTTGAGGTCATGACCTTGAAAGTCGAACTTGCTCGAGATATTGTCATAAGGAACATTTGTGTGAAGTTATATTGAAATCAGCGAAGACTCGTAGGCCCTACAACGATGACAAAGTTTTTTCTAAAAATAGCACCAGTGACCTTGACCTTGAGGTCATGACCTTGTGAGTCGGACTTGCTCAAGATATTTTTATAAGGAACATTTGTGTGAAGTTATATTGAAATTATTGAAAAATGTAGGCGCTAGTGCGATGGCAAAGTTTTTCTAAAAAAAGCCACATTGACCTTGATGTTTATGACCTTGAAAGTCGAATTCGCACGAGATATTGTCATAAGGAACATTTGTGTGAAGTAATATTGAAATCAGTGAAGAAATGTAGGCGTTAGAGGGATGACAATGTTTTTCTGGAAAAATAGCCACAGTGACTTTGACCTTGACGCCATGAGCTTGAAAGTCGAACTCGCTCGAGATATTTTTGTAAGGAACATTTGTGTAAAGTTATATTGAAATTGGTGAAGAAATGTAGGCGCTAGAGCGATGACAAAGTTTTTTTCTAAAACTAGCCACAATGACCTTGACATTGAGGTCATGACCTTGAATGTCAAACTCACTCGGAATATTGTCATAAGTAACATTTGTGTGAAGTTATAGTGAAATCAATTAAGAAATGTTGGCGCTAGAGCGATGACAAAGTTTTTCTAAAAATAGCCACAGTGACCTTGACCTTGAGGACATGACCTTGAAAGTAAAACTCGCTCGAGATATTTTAATAAGGAACATTTGTGTGAACTTATATTGAAATTGGTGAAGAAATGTAGGTGCTAGAGCGATGACAAAGTTTTTCAAAAAATAGCCAAAGTGACCTTGACATTGAGGTCATGACCTTGAAAGTCGAACTCACTCGAGATATTGTCATAAGGAACATTTGTGTGAAGTTTAGTGAAATCAGTAAAGAAATGTTGGCGTTAGAGCTATGACAAATTTTTTTCTAAAAATAGCCACAGCGACCTTGACCTTGAGGCCATGACCTTGAAAGTAGAACTCGCTCGAGATATTTTTATAAGGAACATTTTTGTGAAGTTATATTGAAATTGGTGAAGAAATGTAGGCGCTAAAGCGATAACAAAGCTTTTCTAGAAATAGCCACAGTGACCTTGACCTTGTGGGGGGTGTCGGTATGGACCCAATGTCTGTATCAGTCAATGCATCTTATCATAAGAAACAATAATATATATGGTTATGAGGTGGGGATATGGATAGTTTCTGAGATATAAAGACTTTAATGAAGCAAAGGGGGCGGGGCATGGCCCAGGGGTGACCGTAGGGACCCAAAGTTTGTGTCATGGAATGTGTCATATCATAAGGAACAATAATATATATGGTTTAGGTGTTCGAATCTGATTAATTTTCAAGATAATTAGACATTTTGACAGTTTTGCATACAAATTCCTATATGACAATTTTGACCTGTTACGCAGTCTGACCCCTGGGCACACGCAGGGGCACGACCCTGGGTCAACTTGAACATTAACTGATAGGTCTTGGTCTGAGTAAATGTCATTCCAAAGGGGGAGTTCCAGCCTATAGTAAATTTCCATAGGGTTTGTTACGAGATGGAATAGGAAACCTCTCTGGTGCTTATGCACATCTAAATTATTTTAGTAGATATATGGTAGGGCGGTGCGAGTGAAATATTTTAGGTGAAATATGGTAGGCAAAATGTGCTGCTCCATGAACAAGTCATGCATATATCATACGATGTCATGCATATATCATACGATGTATGCATGAGTGGTTTATGGAGAGCTGTTTTTACAATACAGGGGGCCGCTATAAGGCTGAGTTCTATAAAATTTGCCTAAAAATCGCCAACCGCCAAATTGTGCCATATATGATTTTCATTCCCGTCACGTGTTGTGTGGGTGTTCGTTTTGACAGGAGTCATGGCATTGATTTATAGGGTCGTTTCATCAATTTTTCCTATGGGAAATATACTATTTGAACGCAAATCCATTATCTACTCGATTTTTGCTATCTAGCTTCATTTGTGGACGGTATCTCCACCTCGCCACGATCTTAGCAAGCTAATATGAGTATGCATGATTTTCCGGTAGTATTCATAGATATATAAACCCTGAGAAAAACGAACACTTTAGCAGCAGGTCAAGTTGTAACGAGTATCAACAACATTGTGTCGGGAAAAAGAAAGTATATTGAAAGGTATGTTGAATCTATGTTGAGTATTATTTTTGTATGAACATGCTTGTAGGTTTTGGAGGGGTTTACTTCTAGTATACCCCAACTTTCTGAGGCCTATTCTGAATTCACTGTTGAGGCCTGTAGTGATTAGGCTACTAGCTTTGCCAGCTAGACGTCGCGGGATTGATCCCAGGCTTCTCCAGTAGTAGAATGAGTCTTTCTAAGTGAGGTCCTGTCTCATTCTGACCCTAGATGTTGGTGAGACGTAAAGTTTGGACACCCGCTCATTCTAGATTCATTTAGGCTTTTAGACCCCTTTTGTAGAATGTAATTAATAAACACCGGGTCACTTGTTTGACCCATGACTTTTGTCTAGCTGTGGTTAGAAAACCGTGGTTCCGTCCCAATATGATATTAGGTGTAGAAGGGACGTAAACTTAAGACGGGTTTAACCATATCTTCATCATCAGGGCGAACTCTTACAAGAGCCTGTCGGGTTATCCGTGATGATGAACCGTAATGAATTTTATTTTACAAGCGTGTTCACGTTGATTAGACATAATTTTGTTCAAGAAGAATTACGAGTTCATTTTGTAATGATGCCGTTTTTGTCTGATAACTCAGTTTGTGCATGTATGTACATATAAAGAACGTGATGATGATAAGTGGAGTATTTGGTCGCCACACGTCAAAACGGCCTGAGCGGCGGGGATGACGTCAGCTGCGTCATCGGCGTCGCGAGGACGGTTGTGGCGGGGTGCCTACCAAATACAGAGAGAATTTACGGCAAACAGTGTTGGCCCTTATGAGACACTAACAAATTTTGTGGATTATAGATGAAAATCTTCTGTTTGTAGTTTCTATCTGTTATTAATGTAATGAATTTGTGAATAGCTATATTTGTGAGCCGTGTCGCGGAGAAGGATATGAAATAGAGATTGTTATGTTTCCTGTAATTGGCGGCTGACCAGGTAGCGCAAAGGCGTGGTCTGTTCAATTGCCTCTTACTTGTGATAATGTAGTGAGCACAAATTTGATGAGTATTATGCTCAGTAGTAGTGAGCATTAATTGATTTCTGTAGTGCTCAGTAAGGAAACATTAACTTTGAGTATTATTGTGTCAAGCGCTGGGTGCTGATAATTTGATGCACAGTCAAGTTGAGTTCTGCTGTACGGTTATTTGTCGCATGCACTAATCAGCCTGTATGTCTGGTCGGCGCATGCGCAATAAACGGTATATGCATGAACATATTCTTACTTCTCCGGGAGGGGGATCATGATATAGCATGTATGTTTTGTGACTCGTGTCTTAGTCCAGTTATCGTAATTTGCAGGCACAACAATGTGTGGTGACCTGCTGCTCCCTGCTTCATAGCAGCAGGTACTGGTACGACGCTGGGGGTTAGGGTCCAGCAAGGGCGGACAGACCGCCATAATCAGCGCATACCAGAATCAGAATCAGAATCATTGTCCATTGTGAACAAATGTGAGACCATCCAAATGGAATAGGTCAACTAAATAACCTGCAGGTGATTCGGACAAATCAGAGTAGTGCGATCGCTAAACCTGTGATCGGCAACAATGTCGATAGACTAGTTTGCACTAGTTCGCGAGAGGAAGTTTCACGCGAGAGGGGGATTCACCCTAAGTTATAAACTGGCCAGTCGCGTCTTGTGTTGTTTTTTTTGTTGTTGTTGTTTTTGTTGTTGTTTTTGTTGGCTTCTGTGGGTATTCACGTCACCCGTTCCGAGCACAGAACATTGTTTTGCCTTCGGAGCGGACGTCGTGAGTTGGCTACAGAAGCAACAAATTGTGATGTTTTGTGTTAGTAAGTGTTAAATGTAGATACTGTAAATAATTCATGTCATTCATCTAATATCTTTCTTGTGCCTTACCCCACAGCTGCCCGTACACCTGTCAGAGATCACGCTCGGTTGTCTTGTCAGCATGGGGGTTTGCGGGACGCCGTAAACCCACATGTAACAGGGTTCTGTCCACGCATAGATTTCCATGATATTGTGTATATTCAATGCCTGGTAAATGATTGTTCATTACTTAGCTTTTTCACTCACATATCTGTTTTCATTATAAATCTACAATGTTTTATTTATTTCCACTTCCGAAAATAGGGGCACCCTCAAACAAGTGTATATATACATAACAGCTTCCTATGTTTTGGAGTTATTTTGTTCTCAGGCATCTTTTTATTCATTTGTGATTTTTTTTGTATCACATTTGCTATTGTTCAGTTGAAGTTCCATAGACCATGATCAATTTCATATGGAGCAGACCCCAGATTTCACAACCATAAAATCTTTTGGAGTATGTTTGACTTTTTATTTCACATTGTTGCAGTTCTTGTCACCCCATCACTTTAATATGAAAATTGCCCATGTATATGCAGAACATTTTGTCAAACTTTCTTGAAAATCTGAGACCGGTAACATACTGCATTTGAACATTGAATAGCAGTGGTCAGGTTTTTTTTTCAGACCATTTGTAGATACGGTATAACATTTTCAGTCGAGTAATTGCTCACCAATATATATATACACATGAATATATGTCTGCTTAAACCTTGATTGTGTAGTATGAGCTAATTTAATCGGCATTTGTATCAGTTGTGGTACCCTGGGGAACACCAAAAACACAATTCATTTTGAGCGCTCATTAAAAATTCAATCGGATTTTAATGAAAATATATTTCATTTCTTAACAGGCGTTTTTGCATTTAATGTTATCCTAAAGCCTGCTGAAGCTTATTATGACAAAGATTGTTGAAATGGCAAGTAAGATGGATGGTTCTATCGCTTGACTCTCTGAACTGATGCAGTTTACTTAAAAAATTTGAACAGTCTGATTGTCATACCTGAATGGCACAGCTTGCTCGAATGGCCAAGAGTAATGATGTTTTATTATGGCTGAGCCAGGTATGTCATAATACCACAGTCAATATTTTCTGATCTTTTGGCTCACTGTATACACAGATTACTGTAGACAAAATGGAAACACAATTGTGTTGGCTCTTTTGTCACTCTAACAATGCCCCCCAGCAAAATCTGGACTAAAGCACAAACAAATGTCGCCTGCTGTGCAAATCAGTTAAGTGTCAGAAAGTTATATTCTTAAATATGATCTATTTATATTCTTAAATATGATCCAGAAAGCAACCAGTTTTTTTTAGTAACATGAATTAGTATTATAGAGAAGACCAATCAGTTCGGCTTTCGAACTATTTCAGATGAAGAAAAGAGCAAACGGTATATTTGCTATCAGTATTATGGAAAAATATAAAGCCAACTGCAGATTTTAGTTCAGAAATATGCTAATAGTACAACTAACAACTGATTTACGCCATTTGCAAAAACAGATGAATACAGAGCTAGAAAACTTAACACAGATGATAAATACTGCATACAGACGCCTGATTACACTCTTCTGGAGTCCATGTCTGTTGATCTGAACATTGAGTTTTGCCATTTTGTCTATGGACTAATGATTTTGGATTAACGCTTTTGTACTACGACCTTAACTACTTAAAATGCGAATGGTATTACAGCATCTAAATATAATATCAGCTATCAAATGCATTAGTTACAGCAACTTGCCTTCCATCTATTTCATTTAGGGAAGTGTATACCAAATGCCAATTTTACAACTAGTGTTACTAGCTCTGCATTTATTTTGAAGACTAAGACATTGTAGCTTACACTTTTGCATATGTTATAATGAACCTAGAAACAATGCAGAAAATAGTTCTCATGGTCTCAAAGATAACAGCCTACCAATGTTGAATTTAGAAACTAAATCGAAATTACGTCTATAAAACTTAGAAATGGCGTTGCGAAGTTTATTATACCGTTAAAATAGAAGTGAAGGCAATGATCAGGAATCAATACAATTAACCCATAGCTCCAATCAGAGAACCAAAGGGAAAGAAACACAAACATGAAACAACAGACCCTAATGGAAACATCAACAGCGGAAAGCCAAAGCGACAGTCACTTTCCCACAAAAAGGCCAATTGGCTATCCAAACCAAAATAATATAAGCGATTCAAACACACAAAGACAAACCATAACAAAAATAAACCGCAACAGAAGAACCGCCTTGGAACGGTCAGTGAAACGAATTGCACAGGGGTGTGGGGGGGCTTAAATCGATTTTACGTGGTCACAATCCTCACCTTTACTTCCGTCGCGATTTAGACAAACTATTTGTTCAGTCCGCATGATGGCCTCCTAACTCACCAGTGCAACATCTCCGTGAACACAAAAAAATCAAACAAAAACAGAGATGAAACAACGGTGAGGACTCGACAGCAAGAAAAAAACTGAAATGCTGGAGTAAAAGAAAACCAACAATTAGACTCCGATGGGCCCAACCCTGATAAAGAAGTTTTGGCAGTTAATAATCTATTACGAGTGATAAAGCCCGTTACATGACAATACATGACGAACCCATTTACTCGTAATTTCGATATATAAACACACGATGTACATCACAATCCAAGAAAGGAAAATTTACAATCTCAAAATCAAAATCAACGCGTTTATTATAAATTTCGCATGGAACAAATCCATCTATAATAGATATTTGTAAATGCAGAAACGTGGCTTCGGTATCAGAATTTGCAATATTCAATTGAAGCTCTGAAGAGTAAACCATCGAAGAAGGTAGTATCATTATTTAATAAATCATCAAAGTATCTAGACGTCGAGTTGAAAGCTTCAGTACTTTTCAACAGAAAGAACATAATGATTTGTTTTTCATAACAGAACAATAGCAAAACAGCCACTAGGTGTGCACATATCGTACTCATCGGAATTGTCATAATTTGTCTAAATAACTTAGTATACCAAATCTCATAAAAGTATTGTCAAGTGGAAGGGTGATATGTTAGGGAAAACCGTCAACAGCCATTGTCATTGCTTCAGCCATTGTCATTGCTTCATCTAAGTGATTGGATTGGATTTAGATGTGTCTGTGACGATGCATTGTTTGAGTTAGGAAACCTTTATGCGAACTAAATATTAAATGTTTAATATTAGGAATTATAACTGAACCTAAAGCGAAGATTCACCACAGTAAAAGTCTTGAAGCCCCCGCTGGCTTGGTGCTGCCGACAGTTCTAAGGCGGTGGTTCAGGCGTTGTTCTCTCGTTGTTTCTTTGTTGTATTTAATAGTCCCGCGTTTTGTACTTTACTGTACACTGATGTTGGTACATCTAGCAGACAAATCATCCCATTTGAAAAAAGAGGGTTAATAAATTTGTTCCGCTTGTTAAGGGCTTCTTGTATTGCTAATTCATGTGAGTTTTTTGTTTGTTTATTTATTATTATTATTATTATTATTATTATTATTGGTATTGTCTTTCTCCTGATGGCATGTGGGTTAAACGCCCCGAATTTTATGGTGATTTATTTTGTAAATTAAGAAAACATATTTGCTTGCAATGACATCAGTGCCCAATTTCGTGAAATCAATCTTCAATATGGGAGGGGGATGGTACAGCATGGATGTTGTACGCCAGGCTGCTTGCTGGGGGTTGGCCCGTTCATAGTTGGTGGCTTTATTTCGCGGTTTTGTCGCGGTTTATTTTTGTTAATGTATTATCGCTGATATCTCTTTGTTTTGGATAGCCAATTGGCCATTTTGTGGAAAAGTAACTGTCCTTTTGGCTTTCCGCTATTGCTGTTTCCATGTTGGTCTATTTATTTCCCTTTGATGTCTCTGATGTGAATGTTGATTAATTGTATTGATTCCTGATCATTGCTTTCACTATTTTTCTCTTCCTTCTTTTGTCGCGCGCCGGCGGGTTGGGCCTCAGAATCAATGACAGTTCCAGCTTAAAAAAGTAGAAGTAAAACAAAGATCAGGAATCGATACAATTAACTTACTCCACCTATCAAAGACACCAAAGGGAAAGAAACACAAACATAAAGTGACCAGACCACAAAGGAAACCTAAACAAAGGAAGGCCATAAGGACAGTTACTTTCCTACAAAATGGCCATATGACCATCCAAAAAATAAAAAGACACTAGTGATACACACAGTAAGTAACAAACAACAACATAAATAAACCGCCTTAGAAGAACCGCCTTGGAACGGACAGTGGAAAGATTTCCACTGGGGGGGGGCTTAAATCGATTTTACGTGGCCACAATCCTCGCCCTTACTTCCGTCGCGATTTAGACAAATAATTTGTTCAGTCCGCATGAAGGCCTCCTAACCCATCAGTGCAACATCTCCGTAAACACACATAATCAAAGAACCACAGAGGTGAGACAACGGTGAGGACTCGACAGCAAGAAAGCACTGAAATGCTGGAGCAAAAGAAAACAACAGTTAGTCTCCGATGATCCCGACCAGAGACAGAGCATCAGGCACCAACCAACATTACCTCGAATTAGATCTCTCTAATTCTCAATAAGCCTTTACGTTGGAACCGTCATAGAATCTGAGGCCTGACCCACCGGAGTGCAATTAAAGAGAGATGCCAAGTTGCCAACCGTGATTGGGTTAACTACCATGCATGCAGTCTGTCGTATAACATCCATGTTGTACCCAATCTTTTTATATCGAAGAATGATTTTACGAAATTGGGCGCTGAAGTCATTGCGGTTATATATTTTTCAGAATTTATATACTTAGTAACCATAAATTTCGGGTTCCGATAAACCTTGTTACAGAAGAGATTTAAGTCCAATATTGAATTTTGAAATTAAATCAGAATGGCGTCTATAAAATTTCGAAAAGGCTTTGCGTAGTTGATGGTACCGATAACCCTGATTAAGAAGTTTAGCCGTTAATAATTTATTACGAGTGTTGAAGTCAGTTACATGACAACACACCTTAGCAAATCGAATTAATTGCGAAATATAAACGCCATAGGATGTCGCACGAGGAACATCACCATTAAAGGCTTACTTAATTATTTTTAGGTATAGTTGCGCTTTTTCTAGTCGAGCTCGCCAGGGTCTGATTGTTAGTTTTCTTTTGCTCCATCATCTCGGTCGTTTTGTACAGTCGAGAACTTTTCGTTTCATCTCTGCAGTCGCTTGGTTTCTGTGTTACCAGGCATGTGGCGCTAGAACGCGACAGAACCAAGGGCGAGGATTGTAGCCATGTAGGATCGGTTTGAACCCCCCACACCAGTAAATTACATTTTACTGACCTTTCGAAGGCGATCTGTCGCTGTTTATTTTTTTGTTATAGTTTGTCTTTTCATGTATATATTGCTTACATCGTTCTTTTATTCTGAATAGCCGTTTGGTCTTTTTATGGGAATGTAACTGTCCTTTTATCTTTCCACTTGTGATGTTTCCATTACGGTTTAGTTATTTCGTGTACGTGTTTCTTTCCCTTTGATGTCTCTGATTGGAGGTGTTTGGTAGTTGCATCGACTCCTGATCATTTCTATTCTGTAACTTTCGACAATCTGTATTATTCTCTTAAATCTCTTACATTTTATTTTGCAGGAATGATACTGAAGTGAATGTATATGATGATCTGGAACCACATGCCAAAGCTGAGCATATGTATTCATCGATGCAAGGTAAAATAATAAGTTCACATTGAAAAAAGCATTTTAGTCCGACGATGCCTTTGTAATGGGAACATTTGCTTGTAACTTAAAGTGAGTGTGTGAGTGTTTGAGTTTTACGTCTCACCAACAGCTGAGGTCAAACGGAGGCGGGATCTCGGTTTAAAGACTCATCCGAAAGTCTAGAAAAGCCCGGGATGGATCCTGCGATCCCTGGTTACAAAGCAAGTCGCATAACCACTACACCACTATACCACGGAGGCTTCTACATGTAACCTCAAAAGGCCAATAAAAAGGACATAGTAATCTCAGGAGAGCAAAAAGAGATAAGCATTATTATTTGATATGACGGAACACACAAAACTATGAAACAACGCATGTACCAACATTAAGCAAATTTTATGATTTAGAAAGAAAGGCTCTGATTGAGACGAATGGTGAAGATAAAAAAGAACGCTCCACAACACTTATCAACTCCACATTTATAGTCTATATGACTAGTAAATAATAGCAAAATAATATAGAACTGGATGCCAAGGAAAAGCCACAATCAAAGATTACAGCCTATCAGTGGCGTCATGAGGAATAGTAAATGACATTGAAGAAGGACGAATCTCAAATAGTAAAGACAAGTAACTAGATTCCTCTTCCCTACAAGGGGTGATCAAGGTGCATCAGGCACAATTAATGAAAATTAAACAAATAATTACAATACACAACCATAAGCACATATAACATGACCATCCGCTAAAACTACACTTAAAATAAACAAAAGTAGACCCACCGCCATAGGAGCGTCAGTAGCGAGAACCACTGTGCAGTTTAAATCGATATAATGGACACAATCTTCACTAGGTTCCGATATTATTTACCACACGCAAAATAGTTGATCCACCTGAAGTAATATACCATCACAGAAAAGCATACACATCAGAGCAAACAGAAATACAAAGCAAATTGAATAATTTTGATGAACAAAAGATGAGGACTCATAGCTTGTTCCACATAAACACGAATGTGCAATGTGGAACTGTGCTGCAATTTAAGTTAATGGTCCACGCTTTTTATGTGGTAAACTAGCTATCCAACATTCAGTTCAAGGTCCTTTGATAAGTTTCGCCAGTGTCTTCTTTGTTATCTGCGTTTTCCTGTATGTGGATTAGCGTTTGTTTTATAGCGACCGAAAACGTTATCATAAGTGTTTCTCTGTAAAGAAACCGTTCATAAAAACGAAAAAGGGAGGTTAAAAGATAATAAATTTAACAATAGCCAACACGTTTCGAGGTATTTTTTACTACATACAGCTTATCTTTCTTCACAAGATCAGTTCCTTTTCACAGCTAAATCAGGTGTCTTCATCGGTTCCTTTCGACCTTTATTTGATGCATACAATGCAAGCACATAAACTACGATCACACTGTTGCCAAATGCATAGTTACTTCTGACATTTCACGCTCTGACATAATTTAGAAAATATTTTATGAAATTTATTATATCGACAACCCTGCTTTAGTATTTGTTTGCTATTGCTGTGTTTGATTTAAAGGCATTTATTCTTGTAAGGTAGGACACACCGTGTGCTCATAATTGTTTTATTGCCCCCTGTGATATACTCTCTGTAGCAGATCAAAGGCAGCCCCTAATATGGTGATTAGTAACTCTTGTTGAATCCCTGACTGAGGCACTAAGGGAGAAAATCAATAAGGTACACTCTAGTCAACAGTTAGTAAACTATTGTTTTCTCCCCAAGAGGCCCCTTACCTGTTGAAGCTCTTCAGTCAGCACTGAGGGCTATATAATATTATGTAATGCAATGATGGTCCTCAATAAACGAGAATAAATGCCTTTAAGGTTAATCGTCCCCACCCCTTAACCATATACATTCTTGTTAGCTCACCTGAGCCGTAGGCTCATTGGTGAGCTTATAGGGTGGTCATGCTGTCTGTATGTATGTATGTATGTCAACATTTTCAAACATCTTCTCCTCTGGAACCGCTGGGCGGACTGAAGCCAAATTTCATATGGGGCCTCAGTGGGATGGGGGAACGAAAGCTTCTTCGCGGGGTCCAGGTCACATGACCAAGATGGCCGCCATGCCCATATATGGTAAAAACCCTTCAAAAATCTTCTTCTCCGGAACCGCTGGTCCGATTTTCACCAAACTTGGTATGTGGCCTTGTGTACTCGGGCCTATCATAGTTTGTTCAAACAACGGCCCTTGGATGACCTTGACCTATTTTATGCCAAGGTCAAATTTGGTAATATAGGCTTTTGAATGGCAAAAAGTGAAAACGGTGGATTTTTCGAAAACTGTTGCAGCCTTTGGCCTGAAAGTTGGTAGATGACATCAGCTAATTGAGTTAATAAGTATATATGAGATTTATAGGTCAAGGTCATTCCGTGATGTTGGGTCAAGTTTTTTAATATGTCAAACTTTAAACTTATTTTTCAGGGAAACTACTTGGTCAATTTTGACCAAATTTCATATGCAAGCTTTATGGGAGAAGGACATGTTAATTAAGTTGATGATGTTGGGTCACATAACCAAGATGGCTGCCATGCCCATATATGGTTAAAACCCTTCAAAAATCTTCTTCTCTGAAACTACTGGACGGATTTTCATGAAACTTGGTATGTAGCGTCTGGGGCGCGGGCTCATCATAAATTCTTAAAATGGTGACCCTCGGATGACCTTAACCTATTTTATGCCAGGGTAAAATTTAGTCACATATGCATTTGTATGGGAAAAAGTGAAAATGCATTATATCTAACAAACCGTTCAATATTCCACCACTAAATCATATATATTCTTGTTCCTTAAGATAGGGCGCATTTATTGACATGGGGTCCACACGGTCCCTTAAAAAAACCTTCAAAAATCTTCTTCTCCGGAACCGCTGGGCCGATTTCCACCAAACTTGGTATGTAGCCTCGGGACTCGGGCCAATCATAGTTTGTTCAAAGAATTGCCCTGGGATGACCTTGACCTATTTTATGCCAAGGTCAAAGTTGGTCACATTGGCATTTGTATGGGAAAAAGTCTAAATGGCTGATATTTTGCAAATGGTTGAGAATACCACCCCTAAACCATATGTATATTTTTGTTCCTTGTGATTAAGCATGTTTAATGACATGGACCTTGGGAGTCTAGGGGGTCCCCAGGGGACATGCCCCACCCCCTTTATTTCAAAAAGTGCCCAATATCTTGGGAACTGTTCAGATCCCCACCCATAAACAATATATATTCTAAGGGGCTTTAAGTGACATGCATCTTGAGACCCTGGGGGCATGCCCCACCCCTGCATTACATAAAATGCATCAAATCTCAGAAACTGTTCAGATCCCCTCCCATAAATCATATATTTTCTTGTTTCTTGTGATAAGGGGCATTTAGTTACATGGATCTTTGAACACCATAGGTTAAATTGGGGGCCGACACCCCCTTTAGAAATGGTTAAGCTCTCCACCCATTAACCATATATTTTCTTGTTCCTGACCTTTTAGCTCATCTAAGGCTTTATCTTGGCTAAATATAACTGAAAATTCAAACTCAAAAGTTTTCCAACTGATCTTCAAGAGTCAGGAATGTGATTAAGGACCACTTGGTCATACAGCCAGATGCATTTAGTGGCATGGACCTTAATTTGGGCCCCTTGGGGCATGCCCTACCCACATCATTTAATAAAATGCGTAATATTTCCCCACCAATTAACCATATATATTCTTTCTCTATATACTAATGTCTCTTTTGATAATGGGTTTTCAGAAAAAAACTCAATAAAAATTACATCAGGATAAAGAACAAGGTTTAAAACAACTACCGTTGCAATAATTTAGAAAATCTGTTGACAAATAAGGATTTTATAACCAAAAACACATTTGAATGGGGAAATTTCCATTGTTAAATTGCTAGCAAGGGAGGTAAATATTTCCCAATAAACTTTCAATTTCTTCATACACTGTTACTAAATAACTGAAATAATCATAAATGATGCAAAACACATCATGAAGTTCAAAACAGTTAAATCGAGGCCAAAAAGATTCCAGAATCAAAACTTTATGATCATGGATTATCTCCCCTTTCAATGTAAAATCTCTATTCAAATCTTATTTTGGTCATAATTTTTTTAATAGTGAACCTATTTTCAAAATTTTTGTGGCATATGTTTCAAGAAATTTATAAGCAACTTTTGCTAAAGAAATCATCAATCCTTGTCTTTGTTTACTATAACGAATCTCCGAAATATCATTATCAGAGGACAAAAACAGAACATTAAAAAACGTTTGTTGACATGGATCTTAGATCCATAAGAGGTCTAGAGGGACCTTAGGTGCATGTCCCTTAGCCCTTTAGACCTAAGGCTGTCAGGTGAGCGTCTTCAGGACCAATGGTCCTCTGGTTCCTTATTATAAGACGCATTCAATGATTCCAACCTAGGGGTCTCTCGATGTGTACCGGGGCCATGCCCCACCCCTCCACTTCATAAAAGGCGACATATCTCAGAAACCACCCAAAAACCATATATACTTCATAAAATGCGACATGGTTCAGTGACCATTCAGAACCATATAAAAGTACATGTATAATCTTGTTTCTTATAATAAGATGCATTCAGTGACACCAACCTGGGTGTCCCTTGGGATGTGCCCGCGTCATGCCCCCACCCCCTACGCATTGTAAAAGGCCCTTTATCTCGGAAACCATTTAGATCCCCACCCATAAACCATATATATTCTTGTTCCTTGTGATAAGACACATTCAGTGATACCAACCTAGAGGTCTCCCAGGGTGCGCTTGGGCTATGCCCCACCCCTCCACTTCATTAAATGCCATATATCTCAGAAACTGTTCAGATCCCAATCCCTAACGCATATATACTTGTGTTCCATATGATAAGACACATTCAGTCACATCAACCTGGGGTCTCTTTGTGCTATGGCATTGTGTCGATGCCATGGCCCGCCCCTACACTTTATAATGAAAACAAAATCAGAAAATATTTCAAAATGTCGTCTGTTGAAAATTTATCACGATGTATGTACATATACTATATTTCATGAATAAAAACTACGAACGACGTAACTGAAGAAAAGAAGTTCTTCTGGTAATTTATGTTAATGCATCGATTCCGATTTTGATGGAAGAAAGGGGGAAAAAAAGCATTCAGTGTGTTCGATTCCACATTTCCTGATCGATGTTGTAAAAACAATAAGACTCACTGCCACCAGGCATGCGTCGCAGGGGCAACGTCACATCAACGTTGGTAATGACGTTGCACCGACATCAATATGACATTTCAGTCAAGACATGACGTTACATCCACGTCTATCCGACGAAGTTTAAACGTCATATGCCTGCTAGGTAGAATCTCCAAATGTTCATTACTAAAGGGAAATCTAGAGTATCACCTCTGTTTTCAGAGACTCCGATCCTTATGACTATCTTCACTTGATTTTTTCTAGATCTATGCGATTTACGAGTGCTGCAAGAACACTAGCAGATTTAATCAACAACGAGCACTACGGCAGCATAGTTATTCAACAGAACTTTTCGGTATTTAGGACATGCACAGTGGGATGAGTCGGATTCTTTACCTCAATTCAATATATGCTCGCTGTGCTCCAAAGGGGAGTTAATGATTAAGGGATATCCGTCAAAATTATCGGCAATTCGTATGACCGAGTGATGACGTCGTGTCTGTAACTGTTGTGTGCGGGTCAGGACACACAGACTTGTCAGACAAAGCGGCTTAGCCGATAATCAAAAGTTAAATAAAGCTTATTATACGCTCTATTTTTTATATTTCAAAGTATATCTAGGTACGTAAACTGTGTGCACTGATTGTAGCTCTATACACTTATTTTTCTTTTCTAAAAATATACAAAATGTACTTTAATGGCGTATTGATACAAATATAATTAATCATAACCCATTTTGTACTGAATGTAATATTATCACTTATCTGACAAAGATTTCATTTCGAAATCCCGGTTCAAAATTAAGGGGTGTCAGCTAGAAATATAGGAATTAATTTAGGAAAAAATGGGCTAACTTTCGACAACAGTGAAGCCCGCAGTGAAGGCCGCCTCCATGATTTGCCAATGACCCGTTATGCGGTCGTCCGTATTAAATGGGAACTTTCCTTATGCATATTCAGTAAACTTTTCCCGTTTTGTTTGTAATTTAAGAAAGATAATTTTTGTATTTTGATTACAAAGGAAACAAAACATGTAATCAAAATGCGGAAATAATGCCATGAGAAATTAGTTTTGAGACAGCAAGCATGAAAAGTCAAAAACAACGGACTATCCGTGTTTGTGCGGAGTCATATTTCAAAAGGAGTGGAAGCCGGAAGTTCGGACGTTAAATTGTAAACATGCAGAACGACGAAGAATGACAGAAGGAATCTGTCATTAAAAAAACATATATCTCAGACACCATTAAAATCCCCATCTCATAATCATATATATTCTCGTTCCTTGTGATTAGACACACCAACCTTGCGGTCTACGGGGGCCATTCCTCTCCTTTTCACTTCATAAGAGGGCATCATATCTCAGAATCAGTTCAGATCCCAACTCCTAAACAATATATTTTCTTGGTCCTTATGATAAGACACATTCAAGGACAACAATGTTGGATTTCCTGGGGTCTGCCAGGGCCATGCTCCAACCACTCCACAGCTTAAAAGGCCTTATATCTTAGGAACTATACACAGCCACACCCCTAAACCATATAAGAATCTTATATGGGTGTGAGGGTTTGATGGAGAAACCCGTCCCCAAGGGACACTGTCCGGCATCACGAGGCTTGCCGAGTGATGCCGAACAGTGATTTCGGGGGACGGCTTTTTCTATCCACCCCTCACACCCATATTGGATTCTTTTACTTGCATATCTTCCATTTCTTAGCGCGGATTTTAAAGCTGCAGTCACTTCGGTTACCAACATCCGCCATGTTGTGTTGACACTTCATGAATGTTTAGTGACGTCACGTAACGTGCTGTTACGTCAACCTTAACGGTGGCACATACAAGGTCGTTGTCAACCAGTGCATTTATCAAACACGCGATTATATTCGATTTTGGGTCGGAACACCAGGTCAGAACATAAATTTCTATCCCAGGGTAAAATCACGGATTTCCTTTTCTGGTATGCAAGAATATATATTTTTGTTCCTTATGATAAGACGCATTCATTGATACCAACCTTGGCTCTGTTGGGTCCAAGTCCCACCCCTCCACTTCACAAAAGGCCTACTATTTTAGATGCAGAGTCCATATGGGTGCACATTTGGAAATGGGGGTTCGTTTGGGAGACTTTATAATCGATAAATTAAAACCGTACGTGGCTGCCAGTGGGCAGTGCCCGCCTGAGCTCTGGTGAGAATAGTGGTCCATGGGCCTCTTGTTTCACATTTAAATTTACATTTTATCATGCATCATTACTATGAAAGTGGATATGTAGTAAGTACTTTATGAGCGCAACTCCTCCAACAGTTT
This sequence comes from Lucinisca nassula, assembly GCA_963580285.1. Taxonomy (NCBI): domain Eukaryota; kingdom Metazoa; phylum Mollusca; class Bivalvia; order Lucinida; family Lucinidae; genus Lucinisca; species Lucinisca nassula. The sequence continues at coordinate 147,387,991 of OY757019.1, read as the reverse complement.
AAAACCAATCCTTTTGAAACTGTACAGGTGTTTTTATCATGGTCTCGGCCCCCGCCCATCAGGCCTTGACGAAATAGATGGGCTGCATGATACTTCCGCGCAGAGCTGAATCCAACCGCACACGAGTACTGGTAAACCGCTTAGAGGATCTAAGCTTGCCCAGGCAAATCGGTGCAAGTCCATGCTTATAAATATGTTCTAGAAAGGGTTATCCTTTGGAAGCAAGGAATACACTGCAGAACTGGAAAATATGGAGTGAACATGTTTGCTGGGCCATTGGGCGACAGGGCTTGAGATGTCATTTCAGCTCACTGTCGGGTAAAAGTCCCACAAATTGGAAACAACGTTGTTATAGTGTTGACGGTGACGTTAAACCTAAAATCAAGCAAACATTTTTGGTCTGAAGATGTGCATGTGCCCTTTACAGAAGTCTTAAATTATTTTTTTTTTCCTTTTTTGACATTTCTAACAGACTGTTTGGCATGGTGGCGGGTTATAACTTGGTGTGAGCAGCGTGAAAGGCGGGGGAAATGCATTCCATGTGAAATTTGCTTCTTACCAATTTTGTATGTGCATATAAAGTTGCAGTACTTGTAGACCGAATCCTTTTACTCAATAGCAAATTAACAGCAATAATTTCTAGAAGTACAAACCTAAGTAAAATGGGACATGGTTCTACTTTGCTCACCATAATTTCTAAGTAATATCCTTTGATATCAATTATCTGATATTTAAGAATGTTTATACAAACAAATAAAGCTTCTTAGTTGTTAGCGTATGCCAAAATGCAAACTGAACTAGGTTGCTGGCTCGACACTATGACAGGCCTGACCTATGAATGTAATGATGGTTGATTTCTTCTTCCTACTTTAAATATATAGAAAACATGGGATTCCCAGAATAAGGAGAGGCAAAAGCTTATTAGAGGAGAGCAACCAACGCTCTATAGCCTCCATACAGACAGCCGTTTCCTGGGATTTGGATCTGATTGGTCTAAAGGCAACTAATTAAATGTTTCTACCAAATACTTCTAAAGGGTCATTAGTATCAGATGCTGAAACCATAGAGTGTTGTCTTAATCAAAACATTGACGATTACACCACAGCCAGTAAATCAGTCAAAAACAAATGTATCTCACATGTGTTAATGATCAGTGCTCAGTGCTTTAATCTTATGGATTTAATGGTCAGTTCTTCAGAAATATATAGATTATAAAACTAATGATTGCAAGCTTCGGTATCCCTTGGATCCAGATATCCATCATGTAAATCCGAGTGTGCCAACGCACAACGGTACCTAATAACTCTATCTGACGGGTCATGCAGAAAGGAGCATAGTGGCGCAAATGGTTGGACAGTAATTTCTGTATGACGAGGCGCGGTCTATAATTGGAACAATCTTGGTAGAGTTCGCCTAAATGAAGCATTATATCAAATATCAAAGGTCTAGGGGACAGTTTCCGTTGTAAGAGTGATTTGATTCAACCGCTGTCCAGTTTGTACTTTCTTATTTCTCTACTATATATGATAGGCCAATAGGGGAGCCAAAACCTTGCGGGGGAAGAGCTTGTTTTTGCTACTGGGTGATGTGTCACACGCAAATCGCCAAGACATCAACTGGTGCCCCAGTGAAGCTAAAAAAGCCACACAAACTGAAAATCAAGAAATGTGATCTAGTTGATCACATGCACAAAGTGCAACAAACTGTATGTAGGCAAAACCGGACAGCCTCTTCACAAGCGGATAAATGGCCATCGTTTCGACTGCAAACATCGGTGATTCCAGGCGGCTCAGGTAGGCGGAGCACTTCAATTCAGCAGGACATGACTTCAGTAGTCTTGCTTCCTTGTGCTGCATTTACCATGATACAAACTGGTCCGACGCAGCCAGAAAAATCCGGGAAACTGGTTTCGGCGGTTAAACACGCTACAGCCGTATGGAATTAATAAGAACGAATGATCTCCTCAGCTGACTCATAGTGCACACCCGGAATGAGTGATTTGTTTTAAGTGCTTCAGTAAACATCCAAATAAAATGATGCATATAAATTCAAAATTTAAATCCCAAAATGCTCCTTAAATTCAAATTAGTTCTCAAAAGACTCACTAGGCCATTTTTTCACACGGTCCTATATCGCTCACCTGAGCTAAGATATTTACATGTGGGTCCTGGGGAAGGGCAATTTTTGGCCCCAGGTCTATAATTGGAACAATCTTGGTAGAGTTCGCCTAAATGAAGCATTATATCAAATATCAAAGGTCTAGGGGAGAGTTTCAAACGTTTTCCCAATATACGTGACTGTTCAAATATGAATGCAACTAAGCACATAAAAATGATTCCGTGACAGATTTCGATGAAAAAATTATTTTGTCCCCTCAAAGTATTCCCCTTTAACAGATATACAAACTTTCAGTCTTCTGATCCGATCATTGAATGCATTTTGGTAGTCTTTTCGAGGTGTACTATGAAGGCACTGGAATATTGCAGAACCGAGGTGTTTGCGCTGTACAAATTTTCGACCAGAAAGGTATTTTTTTGGCCGCGGGAACAAAAAAAATCACACGGGGCAAGGTCAGGGGAATACGGGAGTTGAGGGAGTTCAGCAACCTTTTCCTGCTTCAGATAGTCTTGCTCAATGAACGCCTTGTGCGATGACGCATTGTCATGTAGCAATCTGACATTGGCCAAACCAGTTGCGGGTCTTCGTTCTTTGAAATATTTCTTCAATTTTCGAAGAACTTTATTCGTGTAAAACTTCGCATTTACAGATTTGCCTTTAGGCACAGCAACCTGAATAGCAGGGCCCTAATTTGAAAAGAATATGGCATGCATTACCTTCTTGACGCTCATGGTCCGCTTTGTAATGCATGGTCTTTTGCAATACTTTGTTGCCCATATTTTGTTCTGAATCTTTCGTTTTGGCTAAAAAAAAGTGAACCCATGTCTCGTCACCTAATTCCGTTTCAGAATTGTATGAGCTGCTCCTAATGAGATGCCAACCATACTAGCTATTTGCTGCTCTTTTCGGCCGACGATCATGTGGTGCATCTTCTGTAGAGCCTAGTCCACAGCTGAATTTCTTACACCAACGAAAAACTGTCGGAAAAGACATTTCATTATGCCCATAAACCGAACATATTACATCTAAAATGTCTTTGCACCGTATACCAATAATACAACGATTCTTATATATATTTCAACGGCGTACACTTACCTTCTTCCAACCATGTTTTGTATTAGTATACAAGAGTAGACAGTGTTTATCGAACGATATACATGGCTAAAGTGCACGGATTTTAACAGGTTTGGTATCAATGTTTAGGTAAAATGTTTTTCTACGTTGTGATATTTATTTACAGGTGATTTTCGCATTAGTGCAGGAGAAAACGTTCTACTTGCATTCATATTTGAACAGTCCTCGTACGTCTATGTATAAATGGTGGACCCAGGCGCGGGGGCATTTTGGCCACAGGTTTTAATTTGAACATTTGAACATTCTTGGTAGAGGTCTACTTGATGAGCTTCATACCAAATATCAAAGACCTGGGCCTTCTGGTTTCAGACAAGAAGATTTTTGAAGGTTTTTCCCTATATAAGTCTATGTAAAACAGGTGGGCCTAGGCGCGGGGGCATTTTTGGCCACATAGCTATAATTTGAACCATCTTGGTACAGGTCCGTCGGACATAGCTCGAGACCAAATATCAAAGACCTTGGCCTTCTGGTTTCAAACGAGACAATTTTAAAGGGTTTCCCTATATAAGCCTATGTAAAACCAGTGGCCCCAGGGCGGGACCATTTTAGTCCCAGAGATATAATTTGAATAATCTTGGTTGAGGTCCATTAGATGAAGCTTCATATCAAATATGAAAGACCTGGGCCTTCTGGTTTCAGACAAGAAGATTTGTATAGAATATTCTAATATAAACCTGTGTTAAACCAGTGAGCCCCTGGACGGGCCATATGTGGAAGAATTTTCCCTTTATAAGTCTATGTAAAATCAAAGGGCCCGGAGCGGTGGCATGTTTGGTCCCAGGGCTATAATTTGAACAATCTTGGTAGAGGCCCACTAGATGAAGCTTCTTACCAAATATCAAAGACTTGGGCCTTGAGGTTTCACAGGACTTTTTCAGTTTTTGTTTCTTACCCCATGACAACATGAGTTCTGCTTGGAATGGAATTCTTTGAACATCTTCGACAGAGAGCCATGCCAAGATCATTTCTGACAAGTTTGGTCAAAATCTGTTCAGTGGTTTAGGACGAGATGTCGTTTAAAGAAATTGTGAACGACAGACGGACGGACGGACGGACAGACAGAAGGACGACGACAACTTACATTGAATCAAAATAGCTCCCCCCGGAGCCTTCGGCTCAGGTGAGCTAACAAGTTGGTCTTTATCAGTTTCCTGTTATAACCATCACTCGTCTTATTTGTACTCACCCTTTCTGTTAGTGAAAGCAGATAATGGACAAGACCGGTAGCATTTGAAATATTGTTTCAGTTCATTTGCAAAATGTTGTTTTTTCATTCCTTAAGTTAATTGATTTTATGTGTCAAGAAATTTCAACTTTTTCTTTGAAGACATTCTTAACTAACAAAGATTGTGTAAATTCAAGAAAGCATTGACTGCTGTCTGCATCTCAGTTGCAAATGTTGCAGCTCGTTAACAGATATATGACTTCTGAGATTCCAATCTCGCTGGATGTCCCCCGCCCATCGGGGCTTAAAGAAATAGAAGAGCTGCACGATGATTCAACGCAGAGCTGAAACCGACCGCACACGAGTACTGGTAAACCGCTTAGAGGAGCTAAGCCTGCCCAAGCAAACCAGTGCGAGTCTTATAAACCATATTGGTTTCATTTGGCGACAAGGATCGAGATGTAATTTCATCTCAATGTCGGGTAAAAGTCCCACGAAATTGGCAGCAATGTCTCAAAAACGACCTATACAGTGTTGACAGGGACGTTTAACATCAAATCAAACCAAAGAAAAAACAGTATCACCGCAACGATTCGATAACTAAAGGTACGGATCTGAACTCTAGCTCCTACCTAAAACTTAACAATCAGATGAGTTTCTTTGGAACCAGCTGGCTGTAGAGTTAATAGCTTTGGTTTTGTGTGCTACTTAGGAGAAGTTAATTAGAACATCAATTTCTGAGCTCCCGTTCCGCAGCACCATTGAATATGTGGTCAAGATCTCCAAAATCCTATTTACAACGGTACCCTTCCCGGCAATGGTCTATACGAATTTTCTCTAGGATCAGTCCATTGTTGTGAAGATATCACAATGGGATTTTTTTTCTACTCAAACTTGAAAATTCTCGAAGGCTTGATCTTGATAATTAGATAAAGGCCACCAGAATTTGAACAACAATTTGCCATGTGCCTTTAAAGTATTCACTCATTATGGATGAAAGTCAGCCCACTACTTCTCTAGACACAGAGGACTAAACAGGAAGGTGATGCAGATGTTAATACTAAAAATACGTCAACTAAACAGTATGTATTTTAAAAAAAAGTACAGCTAACCTCTGTAAAAATAAAACATAAATGTTACGAAGGAAATATAGCAAACACAAGGCACAGTATTTCAAGACACTGATTACAAGATGGGCCTAACTCGCTCACATGAGTCAAGATGTATAAACATGGGAGATCATTAATTTGATGCATTATTTTAACTCTGTCTGCCTTTTGTCAGTGAAACAGAACCATGCTAGCAACTCTGGTAGAGAATATTTTTAATTAGTTTTAAATTAAGCCACTAGTTTCAGACATGTCATTTGAATTTGTTTTCTGCTCTAAGATGCAGCAGGCTAAGATGCAGCAGGCATCTATTTCAGTGGAGTGGAACTAGTAGACTAGAACCATTAAGCAAGTTTGGTTTAATGCCATAAGAGGAATATTTCTGTGAAACTATTTTGAAATACAGTCATTGGCTTGAGAGAAGATTACATTTGAAGACATATTCTAATTTTAGCTATCGTGTCCATCTTTTTCAATAGAGTAAACCCATTTTAGCACGTGGTGCTAGGTCATGAGGTGACAATTTCTGTGATTATGTCCCCCACAAAGGGGACAGGGAAATATCGTTTTTGGTGCGGATCCCGTTTGCTTCGGCGTCGCCATAGCCTCTTTCAAGCACTGTATCCCCTTACCCTATGGATGGATTCTGAGAAACTTTGCAGGTTGCATCATTAGGATTGGGAATAACAGGCATTAGGTTTTGATGGCTTTAACCTCATTTTAAGGGCACAGACCCCAAAAACTGTCAATCTAACCGATTGAAGCGTATGACCCACAAAGAGGGTTGACGCGTCGTTAAACACGAAATCATCATCATCGCTTATGTAAATTGCTTTTTTTTTTTTCAGGAGCATCTTCTGTGACAGTCAAACCCAGGTAGGTGTGTTTTGCAGTTTATAATTAAAATATTCAGTGTTCGGGTTTATTTGTATTTATATATCGGCGAAGGTGAACATATGAACCAAATGAAAATTAGAAGTAAAGGCAATGATCAGGATTGATTGACTCATGGTGTTCGGGATTAACCACACGTCAACCCCTGTTGCTTATTTTGTATCGTCTCCCAGAGAAAGCGAGGAAAGTGATAGAAGATATAGCAGATGAGCTGCCAGAGACACAGTGGAGAAATAGGTGAACAGACGAAAGTGCAAATTAAGGCCTAAAAATAGCTGTTTCCACTAACATGCTGAAACAAATTTTGGTCGGTAGGTAGGAGAACCTTTGGGTTTTTTTTTTTCGAAAAAACAGGGTCGTGCCTGTATTTTTATGTGTTTTTGTTTTTGAACATGTATTTTTTTTGTTTTGTTTATGAAATTGTCATGTTGAGAATTGCACTGTATATCATAATTCATTTTAGATGCTCAAAAACTCAGCCCTGTATTTTGGAAGGTACTAAATGCCAAAACAAAAACTACAAAAATGTACTAAAACGCGAAATTACTATGGTAAAATGCAAAGACCACACTGGGTAGCGTCGGAAATTGAAAATGATAGGGTCGGTGTTTTAATGTTTACTTTGTTCTCTTATTGGTAAATATAATAGAGTCGGGGGGTCTGAAGCAGGGTCGGTCGGGTTAGCGGAAACGCGGCTATATTTTCAGGTCTCAGAAGAAATAACAGATATTCCCCCGCTACCCTTACCTGCTGCAAGGACAACATGCTGTGTCCAATAGTAAACATATATCAGTTGGATGCCCCGCTGATGCAAGATGCACCTCAAGTTTACCTCGCCCGATCATCGAAGGCAATGATCAGAAATTTATACAGTTACCTTACGCATCCCGTCCAAGACATCAGAGGGAAGAAACACCAACATGTAACAACTTTACCATAATAAATCATTAGAAGTAGGAAGCTAAAGGAAAGATTCTCTACCCCAACCCCCAACACACACACACACCAAAAAATGACCAAACGGATGTCCCAAAATAAAACAAATATTAGCAGCACATATATACAAAAAAACAAACCATGCCAATAATGAGTCATAACAGAAACACCATCTTGGAATGACAAATAAAACTTTCGTTTGGGAAAAACTTGTTAAAGGTGTAAACTGGGCAATATTCTATTTACACAAATACCGTCTTGGAAATAACACATTTTAGAAGAGGCTTGTGCTAAAGCACCAGAAACATTAAACTGTTTCTTCTTTCCTTTTCAACCAATTTCAAGCGCGGGACAGACAGGAAGTTCGGAAGTGTAGTTCTAACAAACATAATTTTGTTATTGAATTGATGTATTAATGTGTCTATTTATTTTTACTTTACTCAAACTACAACAAAAATCCTCAAGAAAAGCCACGATCACATATCACAAACATTTTGTATTGCCGAAATAAGAACAAGTGTCAGCGACCTAAAAACACACAAACACACAAAAAGCAATACTTGCACCCGAACACAATGCCAATTTTATATAGCAATATCATGTATTATAATAATAAGAACAAAAGCAACCGCCTTAGCGCATCCCGCTGAAAAACTAAATAAGGTTGCACTGATGAGTTAGGAGGCCTTCATGCGGACTGAACAAATTATTTGTCTTAATCGCGACGGAAGTAAGGGCGAGGATTGTGGCTACGTAAAGTCGATTTAAGCCCCCAGTGGAATTCGTTTCCGCTGACCGTCCAAGGCGATTCTTCTGTCGCGGTTTATTTTTGTTATGGTTTGTCTTTGGGTGTTTATGTCGTTTATATTTTTTAATTTTGGATAGCCTTTTGGCAATTTTTGGGGAAAGTAACTGTCCTTTTGGCTTTCCGCTGTTGGTGTTTCCGTTGGTGTCTGTTGCTTCATGTTGGTATTTTTTTGCCTTTGGTGCTTCTGATGGGAGCTGTGGGTTAATTGTATCGATTCCTGATCATTGCCACTACTTCTGTTTGGCCTCACTTGTATACAAATGTTGTTTTGTTTTGGTTATGGTCACGCTTTTCAGTTATTTCATGCTGCCGAGACCTCATCGTTGTTTTATCTCTGTTTTTGTTTGATTTTTGTTGCACTGATGAGTTGAAAATCTAATATGCGGATTGAATAGATTATTTTGTCTAAACCACAACAGGACCAAGGGCGCTTAAAATCGATTTAAAACCCCCAGACAAAAACTAAAACAAAACAAAAACAAACATTTTTTTTTTACTGAGCGTTCTAGGGCGGTTCTTCTGTTGAAGTTTATTATTGTCATAGTTCGACTTTGCATGTATGTATTGCAAATATATTTTATTTTGGATAGCCGTTTGGCCATGTTGTATGAAAGTAACTGTCATTTTGGCTTTCCTCATGTGGCGTTTTATTAAAGTTGTTGTTCGTTTGTTTTTCTTTCTCTTTGGTGTCTTGGATGAGAGGTTTGAGGCAATCGTCTCGATTCCTAATCATTCCCTTCATTTCTATTTTTCAAGTAAGAGTTTACAAGTATCGAACTCTTGCCCGAAGTTCTAATGCATATTCATTCCAGATGTTTAGCGCAGTATGCTTCATAAGAATATAAATAAAAGCGACCGCCTTAGGGCCGTCCGCCGCAAAGCAAACGGCGGCTTAAATTACACTGAAAATTCGATAACTAGAACACGGATAGTTCGTCTGCCATGGCTTATTAGAACTAGTTCTAGAGTACACTGAGAATTATTCCAAAAGCTCCAGATATATATTTTGGATAATATACGGATTTTTGTTCTCTTTATCTCGAAAAGGTATGGTGTAGGTGCCAATAAGAATCGCCTCAATAAGGCAATTCTTACCCGTACACACTGCGTACCTTTATTTAATAGAACTTCGTAAAGTTATCCTAAATTGTTCCCTATTTTGCACCATGGCCTGATTCCATGAATGAACTTAAGAAATTCGAAGTACCTATAACTCGAACATATTTATGGTCCCAGAGGCGTTCCAGTGAATGAAGCTCGCCTGTAAGGACTTTACAAGTACCAGCACTTGCCCTCGCTTCTAATGCATATTCATACCAAATGATGCAAAACAGCAGACATCAAATAAGAAAGTCTATCCGTACATAAGAGCGTATGTACATTCCACCCATTGCAGAACGTAGAGAAATAGATGTGAAGGCAACATGCGGCTTCGGTAAACATATTTATTGTTGTGCTATGATTTTATCTGTAAAATGTTTTTAATTTCAAAGCATACCCTTTATAGCTTTTTGCACTGAAGCATGACTTCGAGTGTCGGTTGGAGGCGGTTGAAAGTCTCCTCTTACTTAATTTAGTGCACTTTATTTCTAATGGGATCATTGCATCTATACAAGAACATTGGCAATAGAGTATTCTCGAGTGCAAGCTAGAGGGCGTAAACAGTTTGCAAACTACGATATTTCTTTTGCATAGTCCCAATAAACCCGACAAACGTCTGTATTGTAACTGAAATATGTTCTTTATTTCCAACAATTACACGTATAGATTGATCTTACGTCCCAATGCGGTTCTTCTTCCGCGGTTTATTTCTGTTATAGTTCTTCTATTTTTAATGTGTGTATCGTTTATATCTTTTTTGGTTTGGTTAGCCAATTGGCCATTTTGTGGCAGAGTAACTGTCCGTTTGGCTTTCCGCTATTGATGTTTCCATTGGGGTCTAGGTATTCATGTTTGTTTTTCTTTCTCCTTTGGTGTCTCTGATGGGAGTTGTTGGTTAATTGCATCGATTCCTAATCATTACCTTCACTTCTTTTATAGAACTGATAGAATCAGAAGCAAAGCCTATCCAAAAACATCAAAAGGAAAACCAACAACGAATTCACAGGCTACAAGCCGAGTTAACAGCTCTTTCCCAAAAACATGGCAACTCAGTTACCTTCATTAAACTAACAAAAATAAACACAGAGAAGTGTTAAAGTGAAATCTGTTTAAACATTGAACAGCACCAAACATAAAGCTTTAACTTACCTCAGTTTTCTTATGATTAAATGAGTGTCTCTCTGATTTCTTATGTGTAGGTCGGGTCAGAAGGAATCTGGCAAGGCAACAGACCCAAATGCGACCAACGCCACAGCCGAATCGACGACAAAATGTATGTTTCAATTTGTCACATTTGTCTGACTAAATGAATATATTAATAAAGGACCATTCGCTTATAATGTGACATACGTATGTTTATGTGATATGAATGAATCTAGATCAAACAAAAGGAGTGTATGCCAACAAACATATTGAAACGAGCATAATATTTCGCAACTGGGTATTAATTTTATTTGAATCAATCTACAATGTACAACAGTGTTTCAAAAACACGTAAAAGTCCACCCATGAATAAATAATGCTGAATTGTTTTCGTGGCACAGCATACACTTTCTTCTAAAAATAAATCCCATTGTTTGTACATGCATTTAGGGCATTAATGCAATTTGATGAGACATCAAAGTGAATTTAATCTTTTAACTTAATTACAAAACTGTCATATTATTTTCAAGACAATCAAAGAGGCAAAATGGGTTCTCTTAGCTATAAATCAGAAAAGTTTTCCCATTACAAAGCCTTCATATGGAAAACTGTTTATATTGTTGTTTTTTTTTGTTTTTTTTTTGTTTTGTTTTTTGTTTTTTGTTTTGTGTTCTTTTTTTTTTTCAAAAAATTATTAAGTATTCGAATCAAAAGTAAATCATTACGAAAACACGCCTATTCAAATGAAATGTATTGGTTAAATTTTACCACCCAAAAATGCAATTTTTCAGATAACAAGTAGCCCAAAGACAACGATATTCATCTGAGTCATTGATACAATTGGCCAGTGGCACTGGAAAGAAAAATCTCTTCAGGCTTTTACCATAACTGAGTATCGTCCCCGCCCATCGAGACTTAAAGAAATAGATTGGCTGCATGATGCTTCCACGCAGAGCTGAAACCGACCGCACATGAGTACTGGTAAACCGCTTAGAGGATCTAAGCCTGCCCAGGCCAAGCGGTGCGAGTCGGACCTCCATGGTCATAAACCCTGTTGGTTTCATTGCGCGACAGGGCTTGAGATGTCATTTCATCTCAGTGTCGGGTAAAAATCCCACAAAATTGGAAGCAACGTCTCCAAAAATGACACAAATAGTGTGGACGGGGGCGTTAAATCTCAAATCAAACAAAAACCATACATGTGTTGCAGCTATCTGTCATGCGAACTGGACCATTTAAACAAGACTTTCGTTCCCCGCTCCCTGAAAGCTGCACATCAAATTTGATAGAAACTGGCCAAGCATTTTCAAAAGTTGAAGTCCCTTTCAATGTTAACAGACATTCACTCCTAGTGACCGTGGGCCAAAATAAAAATACCTTGACCATTGATATTTATATAAGACGTGTTTTTAATTCCTGAACTGCAATTGTTCTGGATAAATACACTGTCACACCTTTATTTTATCCATAAGCCTTTGTTTGTTTGTTTGTTTGATTTGAGGTTTAACGTCCCCGTCAACACTGTAAAGGTCATTTTGGAGACGTTGCTCCCAATTTTGTGGGACTTTTACCCGAAATTGAGATGAAATGACATCTCAAGCCCTGTCGCCCAACGAAACCAATAAGGTTATTAGCATGGACGGTAAAACCTCGCACCGTGGTTCCTGGACAGGCTTAGATCCTCTAAGCGGTTTACCAGTACTAGTGTGCCGGCCGGATTCAGCTCTGCGTGGAAGCATCATGCAGCCCATATATGGCTTCAAGCCACTATGGGCGGGGGCGTCCATCTATAAGCCTAGGGGAACATATAACTTGATTTTGCAATATAATAGGTCAAGGTCAACCCAGGATTATCATTTATATAACTTATGTAGGATGCAAGTGCCTTTTGCTGCCAACTTAGTTTCAAGGTCATCTGACTTATGGTTCTGGAGAAGAATATTTTAAAGGGCTTTTAGCTTATATGGGCATGGCGGCCATCTTGGTCATGGGACCAGGATCAATTATATAAACTTTAGTTCTTGTGAGGCAAACATGTTCTACATTAAATATGACTTCAATTAGCTCAGTGGTTTCTTAGGAAATGTTTGAAATTCTGATGTTCCTTCAATCCTTGTAACCTTGATCCAAGATAACTGAATAACCTTGAACTCTGACAGTCATAGAGGTTCATATAACTCCTATTTTCATTTCATTAACTATGATAAAATTGCACACAGGCACTATTATACCCATTTTTATACTATGTTTCCCATTCAAATGCCTTAGGGGCCAAATTTGACCTTGCCACAAAATAGGTCAACCCAGGTCATTTATATAACTTTTATAAGGCTTGAGTACCATTTGCTCTCTACCAAGTTTCAACGTCGTCTGGCTACTGGTTCTGGAGAAGAGGATTTTTAAATGTTTTTTCTTTTTTTCTTTTTTTATTCTTTTATGGGCGTGTGTCATGTGACCAGGACAAATTATATCAACTTAAGTTCCCATGATCCATAAATGTTCAATATAAAATATGTCTTCAGTTGTCTTTGTGGTTTATGATGAGAAGATGTTTGAAATTCGGATGGCCATTCAATATTTCTGACATTGAGCCAATATCACTGAATAACCTTGACCAAATTTGACCCTGCCTTAGAATAGGTCGCGGTCAACCCTGGGTCATCATTTATGTAACTTTTGTAGGGCTCGAGTCTGTTGCTGTCTGCCAAATATCAAGGTCAGCTGACTTAAGGTTCTGGAGGAGAAGATTTTTTAACTTTTTAGCTTATATGGGCATGGCGTCCATCTTCGTTATGTGATCTTGACCAATTATACGTGTAAAAAACTTTAGTTTCCGTGAGGCATAGACGTTGTATATATAGTATTACTACCGTAGACTCAGTGGTTTCTGAGAAGATATTTGAAAAATTTAAAACATTAATACGCGTTTAATACTTTTAGGAGAATGAAAAATATTAAACAGAGCACCGTCAGACATTATCTTTGACCATGTACCTTACGTGGAAATTCAAATTAAACTAACTTTAACAATTTCGGTGGAATTTTGCTTAAAGGTTACCCTGATATTGCGATAGCACACCCGTGCGATATAGTGCATTTTTCAGATCTGCAAAATGACTGCTTTTCTTATGAAATCCGTGATATTTTTTCTTATTTATACTACAAACATTGGTTGTGGGGTGCTCGTTAGAACCGCGTCATCGAGGCAGTTCTAACGAGTAACCACACCCTATGTCTTGGAGCAGAAATAAGAAAAATAATGTATATCCACGTAAACCAAAGTTTTCTCTATATAAAATAGTGTCTTGGAATGTGTGGCGGCCGTAAAAGTCTCCCAGCCCTACATACTAGTGTAGTTTATATTTTCTTGTCCTTTGGTATCATTGATTTTATTGTTGGATTCTAAAAATATTTGAGGGTCACTGATGGGGCCTAATTGGCCGAAACTAGCTAGTCTGGCCCAGAAAACATGTACACTCCATATTTCCCAGTTCTGTTGTGAATTCCTTGCATCCAAATGATAACCCTTTCTGGAACATATTTTAGAAGGGTGCTTTTTTCACGGACTTGTTAACGTGATGATATTAGGGCCGTTTAAAGGCCAGTTTTGACCAGACATGAAAAATTTCCTGTACAAAAAATTGCCATTTTCCTAGCATTTGGACCAATCCGCTATGCATTACACCTTTTAAAGACACAGGCTAACATTGGTCTAGTAAATACCGTGCAATATAAAGACAACTGAAGATCGGACAAGATTCATATCAGTATGCTCACGTATATGTCCCACAGATGCCCAAGCAGACATGAATCTTTGCCGGGCGGACATGTCAACGTGCTTAGTTTATGCAGTGTCTTGGAACATGTGTGTTTGACCAGGGTACATACATTTGAATATTGCCTCATAAGACCAGACCAAATTAAGATCATACCACTATTAGGATTGGTCTCCACCAATCTCGACATCTTTCTTATCGTATTATTGAGGAGTAAATATACCAAATTTAGTGACACAGAGGCCTTTGTGATATTTAATCTTAATCAGTGTGTCTCAACCCAAAAGTTCTGAAACCGAAACGGATGACGAACAAGACCCGACAAACACAGCACATCCCCCTCCGAGCACACACCGACCGACGTAGCTCATGAGACAGGTCAACTTGAGGCATCAGGCAAGAGACGCCTACACTAGGACTTATAGGCGTCCCCCACCGAGCCAACATCAGCAAACTTGGCCCACACTACACGGAAGTCCCGGGCATCAGGAGAGAGATGTCCAAAGTAGCGAGACTACGCTATACCGGTTACCAATCTTCATAAAAGACCTTACAAAGCATGGTTTATTGCAAATTCTAGCTCTTGCACTACCATTGAACTTTCTAAATTATCAACTTATTGTCTTACTGCTTTTAAAACGAATGTGATTAAATATTGTGATAAAGTCTTTGAAAGATCAGGAAGAAATCTGTTTTGGTCTATAAAAAATTCGAATGAGGTTTTAAATACATTGAATTCCAGATGTTTTCGTGCTTCAAGTGCTTCACTCTTTACACTACACTTCCTCATAATCTTATAAAAGAAAAGCTTAATGATTTAATTGAATGGGCTTTTCACAGAGAATATTCTCTCTATTTGCATGTAATGTCAGAAATGCATTTTTCACTTCTAAAGAGCATAAGAATAATACACTTTGGTCATGTCAGAAAGTGTGTGATGCCCTAACCTTTCTACTTGACAATATTTATATTAGATTCGGTACTAAGTTATTTAGACAAATTGTGGGTATTCCGATGGGTACGAATTGCGCACCTCTTGTGGCTGATCTGTTCTTGAATTGTTATGAAAGAGACTTCATGTTGCGGCTTTTTCATTGATAACCAATCTGAAATTATTGAAGCTTTTAGCTCCACTTCTAGATATTTAGATGATTTATTAAATATTGATAATACCTATTTCGATAGTTTGATCGGCAGATTTACCCCCCAGAACTTCAGTTAAATAAAGCAAATTCTTCTGATACCGAGGCCCCGTTTTTGGATTTACATCTACCTATTGTAGATGGGTTTGTTTCGTGCAAAATTTATGATAAACGCGATGACTTTGATTTTGAGATTGTAAATTTTCCTTTTTTGGATGGTGATGTTCCTCGTGCGCCATCCTATGGCGTTTATATTTCGCAATTAATTCGATTTGCTAGAGTGTGTAGTCATGTCACTGACTTCAACACTCGTAATAAATTATTAACGGCTAAACTTCTTAATCAGGGTTATGGGTACAATAAACTACGGAAATCAATTTCAAAATTATATAGACGCCATTCTGATTTAATTTCAAAATTCAATATTGGACTTAAATCTCTTCTGCAACAAGGTCTATCGGAATCCGAAAATTATGTTGACTTAGTATATAAATTCAGAAAAATATATAACCGCAATGACTTCAGCACCCAATTTCGTAAAATCCTTCTTCGATATAAAAAGGTTGGGTACAACATGGATGTTATACGACAGACTGCATGCATGGTAGTTAACCCAATCACGTTTGGCAACTTTGCTTCCCTCTTTAATTGCACGCCGGTGGACCAGGCCTCAGATTCTATGACGGTTCCAACGTAAAGGCTTATTGAGAATTAGAGAGATCTAATTCAAGGTAATGTTGGTTTGTTTTACTTCTACTTTGCAAAATTTAAAATATAACAAAAAGTGGCAACCAAATCCGCTAAGATACATGTCTCACCTGACAAGTCAGTCTTAGTTTTAGAAAATTTGAATTTTATACTGCCAAAATTAAACATATTATATAGTTTTTTTTTAAATCAGTACTCGCGTACTGACGTCAACACTGCAGTATCTACCTCAGCACTAAGGAAGGAGCTGGTATTAAATATCAAGACCATCCCAACACTTAGACCACATTTGTACAGTCATATAGTAAATACATGGTTAGTGTCTTTAATAATAAAATATAATCGGTGAGCCTTAGACAATTTTATAGGGGCGAGCTTCAGCGAGCCCCTATGAAATTGTCGCGGCGAACCGATTATATTTTATTATTAAAGACACTAATCATGTATTTAGTTTATACCGCAACTCAAAACAATCAAGGGATTTCGCAAAATTAAACAAATTTAAGCAAATAAGACAGCGAGAACGCGGCATGTTAAACGACATCCAGTGCCATGGCGCGCACACGTTGTATAACGTGACGTCAAATAGTGCTATGTTTCTGACGTCACCGCGCCACGCAGACGTTGAAAACAACATGGACGCTCGAATAAAAACTTCTCAGGGCTTTACATTCTGTATGAAAATCTGCAAATTAATAGTTTATTTTAGCTTTAGAAATTATTTTCGAGGTTGAGACGCAACCGCAGTAGAAGTGCGTAATTATTCCAACGGACCATTCAAACCAGGAAAGCCCGAGAAGGTAAGAATTTAGCTTAAATTTCTGAAAATTTGTTTAAATAAATATTGTAAAGATTATAACTTGCTATTTGGTTGTTTTTCCGGGTATAAAAGGTTGCATGTTATTGTTTACATTTGCAAATAAGTGAAATGAAAAGTAGATCCGGTATATAAACGGTCACTAGACGTATTATAGGTCAGTAGAAGGTATTATAGGTCACTAGCGATTATAGCGTGCAGTTATTCGACCCCCTTTATTAGGTTACTAGAATGACTGGTTGCGGTATGAAAAATTATTTTAGCTTCCTCTTGTTTCTGTTCCAGATGTTGTTGCAGGCAGTTCTTTGCCGACAGCCATTTACAGCAATCTAAGCTTACAAACAAACTAATGATACAAGAACTACACCATTATACTCTGCCTTTGACGACAGACAGTTCTTTGCCGACAGCCATCTGCAGAGTCTTAGCTAACTAGCAAGCTAATGACACAAAAAAAGCAGGATTATACTCTGCATTCATAAGAATGTATATATAGTAAATACATGGTTAGTGTCTTTAATAATAAAATATAATCGGTGAGCCTTAGACAATTTTATAGGGGCGAGCTTTAGCGAGCCCCTATAAAATTGTCGGGGCGAACCGATTATATTTTATTATTAAAGACACTACCCATGTATTTAGTTTATACCGCAATCCAAAACAATCAATGGGTTTTGCAATAATTTAGCAAATTTAAGCAAAAAAGACAGCAGACAGTGTGGCATGTTAAACGACATTCAGTGCCATGGCGCGCACACATGGTATAACGTGACGTCAACTAGTGCAAGGTTTCTGACGTCACCGCACCACAAAGACATTGGAAACAACACGGACGCTCGAATAAAAGTTTCTTAGCGCTTTACTTTCTGTATGAAAATCTGCAAATAGATAGTTTATTTTACCTTTAAAAAATAGTTTCGAGGTTGAGACGCAACTGCAGAAGCAGTGCGCAGTTATTCCAACGGGTAATTCAAACCAGGAAAAGCCGAGAAGGTAAGAATTTAGCTGAAATTTCTGAAAATCTGTTTATATAAACATTTCAAGGATTTTAACTTGCAGTTTCGTGGTTTTCCCATGTATGAAAGTTTTCATGTTATTGTTTATACTTGTAAAATAGGGACCTGAAAAGTAGGTCCGGTCTATAAACGGTCACTAGACGTATTGTAGGTCAGTAGAAGGTATTATAGGTCACTACCGATAATAGCGTTCAGTTATTCGACCCCCTTTATTAGGTTACTAGAATGCCTAATTGCGGTATAAATATATATATTCAGGAACGAAACCAGTTTATGTTTTAAGGAATCATTTAGAACAATATTCTTTGACCCTTAGAACGCTAAGAACGACTATTGTCGTTTTGGAGGGGTATGCCAGATACACCCATTCAGACCAGGAGATCCCACACAGAAATGGATACACATTCATACAAATGCACAATTCTTTACCCGAAACCAGGTGCTGGTCTTTACCCATGGAAAACATGACCCAAATATAGCAATTACAATTTGACAAGAAATTAATGCTTCACATGCGGATTTACAGCGATTTTCGGGAAAAGAGACCCATGCCACCAAAATGATTTCCAGTGAGAAAGATGAAGAAACAAGTGTTGAACCTACGCATGTCACCAATTTTATTCAGTTTTGAATACAACGATCGCTGATCTCTTGAATCTTTGTGTCCTAAACGGTTCTCGGATTATCACGTGATTTTTCTATATGCAAGTCACTTGACCATTTCTTCTTCCGGTAAAATTGCAGCCCCCTATAGGTAAACAGTGCGTAGAAATATCAAGAAAATCGAGGCAAATCCAAAACAGTAAAAGGCTCCTTTGTTGGGTTACCCCCTCTAATTGTCCAGCTTTGCTGTTTTATCCGCGCTCTTAGGATTAATTCAAATTTCAATATATGACCACACAGCATATAACCACACATAATATTGAATTCATGAAAGCGTAGCTCTAGGCCCGTGTATCAAAATGCCATTTACTCAGCAAACAGATGTAATCAGTATCATTTTCCGTCAGTCATCAAATTCGTATATTAACAAAATGACGTAGGTAAGAAGATATAGTAGTGTTCGTGAATATCATTACGAAAACACGCATATACAAATATATTGTTTGTTTCTTTGTTTGATTTGAGGTTTAACGTCCCCGTCAACACTGTAAAGGTCCTTTTGGAGACGTTGCTTCCAATTTTGTGGGACTTTTACCCAACATTGAGATGAAATGATATCTCAAGCCCTGCCGCCCAATGAAACCAATAGGGTTTATAAGCATGGACGGGCCGACTCGCACCGCTTTGCCTGGGTAGGCTTAGATACTCTAAGCGGTTTACCAGTACTCGTGTGCGGTCGGTTTCAGCTCTGCATGGAAGCATCATGCAGCCCATATATTTTTTCAAGCCCCGATGGGAGGGGGCCATACAAATACGTTGTTAACTTTACCGTCGAAAAAAGAAACGAAAATTTTAAGATGAACAACTGTGGTATTTTTCTTATTTCTGCTTAAAATATAGATTGTGAGTACTCGTTAGGACCGCCTCATCGAGCCGATTCTAAAGAGTATCCACAATCTATAGGTTAGAGCAGAAATAAGGAAAATAAGGTTTACCCCTGTAAACCACAGTTTTTCTTTATAAAAGTGGGGTTCAAAGGGGTCAGAATTATATAGGCTGTTTCGTGATGTGCCTCAAAACGCAACTCGTAGAACCTTTATTTTCTGTGTTGGAGATTTTTTTTCTCTTGTATTGTGTTTGACAAACTTGTAAATGTATAGCATTTTCATGTTATGTTAACAGTTTACCATATCTATTGTATATAGCATTCTGAAGCGCACGCCTATCTGTAAGCTGTTGAACTAAATGTGACAGTTGAAAACATTAACTACCATCAGTATTTCTACTAATGTTTTGAAAATGAATGGTAAATAGGCGATACCATTTTCATGGTAAAAGGCTAAACAGATAATGAATACCGTTATGCTAGTTTGTTTGACGTGGTGGATGTATGTACACTGACGATATATATTAGCCTTGTCGCGAGAAACCTGTCGTCGGGTATATGTGACCATATAAGTCTATACACATACCTGATCAGTGTCAGAAGCATTCGGATGCATAAATTGTTGGTTGTTGTAGACTTTGTTACTATTTAGCAATGCTAGTACGCAAGCACCGAAAGACAAATGCCGTGGTTACTTGTCAGCTAGTCTGTACCTTTGCTACTAAATAACGGTGTTCAAACTCATACGGAATAGCAACTACTGCAAGCATCATTACCTATAAACTTGATGAGACCATTTTTTATGTTTACAACGGTTCTAAATTATCTTTGAATTTTTTATAATTGCGAATACCCGCCTAGTGTTACAAAATAGAGGATATTTAATTTTTTCAGATGAATACCGAAATATTTCATAGAGTATGTTGAAATCATCAGAAATTTCGCAAGTGCGTAGTAAAAATTCTGATGTTTGCAACGAACGAGATGAAACATTGCTTTAGTATTCATCGAAAAAGAAGTACATTTTCTTTTTATTTTTCATTATTTTATACGTGACTTTGGCGATTTACTGTAATCGAATAGCCTTTCGTAACATGCTTCGCAGTCCATTACGAAAACACGCCTATACAAATACTTTGTAAATTTTACCGCCAAAAAATGACAACTTTCAGATGAAAATTGCGATATTTTTCTTATTTCTGCTCAAAATATAGATTGCGGGCGCTCATCGAGGCGGTTCTAACGAGTACCCACAATCTATATTTTAGAGCAGAAATAAGAAAAATAAGGTTTATCCCTGCCAACCCCAGTTTTACTATATAAAAGTGGGGTTCCAGGGGGTCAAAATTATAAAGGCGTGTTTTCGTGAGGCGTTAAAATTTCTGGTGTTTTACAACACGCTCGGTAAAATATATTTTCAACACATTCGATGAAATCTTGGATTTTATCGAAAAAAGGTAAATTTTCGTTTTATTTTATACGAATAACAAATAAAAACAACTAGTCCCGGCTGCTACTGTGAACAAAAGGTCATTTCATTTTTCACACTGAGAAAATGTCAGTTTTATTTGTTTCAGATATGAATTTATTTCACTACTTAGTATAAAAATGCGGCCCCCGCCCATCGGGGCTTCAAGAAATAGATGGGCTGCATGATGCTTCCACGCAGAGCTGAAACCGACCGCACATGAGTACTGGTAAACCGCTTAGAGGATCTAAGCCTGCCCAGGCAAAGCGGTGCGAGTCGGACCGTCCATGCTTATAAAACCCTATTGGTGTCATTGGGCGACAGGGCTTGAGATGTAATTACATCTCAGTGACGGGTAAAAGTCCCAAAAAATTGGAAGCAACGACTCCAAAATGACCTTTACAGTGTTGACAGGGACGTTATACCTCAAATCAACAAACAAACAATAGTATAAAAATGACATATCTTTCTTAATTGTGGAGTCGTTGCTTTTAATCAATTGTCAGGAATCGATACAATTACCTCAAAACTCCCGACCAAGACACATAAAGCAAAGAAACACAAACCGAAAACAACAAAACCGCCTTAAGAGGCTGTTCCAATGAGCAGCCGCAGTACCCGTTACAGAAAAAGTAAAGAAATTGAGGTAAAAGTAAAGAAATGGATAAGTAGTAATCACTTTACTAATAAAAGGTATCATTATTATTATAAATAGTGGGATGAGTAGTAGCATAACTGGCAATGTTGACACAAAAGTATTTTTTCACCCACAACAAGCCAGACTAGATAAAGTGTAATATCAATAACAGACGATGGGACTGCTGTCCCAAAAGATGTTGGGTGTTTTAAAGAAATGAAAGATGAACATTATCAAAGTAATTGATAAACGGATCAAATTTTATTCTCAAAATACTAACCTTTAACCGCCTAAATCTAAATAAACATTCTGTCAACTGAAGCTGGGTATGAAGGAATTTTATAGGAAATAAGTTCTCGTTCGAGCAGACAATTCTACAAACAATGATGTCGTTGTTTGACAGTTACATTTTTTAAATATATTGAAACAAGAACTGAGCAGCACAAAGGTCTATGGAGAGACTTCGGAAGACGAGTTTTGCTGTCTTTTCAAACTGCAATGATATAGCTCTCAAGTTTCCTGTAAATGTAAAGGAACAACACGATAAGCTTCCTGTGATGTACTGGTTACCTAAACTTCATAAACGACCTTTTAAAGAAAGATTTATTGCTAATGCAATTGCCAGTATCGCTACTATCATCTTCTGCTTTACCGCTATCAAACTTCGTGCAATTAGGTACTATGAAAAAGTGTACGAACGGTCGTCTGGATAAGAAAATTGTCTTGGTCAGTAAAAAAGTCTACTAAAGTTCTTGATAAACTATATTCTAGAGGATTTCACACTTCAAGTGTGTCAACATACGATTTTTCAACACTTCAAGTGTGTCTACATACGATTTTTCAACACTCTATACAACTTTGTCCGATAATTAAAAAAAGAAACTAACCAATTTAACTGAGACTATTTTAGAAAAGATACTCTTTTTTATAAAACTGTTTTCTTTACGCCTGCTGACCAAAGAAGGTTGAAACTTTGGTCTTGCCAAAATGTTTGCGACGCTTTAATATATGTTTAGATAACATTTTATTTGATTTGGTATTAGGTAACACAACCAAGTTATAGTAATTCCGATGGGTACTATTTGCGCTTCTCTTATAGCTGATTAGTTTTCATTTTGCTGTGAAAGAGATTTCATGATTTAAGCACCACCACCCCACACACACACAAGTTAAATATTTTTTGCTGACCGTTCCAAGGCGGCCCTTCTAAAGTGGATGATTATTATTATAGTTCCTCTTTGCATGTAAGTATTGCTTTTTTTTTTTTTGATAGCCGTTTGATAATGGTGTTAAGTACATGTCCATTTGACTTTCCGCTTGTGATGTTTTCATTGTGGTGAAGTTATTTTATGTTGGTGTTTCTATTCCTTTGGTGTCTTGGCTGGGAGGTGTGACGTAATTGTATCGATTCCTAATCATTGCTTTTCACTTCTATTTATGCGCAACAGACTCTTGCTGTACCATTAATTACTGATTTCTTTCAAGGCGGCAACATTTTTATTATCTACTCTTATTGACATCAATATTAGAATGAAATCGGTATTTCGGTCCTTCAGAAATTCATTTTTACATTCCCCGTAATTATAGAAAAACAGAAGTGATGGTATTGATCAGGAATAGATACAATTACCTTACATCTCCCACCCAAGACACTAAAGGTATAGAAAGACCAACATAAAACAACTTCATCGTAATTAAACACCACTGACGGAAAGTACAGAAGAGCATTAGGGCAAGGTATACGGTTTTTTATAGGTATCTCGTAAGCTCGAAATTTTGGCTCAATATTTCGAAATTTCGACTTTTGATCTCCAAATTTCGACTTAATATCTCAAAATTTCGATTTATGATCTGGAAGTTTTGACATATGTCGCAATTTTGACTTAGTAACTCGAAATTTCGCAGGCCTCGGTAGTTCAGGCGGATGCTGCAAGTCTGATTGGTGATTAGGTTCGATTACTGGGTAATCGTAGAGATTGATCATGAAATCTTTTCTACGGTCATTCCTTCCCTTCCGCGGATTCAAAGACGGCAGTTGTCAGTTTCTGGCGAAAGAATGTGCACTGTACTGATTAACCCGTATAAGCCAGCCCAGGAAAAATGTGGATAGGTAAGCTGACCGGCTCAAAAATGACCTAGATACTGTTGACTGGGCCGTTAAACTCCAAAACAAAAGAACAAATAAATCTCGAAATTTCGACATCATAACTCCAAAAGTCGACTTTTCGACTTATGATCTCGAAACTTCGACATCATAACTCGAAATTTCGAGTTAGTATCTCGAAATTTCGGCATAGTTATGCAAAAATAACTCGAAATTTCGACTAAATATCTCGAAAGTACGAGATATTTAATCCTATTCACATAGATAAATGGTAAGCATACCCGTTTTATTTTTCCTTCGTTTTTGAAAAAGTCTGAGTATATTGGTTTATATCTGCTCCGCCTTCCTCTGTCTGTGGGTCCGTCCGTCTGTCTGTTGGACGTCCGTCATTCCGTCCGTCCCGACATAGTTTTCGTCAAAGAAGTCTCAAGAACCAAAAAACTAGAACCCGGAAACTTGGCAGAATGTGCAAATTATATGATGACTTGTATTGTGCAATAGACAATAAACATTATCGGCTTAATTGTTTATCCTTCATTCGTCTTTCTCTCCCTATCTAGGCCAGTGTCAAACCTATTCGCCAAAAAATTCAGAAACTGTAAAAGCTGGAAGGTTCAAACTTGGTTCTTCTGTCGCGGTTTATTTTGGTTGAGGTTTGTCTTTTGATTGTGTGTGTCGCTTATATTTTTTGGTTTTGGATAGCCAATTGGCCATTTTGTGGGAAAGTAATTGGTCCTATTGGCTTTCCGCTATTGATGTTTATATTAGGGTCTAGTTATTCCATGTATGTCTTTCTTTCCCTTTGGTGTCTCTGATGGGAGCTGTGGGTTAATTGTATTGATTCCTGATCATTGCTTTCACTTCTATTTTGGTTTACCATGCCATGATGTTGACCTACATCGTGTAAAAGATATACAATTTTCTCGGCTTATTTCTTCATGTTTTATTTCATTATTCTTTCTCTTCATATTGGCCAATGTTAATATTGATTGGTTGTCAGCCCTTGAAGGTCATTTTATGTCGTCTCCCATAGAGAGATAGAAAAGAAATAGACGAGAAACTAGAGGGGATGAAGGTGAGGGATAGGGGAGAAAAATGAAAATGAATGGAAGTGTATATACAGAAGAAATAACAACACTCCTCCTCTACCCTTAACTACTGCAAGGAACAGCCGGCCTTGGCCAACTGTAAGCCAATACCAGCGACGCAAGATGCACGACACCTACCTATGTTTGTTGTTGTTGTTGTTTGTTTGTCACAAATTTTTTCGGTAACTATAAAACTAGAAGCTCCAAACTTGGTATACTAGGTATATCATGAAAGAAACAGTGTTTTTCTGACTGATCAGGAGGTCGCGCATTCAATCCTCGTTTCAGTAAAATGCGCTAAGGCGGGCGTATAGTCAGATCTGAAAGTTTTCTGTTACGGTGGTTTCGGTATCAAACTTTCTCATGAAATGCTTACTAGAGATAAAAGCACCTACAACACTGGTGGGTCGATTATCTTTGAGTGTAGATTGGTGCATGTAGAATGCACTTAGACCCTTTCGTTTAACCTTTAAAATTCCTATACTTTATGCAAACAGTGTAGATCCTGAGCAGACACTCCGTTTCGGTAAATTATGAACTGACGGAACGTTACTAACTGCAGTAGCTTCGCGCCTGCTATTGTCCAGAGAAGCCTCGTAGTGTAGTGGTTACGCTACTCGCCTTGTAAACCAGGGCTCGCAGGATCGATCCCGGGCTTCTCCAGACTTTCGGCTTAGTCTTTAAACCGAGGTCCCGTTTCCGTATGACCTTAGCTGTTAGTGGGAAGTAAAACTCTAACACTCATTCACTCACTGCTATTGTCTATGTGACTATCACTGGCCGTGTTCAAAATCCAGGTACTAGTTATTTATAGCAGCGCTAGTCTTCTTGTGACGATAGTGCTCTGTGTAAATAGTTAAATCTTGACTGGGGCATTGGCAAACGGTGTAAACCATGACCAGACGCCGCAGAACAGAGCTCCTTTAAATACCCGTTACCCGGACGTTGTACATGGTCAGCGATAGTCACGTGGACACTAGCAAGCGGGAAGCTTCTGTAGTTAGTTACTTTGAATCGAATGATAAAAAATCATTTACCCAAAAGATGGCAGACTGTGCAAAACGAACACCATTGCTAACATAACGCAACAACTGACCAGAAAATGAAAAAAAATGCGGTATTAAACATAAGGACAACGTTGCGTGTTCCAGAAGTATCATTTTCACATTAAACAATAAACAGGCACGTACGATGCAGAGCTTCTGCCAGATCGTCCAGATTTTGAGTAAGGCGGCGGGGGTCCATGATCTGTATCCGACGCCAAAGAATGTCCCAAATATACTCCAGCGGATTCAAATCCGGGCTTCCAACTGATCAAGCCATGTCCGAATTGCGTTACGTTGTAGATAGACTGGCGGTGCACTAGAACGGCGGGGGTCTAGCACACAGGTCTTGTGGCAAATGGTTTGTTTTCCAAATGAGGCATGAATTCCAGCCCTACACATGCAAAAATATTCTAACGCTATATTTAAAAGGCGTCTGTTTTATGTGGAAAGTTGGACACTGAGATCTGAAATCTATTTTCAACTCGGAGTTTGCCATAACAAAAATAAGATTCTTGTTGTCGGAATTTCGAGATACTAAGTCGAAATATGGTGTTATTATGTGGAATTTCGATACTAAGTCGAAATTGCGAGATCATATCGAAATTACGAGATAGTAAGTCGACATGTCGAATTACATTTCGAGTTAAAATGGCGAAATTTCGAGTAAGTAAGTCGAAATTTCGGGATACTTAGTCGAAATATTGAGTTATTATGTCGAAATATCGAGTTTGTCGCAATTTCGAGTTATTACGTACAAATTGCGAGTTACGAGATAGTAAGTAAACATTTACTGAGACGAAATTGTTATTGAGTTATGACTTCGAAATTTTGAGTCAGTTAGTCGCAATTTCGAGTCATTATGTCGAAAGTCGACATAGTTAGTCACAATGTTTAGATACTAAGTCGAAATTTCGAGTTCTTATGTCGAAATTTCGACTTTGTTAACAGTTTGAGATAATAAGTCGAAATTTCGAGATAGTGTCGAAACATTTTGAGATACTAAGTCGAAGTTTCAAGATACCTGTTAAAAGAAATAAAAGTATACCTGGCCCTAATGCTCTTCCGTAGGAAAGCCAAAAAGCAGTTTCTTTCCCACGATCCAAAATAAAACGATTTTAACAGTACTGTTGTCCGAAGATAAGTTGAAAGTGACGTCAGCGAATGTTTTTGTTATTAAGCATTGTCCACTGTTGTCAAAAGGTACCGACGCTTCGGTAATCATAATTATAACGGTATAGTCTGTCTTGCCAGCCAATGGTGGGTATGATAATGGTAACGGTGCAACCTGTCAAACCTACCAGTGGTGGAATACTCTTTTACGTACTTACTGTTGTCGGAAGATAAGTTGAAAGTGACGTCAACAAATGTTTTTGTTATTAAGCACTGTCCACGGTTGTCAGAAGATAACTGCGCTTCGGTAATAATATTTATAACGGTATAGCCTGTCTTGCCAGCCAATGATGGGTATGATAATGATAACGGTGCAACCTGTCAAACCTGCTTGTGGTGGTATACTCTTTTAAGTCACTGTCTACTTATCCTCCGACAACAGTACATGCAAGGAAACACAATGGCAATAATAAAAAACACCAGAAAGTGTAACTCATTAGCTTTAGAGAGGTCAGTAAGAAAACTTCTGGGGCGACGAGATGTCTTGTATTATAAGAATTTTTGTTTTATTTGATTCACATATATAACTAACTTTTTAGCATTATGTTATTCCTAATTATGAACGAAAATGTTTAGACTATGAACCAGAGAAGAAGAATAATTGGTGAATAACTTTCGTTTACAAGAACAACTTTCGTTTACGAGAAAAGGTATTAAAGAAAACATAAGAACACATGCTAGTTCAATATTATTTTAGCGTATTAGAAAATTTCTTTCTACAAGGGTTTAGAATTTTCTCTGATTCTATATAAGGAGAAAAGTTTCTTACAGTTCCAGTTCAGGGAGATTTGAGAAAATTCCAACCTAATTTCAGTGCTGGATTACTAAAAGATTGTTTTTCATTTTGGACTTAATGCTTATACTGTGGGGACTGAAAAGAGAAATGATCAGGATCCGATCCAATCAGATCCCAGATCCTCCCGACAATATCACAAGGGAAGGAAGTCGAAACATGGAGTGAAGATAGTAAACAAAACAGACCACTGGTAAACCGAGTCAGCAGCTCTTTCTCAAACAGGTGGTGACTCAGAAAATCCATTACTAACTAAAAAGGACCAACATACATAATAGAGGAAAAGATCAGCATTACAAGCATTAAGCAGGAAGGACAAACGTAACTTAAATGAACCACTAAATAGGGGAAGAATCAGAATCACCTATATAACATCATGCATAATTTGGAAAAAGAATCAGAACCACAAATATAAAACAGGAAGGAACTACAGCAAATCAGACAACAAACTTTATGGACATTGTAGAACACAGCCAAGCGATACTTGTTTATTTCTTACTTCATAATGCGTAAGCAAGGTACAGTTTAACGTTTTGTAAATAAATAGTGTAATAAAATATTTTACACCTTTTGCTGGATTTTGCTTTCATTTCCTTTCAGCTACGCTTGGCTCGTACCTAGGGCAACAACTCTCGCCCTTGATTCTGTCGTGGTTAAGACAAATAATTTGTTCAGTCTACGTGAAGGGTTTCTAAATCATCAGAGTACCATCTCCGAGAACATTTTACCGTGGGATTTTACATGAGTGTTCAAGTATTATTGAATTTATTAAACGAGCTGATGGAAAAGGGATAAACTACGAGGCTTTGCCGAGCATTTTATCCCTTTTCCTCAACGAGTTTGATAAATTCAGTAATACTTGAGCACGAATGCAAGATTCTATTTATCATATGGCATTTAAAACGCATTTGAAAATCAAACAAATGCAGAAATAAAACTACGATGTAAACTCGACAGCATGAAATAACTAAAATGCTGAAACCAAACAAATAAATAAATAAATAAGTTGGATTCCCGTGGGTCCGACCAGATCCAGAGCATCAGGCACCAACTGACTTTACTTAAAAAGTAAGTCCTTAGGCCGAACTCTGAGGCACGATCCGCCGGAGTGCACTTAAAAAGGGAAACGAGTTATTAATCGTGATTGGGTTAGCTACCATGCCTGTTGTTGGATAGCAAAATACCGTTTCGTTACAGCCTCAGGTCTCAGGAGTATTTGAATCAAGATCTGGAACAAGTTTATCAAAATTAAAAATGATAGTTGTACTTACAGCAAATTATGGGTGTTTCAGTGTTTTGAAAGGAGATTGTACCACCGAATTGTCCTGGAAGATATTAGACAAATAAAAAGTATCCTTTTAGTTATGAAAGAAAATTTGATTTAATAATATTTGTATACATCTAAGAACCAATGTACGGAAAAAGAGCACTTTGAAAATAACGTCTTATTAAAACATATAACTGATTAGAACTATCGTGGAATTTATTAGCGTCAGTGTCCAGAATACGTAAAAACGGAATGGACAAGAAGCTTAGAAACTGAATGGCGTCCATGATTTCGTAATATTTTCGACAGTCACTTTAGCCCAGTAATATTTATTTTACTGTGCGTACTTTACGTTTATAGATATATGGTTATCGTTTTCAGCTCATCTGAGCACGAAGTGTTCTGATGGGCCTATGTTCGTCGTCATTCGTCCGTCGTCAACATTTGCTTGAAACGACCTCTCCACATATGCTGGACAGATTTTGAAATAATTTCAAAGGAGTATTTCTTAGGTGACCCTCTACCAAAATTGCTCCGAGCGTTTCGCTTGTGAATCAAGATGGCCACCAGAGCTTGAAATAGATAAAAAAAAAACACATTTAAACGACTTCTCTTTCTTTACCAGGAGATGTATTTTTAATTAATTTCAAATGAATGTTCCTTGGGTGACTCTCTACCAAAATCGATCAAATAGTTTAGCTCGGATGAACAAGATGGCCACCAGAGATATAAATAGAAAAAAACTTTTGAATGACTTCTCCTCCTTAATCAGTGGATGGAATTTGAAAATAATTTCACATGAATGTTCCTTTGGTGACCCTCTAACAAGATTGCTCAAACATTGCCGTTCGGATGACCAAGATGGCCACGGTAGCAGAAAATAGAACAAGAGCCCATGAGCCACTATGCTCACAAGAGTTCTGGTGGGCCCAGCCCACTGGCGACCATGTATTTTTATAAAGAAGAAGTGGAGGCAATGATCAGGAATCGATAAAATTAACCCACAGCTCCCATCAGAGACACCAAAGGGAAAGAAACACAAACATGAAACAACAGACCCTAATGGAAACATCAATAGTGGAAAGCCAAAAGGACAGTTACTTTCCCACACAATGGCCAATAGGCTATCCAAAATAAAATAATATAAGCGAAACAAACACCCAAAGACAAACCATAACAAAAATAAACTGCGACAGAAGAACCGCTTTGGAACGGTCAGCGGAAACGAATTCCACTGGGGCTGGGGGTGGGGGCTTAAATCGATTTTACGTGGCCCCTGCAAGCCCCTGGCCCAAGGGTGCTACAGATGAAATTTGACCCCAATCGGCCCAGTGGCTTCAGAAATGTCGTTTGAAAGAGTTGGCGCCAGACAACAGAAACAACAGATAACTGCCCATCCTATAAGTTCCCCCTGATCCTTCGGCTCTGGTGAGCAAAAACAAAAAAGATAACAAAACCTGTGACGTCTAATATGGTAAACATTTCGCTGAAGCCTCAGCCTTATATAACATATGCCCAGCAGGCACAGAACGTGTACGCAACGTCGTATCAACGCCGATACAATGTCATGACGTTACATCGACTTTGATGCGAGGTTTCAAAGACGTCATTTGCCTGCTGGAAGGTTGCATATGAGATGATTTTTAAGGCTTTTTTCGTTCTTGTTTTATTTTATTTTATTTTATTTTTTATTTTTTTTTTTTTTTATTTTATTTTATTTTTTTTTTTTTTTTTGCTTTTTGTTTTTGCATTAACCGATACGGCAGATAGGAGATTGCTTCAGGAACATTGCTATGAAAGTTTTATCAAAATATTTACAAAGGCTTGACAGTTAATTTCCTTTCTTATTTTCCCCCATAATAAGTCGATAGAAACTCGAATTGGCCATAAACCAAACTTAAGGGCTGCATTTCATTAAAAAAACAAACAAAAAAAAAACAAAGAAACACAAAACCTGTAAAGACAAATATTGTGAATATTTCCAACAAGCCTTTATTGATAAATGTTCATGAAACTGAGTCAAAAGCTTTTTCGATATCTTTTATAAGTAAACTAGAAGTGGAGGCAATGATCAGGAATCGATACAATTAACCCGCAGCTCCCATCAGAGACACCAAGTGGAAAGAAACACAAACATGAAACAACAGGCCCTAATGGAATCACCAAAAGCGGAAAGCCAAAAGCACAGTTACTTTCCCACAAAATGGCCAATAGGCTATCCAAAATAAAATATTATAAGCGACACAAACACCCAAAGACAAACCATAACAAAATAAACCGCGACAGAAGAACCGCCTTGGAAGAGGAAACGAATTCCACTGGGGGGGGGGGGGGCTTAAATCGATTTTACTTGGCCACAATCTTCGCCCTTATTTCCGTCGCGATTAAGACAAATAATTTGTTCGGTCTGCATGAAGGCCTCAAAACTCATCAGTGCAACATCACCGTGAACACAAAAATCAAACGACCACAGAGATGAAACAACGATGAGGACTCGACAGCAAGAAACCACTAAAAGGCTGGAACAAAAGAAAACCAACAGTTGGACTCCGATGGGCCCGACCAGAGACAGAGCATCAGGTACCAACCAACATAAGCCTAAAAGTCCGTGTTTATTGACTTCGTCTGTATAATATAGCAATTCATAAAGAATACGTATGTTTTCACCTATGTATTTCCCTGTTTTAAAACCAGTCTGAACTTTAGACACTTAACGGGTAAATCTTTAATCTGTTTGCTAAACAGGCTGTTGGTTACTTGTATGAACATTTAAGCAATGAAATAGGCCTCCATTAAAAATGCCTATGTTTATTTGGCTTCGGTATACATGTAATAATACGTGTACTTTTTTGTGTGACGAATTATTCCTTATTGTTAAAACCATTATAGTTAAGAGACTGTAAAAGAAAATAGTCAATGTCTGACCGAAAGAATTTAAAACAACTCCACTGTGAAACTCGTGTTGCTTTTGTTGTAATTGGTAGTTTGAACTGTTTGTAACACGTCCAAAAAGGTATAAATCCCAGGGTGACAAAAGTAGAACCGCTCATTAAAATGAGCATGAAATGATTCACGCCATTGTTCGTACGCTTGTTCTCTGATAGAACTTCAGCCCAAAGCTTCAGGAGAATTTGACTTTGCGGTAGCCCCGCCCCCCCCCCCCCCCCCACCCCCACTAATGTAGGTTTCTGTCAGCTCAGATGACTCAAAAGTAGCATTCAGATGTTACTGATTCCTCCCACTGTGATAATACAAGGGATTAAAACACATCTAAATGTAGAAAAATATCTTTGCATTGACATGCCTGTTTTTCGTGAGAAAAGCTTTTGCAAGATTCCGTTGCTCCAGCCATAAACTTAGATTAGAAAATGGTCGTCACAATAGAATTGACAGAGCTGATAGCATATGTGTATACTGTTATAATCAATTTAAACGTTTTATAGTAGAAGATGAGTCTCATATATTTTATCTGCTCTAAATACAATGTTTTACGGGAAGAATATTTAAATAGGTGACGGAAAATTGATTGTTATAACATTATTAGTGCAAGCAACCCAGTGAATTTAAGAAAACTGTGCCTGTATTTCGACTCATCGTTGCAAAGTAAAACTCTGAATAAGATATGGATACGTTCACAAGTTCTTTATGAGAACAAGGATTCACCACTTCTTATATTCTTGCTGAAATGCCGTGTTATCTATATTTGGCCGGTGGCCTTTATTTACTACATAAACTTGTACTTGTCAAATAGTCCGCAAACTTTTCACATTTACTGTCGCAGGGAATGTCTGACATGTAATCTTCCATTAAACTGTCCCCTGATTCACCCGGAAGAAGAAATGTCATACCAAAGAACCCACTGAGCCACTTTTCAAGTTCTGAATATGTTCTATAAAAGGGTTATCCTTTGGAAGCAAAGAATACACCACAGAACTGAAAAATATGGAGTGTACATGTTTTCTGGGCCAGACTAGCTAGTTTCGGCCAATTAGGCCTCATCAGTGACCCTCAGATATTTTCAAAATTCCACAATGGAATCAATGATCCCAAAGGACAAGAAAATATAATCTACACTATGATGTAGGGCAGGGAGACGTTTTACCGCCGCCACACATTCCCACACACCAGCTGTAGTGAAGTTAAATATGTTCTATAAAAGGGTTATCCTTTGGAAGCAAAGAATACACCACAGAACTGAAAAATATGGAGTGTACATGTTTTCTGGGCCAGACTGGCTAGTTTCGGCCAATTAGGCCTCATCAGTGACCCTCAGATATTTTCAAAATTCCACAATGGAATCAATGATCCCAAAGGACAAGAAAATATAATCTACACTATGATGTAGGGCAGGGAGACGTTTTACCGCCGCCACACATTCCCACACACCAGCTGTAGTGAAGTTAAATATGTTCTATAAAAGGGTTATCTCTGAACTCTCTTTGAAATCGCGAGTTAGACCTAAATTCTTTATTATACGCCGCCAGGCTGGACCTACGTGGAAACGACAGCACTTTATAGTCACCCCAGGAAATAGTTCGCGAATCACATTCATGACTGTAAGATCAAAGTCCATATGAATGAATGCAGGTTTCAGTTTCAGATTCTTGCCATTACATAAGTTGATGATACTAGACAGACACGTTTTGAAAACATTCTCTGACTTCCCGGACAAAGGGACATACACCATTGGAACATAATTCCTCTTTCTGAATCTATGTATCGTATTCAGATGTTGGAAGAACCGAGGTCAGCTGTTGAACGTCCCGTCCATACAAAGTTCTTTCACAGAATGTGGACATTTGAAGTTTATGTAAGTGGAAAAAATCTGATAAATTATTTTTGCTCATATTTTTAGCTCTTGTGGCTATCATGTCCAGTGGAGCAAAGGTATTTTGAGCAATTTTGTCAGAGGGCCACCTATGGAACATTCCTATGAAATTGTTTCGTTTTAGAGAAAGAAATATTTTAAAGTGTTTCTATTTCAAGTTCAGTTCTTGTTCAACAGAGTGGTACAATTTGAGCACTTCTAACAGATGGTTACTCAAAAAGGCATTCCTGTGAAACAAAATTCCCTTGTTTAGGAGAAGTCATTTTAGGTTGTTCTTCTATTTTAAGCACTCCTTATCTTGCTGAGTGAAACCATTTTAGAAATTTCGCAAAGGGCTTTCCAAGTAAGATTTCTGTGAAATTATTACAAATTCCATCAATCTGTTTTAGAAGAGAAGTCATAAGGACTAGAAGTTGTTTAATTTTTTTCTATCTCAGCTCCGGTCGTCATCTTATTTATTGGCGCTAAACGGTTGAATCAATTTTGTTAGAGGTTCACCCAAGAAACATTCCCGTGAAATAATTGAAATATCCATCGAGGAGTTTAGGAACAGGAATTGTATAATGTTTATTTTTACCAGATGGCCGTTATAGATTCAGTAGATTCACCCAAGAAACAGTCATTACTCCCCTCTTTGATACAGGTTATGACTAATTTTCATGCCCAGAAGCTGCTTAAGTCCTTGAGGTTCGACTGTATTGAGTCTCTCTTTTCACTAATAGTCACAAAATACATTCTCTCTCTCTGTCTCTCTCTCTCTCTCTCTCTCTCTCTCTCTCTCTCTCTCTCTCTCTCTCTCTCTCTCTCTCTCTCTCTCTCTCTCTTGTGGTTTCAGCGATGTTATATGAAATACGTTCTCCATGATTTCGAGTTTGGCTTTTTCATTTGATATTATGTCTTTGTCTTTGTTTTTGTGTATGATATTACGTATCTCCTCCACATTCAATAGGATGAGAGGAGCTATATAAATAAAAATTCAACATTTCATATATAATGCTGCACTGGTATAATAGTGAAATGTCAATTTGTTATGTTGTCATGTCCATGAAGACTAAAATATATAACCGCAATGACTTCAGCACCCAATTTCGTAAAATCATTCTTCGATATAAAAAGATTGGGTACAACATGGATATTATACGACAGACTGCATGCATGGTAGTTAACCCAATCACGGTTGGCAACTTTGCTTCCCTCTTTAATTGCACGCCGGTGGGTCAGGCCTCAGATTCTATGACGGCTCCAACGTAAAGGCTTATTGAAAATTAGAGAGATAATGTTGGTTGGTGCCTGATGCTCTGTCTCTGGTCGGGCTCATCGGAGTATAACTGTTGGTTTTCTTTTGCTCCAGCATTTCTGTGGTTTCTTGCTGTCGAGTCCTCACCGTTGTCTCACCTCCGTGGTTCTTTGATTTTTGTGTTCACGGAGATGTTGCACTGATGAGTTAGGAGACCTTCATGCGGACTGAACAAATTATTTGTCTAAATCGCGACGGAGGTAAGGGCGAGGATTGTGGCCACGTAAAATCGATTCGGGCCCCCCAGTGGAAATCTTCCACTGACCGTTCCAGGGCGGCTCTTCTGTGGCGATTTATTTATGTTGTTGTTTGTTGATTGCTGTGTGTATCACTTGTGTCTTTTGGTTTTGGATGGCCATATGGCCATTTTGTGGGAAAGTAACTGTCCTTATGGCCTTCCTTGGTTTAGGTTTCCATTGTGGTCTGGTCGCTTAATGTTTGTATTTCTTTCCCTTTTGTGTCTTTTATGGGTGGAGTAAGTTAATTGTATCAATTCCTGATCTTTGTTTTACTTCTACTTTGTGTCGCTTATATTATTTAGTTTTTGATAGCCAGTTCACACTGGTAAAGGCAAGCGCGCAGGATAAGGAACAAACACACCGGATAAGGAAATTTTTCCGCTCAGGATAAAAAAGAAAATGGTGGAATGGGTATCACATGTGCAGGTTTGTTGTTGTTCTAGATCTCATATTATGGTTACTTATCAATACGGCTGCTCACATTAGCTTCACGGAAGACACATATTATTCACAAATTTATATTCGATGGTCCGAATTTGACAGTTACATCCAGTCAAACGGAGAATCGGACACAGTGGAGCTACTCCACCGCGAAATCTCATTATTTTACATGAAAAGCTCTTCTGGGAAGATGGCATGCACTGTTTTGTTGGTTGTAGACATGCACATGATAACTCGGATTGTTGCAAATACGATTTAAGGAAAATTTGAAATTAGAAGGGTCACAGTGAGAAATCCTAGTTCAATTTTCTATACAACGCCCACGGGCAAGGGAATGGGTACAACGCATATGATAAGACACACAATTTTCTGGGGAAAATGGTTGTTGTATGGTCGTAGCACTAGTAAATTTCCATCTCGGATTAGGTTTTCCGATATTAATAAATAGTCCTACATAGTTTAAAGCACCAATTGTGACCTTTAGGAATCATCCAAAGTCTGTGTGAATTGTCTTGGCATGCGCATTGCTTTGGTTCTAGCTATATAATCATCCCCCATGGAGACAGATGGATTTGGTCCATCGCGATCATGAATTAGAGAAATGATGTATTTGTCCATGCAGTATTACTGGTAGAAAATTATATACTTGTTCTTTTGGCTGAAAATAAGGTAGATAACTTCGCCAAATTCGTGAGACATACCTATTACATGGTCAATAAAGGGCCTGATATGATTTGGCTTCTTTTTGACCCTCACTCAAATCCTCTTCAGTGTTCGACGTTTCACTATCTAACAGGCTTCGTTAATGGAAACATACACAGAAACGAGTTGTTTCGTCTTTAAGTATTATCAGAATAACTTGATGTTTGATGTGTCTGTATTGAGTTAATAAATTATGACCAAAATAGTAAGAAAAGTGTGATAAAAGTATACTCCTTCGAAAGAAAAAGACAATAGAAAGTGCCCTTAGAAACCCGGTTTCAATTGGCGCATTAATATATCAGGTAGCACTGCTCATCGTTTGTACAATAAGTGAGTCGTATCTTGTTACCCCACCCACTTGCGTTATCGTGGAGATATACGAAAAATGAAAAATTACAGGATCAAAATGAAACAGGTATCAATCTATTCCTTGGTTTCTAACTAAGTAAATGAGTAATAACAACATATATTTAGCTTTACTATGAACGGAGTTATGGCAATTTTATGTTGACATTTCTGACAATGACCAACATTTAATTTATGAAAAAATAAACACAGAGGCCACCTTTCATTTTTTTATATTTTCACCACGTGTTAACATATCAAAACTTTATCTGTATACAAAATATAAAATATGTACATGCAAGGCTAGGTTGTTATATTTTGAAAGCCATAAAGGTGACAAATTTTGCAATTTTGGTCAAAATCAGCTGGGGGTAGGGGTAAAGTCATGGTAAAAACATACCTTATTTGTGAATGACCAAACATTTTATTGATTTGTTTTTCTTTGAAGCTGTATCTTTTCATATAACTTCCTTTGGCTATCAGTCACCATACAACATTTATGAAACAAATATTCCGGTGGGTGGGGTGGGGGGGGGGGGGGTGCAGATATAATTGGATATCTTAACAGGCCCTTTTTACGCAGTTCGTCGTCGGATATAATACAAATATTGTTTGTTTGATTTACAGGTTTAACGTCCCCGTCAACACTGTAAAGGTCATTTTGGAGACGTTGCTTCCAATTTTGTGGGACTTTTACCCGACACTGAGATGAAACGACATCGCAAGACCAAATGAAACCAATAGGGTTTATAAGCATGGGCGGGTCGACTCGCACCACTTTGCCTGGGCAGGCTTAGATCCTCCAGGCAGTTTACCAGTGCTCGTGTGTGGGTCGGTTTCAGCTCTGCGTGGAAGCATCATGCAGCCCATCTATTTCTTTAGCCCCGATGGGCAAGGCAACTATTAAAGTATGTGCATTTATTGGTAACTGAATGCCGGCCTCGGTAGCTCAGTCGGATTCGCGTCTGCTGGTGATCAGGAGGGCACGGGTTCGACACCTGCCGGGGTCGGCAACATTCTTTCGTGGAGATTGATCATGAGACATTTTCTACGGTCATTCTCTCCCGCTGATTCAAGAAGGGCAGTTGTCAGTTTCTGGCGAAAGAATGTACAGTGTACTGGTTAACCGCTTATGTATAAGCCGGCCCAGGAAAAGTGTGGATAGGTAGACTGACCGGCTCAAAAATGACCTAAAATAGTGTTGACAGTGCCGCTAAACTCTAAAACAAACAAACAAACCAAGAGGCATTACTGAAAACAAACCCAAAAATGTAAATGTCAATTTGCACAGGACATTATATTAGCCTTGCCAAGTTGTCCTACCCAATATATTACGGACCACATTCTCCTTGGCCGAATTCTCCTAGGACAAATCGACCGGGCGAAATCGGCCATAGATTCATAGTGTATGGGTATGTGTGTGTGTGTGTGTGGGGGGGGGGTCGTGGGGGGGATGGAGTACATTGCTAGAACCAGAGCAATGCACATGCCAAGACAATGCACAAAAACTTTGAACCTTTCCTAAAGATCACAATTGGTGCTTTAAACTATGTAGGACTAATTATTAATATCGGAAAACCTAATCTGAGATGGACATTCCCTAGTGCTACGACCATACAACAACCATTTTCCCCAGAAAATTTTGTGTCTTATCACATGCGTTGTACCCATTTCCTTGCCCGTGGGCGTTGTATTGAAAATTGAACTAGGATTTCTCACTGTGTGCCTTCTAATTTCAAATTTTCCTTAAATCGTATTTGCAACAGTCCGATTTATCATGTGTATGTCTACAACCAACAAAAAAGTGCATGCCATCTTCCCAGAAGAGCGTTTCATGTAAAATAATGTGATTTCGCGGTGAAGTAGCTCCACTGTGTCCGGTTCTCCGTTTGACTGGATGTAACTGTCGAATTCGGACCATCGAAGATAAATTTGTGAATTACATGTGTCTTCCGTGAAGCTAATGTGAGCAGTCGTATTGATTAGTAACCATAACACGAGATCTAGAACAACAACAAACCTGCACATGTGATACCCATTCCGCCATTTTCTTTTTTATCCTGAGCGGAAAAATTTCCTTATCCGGTGTGTTTGTTCCTTACCCTGCGCGCTTGCCTTTACCAGTGTGCAGTTGGCCATTTTTTGGGAGAGTGGCTGTCCTTTTGGCTTTCCGCTATTGATGTTTCCGTTGGGGTCTATTGTTTCATGTTTGTGTTTCTTTCCCTTTGGTGTATCTGATGGGAGCTGTGGGTTAATTGTATCGATTCCTGATCATTGCCTTCACTTCTAGTTTTATCTTTTTCGATACTTGAGGGATTTGCAACGATGTTTGATCGGAGAGAAATAAGTGAAACACTTCTGAAGGGGCCGTAGGGAATGTTCATACTAGTCTAACAGTATTAGTTCCCTCACAATTTGCCGTTATAGCAAATTTGCCGCTGCAAAGAATCTTGATTAGGAATAGTATATTAGGTAATAAAGTACTTTCTCCCTTAGTTGATCCAGGTGACGGATTTTTATATTTGTTTGAGCCTCCTCGTTGAGGCGATTCTGACGGGTGCCCAAGGATTTTGTTTCTTGGAGTATTAAATAATTATAATGTTTATGAATATCTTCATTAATAAATTGTCTTATCTTGGGTTAACGATTTGTTTTATTCAAACTGTCATTAAAATAAATTTTGTCATTGTATCTAATGTCCGTATAGAGAGGGTTGACAGTGCCCTTTTTAGACGTGGTAATGAATAATAAAATTATTAGCCCAGGTTTATGAACTTTTATATAAAGACTAACTTAGTAAAATATTTGCTTTTCTCATGGATAGTGAGCTGCCGATAGTTGCTAGTATTTCTGTATCTATGGGCGGGTTTCATAATACACTTGTGTGCCTTGGTGCATCATGTGCAGTCTCCGACATGGATACCTCTTTGATGACAATGTGTGACATTTTTTCCTCTCTAATTTATTCTTCAAACATGGGTTTTGAGTGCTTGTTGGGGACACCTCATTCAGGCAGTTCTGACGGTTACCGATGACCTATGTTTCTGTGGCAGAAATAACAAAAAATATGCACATGATGAAAATACAGACGGATATAATATTCTTGGGTAACTGTGATCTCTATCATCTTCCGTTTTTGTTTGTAAAGAGAAAGAAAAAGCACTTGAAGAGTTAAATTCGAATTCTTAAATACATTGTTCATATTGGTTGACCTGGTGTTGATACGGATCATGGCCTTCAATCAGTACGGGACAATCAATTAATCAATACAATATACAGCCAGTTATCATTGTTCGTTATGGCTGCCCATGTACTGCTGACCGTAAAACGATGCCATAACATCGCATTGCAGATAAAAATATGTCATATGTCAGCAATGTCTTATATGTGTATGTTGGAAAGAAAATATTCAAATAAAAGATAAGGAACATGAAGTTACATGCGCCAGTGGCAACAGCCGAGGAGAGAAACAAGTTTGCCTGTGAAATGTATAAGAAATACACATATGGGGGAAATCACTAGAACGAAAAATGTCAGAACCACGGGCAACATATACGGAGCCCATACAAATGTGTAAATGATGTTTCAAAAGCTTGTACATACTTTTAACACTTCAACACTTTATGATTTTAGTGCTAAAGCAATGCATCCTGCTAAAGTCCTACTTCCACCTCCCCGTGATGAATAGGGGGCAAAAGGCTAGGGTTGACTCATAAATGAAGTGAGCACTTTTTTGATCTGGCTAACGGAAGGGGCATCCACTCAACATTGATACCTACTATATAACTGAGCTTTGGTCCTAATGGTTTCAGAGGAGATAATTGGCGTAGTCAATTTGGACACAAGGAGGCATGGTTAGCAAGATTTATGTAGGTGACCACTTAACATTGCTACCTGCTATATATCTTAGCTATGGACATAAATGGTTTCAGAGGAGAAGGGTTTTGACGTTTTTCCCATTGTAAGTCCATGGGAGCTAATGTACCCCGGAGCGTGGTCAGTTTGGACCCAGGGGCATGGATGGCAAAATTCATATAGGGGACCACTTGACATTGCTACATACTATGTATCTTAGCTCTGGGCATAATGGATTCAGAGAAGATTTTTGAAGTTGTTCCCATTATAAGTCATTGATATGGGAGTGAGTGAGTGTTTCAGTTTTACGTCCCACCAACAGCTAAGGTCATACGGAGACGGGACCTCGGTTTAAAGACTCATCCGAAAGTCTGGAGAAGCCCGGGATCGAACCTGCGACCTCTGGTTTACAAGGCGAGTAGCGTAACCACTCGACCACGGAGGCTTCTACATTGATATGGGAGCCAATGCGCCCCCGGCATGGACAATCTGGACCAAAGGGACAAGGAGCATGGTTTGCAGGATTTATGTAGGCGGCCACTTAACATTGCTACATATATCTAGGCTCTGGCCTTTTTGTGTATGAGAAGAAGATTTTTAAAGTTTTTCTCATCATTAGTTTATGGAAGGGCGTGGCCAATTTGGACACCAGAGGCATGGTTGGCAGGATTTGTGTAGGTGCAACATACTGAATATCTAAGCCCTGGGCCTAATGGTTTGA
Organism: Lucinisca nassula; assembly: GCA_963580285.1. NCBI lineage: Eukaryota > Metazoa > Mollusca > Bivalvia > Lucinida > Lucinidae > Lucinisca > Lucinisca nassula. The sequence continues at coordinate 147,346,634 of OY757019.1, read as the reverse complement.
GAAGAGAATATTTTTTAAGTTTTTTTTTCATTATAAGTCTATGGGTGCACCACGGCGTGGCCAATTTGGACTCTATGGGCAGGGATGGTAGGAAGTATGTAGGTGACCACTTAACTTTGCTACAAACTCGATATCTAAGCCCTGCGTCTTATGGTTTGAGAGAAGATTTTTAAGATCCTCCCATAATAAGTCTATGGAAGCTAATGAGCCCTGTGGCGAGGCCATTTTTGAACCCAGGGGCATGGTTATCAGGATTTATGAAGATAACTATTTGACATTGCTACATACTAAATATATAAGCTTTCAGAGGAGTTTTAAGGTGTTTTTGTTCATTGTAAGCCAAAGGGAGTAATGAGCCCAAGGGTGTGGCAAATTTGAACCCTAGAGGCATGGTTGGCAGGATTTTTGTAGGTGACCACTTAATGCTATCTTAGTTATGAGCTTAATGGCTTCAGAGAAGATTTTTCCCATTGTGACCTGTTAAGGAAAAGTCACTAAGGAAAGGCCACAATCAAAGAAAGCTACCATTTGAAGTCATCTAAAGAAAGTGAGCGACATGGAAGCACACACAACAACATCAGACGAAACATGTACCAACGGAACAAAGCCAATAAACAAATAGGACTGCAAAAGAATGACCACTGTAGGAAGGTCAGTAGTAAAACTACTGGGGTGGGTGTGTGTGTGGGGGGGGGGGGGGATGGGGGGCTTCAACTCCGGAGTTTATAAAATTTCAACCCTTGCCCTCAGCTCCAGCGCTGTATCAGTCATAATAACAATAACAAATTGATCCACATGGAGTCTTCCAAGCTCAAAAGTGATTCATAATAAAATGCACAGTGAAACGATCATGAATAGATTAATACAATCATGAATCAGGGTTGAGGACTCAACAACAATCCGACGTCAGAGCAGAAGAAACCCACTAGTTAGATCACGGGAGCTTATGAGCCCCGGGACGTGGTCATGTTGGACCCCCGGGGAATGGTTGGCGGGATCGCGGTTTATTTTTGTTAAGGTTTGTCTTTGGGTGTTTGTGTCGCTTATATTATTTTATTTTGGATAGCCTACTGGTCATTTTGTGGGAAAGTAACTGGCCTTTTGGCTTTCCGCTATTGATGTTTCCATTAGGGTCTGTTGTTTCATGTTTGTGTTTCTTTCCCTTTGGTGTCTCTGATGGGAGCTGTGGGTTAATTGTATCGATTCCTGATCATTGCCCCCACTTCTATTTTATACAGGTCACCACTTGACGTCACTTCATACTACATATCTGAGCTGTGGACCTAATGATTTCAGAGATTTTTTTTATTTTTTACCCATTATAAGTCGATGGGTGCGGAACCTAGGGGCATGATTGTCAAGATATATGTAGGTTACCACATGACATTGCTTCACACTAAATATCATAGCTCTTGGCCTTGTGGTTTCAGAGAAGATTTTTGTAGTTTTCCCATTGCAAGTCCATAAGAGCAAACAAGCCTCAGGGCCAATTTGGACCCCACGAGCATAATTGGCAGTGTAGGTGACCATCTGATGTTGTTTCAAAGAAACATCTCAGAAGCCTCCGTGGTGTAGTGGTTATGCTACTCGCCTTTTGAACCAGGGGTCGCAATATCGATCCTGGCTTCTCCAGACTTTCAGATGAGTCTTTAAACCGAGGTCCCATCTCCGTTTGACCTTAGCTGTTGGTGAGACGTAAACCCCAAACACTCCCACTCCCACTCACAAAAATATCTAAGCTTAAGGCCTTGTGGTTTCAGAGAAGATTTTTGAAGTGTTTCCATTTATAAGTCAATTGGAGCTAATGAGCCTGCCTGGTTCATGACCAACGTGGACTCCAGGGACATGGTTGGCTGGATTTATGTACGTGACCACTCGACTTTGCTGCATACTAACTATCTAAGCTCTGGGTCCTCTGGTTTCAGAGAAGAAGATTTTTGAAATCTATGGGAGATAAAGATTGTCATGGCAATCAGAATTTCAATCCGATCAGCCCGCCTTTCACCTACCTGATAACGCTTCATGTGAAATATGATCAAGTTCGGCCATGGGGTATCGGAGATGTACTTATTTGAGATTGTGGATGGACAGCGGACGATACAACGGACCATTGGCATAATAATTAATACCTCACACGAGCCTTTGGCTCAGGTGAGCTGAAACAATCTGAGTACATAGCTACTCGCATATATTTGCAACAAACTTCCACTGAATTAGATATTGGCTTGCCAGTGAAGTATATTTTTGATCACTAAGCTAAACAGGGTTTGGACAAATGGACCCAAATGTTCAATCTAACTTCGTTTCCTCAGTTTCCCGACCACCTAATTTGTGTGTTCAAAGAATAAAGCACAAGGCAATAGCTGAAATAAGTTTATTTATAATATAAATGATAAAGACTCATTTTGATATATCGAATCATTATATTTTAATTGTCTTGACAATGAAGAAATGAAGTTAAACTTCATGAAGTACATTATTTTCATGATACATATACATGAAAAATCAACCTCAAGTCACAAGTACCTAACAATGACGCATGAAAATGTACTGTACAATTCCTATATTAAGATCAGCATGTGACTATGTAACTGTGGCCTTAGACCACTTTTGAACAATGCCAAAGTGGTCTCTTACAGAAAGTCAAAGTGGGTAGAAAAAGAAAGAAATGATAAACACAAACTTTTAAAGGGGAATGGGAACACCTTCAGGGGAGGCAACTCCTGCAAAAGTATTTTGTCTCCCATGTCAATAGGGGTCAACTTTGAAAGAATTTGTAATATAAACCCAATGTTCCACTGAAAAAAAGGGTCTATCCCTATTGACATGGTCCCTATTAAGACGTCAATTTACATTGACATGATCCCTTTAAGAGTTGATCCCCAGACACAAAAATACTTTTGCAGGAGCTGCCTCCACTGAGGTGTTCCCCTTCCTCTTAAGTCGATTAATATGTTCTATAAAAGGGTTATCCTTTGGAAGCAAGGAATACACAACAGAACTGAAAAATATGGAGTGTACATATTTTCTGGGCCAGACTAGCTAGTTTCGGCCAATTAGGCCTCATCAGTGACCCTCAGATGTTTTCAAAATTCCACAATGGAATCAATGATCCCAAAGGACAAGAAAATATAATCTACACTATGATGTAGGGCAGGGAGACGTTTTACCACCCTTAAAGAATCAAGGTATTTTAAATATCAGACTACCCTATTTTACTATTTTTTAAATAATTCTTAATATTGGGGTAATAGCAAAATGTGACCAACTCAGCATAAGAAGGTAGATAATATTACAAATGAACCACCTGCCCAGCAGACTCTTCGCATGTAATGTTAAGGAATATTTTCACAGAAAAATAAGACAGAAGTGGTTTGAAAATGCCATCTGCATAAATGCTATGGGTTACTTGTATCCCCTAGCCTATTGTTGCTAAACCGACATTCACTAAAAGGTGCCAAATAATAGTAATCAGAATAGACTCAACAAGCTACTTAAATAGTGGTCTGACCTTGACTTGACTTCTGTCAGACATTGTTTTCAGTCAGAAAATACTTAAGGCAAACTAGCTGGTAATGGTCTTCTTCCTGACCACGGGTGCCAAATGATGCACCATTTACAAATTGATGAAATGACATCTCGAGCCCTTCTGCCCAAGCAAACCGACAGGATTTATATGCAGGGACAGTCTGAATCACACAACTTTGCCATGAACAGACTCAATAAAACCGAGTCTGCTATTTTCGTTTATTTGGTGTATTCCTTGCTTCCAAAGGATCTAACTTCAGAACTTATTTATTTTCACTGTAGCTGGTGTTGTGCCGTGTGGCGGCCGTAAAACGTCTCCACGTACATCATCATAGCGCAGATTATATTTTCTGGTCCTTTGGGATCATTGTATTCATTTGGTATCATTTTGAAAATAGAGTTCTGCTTAAGCCGGTGCTAGAGGGCGTGGCCAGTGTTGCACATTTCAGTACTGGTCATGAACTTATTTAGACTTTTGAAGCAGTTTACCAGTACATTTGTGCGGTCGATTTCAGCTCTGCGTGGAAGCACCATACACCATACAGCCCAATCTATATCTCTAAGCTCATATTGGCAAGGGCTTGAAAAAGAACATTATTATATATGAATCATTTAATAATAAAGCATCATCAGAATTAATATTTTTTTCATGAATTTTATTTTCAAAGATTTTCGGAAACCACAGGTCTTGGCACTTCACATGAATTGTTCCACCTTATTTTTAAAAGATACTTTTGTAGACTGTTCTCGGTTCCTACTGTGAATGGCACTAAGGGTAAATAGACTCCTTTCAAAGGAAACCCTGTACAGTCAAACTTCAGTAACTCGAATACCTCAGGGACCATGAAAATTTGTTCCAGATAGGAGAAGTTCGGATTACTGAGGTTGACACGAGGCATAACTGAGGCATAATTAGGATCAATAGATCTACAAAAAAAATGAATGTTGCATGTACTCATTAGAATCGCCTAACAGAGGTGATTCTAATGAGTTCTAACAACATATCTTTCCAAGTTAAAATCAGGAAGAAATTCATATATTATCTGTAATATACGGCTATCTTGAGCTTTGAAAAATACAGAATAAGTTCGAATTAGCCACTATCACTGTTCATCGAGTTATTGAAGTTACTGCGTAAGTACATTTGAAAGAAACCATTTGAGAATCAAAAGTTATCCCCTTCTATAAAAATGGTGACAAAAGCATTCACATTAAAACTGAAATACGTGTTATCCATCCTAGACATGTAACTTACACTCTTATCAGTTATATTTTTAAAGTAGTAGTAAAACAAAGATCAGGAATCGATACAATTAACTTACTCCACCCATCAAAGACACCAAAGGGAAAGAAACACAAACATGAAGCGACAAGACCATAATGGAAACCTAAACAAAGGACAGTTACTTTCCCACAAAATGGCCATATGGCCATCCAAAATAAAAAGACACAAGTGATACACACAGTAAGTAACAAACAACAACATAAATAAACCGCCACAGAAGAACCGTCTTGGAACGGTCAGTAGAAAGATTTCCACTGGGGGGCTTAAATCGATTTTACGTGGCCAAAATCATTGCCCTTACTTCTGTCACGATTTAGACAAATAATTTGTTCAGTCCGCATGAAGGCCTCCTAACTCATCAGTGCAACATCTCCGTGAACACAAATAATCAAAGAACCACAGAGGTGAGACAACGGTGAGGACTCGACAGCAAGAAACCACTGAAATGCTGGAGCAAAAGAAAACCAACAGTTAGACTCCGATGGGCCCGACCAGAGACAGAGCATCAGGCACCAACCAACATTACCTTGAATTAGATGTCTCTAATTCTCAATAAGCCTTTACGTTGGAACCGTCATAACATAATGTCGCCGAGTGAGCACCAGGGGTTTAAAGACTAACCCAACAACGATTAGGACTGAGGGTTTAATGTTGGTTGATGAAAAGGGTGTCCTACAAACAAACAAACACGATTGACAATACACTATTTACATGACATTACAATACAAAATAATACATGTACTGCTATATATGTAGCAGTACAATAATTATTTATCCACCATTAACATGGATGAATGACAGCAGTAGACATTTACAGGACACAGTACTCAACATGACACACTCGACAGGGATGAAATGCAGGGATGAGTGGGGATTTTGGGCCGTGAATACACCCGTAAAGGCACCCCGAGCCAGATGAAAGGTTGACAATGAAGATGGCGGCTTAGCGGGAACTCTGAAGCATGTGAAGAATCTCATGGCAATGGAATTCTGACACATGTTGAGGCAATAGAGCACTCGAGAATAAAGTTACAGAATAAGCTAGGGAAGAAGCCCTAATAAGCTTACGCTGTATTGTGTGAATGCAAATAGCATGGCGAAAGGTTCAATAGTAAAACATGAACAACAGCAGAAATATGCAAGTAAGCGCAAAATGGCAAATTACAGAATATGCACAATATTAAGAATAAAGAACAGGGAAAGAGCAATAAAATAAACTTGCTAAGGAACAAGAAATTCATACCTGGCTATGACATCTTTAAATAATACTACCAGATAGACAATGACTGTCCATCAGAGATAGTATTGGAGTGAGCCGGTTGAGCCAGTTGAGCAATTGAACTGCTCTCTTTGCTATCTGAAGTCCAACTGACTTGACGCGGTAAAATTTGTGGTGAGAAGTGTGCAGAAGGTCACATGCAGGGTTAGAGAATTAAAACAGCCAACCATACACAAGCATTCACCCTGGCAACGCTAAAAACATGATAATGATAGGTTAAAAACAAGATATTTACCGTTACTGGCATTTAAAGCATGCCAACGTGTTTCGGTTCTAAATTTATTGCAAAGTGAAGGTCATTACATCAAGCTAGTGACCTAGCTACCGTGCGTCGGAAACGCGAAACACAAAACCGAACCGAACCGAAAAAAACTACATATATGACATTCTCCCCTGTCAGGGAAAAATGTCTCCTGACATTTCCAATTCAAAGCATGACACAGACAATAGCTGAGTGTAATCACAATTTAAAAATCATACAATTATCAAGTCTTATTATCACAGCTTGCTTTTCATATTTACAATTTAATTCAAAACTATGCAGCAGATGTTCCATGACGAAACATACATATATCTTATAAGAGAAATTGCTCCTCTTGCCAAACATGGTCACTAATAAGAGCAATACATCAATATCAATACATAACAAATCTGCCACAATGCAAAGATATTATTTCTTTGCACATGACTACATGTCATGCAACTTAAACTACCTTGAATTGTAATATACATGACATGTCAAGGTAACATATCATGTTATTTCATATAAAAAAAATAAATTGCTGCACAATTCATAGCACCACACATAGAAATTGAACATGAAATATTTGTGTAGTGCAACAATTAATATATCATTCAACTAAATTACACTCAGCATATGGTTTTGTGTATTAAAAACAAACACAGAAAAGAATCTATATGACATTCTCCCCTGTATACATATTTAAAAAATGAGAATATCACAACACCACTAATAAAATAATCAAACAAACCACTCCTGTAACTCTGAATCAGTAACTGTACTCTGATTCATCAGCCAATCGCCATAACGGTTTGGCGGAAGACGAACACGACCAGAACGTCTGGGCTGAGGAGTGGGAATCGGTGACGGAGATTGAGTATACCCAGATTGGATACTGGTACCAGTCTGAGTCCAACTGATATTGGCTGTTATAAATAAAACTGATACAGAGATATTTTTGACACATACAAACCCTGTAGAGACAATGACATAACATGAAACATGGTCAAAATGTTTGATTATGTGTAGTTATTTCTTATATACAAAGCTCTTTATACATCGACTATATACACTATACACACAATTTACAAATATAAAATAATACACTGACGACTAACAAGCTGGATATTAAAACCTCAGTAATGTTAACAAAGTTCTGTCTCAGCTGTTATAAATGAAAAATAGAAAATAAATCATATATGCCTAGCGTCACATTTGTTGGACATTGGCAAACAGTGTGGATTCAGGCGTCTGTTCTTAGGCTACACTGTTTACTGAATGTATGAACATTTTTGTAAAACTTACTGCTAATAAAATAAACCTGGCATACCTATTATTTAGGTGAAAGATTCCATTGTCTTATATGGTTTAAACCACGTCTTGCATCCCAGAAAAGGGACACTGGCCCAAATGTCAAGACACTGACTTGATGCCCTGTTAACCAAGTGTAAACTTCCATTGTGTGCTCTTCCATTGCTTTATGTAGGACAAGGGGTATTTGGTCAATAGTTTTGTTTTTACAATCCAACCTGTATGAAGCAAGCACCAAAGGGATAACCAAAATACGCTTGTTTCATACAGTTTCTTGCTTTAATGCATTTGCCTTTTGGGGGAACCAAATGGATGCTTGCTTAAAACAGGTTGCTTGCTTAATAGAGGTGGTCACTTAGACAGGTTTCACTGTAGTCTATTAATGAAGGAAAATCCTGTTAGCAAATAGTGTACACTGCATTGATTACCTATGTTCCTTTAAGTGGGTGCCAGGTAACAATGGGTTAATATCAATTATTACATGGAAAGGGCTATTGCAAGTTAACTGGCAATAGCGGTTTTACGTTAAAATGACTATTGCCAAATAACTGGCAATAGCGGTTTTACGTTAAAATCGCTATTGACAGTTAACTGGCAATAGCGAATTTACGTTATAATCGCTATTGACAGTTGGATTGCAGAATTATTTCATTCCGGTTATTATTTTTTCAGTACCGGTATGGTTGTAAATGCTTGTTCTAGAGTGGTGGGTCTTGTGTAAGTGGGCTAAGAAACGAATCGTTGCAGTATGTTGTTTGTTTTTCTTTTACCAAGCATTTCCATAATGATTGTTGCCTTGATTAAGTATTTAAATCACCCCGTTTTTGGAAGATAGGAATCATTTTCCTCATTCTTTCTACCATGGACAGCATCAAATTTCAATTACTATTTTTCTAATTGCTGTTCCAAACATAGATTGTGGATACTTTTTAGCCTGGAACGCCTTACTGACATTATACAAAGGCGTTTTCAAGCATAATCCACTGGACCCACAACGTCAATGCAAACTCATAGCAACGTCTTTGTAAACGACATGGCGTTTCCCACTGGGAATAAACTGGACTGTCTTATTGGTGGCACGGACCCAATATATATGTTGGTGGCTTTCAAACGGGTATACACGACCAACGTTTTAAAACAGAAAGAAAAAAAAACATTAATGTAACCCCTGTGATCCCAACTTCATTACAGAGACATGTAACACATATACGAAATCCAGTAACTGAAAACCACTACTCGAACTTACTAGTAACAAGTACTTTGCATGGTCATAAATTTGTTTGCTCAGGCGTTAAATATCTAAGTTAATGAGGACAACTACGCATGGTATATTATAATATATAGTAGAACTGGAGTTTACAGGGGTACACATTTTTTTTCATTTCTGCTCACAGAAAAAAAAATCTATGTTTGGAGCAGAAATATAAAAAATATCGAAATTTTATTTCTTTGGTGGTAAACTTTTCCACTATATTTGAATATTAGACAGAAATATAATCTGAAAGTGTTTAACTGAAATGAAATTTAATAATTTGTGCAAAAAATGTCTGATATGTTTTTTTAATTGGTATCAGTTTCCAAATATTGGCTTTGTCTACTGGTATAAACTCCTCTATACTTTTCATTTTATCATGTGACAACTCGCTTCCATATTTGGTAATAACGTGACTCGCGCTGTGCGCGTGACAATTGTCAGACTCAGACGATCAACTTCCCGGGTCAAATATATGGCAAAGCCGAAAATAAGGGTCCGGGGATAATTAAGGATTGAGTGGAGGAGGGGGTACAGGATATATTTCAAAACTTATATTTTCCATGTTTTTTTTTTTTTCATAAAATAAAACTTTACTCACCAGAAATATCACAGAAAAGGAGCCATTTTGGAGATGTGAAATAATGCACTATGTCTCATGGATGTGTTATCGTAATGCAAAACAGAAACCATACAGTCTTCAGGCTGACTATTTTCTTGTTTTCCTCCCTGCAAGATATGTATGAGAAGGGTGATTGGAATACGGAAGACAGTACCCTGTTGCAACTTTCGTTTACCTTTGTTTCAAGTTAGCAACCTATTTGTGTCATTTATTGTTATTATATTCAGTCAACTACATACATCGAACACAACGGATGTAGCTTATATAATGTAATCTATCCATATGAAACCTTATTAAATGCATTAACTATTCAGCCGCTAAGCTATTGATGGTCATTTGAACTTTACAGGAAGAAATCTGTTTTGGTCTATAAAAAATTCGAATGAGGTTTTAAATAAATTGAAATCTAGACATTTTCGTGCTTCTAGTCTGTCTACCTACGATTTTTCCACTCTTTACACTACACTTCCTCATAATTTTATAAAAGAAAAACTTAATGATTTAATTGAATGGGTTTTTCACAGAGAAGATTCTCTCTATCTTGCATGTAATGTCAGAAATGCATTTTTCACTTCTAAAGAGCATAAGAATTATACACTTTGGTCATGTCAGAAAGTGTGTGATGCCCTCACCTTTCTACTTGACAATATTTATATAAGATTCGGTACTAAGTTATTTAGACAAATTGTGGGTATTCCGATGGGTACTAATTGCGCACCTCTTGTGGCTGATCTGTTCTTGTATTGTAATGAAAGAGACTTCATTTTGTCGCTTTCCATTGATAACCAATCTGAAATTATTGAAGCTTTTAGCTCTACTTCTAGATATTTAGATGATTTATTAAATATTGATAATACCTATTTTGATGGTTTGATCAGTCAGATTTACCCCCTAGAACTTCAGTTAAATAAAGCAAATTCTTTTGATACCGAGGCCCCGTTTTTGGATTTACATTTATCTATTGTAGATGGATTTGTTTCGTGCAAAATTTATGATAAACGCGATGACTTTGATTTTGAGATTGTAAATTTTCCTTTTTTGGATGGTGATGTTCCTCGTGCGCCATCCTATGGCGTTTATATTTCGCAATTAATTCGATTTGCTAGAGTGTGTAGTCATGTTACTGACTTCAACACTCGTAATAAATTATTAACGGCTAAACTCCTTAATCAGGGTTATCAGTACCATAAACTACGCAAAGCCTTTTCAAAATTTTATAGACGCCATTCTGATTTAATTTCAAACATCAATATTGGACTTAAATCTCTTCTGCAACAAGGTCTATCGGAACCCGAATTTTATGGCGACTTAGTATATAAATTCAGAAAAATATATAACCGCAATGACTTCAGCAACCAATTTCGTAAAATCATTCTTCGATATAAAAAGATTGGGTACAACATGGATATTATACGACAGACTGCATGCATGGTAGTTAACCCAATCACGGTTGGCAACTTTGCTTCCCTCTTTAATTGCACGCCGATGGGTCAGGCCTCGGATTCTATGACGGCTCCAACGTAAAGGCTTATTGAAAATTAGAGAGATAACGTTGGTTGGTGCCTGATGCTCTGTCTCTGGTCGGGCTCGTCGGGGTCTGACTGTTGGTTTTCTTTTGCTCCGGCGTTTCTGTGGTTTCTTGCTGTCGAGTCCTCGCCGTTGTCTCACCTCCGTGGTTCTTTGATTTTTGTGTTCACGGAGATGTTGCACTGATGAGTTAGGAGGCCTTCATGCGGACTGAACAAATTATTTGTCTAAATCGCGACGGAAGTAAGGGCGAGGATTGTGGCCACGTAAAATCGATTTAAGCCCCCCCAGTGGAAATCTTCCACTGACCGTTCCAAGGCGGCTCTTCTGTGGCGATTTATTTATGTTGTTGTTTGTTACTTACTGTGTGTATCACTTGTGTCTTTTGGTTTTGGATGGCCATATGGTCATTTTGTGGGAAAGTAACTGTCCTTATGGCCTTCCTTTGTTTAGGTTTCCATTATGGTCTGTTCGCTTAATGTTTGTATTTCTTTCCCTTTGGTGTCTTTTATGGGTGGAGTAAATTAATTGTATCAATTCCTGATCTTTGTTTTACTTCTACTTTTCAAGCCTTATTTGCACTGAAAGAAAACTAGACTGCTGTCTACTCTTCATTTCCTACATTTCTGAGGCATTTGAGGCTTGAAATACTATCCCATTTAATTATTATGAAATGGACTCGGTCATGTTTGGCTTAACATAAAAGTCAAATTTTCTTATAAAATAAAGTATCATTGTCTTAAGCCTATTCCATAAGCATATTACATGTGCATAATGAAACATACTTGCAATATACTATGTTTACATATCACAGGGGCTGCTGTTAAAGGAAAGTGGTAAACCTTCATTCTCATAGAAGTGTTCTTTTCTACATTTTCTTTGTTCTGCATAGAACAATCACTGAGTCGACACTTGACAAAACCTACAATAAGACCGGTGTCACAAGCTAAGACTCAAATCAACCTGTGCACCCATCCACTATGACAAGACCTTTTGCTTCTGTCTCTTTGCATAGATATGAGCCTATAGTAGGTACATGCGATAGGCGAAGACTCTGATCAGACTGCACGAATGCGCAGGCTGATCTGAGTCTTCACTGGTCGCTGAAGCCTTATTGTAGATTTTGTCATACGCTGGCTCCATTATGAACAAGGAGTTAATGATCATATAACTTCAATATCACTATATTTGTGTCATCAGCATCATTACATGCATTTATAAATGTAAAGTTTACAAAAATTGACAGATTAATTTTAACTGATTGTTACTGTGTACTAATGTTATGTCTGTTTAATAAAAACAAATGTATCCTAGCTCTTATATATTGTACATACATTTTCATATGTCAGCTGACCTCGGTGATCTAGTGGTTAATGGCTATGACTATAATCTATTCTGTAGGCTTGATCCATTACGAAAACACGCCTATACAAATTTTTTTCACCGAAAAAACGACAATTTGCAGATGCAAAAATTTCTGCTCAAAATATTGATTGTGGGTACACGTTAGAACCGCCTCATCGAGGCGGTTCTAACGAGTACCCACTATCTATATTTTAGAGCAGAAATAAGAAAAATAAGGTTTACCCCTGTAAACTCCAGTTTTACTATATAAAAGTGGGGTTAAGGGGGTCAAAACTGCAATGGCGTGTTGTCATGATGCTTGCCCAGATCACAAAAGCATTTTGCTGCCAGTGCCTCGTGCATTTTTTAGCTCACCAGAGCCGAAGGCTCCAGGGGAGCTTATAGGATAGGCAGTTGTCCGTCGGCGTCTGTGTCGTCTGCGTCGTCGTCTGCGTCTGCGTCGTCGTGTGACGTCAACACTTTTAAACGACATCTCCTCTGAAGCCGCTAGGCCGATTGGGCCCAAATTTCATCTGTAGCATCCTTGGGTTGGGGGATTGAAAGTTTGTGTTTTTTTATGAAATTCAGCTCATTAGTTTGGTTGCTATGGCAACTTAGAGTTTCCATAGACTTATAATGGGGAAAATCGAAAATTGGCATTTTCTGCCAAGCAGCTGCAGATATTTTGACAAAACTTTCATAGAAATATTCCTTAGGCAATCTACCATCTGCCATATGATTTTAGGCCTACTGCTCATTTGTATTGGTTGCCATGGAAACCAAATAGAAAAAAAATAGAAAAAAAAATACTTTAAAAATCATCTCCTCAGGAACCGTATGCTCTATGAGGCTGAGAGTTTATGAAAATATTCACCATATTTGCCTTAACAGGTTTTGTGTTTTTTATGAAATTCGGCTCTTTAGATTTGTTGCTATGGCAACTTAGATTTTCCATAGACTTATAATGGGGAAAATTGAAAAATGGCATCTGCTGTCAAGTTATTGCAGATATTTTGACAAAACTTTATAGAAATGTTCCTTGATTAAATGTCTCTCAGTCGTATGCTTTAATGCCAACATGGGGGTCCCCCAGGTTAAGCCGGGGCCATGCCCCACCCCCTCCACTTCATAAAAGGCCATATAACTCGGAAACTATCTAGATCCCCACCCCAAAACCATATATATTCTTGTTCCTTATGATAAGATGCATTCAGTGACACCAACCTGGGGGTCCCCCGGTACGTGCCCGGGTCATGACCCACCCCCTCCATTCCATAAAAGGCCCAATATCTTGGAAACCTTACAGATCCCCACCCCTAAACCATATATATTCTTGTTCCTTATGAAAATATACATTCACTGACACCAACTTGGGGGTCTCCCGGGGTGTGCCTGGGCCTTGTCCCACCCCTTCTTCTTCACAAAAGGACATATATCTCAGAAACCATTTAGATCCCCATCCCAAAACCATATATAGTCTTGTTCCTTATGATAAGACGCATTCAGTGACATCAACCTGGGGGTCCCCCGGCTTGTGCCGGGGTCATGCCCCACCCTCTCCCATTTCATAAAAGACCCAATATCTTGGAAACCTTACAGATCCCCACCCCTAAACCCTATATATTCTTGTTCCTTATGAAGAGACTCATTCATTGACACCAATTTGGAGGTCTTCCTGGGTGTGCTGAGACCTTGCCCAACCCCTCCACTTCACAAAGGCCATTTATCTCAGAAACCATTCAGATCCCCACCCCAAAACCTTATATATTCTTGTTTCTTATGATATGATGCATTCATTGACTCTAACCTTGGGGTCCCCCAGGATGTGCCGGAATCGTGCCCCACACCTTCATTTCATTAAAGACCCAATATCTTGGAAACCTTACAGATCCCCACCCCTAACCATATATATTGTTGTCCTTATGATTAGACACATTCATTGACGTCAACCTGGAGGTCTTCAGGGCCAAGCCAGGGCCTTGCCCCACCCCACCACTTCACAAAAGGCTATACAAAAGGAACAGAAATTGTTCGGAGCCCCACCCCTAAACCATATATAATTATCTTCTTTATGATAAGACACATTCAAATAACACTAGCTTGGGAGTCATCCGGACTGCCTGGGTCATGCCCCACTGCTTTACTTCATTAAAAGCCATATATCTCAGAAATCATTCCGATCCCCACCCATAAACTATAATATTCTTGTTCCTTATGATAAGACTCGTTCAGTCACACCAACCTGGGGGTCACTTTGTGCTACGGCAATGCGCCTCGCCCCTCCACTTTAAAAGGCCATATATTTCAGAAACCGCTCGAATCCCCATCCCATAATCATATATGTTCTTGTTCTTTATCAATAGCACACCCACTTGGGGGTCACTTGGGCCATTCCTCTCCTCTCCACATCATAGAAGGGCCTCATATATCAGAAACCATTCAGATTCCCACCAATAAACCATATATATATATATATATATATATATATATATATATATATATATATATATATATATATATATATATATATATATATATATATATATATTCTTGGTCCTTATAGGGACAACAATCTTGGGTTTTCCTGGGATCAACAGGACATGCCCCAACCCCTCTACCGCTTAAGAGGCCTTATAACTCTGGTATACAGATCCCCACTGCTACACAATATTTATTCTTATTCCTTATGATAAGATGCATTTAGTGATACCAGCCAGGGCTCCATTGGGTCCATGCGCTACACCCTCTACTTAATAAAAGGCCTTAAATGTTTTAGATACTGCGTCCAGATGGATGCTCATTTAGATATAGGGGTTCATTTGGGAGACTTTATAATTGGTAGATTAAAATGATGTCATGTTAAAATACATGTACATGGCTGTCATTGGGCAGTGCCCACCTGAGCTCTGGTGAGCATAGTGGCCCATGGGCCTATTGTTTCTAGGAACCGATGATTTTGCCCGCCTTTGATTTGTGATCCACTAGTATGTGAAATATTCTTAAAAGGCCATAGCCAAAGTTCCCAAATAAAACACCCAGTTAAACTTCATACATCCATCAGGAAAAATGACCAGTATAGAACTTCATTTCACTAAATGCTACTATAGAAACAAGAGCTGTCGCATGACAGCATAGCTCGGATATTTCCACCTTCAAGCTATAAGGCAAAACTATTGAACCATGAAATATAGGTCAAACTCACCTACATACAATTTGAGGTCAATCCTCAGGTCACATGGAACATATATTCCAGATATTACATTTCAGAATCAAATAGTGTCTGAATTATGAAGCAAAACCATTGAACCATGAAAATAGGTCACATTGGCCTAGATATATTTCTATGTCAATCATCTGGTCACATGGAATCGAGTATTCAGATATGAAGTTTCTGTATCAAATAGATTTCAAGATATAAGGCAAAGTCACAGAACCATGAAATATAGGTCACACTGACCTACATATATTTTGAGGTCAATCAACTGGTTGCACTGAAGTAATATCCCAGGTATAACATTTCATTATCAAAATAGTATTCAAGATAATACGCAAAATCACTGAACCATGAAATATAGGTCACACAGACCTATATATTCTGTGAGGTAAATAATCAGGTCACATGGAACTAATAACCGAGGTATAACATTTCTCCATTAAATAGTGTTCAAGATAATAGCAAAATCACTGAACCATGAAATATAGGTCACACTGACCTAGATATATTTTTGGTCAATCAGCAGGTCACTTGGAACAAATAATCCAGGCATGACTTTTCTTCTTCAAATAGTATTCAAGATAATAGGCATAATCACTGAACCATGAAATATCGGTCACACTGACCTAGATATATTTGGTGGTCAATTATCGGGTCACATGGAACTAATAATCCAGGTATGACATTTCTCCTTCAAATAGTATTCACGATAATAGGCAAAATCACTGAACCATGAAATATAGATCACAATAACCTATATATATTTTGAGGTCAATCATGGGGTCACATGGCACTAATATCCCAGGTATGACATTTCTCCAACAAATAGTATTCAAGATATAAGGCAAAATCACTGGACCATGAAATGTAGGGTACCATGACCTTAACCCTTTTACACTTGAACCAATGCCACATGGTTGGCCGATATATATTCAATTGTGTCTATAACCTGTTAGCATAATGGAAACGTGAAGATGTCCTAGAGACCGACCCCTAGCACCACCCCATCCCCCTCCCAGGCATGAACCCAGGGGTGTGTTGTCTTGGAATCTCAGAAGACACTCCCAGGTATGCAGGTTGTAAAATATGAATGCTTTGTGATGAGTGTCTGTTGAAAAACTTTAACACAGTTGTCAGTTTTACAGAGGTGTTCTAGAGTTTGACCCTAGCACCACACCGGGGCAAACCCGGGGGTCTGTTCTATCAAATTCCATATATGAGTGCTCTGTGATGAGTGACTGTTGAGATATAAGCATTTGAAAAAAATTAATGCAGTGTGACGGGAACGCACACGCAAACGCAAACGCGCACAACCGTGGTGACAACAATAGCTCTCCATGTACTTCGTACAGGCGAGCTAATAAACTGCAATTACATATAAACAATATTAAGAGTGTAATAAATTTTTTGTGTAAAAATGGTATGCTCATGGAATTTCTACTTGTGATTTTACTGGTCCCCTAAACTTATCTACAGAAATGGTAAAATACTAGAAATCTGTCAATGTAACACATATGCCCCTCACCAAAATGTTTGCGGAAACCATTTTTTTTCATGTAAAAAAATAAAATTTTCTTTCATGTAAAAAATGAAGATGAACTAGAACTGTGTCCATTGGACACGGATGCCCCCGCCAGATGACATGGGACACACATAAATGAGTGTTATGTAACACTAAGTGGGTACAACATTTTTGGACCTGGGTTTTACACGCAACGCACCATCAAATAAAGGTTAACATTTCTGCAGAGTAATCTAAAAGTCCATCTAGAAATAAAAAAAGTTATTGACCAGACACGAAAAAGACCCTCTTTTGACCTTTGACCTCTATGTATGACCTTGACCTTGGAGGTACCGACCTGGGTCTTGCGCGCGATAATAATAATAGTTCGCCTGCCAATACTGACAATGGCCAATCTTAATCATATTTGAGAAATGTTACTATTTGTGTGTTCTAAGATGGCTGATGAGACCGATTCTAACTCTGAAATGTCTGTTAATAATAGAGAAACAGAGGCTAGAGGAAGACAGCTCTGTTGGTGATGCTTTGCGCTGTGCGCGTTTCTGCTCAGCTTCACTGATTTGTTTTGCCTCATATTCATTGGCACCCCTTTTGATGAGACCTCGCCACTTTGTTCTGTCCTGTGCAATTTGTTCCAACGACTGTTGGAATGTTGCAGTCCCTGAGGGAGGCTTTGAGGGTGTCCTTGTAGCGCTTCTTCTGTGTCTTACGTTTCTTACGTTGGTAACGTCTGGTTAGGCTCTGCAGCCTCTGTTGACGTGTTTTGATAGGTCATCTTTATTGTTCTTGTTCTCTCGCCGGGAATGTAACACTAAGGGTCAAACTTATGGGGATGCCCAAACCAAAAACTGTTTAGTCTGCTCTTAAAGCTGTTCAGAGTGGGTGCCATCACTACATGTTCTGGCAGTTCATTCCACTTGTCTATAACTCTGTTATTGAAATAATTTCCTCGTACATTTAGCCTAAATCTCCTTTTGTAAATCTTACGTGGATGGCCTCTAGTCCCAGAGTATTCTGCCATAGTAAACATTTTACTTTTGTCAATTTTATCAATATCGTTCATGATCTTATAAACTTGGATTACGTCTGCTCTGTCTCTTCTGTATTCTAAACTGGGTAATCCCAAATATTTTAATCTTTCAGTGTAGGTATAACCTTTTAAGCTGGATAATAGTCTTGTGGTCCTCCGTTGGACGTTTTCAATAGAAATCATATCTTTTTTGTATAGTGGGGACCAGGCACTGGTTGCATATTCTAAATGAGGACGTACCAGTGATTTATACGGGTTAGGGAATATCTCCTTGTCCATGAATGTGAATGTCCTAAATATTAGTCCTAGGTTTCTGTTGGCAATTGAGATTTTACTACTGATATGTTCACCGAATGATAAGGATTTATCTATAATAACACCCAGGTCTTTCTCAGAGTCGACAGGTAAAACAGTTGTTACTTCCTGCAATGACTGGATAGTATAGGATTGTCCAATAGGATTTTTGCCTATATGAAGATGATGGCACTTTGATAGGTTGAAAACATTTCCCAAGTCTCTGCCCAATTGACCGCCCTATTTAAACATGTTTGTAATGAGTTTGTATGTTCCTGTGTGGATACACGTCTATAGATTTTAGAGTCATCCGCGAACAGTTTAATACAGCATTATATTACATCTGGCAAATCGTTGATATAGATGACAAATAAAATTGGCCCAAGTACACTACCCTCTGGTACTCCTGAAGTTACTGGTACAGAACTGGATGCTTGTCCATCTACAATCACTTTTTGTGTGTTTTTTTTTTTTAGGAATTCTCCTATCCATTTATGAATTTTTCCTCGGATTCCATATCCCCATATTTTTTGCATTAACTTTTTATGAGGTAACTTATCAAATGCTTTGCTGAAGTCAAGGTAAATGATGTCAATGTCCTCACCTTGGTCAAGTGTCTCAGTTATATCATCCAAAAATTCCAAAAGCTGGGTGACGCATGATCTACCTGAAATGAAGCCATGTTGGAAAGGGCTAAAAAAGTTATTTCTAGACATATATTCTACTAATTGGTCTCTTATTATTATCCCCCGACCGAATAGGTTCGGGGGATATAGCGATCAGCCTGGCGTCCGTCCGTCCGTCCGTCCGTCCGTCCGTCTGTCCGTCCGTCCGTCCGTAGACGCAACCTTGTGATGGCCCTAACTCCTATACCCTTTGAGATTCATTGATGGTTCTTGGCACAATTGTTCACAAGGCTGAGACGGCGTGTCATGCGCAAGAACAAGAACTCTGGAATGCATACTTTTTGAGTTATCTCCCCTTTTAATAAAATAGAATGACTACTTTGTGATGGCCATAACTCCAATACCCTTTGAGGTATGTTGATGGTACCTGGCACAGTTGTTCACAAGGCTGAGACGGCGTGTCATGCACAAGAACCACAACTCTGGTTGTCATGGTTTTTGAATTATCTCCCCTTCCAATAAAATTGAGTGACTACCTTGTGATGGCCATAACTCCAATACCCTTTAAGATATATTGATGATACATGACACAGTTGTTCACAAGGCCGAGACCGTGTGTCATGCACAAGAACCACAACCCTGGGTGCCATGGTTTTTGAGTTATCTCCCCTGACAATATAACCTTGTGATGGCCATAACTCCAAAACCTTACAGATCCCCACCCCTAAACCATATATATTATTGTTCCTTATGATAAGACACATTCATTGACACCAACCTGGCCCCCCCCCCCCCCCCCCCCCCGGATGCGCTGGGGACTTGCCCCAGCCCCTCCACTTCATAAAAGGCCCAATATCCTGGAAACCGTACAGATCCCCACCCCTAAACCATATATATTCTTGTTCCTTATGATAAGACACATTCAGTTACACTAACCTGGGGGCCCCGGGATACGCCGGGGCCATGCCCCACCCCCTCCACAACATAAAAGGCCATATATCTCAGAAACCGTTTAGATCCCCACCCCTAAACCATATATATTTTTGTTCTTTATGATAAGATGCATTCATTGACACCAACCTATGGGCCCCTGGGATGCGCCGGGGCCTTGCCCGATCCCCTCCACTTCATAAAAGGCCCAATATCTCGGAAACCTTACAGATCCCCACCCCTAAACCATATATATTATTGTTCCTTACAATAAGACACATTCAATGACACCAACCTTGAGGCCCCCGGGGATGGGTCAGGGCCTTGCCCCACCCCCTCCACTTCATAAAAGGCCATATAACTGAGAAACCATTCAGATCCCCAACTCAAAACCATATATATTCTTGTTTCTTATGATAAGACGCATTCAGTGATACCAACCTAGGGGTCCCCCGGGATGGGCCATTGTCCCACCCCTCCACTTCATAAAAGGCAATATATCTCGGCAACCTTTCAGATCCCCACCCGAAAACCATATATATTTAGGGCCCCGCACTGAAAGTGTGGGTGCCCTATAGTAATCACTCTGTCCGTCTGTCTGTCTGTCTGTCTGTCTGTCTGTCCGTCTGTCCGTCCACAAATTTTCCTACTCCTCTGATAGCGCTGCCGGGGCCCTAGTCAGTTTCACTGACAGCTCTAGTTAGGGCCCCGCACTGAAAGTGTGGGTGCCCTATAGTAATCACTGTCCGTCCGTCTGTCTGTCCGTCTGTCCGTCCGGAAATTTTCCTACTCCTCTGATAGCGCTGCCGGGGCCCTAGTCAGTTTCACTGACAGCTCTAGTTTTGTTTCTTATGATAAGACCCATTCAGTTACACCAACCTGGGGTTCCTCTGGGATGTGCCCGGGCCATGTCCTACCCCATCCACTCCATAAAAGGCCCCAAATTCTCAGGAACAGTTCAGATCCCCACCCCTTATCCATATATATTCTTGTTCTTTATGATAAGTAGAAGTAAAACGAAGATCAGGAATTGATACAATTAACTTACTCCATCCATAAAAGACACCAAAGGGAAAGAAATACAAACATTAAGCGACCAGACCATAATGGAAACCTAAACAAAGGAATAAGACGCATTCAATGAGTCCAACCTAGGGATCTTTAGGGGTGTGCTGGGGCCATGTCCCACCCTGCCACTTCATAAAAGGCGACAAATCTCAGAAACCTATCAGATTCCCACCCCTAAACCATATATACATTCTTGTTTTTTATGATAAAACGCATTCAGAGACACCAACCTGGGGGTCTCTTGGGATGTGCCCGGGCCATTCCCCATCCCCTCCACTTCATAAAAGGCCCAATATCTCAGAAACCGTTAAGGTCCCCGCCCCCCACCCATAAACCATATATTTTCTTGTTCCTTAT
Organism: Lucinisca nassula; assembly: GCA_963580285.1. NCBI lineage: Eukaryota > Metazoa > Mollusca > Bivalvia > Lucinida > Lucinidae > Lucinisca > Lucinisca nassula. The sequence goes on along the minus strand of OY757019.1, from coordinate 147,325,204 downwards.
GATAAGATGCATTCAATGATATCAAATTGGGCTCTGTTGGGTCATCTCCCACCCCTCCACTTCATAAAAGGCCGAATATTTCAGATACAGAGTCCTCATTAAAGGGGGGTTCATTTGGGAGACTTTATAATCAATAAATCAAAACCATACATGGCTGCCAGTGGGCAGTGCCTGTCTGAGCTCTGGTGAGCATCGTGGCCCATGGGCCTCTTGTTTCGTTATCTCCCCTGACACTATAATCTTGTGATGGCCATAACTGCAATTCTTTTGTGATATATTGCTGGTTTAATTCTGGTGCACTTTCTATTGGTGAACAATCTTCTGAAGGCCATATTGGCTTTTGGTCGGGGGATTTGCCATCTCTTCCGATGGCTATTTTTCTTTCCATTAATTTACAAGGAACTGAGGTTAAACTTATTGGTCTATAATTACCAGGTTTCGTTCTATCTCCTTTTTTTGTGAATTGCAGTCACATTTGCCTGTTTCCAAATTCCTGGCAGACACGTTTCATTTAATGATTTTTTGAAGATGATGGTTAGTGGTTGAATAAGTGAACATTTGCATTCTTTTATCAGTTTTGGATGAATATTGTCCGGACCCTGCGATTTAGATGGTTTCAATCTATCGATCGCTTTTCCTGTAAGTTCTTCATATATATCATAGCTCAGTACTTGATCAAAATTTCTGTCTTGAAAATCAGGTAAGGCGCCTAGTCCTTCAGTTTCAAATACACTTGAGAAATAATTATTTAACACCTCTGCTTTTTCTTGACTGTCATTGGTAAGAGTACCATCTGAGTTCTCAAGCTGTCCTAGTTCCCCTTTTGTTTTTAGTTTAGATCTTACATAGCTCCAGAACATTTTCGAGTCGGTTTTAATCTTAGTGGCAAGGTTCTTTTCAGTCATATTTCGATCTTCGCATTTCATTTATAACCCTGTTTCTTGCTTGCTTATATAATTCATAGTTCTGACTAGTCTTACAATGCAAATATTTTCCCATTTGGTATGTTTTTTCCGAATTGCATCGTGGCAGCTTTGTGTAATGTATGGAGTTTTCTTCCCTGTCCCCGGGGAGACCTTACTCACTGGTATGTATGCCGCTAATAAATTTGATATTTTCTCTGTAAGAACCTCCCATGAGTCAGACAAGTCCTTTCCATCTAATACACTGGGCCAATCAACACTATTAAGGTCTCTAGAGAAGCCAGCATAATTTCCTTTGAAGAAGTTATATTTGGTAAATGACCTATGCATAGTTTCGGTATAACAGTTATAATTGAACAGAAGTTGTAAATGATCACTTTTACCAAGTCCTGGCATGTGCGACACAGTGTTAATCATATTTTCCTCGTTCGTGAAAATCAAGTCAGGAACTGAGGGTTCAGAACCTTCCCTGTATCTTGTATTGTCCCTAACGTGTTGATAAAGAAAACGGTCTCTTACACATTCTAAAAGTCTTGATGCGATATGTGTTTCGTTTGTGTTTGCTGTATTCATTCTCCAGTCGATTTCTCGCATATTAAAATCACCCATTATCAGCATGTGACTGGGATTTAAGTCTTTAACATGTAGAAGCTCCTGATTGTTATCAAGGTCACTGTTTGGGCTTCTATATAAGCAGCCAATTAATAGTTTGTCAGAACCGTTTAAATTTATGCTGCACCATACTGATTCTTGGAAATTTGAGTCCAGCTGGACTTTTGAAGCCGAAAAACGGGAATTGATATAGCATACGCAGCCGCGCCCTGTAATAAAATCGGTATAAAACATATTGTAACCTTCAATTGCATAATGGTCAGCATCAGGTTGGAAGGCCGTATGTTTTGGCAATATTTCCGTTATTGCGATAATGTCAGGCGCTGAATTTTGCAGATAGCATTTTAGTTTGAACAGTTTGCTTTGATATGGTTAAACAATCAGCATTAGTATATAAAACCTTCAGTGTTCTCAAATGAGTATTTACAGGATTAAAAATGCCACTGTTGAAAGAGTTTTGGGTGGCATCATTTGTACTTTTAAAACATGACCGCTATCTTTCAGCCCCCATGGGGAAGCTGTTATTGACCGTCCCTTGTTGGGTATTATGGCCTCCAATTATGGTTTCTTCCATCATGACGGTTGTATTGTTGTACAAGTCATTTACCCCATCGTTAGACTGTGAATATGTCATTTGGTTCACTTGTGAAAGTTCACGAATAGGGCTAAAACTGTTTGAGGTATTCATTGATACTGGTGAATTAGGGGCACTGTTGACTCCATGTTGGTTGGCTGATTCTGATGTACCAGTGTTGCTCGCGCTCTGCTGAGGGGGCATACTAGAATTTCTACGTTGTTACCTTAACTTACGTTCATTCCTCTGGGTTTGTGTTAAATCTTTACTTATTATTACTCTCCTCATGTTAGGCGTGGCTTTATTTGGAATGAATTTAGCATTATCCAATATTGCCTTCCTCTGTGCCTTATTTTCTAGGACAACTTTCAAGGGTCTTGTTTTTTCTGGGTTTTTTTTTCCTAACCTAAACCAGGTAACCAATTTAGGCTGTTCCAACCCTAAACTTGTACAGATATTGTTGAGATCTGTTTCAACTGCTTCTTTATTTTCTTGGCCGGTGGGAAAGTTGTGCTCTGGTAAATTAAACAGTGTTATGTTAGTCTCACGTCTCCTCCTATCCTCCATCTCACTTGTCCTAGCATCCACCAATTTATTTATATCCTCCTTTATATTATCACAAATTTCTACTTTCATATCCCGAACCGCCTTTTCTACTGATTCACTACGTGCTTCTAGTTTACCAACTCTATCTTCCAGCTTGGTCATCCTATTGTCTGTTTTATCCAATGATTCATGTAAGAATCTGGTAATATTGTCAAGGGAAGGAAATGTTGCCTTACAGCTTCTACAAGACCACAAGAAGTCCTCCATATCTCCTTGTACAAGGATTTCAAATAAGTTTTGGCTTATGCCAGCACATTTCAGACAGTAGTCCAGCTTACAGCCGTTACACATAATTTTCTCCTTGATGACAGCATCGCATTTCTGGCAACTAGTTTCAGGATCGCTGGAGTCCTGTCTGGCTCGTTTCTTCACTGCACTACTACTTGCTCCAGATGGTGTAGCCATTGTTACGAATAGCAAGGGCTTTTAGAATCAATAGTCTGTACTTTAACTTTTTACTTATACATTTAGATAGGGAATGTAGTCAATAACTGTTCACAATCACTTTAGGGCTCCCCCCGAGTTATTTAATTCCCCCCCATCAAAATTTGAGTTCTATACCGGAATATGGCAAAATAGGCTTCGCACACATTCCCTGGCTTATTAAATCAATGTATACTTAGTTTACGCAACTTTTTTATTATTATTATTGTTTACTCTAAGGACACCGGGTCCTGTACCGGAATATGGCAAAATATACTTCGCACACATTCCCACAACACATCTTCCTAATTGAGTTTTTTTTCTTTATTTATTAATTATCACAAGCATTGGGCCCAATACCGGAATATGGCAAATAAGCTTCGCACACATACTCCTTATTTGTATGTATCCACTATCCATGTATAAATTATTTATTTTGTATTTCTTTTTTTTTTTTTTTTTTTTTTTGGTTTGATAACTTTGTTGTTTTTTTTTTATTTGTTGTTGTTAATTTACGCTTTCACCCAACTTTACAGTGTCATCATGTTATGTTTTGTTAAAGACATAATATTGAGATGATACTGCCGCAGTTCCAGTTCCGACATTACTGTTACAGTGATACTGCTGAATATGTGACACTGGTTCCAGTTTAAAAACATGGCAAATTAAACTTCACACACATTTTCATATCAAACATGAAACCAGATGCCTATCAGTCCTATTCACTCAGTAGCACTGCCTCTTAACTATTTCTGATAATTTTCTCAGCCAGTACTGAGATAATTTCCTCCCACTGTGAATGCCGTCTTTATATAGACCAAAAGTAGGTCTGTATTTGTTTTTCTTTTTACTGTTGTTTTTTTCTTGTTTTTAAGAGGGCAGAGTTAAAGTTGAGGGAATATTTCCCATTTTCCCTGTTTAACTTCCTAATTTGTTTGTTCACAAATTCAATCATGGAATTTAGTCTGATATCATCATCCATAAAAACTTTTGGGTTCTCGTGACCATGGCGATGATTCCATTCTTGTAAACATATTGCTGGAATTTCTAGAAATGTCACAGGGAATTCCTTGATCTTAGCATAGTGAGGGAAGCTGCGAAATTTGCTCAGGATCTTGTCTGTGATTCTTGCCGACTTGGGTAACAAGTGGATTATATTGTCACGGGTTTTGACACCAAAATCACAAGTCCCTAAAAGGGTAAATAATTCAAATTTGCCATATCTTGTTTTATAGCTTTCGATTTGGCCTTTTAACCAGTCAATACCTTCCAGGGCAGTGCGTCCTGGTTTGTTCTTCCAAACTATGCCTTTTCTGAACGCCTTGGGAGCGTTCGTCCATTTCTAGTTCTCCATAGAGAATTTTCTTTGGCAAACGTTCCTTAGGCATTCTGGTAATATGGCCTGTCCATCTTAACTGCGCTAATTTCAGAAAAGTATGTACACTTTGCATCCCTGCTCTGTTCAGAAAAAAAGTATTCAACTGCTAGCTGGAATTAAAGAAATATAAAAATTGATTGTTATATTTGTTAACATGTTTAAGAGTTTTCTAGGACAGCTGGTATGGAAGTGATTCAGTATTTTGGCGTGCCGTTGGTAAACTGTCCATGTTTCACACGCATACAATAGTGTTGGCAGCACCACAGCTCTGAAGACTTTCAGTTTTGTGTCCAGTCCGATTCCACTTCTATCCCAGACACTACCACGTAGTCGGCCAAATGCTGCACTAGCTTTGGCAATCCTGGCATTGACTTCATCATCAATGTGCACGGCTCTTGACAGGGTACTCCCAAGGTAGGTGAACTTGTCTACCACTTGCAATCTTTGACCTTTCACTGTGATGGTGGGCTCTTTGTAAGGCTTACCAGGTGCTGGCTGATAGACTACTTCAGTCTTTTTGGTGCTGATTGTGAGATCATAGCTATCACAGGAGTCGGATACTTGATATATACCTTTTTGCATCTTCTCTATTGTAGGAGCACCTTTTGCCATGTCATCAGCAGAGGAACCCATCTAGCACCTCTGAAATGATATTTGCAATCAGCTGTATGGAAGTTTATCAATTCCAAAGGTCAAGTCATTTACCGACCTTTGTCCTGGATGGCTCAGATTCAGTATTGTTATCTTCTTCACTAAAACTGCTGGGTTGATGGAAACCAAATTACATGAAACGCCTCTGTGGGAAGGGGGAGGGGGTGAAAGTTTGTTCGTAAGCACTGAGTCACATGACCAATATGGCCGCCAAGTCCATAAATGGTGTAAAAATCTTCTTCTCAAGAACCAAATATCCGATAACCTTGAAACCTGGTATGCAGAATCAGGGACTCAGGCCCTACCAATTTTGTTCAAATGATGACCTCTGGTTGACCTTTACCTGTTTTACGTCAAGGTCACATTTGGTCTCTTAGATATTTGCATGGAAAAAGGCAAAATAGTGGATATTTCTGATTGCCTGGTAGCCTGTGGCATCAGAAGTTTATCCATTCCAAAGGTCAAGGTCATATACTGAACTTTGTCCTGGATGCCTCCGATTCAGTTTATAGCTCATCTGTGCCGAAGGCTCCAGGGGAGCTTATAGTATAGTCTCACATCCGTCATCCATCCGTTACCACTTTTGACGGCTGATCTCAATCATTACTCATCTGTAGTATGCCTCTGGCGGAGGATTGATGGCATAAGCTTTTTATCTAAATCGAAAGATATCTGGTTTCCACGGCAACCGAAAGCTTATCATCTGAAACTTATACATAAGAAGGCTTGGGATAAAAGCTCGGATGAGTTTGAAAACTGGCAAAGTCAGCCCAATAATCATAGTTATGTCCCCTTGGTTGCTGACAATGCCTTTTTTTGAACTTGTCACCACCGTAGCCCATTCAGTTTTGACTGGATCTTCTTGAAACTCACTTGCATTTAGGCTTGGGATAAAAGCTCGGTTCAGTTCGAAAACTGGCTAAGTGGGCCTATTAATCATAGGGTAAAGTCCCCTTGATAGCTGAAAATACCTATTTTGACCTTGTCACGATCATAGCCCCTACAAATATGATCAGATCTTTCTGGAACTTATGTATAATTAGGCTTAGGGTAAAAGGTTAGATGAGTTCGAAAACTGACAAAGTCGACCCATTAATCATAAAGTTATATCCTCTTGATTGCTGAAAATGCCTATTTGTGACCTTGTAACCACCATAGCACATTCAGTTTTGATTGTATCTTCTTAATGACATCTCAAGTCCTGTCGCCCAATGAAACCAATAGGGTTTATAAGTATGTGCGGACCGACTCGCACCGCTTTTCCTGGGCATGCTTAGTCTCTAAGTGGTTTACCAGTACTCATGTGCGGTCGGTATCAGCTCTGTGTGGAAGCATCATACAGTCCATTTATTTCTTCAAGCACCGATGGGCGGGCCACATTTGAGATAGAGACTTCATATTTGGCATGTTGGTTCCTTATGGCAAAATCTTCCCACCTGTACAAAAATGTTGAAATGTGACCATGACATGTGACGTACTTTATTGTAACTTGTAAACCATTTAAGATAGCCTTCACATTTGGCATGTAGGTTCCTAGTGATAAGGGCTTCCCACTCACAAAATCTGACCTCTGACTTTGACCTGTGACCTACTTTATCATAAATTTGAACTGTTTGAGATAGAGCCTTCATAATCGGGATGTGGGTTTTTTGTGACGAAGGGCTTCCCACTGACACTAAAAATATTGACCTTGAACTTGATCGGTGACCTGTTTTTCATAAGTTTTTAACCGTTCGAGATAGAGCCTTCATATTTGCCATGTAGATTCCGTGTGACAAGGGCTTCCCAACCATGCAAAAAAGTTTGGTCTGTGACCGTGACCTGTGTTTTACTTTATCATAACTTTTAAACCTTATGAGGTAGAGCCTTCATATTTGGCATGTAGGTTCCTTGTGACAAGAAATTCCCCGCTTATACAAAATTTTAAAATATGACCTTGACCAGTGACCTACTTTGTCATTTCTTTCGAACCATTGCAGCTAGAGCCTTCATATTTTACATGTAGGTTTCTTGTGACAAGGGCTTCACACTCACACAAAAAATTGACCTGTAACCTTGACATGTGACTTACTTTCTCTTTAGAACCGTTTGAGATTGAGTCTTCATATTTTGCATGTAGGTTCCTTCTGACAAGAGCTTCCCTATCATGCATATTATTTTACCTTTGACTTTGACCTTGACCTGGACCAGCTTTAACGATAAAATTGACCTCATGCTGCAAACTATGAAACATCTTGGACTCAGGTGAGTGATCCAGGGCCATCATGTTAAATGTTTTACCATATATGGACATGATGGCCATATTGGCCATGAGACCCAGTCCTCACGAACAAACTTTCGTTCCCCCTTCCCACAGAGGTTCCACGTGTAATTTGGTTTTAATTGGCCAAGTACTTTCAGAGGAAATGTTTTTAAATGTTGATGCAGACGCAGATGTCGACGGATGACGGACCACTGCTGATACTATAAGCTCGGGTGAGCTAAAAAGTTATTCACCGGACACAAAAAGGACCCTCTTTTGACCTTTGACCTCTTAGGACCAACCACATAATTAAGGTATTCAAAAAAAGCACAAGGTAGCTGAAATAAGTTTATTAATAATATAAATGATAAAGAATCATTTTGATATATTGAATCATTATATATACATGCATATTGACATGATAATGAAAAAATGAAGTTAAACTTCATGAAGCACATTATTTTCATGATACAAATACATGAAAGTTCAACCTCAAGTCACAAGTATCCAACAAGTACACATGAAAACGTACAGTAACATTCCTATATTAAGACCAGCTTGGGACTATTTAAATGTAGTCTTAGTGGTCTTAAACCACTTCTGAACAGCCCCAAGTGGCCTCTCACAGAAGGTAACAGTGGGTAGAAAAAGAAATAATAAGCACAAACTTTTTAAATGTGCGAGAAGATTTCGTTTTAATTTCAGCTATTCTGAATAGCCGAATTAAAAAGTATACGAATGATTCTCTTGTTAAACACTCCAACATCATTTAAATGGAAAATTGTCTATGAAGACATTGGAACCCACATGTCCAGTTTTCTACTTTAGTCTCATTACGCTAACATACCCGTGCGACATAGTGCATTTTTTCATATCTCCAAAATGGCTACATTTCAGATGAATATCCATGCTATTTTTCTTATTTATACTGCAAACATAGGTTGTGGGTGCTCGTTAGAACCGCCTCATTGAGGCGGTTCTAACGAGTACGCACAACCTATGTCTTGGAGTAAAAATAAGAAAAATAATGTTTACCCCCGTAAACCCCAGTTTTCTCTATACAAAATGGGGTGCAAGGGGGTGTTCATTTCACGGACTTGTTCACGTTATGTTATTCAGTCAAATATTTGTATTCCAATTTCAGAAAACATCCTACATGATGGGTAATTTACTTTAGCCATTAACATCAATCTCAGGCCTCAACAAAATTTAAAAACCTAAACTCTATGACTGAGTCTGACGTTGAGAGTCCAAGAGTAGAACTGAAGGCAATGATCTGGTCTCTCAATACCATTATCCCATCCAGGAGATCAAAGCGAAAGAAACACAAACATTTTATATCTAGAAAAATGCTACTTTTCTGATGAAAATCTGTAATATTTTTCTTATTTATACAGCACACATAGGTTGCTGGTGATCCCTAGAACCGCATCATCAAGGCAGTTCTAACAAGTACACACAACCTATGCCTTGGAGCAGAAATATGAAAACCTCAGTTTGCTCCATATAAAGTGGGGTTTAGGGGTGTTCATTCCACAACATGAAAGGCATGTTCAGGTGATGCGATAATGAAAATGTCCCGCCCACGCCCATCGGGGCTTGAAGAAATATATGGGCTGCATGATGCTTCCACGCAGAGCTTAATCTGACCCGCACACGAGTACTGGTAAACTGCTTAGAGGATATAAGCCTGCCCAGGCAAAGCCGTGCGAGTTGGCCCGTCCATGCTTATAAACCTTATTGGTTTCATTGGGCGACAGGGCTTGAGGTGTCATTTCATCTCAGTGTCGGGTAAAATTCCCACAAAATTGGAAGCAATGCCTCCAAAATGACCTTTACAGTGTTGACGGGGACGTTAAACCTCACATCAAACAAAAACAAATAATGAAAATGCCACAAGCTGAAATCCAAAAGGACAGTTACTTTCCCCCAAAATGGCCAAAGAGCTATCCAAAATAAAAAAGATATTAGCCATTCATATATGCAATGACATAGTGTTATAATTATACGCCATATCAGTAGAATGTTCATACCCCTTTGCCCTTTGATAATGAGAACACACAACATACCTTTATTTTATAGATTGGAAACACTTCTTGAAAGTGACCCTAATTTTACCTCATGACCTGGCACTACGAGTAAAACTCAGTAAATAGAACCACCCCTATATCGAACACATTTTAATGGTGCCAAAGCTGTTCCAGTTATTGAAGTTCTTCTGTCTCTGTTTATTTTTGTTATGATTTGTCTTTGAGTATGTGTATTGCTTAATTTTTTGTTTTGGATAGCCAATTCAATGAATTGGCCATTTTGCGGGAAAGTAACTGTCCTTTTGGCTTTCCGCTATTGAGGTTTCCATCAGGGTCTTGTTATATCATGTTTGTGTTTCTTTCCATCTCTGATGGGAGCTGTGGGTTAATTGAATTGATTCCTGATCATTGCATTCACTTCTATTTTGCATATAGCATGGGAATGTTTTTGTGTTTGAAAAAAATGTTTTGATATCACACTATACTTTCAGCCCTGTAGACTAATGCTGAAACTTGTGCAAACAAAGCAGATTCTTATAAAACAATGTCTCATCAGGATCATCCTGTTATTGACCAAACGACTTATTTCTAAGTATTGCCTTGTCAAAATACAAATATGGAAAAGTTGATGTCAGAAACTCAGGGGTGAAAGGTTTGAATTGAAATTGCTGCTATTTGGAAGTTTCTGGTTATTCCAGCTTGCAGCTGTATTTTATCAACAATTTGTGTCATCTGTAAACATATTGTACAAAACTGTCTATAATAATGGCTGAAAAGAATATTAACATGGAATAAAAAGCTCTCTATAAAAGCAGTTCTGAATTTCTAGCTATAACAGATCCACTTATGGGCAAGAATAATATAAATAAAATCACGACATAAAGAAAAGGAATGGATACATTCTTAATTATATGGGTCTTCTCACAGAAAAAAAAGAGTTTGTTCCACAGAAACATGTTTTCATATAAGAATAGGTCCCATTTTTAGTTTAAACATAGCTCCAGATAAGGAAAAGTAACAAGTATAAATTGTGGACAGTCCGAATCATACAACTTTGCCAGGGCAAGCTAAGTTTGTTTGTTTAAATTGAGGTTTAATGTCCCCTTCAACACTATTTAGGTTATGTTAGAGACTTAGCTTCCAATTTTGTGGGACTTCTTTCTAATAATGAGATAAAATGATATCTCAAGCCCTGCCGCCCAATAAGACCAAAAGGTTTATAAGCATTGGACGGTCTGAAACAATCTATTTCTTTAAGCCCCTATGGGCAAGGGCGGGTTAGACCTTTGAAGCAGTTTACCAGTACTCATGTGGGGTCAAGTTCAGCCCTTCGTGTAAGCATCATACAGCCCAAACTATTTCTTCAAGCCCATATTGGAAAGGGCCTGAAAAAGAACATTGTCATATATGAACCATTTAGTCACACAGCATCACCAGAAATTATGTTTTGTTCATCAATTTTGTTTTCCAAGAATTTCTGGTCTTGTCATTTCACATGAATTGTCCCATCTTATTTATTAAAAGATACTTATGTAGAATGTCCTCTGCTCCGGCTGTGAAAGGCACTACGGGTTAATTGACTCCTTTCAAAGGAAACCCTATACAGTCAAACTTCAGTATTTCAAACATATCTGCATGGGACAATGAAAATGTTTTCAGATAGGGGAAATTCGGACTACTGAGGTTTACGCATGAAGCATAATTGGGATCAAAAGACCTTGTGTAAAAAAGGTTTGTTGTGTATACTCATTATGATGGCCTCACAGAGGCGATTCTAATGAGTTCACACATATCTTTTCAAGATAAAATCAGAAAAAATCCATATATTATCTCAAATACGCTATATGGCTATCTAGAGCTTTGGGAAATATTCTCAAGGCACTCCAGAACTACATAGAGGATCTTACATGAGTGCTCATGTATTATTGAATTTATTAAACTCGTTTAGGAAAAGGGATAAAATGCGAGGCTTTGCCGAGCATTTTATCCCTTTTTCTCAACGAGTTTAATAAATTCAATAATACATGAGCACGAATGCAAGATTCTATTTATCATATGACATTAAAAGCGTATTTTATTCACGATTGTTTACAAAAATGTCAACATTCCGCCGTTAGTAAACGCGACGTCATTAAGGACGTCATACATGTAACGTTACGGGACGTATCTAGCTAATTTGCATATTTAATCCACTAGTAGATTATCGAAAATAATACATGACGTTATTACACTCTCAGACGCGACGTCATATGATAAATGTAGTTCCAATTAGCCATGGTGAGCAAACTATCCATGTGCGAGTTTTTGAAAAGTTTCTCTGTATGTATATTTGAAAGAAACCATTTGAGAATCAAACGTTTTCTCCTAAGAAACGGTGACAAAAGCCTTCACATCAAATCTGAAATATGTGTTATTCATCCTAAAATAACTTATACTTTTTTATCAGTTACATTCTTATAAACTGATAAAGAGATATTTGACACAAACAAACTCTGTATAGACAATGACATAACATGAAACATGACTAAAATGTTTGATTCTGTGTAGTTATTTCCTATTTACAAAGCTCTTTATACATTGACTATATACACTATACACACAATTTACAAAAGTAAAACAATACACTGATAACCAACAAGTTGGGTTTAAACCCTAATTTTGCTGAATATTCATCTAAGCCACACCCATTTTGTTATCTTAACCAATCAAATTACTTGATGTAATTTATTGCTACAAATTCATAAACGGAATGCCAAACAGTGTAGATCCTGATCAGATGGCTTCTTCAGGAGCCATCTGATCTGGATCTACACTGTTTGCAAAGATAGGGGCTGTCGTGAACAGCAAGATAAGTGTTAAAACTGTTAACAAATTTCTGTCTCAGCTGTTATCCATGAAAAATAGTAATTAAATCATATACGCCTAGCATCCCATTTATGGGACATTGGCAAACAGTGTGGATTCAGATCAGATGCCGCAGAATGCGGCATCTGATCTAAGTCTACACTGTTTGCTGAAAGTATGAACATTTTTGTAAAACTTACCACTAATAAAATACACCTGGCATTCCTATTATGGGAAGTGGACCACACCAAACTTATTTAGGTGGAAGATTCCATTGTCTTATATGGTTTAAATCACGTCTTGCATCCCAGAAAAGGGACACTGGCAAAAATGTCAAGGACAGATTTGATGCTCTATTAATCCATTGTAAACTTCCATTGTGTACTATTCCATTGCTTTATGTAGGACAAGGGTGTTGGGTTAATTGTTCTGTTTTTACAGTCCAACCTGTATTAAGCAAGCACCAAAGGGATAACCAAAATACGCTTGCTTAAGACAGGTGCTTGCTTAAATTAGGTGAAATTTAATGCATTTGCCTTTTTGGGGGAACAAATGCATGCTTGCTTAATACAGGTTGCTTGCTTAATAGGTGGCCACTAAGACAGTTTTTACTTATTCTATTCATGAAGGAAAATCTTGTTAGCAAACTGTGTAGACTGCACTGTTTGCCAATGTTCCTTTCAGGGGGTTCCAGGTAAGACTGGGTTAATATCAATTAGTACATATTCAGGCATGCCTGAGAAGCCTCTGTGGTGAAGTGGTTATGCTACTCACCTTGTAAGCCAGGGATCACAGGATCGATCCGGGCTTCTCCAGACTTTCGGATGCGTCTTTATGACCATAGCTGTTGGTGGGACGTAAAATAAACTCTAACTCACTCAGGCATGCATGTGCCTTGAGGCATTGTTCAATCAAAAAATCCCTCCGAAGCATGGACTTCTTGGTAAGGTTTTTTGTTGAATATGTTCTATAAAAGGGTAATCCTTTGGAAGCAAGGGCAATACATCACGAAAACACACCTATATAATTTTGACCCCCTTGCACCCCACTTTACTATAGTAAAACTGGGGTTTGCAGGGGTAAACCTTATTTTTATAGATTGTGTGTACTCGTTAGAACAGCCTCGATGAGGCGGTTCTAATGAGTACCCACAACTTTTATTTTGAGCAGAAATAAGAAAAATATCACAATTTTTCATCTTAAAATTTTCATTTTTTCCAGCGATAAAGGTTACACTGTATTTGTATGGGCGTGTTTTCGTAATGAGGACAGAACTGAAAAAATTTTACTGTAGAGTATACAAGTTGTTTCTGGGTTAGACTAGCTAGTTTTACACCTTCTGTAGTCAAGTGTTAAGGCCCAAGTTGTATTCCTGTAATTTCCCCTGCAAGACATTTCTTAGAATTAGGGAAGCTGAAGTGTACAGGCCCTGAGTGTGCTCTAATTTTTCTACCCATAATATATCGATGCGAAGTCATCACGTGAACAAGTCCGTGAAATGAACACCCCACTGTAAACCTCACTTTATATGGACCAAACAGAGGTTTATGGGGGTATACATTATTTTTCTTACTTCTGCCCCAAGACATAGGTTGTGGAAAATTGTTACGAGGCGGTTCTAACGATCACCCACAATCTATGTTAGCAGCATAAGTAAGAAAAATATCACAGAAAAGTAGCCATTTTTGAGATGCGAAAAAATGCACTATGTCTCATGTCTACAGGCTGACTATTTTCTTATTTTTCTCCCTGCAAGATATGTATGAGAAGGATGATTAGAATACGGAAGGCAGTGACCTGTGCAACTTTCTTTTGTCCTTGTTTGAAGGTAGCAACCTCTTTGTGTCAATTATTGTTATCATATTCAGTGAACTACATACATGGAACACAACGTAGCTTATATAATGTAATCTATCCACATGAAACCTTATTAAATGCATTAACTGTTCAGCCGCTAAGCTGTTGATGATTCATGTGATATGTCAAGCTTTATTTGCACTGAAAGAAAAATAGACTGCTGTCTGCTCTATGCATTTCTGAGGCACTTGAAAGTTTGAAATGCTTTCCCATTTAAATATTATGAAACGGACTGGGCCATGTTTGGCTTAACTTATTTTCTTATAAAATAACTCTAAAGTATCATTGTCTACGCCTATACCTTAAGCATATTGCATGTGTGTAATGAAACAGATTTGCAATATATTCCTGTTTACATGTCATAGGGGTTGCTGCTAAAGGAAAGTGGTAAACTTTCCTTCTCATAGAAGCATTACGAAAACGAGCCTATACAAAAACACTGTAAATTTTACTGCCGAAAAAAAAGAACATTTTAAGATGAAAATTTGAAATATTTTTCTTATTTCTGCTCAAAATATAGACTGCGAGTACCCACAATCTATATTTTAGAACAGAAATAAGTAAAATAAGGTTTCCCCCTATAAACCCCAGATTTACAATATAAAAGTGGGGCTCACAGGGTCAAAATTATATTGGTGTGTTTTCTTGATGATTTTCTTTGTTCTGCATAGAACAATTATCAATATCACTATATTTTTGTCATCAGCATCATTACATGTATTAATAAATGTAAAGTTTACAAAATGGACAGAAATATTTTTAACTGATTGGTACTGTTCAACAGTATCAATGTACTATGTTTGCTCAAAATATTGATTGTGGGTACACGCTAGAACCGCCTCATCGAGGCGGTTCTTACGAGTACCCACTATCTATATTTTAGAGCAGAATAAGAAAAATAAAGTTTACCCCTGTAAACCCCAGTTTTACTGTAAAAAAGTGGGGTTCAAGGGGGTCAAACTATATAGGTCTGTTTTCGTGATGCTTGCCCAGATCACAAAAGCTTTTTTCTGCCAGTGCCTCGTGCTTTTTTCTCTAGGAAACAATGTTTTAGCCCATTTTTTATTTGTGATCCACTTGCATGTGAAACATTCTTAAAAGGCCATAGCCACAGTTCAAAAATAAAACACCCAATTACACGTCATATGTCCATCATGAAAACAATCCAGTATAGAATTCATTTCACTGAATGCTCCTATAAAAATAAACTGGAATTACATAAAAAACAATATTTAGAGTATGATAAAATTCTTGTGTAAAATTGGTACGCTCATGGAATTTCTACTTGTGATTTTCTGGTCCCATAAACCTACCTACAGAACTAGTAAAATACTAGAAATGTGTCAATATGACACAGATGCCCCTGCCCAGTGGCCATCCTTGCCCCAATATTTCCAAAAGGTATTATATGGAAACCATTTTTTTCATGAAATAAAAAAAGAAATTGAAAAAGGGCCATTGCTCTGATAATAATTGGTGAAGTTTACCTGAAATCAGTCTTGACCTGTATTTTATGATTATACACCTGTGTATGAAAATTGAATCAAATCCACCAATGGTTTCAAAGATATCCCATGGAAACCATTTTTCATGTATAAAAAAATGATTTAAAAAAGAGCCATAACTCTTACAATGCTTGGTGGATTTTTATAAGAAAACGAACTTGATCTGTGTTCTATGATAAAATACCCAAGTACAAAATATGAATCCAATCCACTAGTTTTCAAAAGATATTGAATGGTAACCATTTTTCATAGATACGTACATACTGACAGTGGTAATACTATATGCTCCCTCAGCCCCAATTGAAAATGGTAGGGGTATAATGTTAGTTAAGATAATGTTAACACTTGTCCAACCAAATAAAATGGTCCAGCCACATCTATTGTATCAAATTACTTATTATAATGAATTGTTGAATTCACAGACTGCATGACAACTTTGGTGATTGCTTAAATATTTTCCAGTAATCTGAATCTCTCTGAAATTGACTTTACTCTGTAAACTGTTGTCTTAAATGGCAGTCACACATTTTTAAGAGAAAACTTTTGCTAATGGTTATCAATTTACCTTAACCCTTATCCCCTGAATATTTAAGTTAGCCACACCCATTTCTGACTTTTAACCAATCAGATTACATGATGTAATCTATACCTACAAATTCACAAACTGAATGTCAAAAAGTGTTGATCCTGATCAGATTCAGAAGCCATCTGATCTGAATCTACACTGTTTGCAAAGGTAGGCGCTGTAGCGAATAGCAGGATAAGGCTTAAATTGAAATTCTGCACTTGTGCCTTAAACTAACCATTATGATAAAAATGGTATCTCTAACAAAACAAAATCTTGAGGCTCCTTATTCTAAGGTCCGAAAAGCTTTTCTTGTAATTTTATGACACAACACTCCACAGAAAATACAAGTTTGCATTACTGCAAGGAATGCGTGAAACAACAGATGTTAAATCAAGGAACAAATGCAACTTATAAAAAGACTTAAAAAGAAAAATGAATATAAAAATGAACATTGTGTCTAATGCTGCACAGCATTAAAATCTGTAATTTCTTTTAAAGCTTAACTCTGTATTGACAACTGCAAGGACGAAAATTTTTCAATTCTTTTCAACAACATTTTGCTTAATACATGCCAAAAAAAAAGATGCACCTTATAGCAACAATTTTGATATGACTTCATTCAATTCTACAATAAAAAACATATCATAAAAACATGCCTATAGAACTTTGATCCCATCTTAAACATCACTTTTATACAGTGAAGCTGGGGTTTACGTGGGTGTATATTATTTTTCTTATTTCTGCTCTGTGAGTACTCATTTAAAGGGCCTCGCCGAGGCACTTCTAACTAGTTCCCACAATTTATGTTTTGAGCAAAAATGTGAAAAATATCAGATTTTTGGTGGTAAAACTTTCAATATATTTGAACAGGTGTGTTTTCTTAATGCAATGAGAGCACTTTTCAGAACTGGCTTGATAACCAAGTGACCCTTCCAGGTTTTGTGTTATGACAAGTACACATTACGAAAACACATCTATACAAATACATTGTAAATTTTACTCCCAAAAAACGAAACATTTAAGATGGAAAATTGTGATATTTTTCTTATTTATGTTTAAAATATAGATTGTGGGTACACATTAGAACGAGTACCCACAATCTATATTTTAGAACAGAAATATAAAAGTGAGGTTCAAGGGGGTCAGAATTATATAACATGTTTTCATGATGACATGAAAGAAGTGCATCCTTTCTCAAGACAGTTCTAACAAGAATATCGGTGAAACCGATGGATGCTCCCCGAAAGGGCAATAGTCGGAACACAAAACATTATCCTAGTGAAAGAGCGGTATACTGTGTATACTCACTGTACTTCAAAATGGAGTATAACAAAACCTGTCGGTAGGCAGATTAGCTTGCCTGATGGCACTGTCATACAAACATCAGCAACACAAAAGTCGGAATAAATGAAAGGAAGTGTCTTCAGGTACGATACCATACCCCAAGATCTGGGTGGTAGTTTAGCTATATTAATTGGGTAAAACTGTTTAATACAAATTATTGAAAACTTACTCTCATACACAGAGGCAATCCTCATAGGACTGTCTCCAGGTATGTTTCCGTATCAGACGGGTTTGAAAATGGATCTGATCCTATCCTCCTGACTGTCCAAAAAGGTCATTTTGACCATCTACCAAGACTAACTTCTTTCACTTTGATCCAATTTATCTGCAACTCTAATGTTGATGGATGACTTGTGATTTTACATCCTTTTTAGCAGTATTTCAGTCATATCAGAATGATGAGAGGTTGAAAATGAAAGGCTGTGTGCAATGGAACTCCATTTACAGTTGGAAAGGTTTCTGCCTCCAGCAAGTTTTTCTAATAATAGCCGCAGTGACCTTAACCTTGAGCCCAGGACCCTGAAAGTCAAACTTGCTCGAGATATTATCATACCCAACATTTATGTGAAGTTATATTAAAATCCATCAGCAAATGACGACGCTAGAGCGATGGCAAATTTTTTTCTAAAAATAATCGCAGTGACCTTGACCTTGAGCCCAGGACCGTGAAAGTCAAACTTGCTCGAGATATTATCATACCCAACATTTGTGTGAAATTATATTAAAATCCATCAATAAATGTAGGCACTAGAGCGCTGATAAAGGTTTTTCTAAAAATAATCACAGTGACCTTTACCTTGAGCAAAGGATCCTGAAAGTCGAACTTGCTCGAGATATTATTATACCCAACATTTGTGTGAAGTTAAATTAAAATCCTTCAGCAAATGACGACACTAGAGTGATGACAAAGTTTTTTCTAAAAATAGCCGCAGTGACCTTGAGACCAGGACCCTGAAAGTGAAACTTGCTCGAGGTATTATCATACCCAACATTTGTGTGAAATTATATTAAACTCCATCAATAAATGTAGGCACTAGAGCGATGACAAAGGTTTTTCTTAAGATAGCCAAAGTGACCTTTACCTTGAGCCAAGGATCCTGAAAGTCGAACTTGCTCGAGATATTATTATATCAAACATTTGTGTGAAGTTATATTAAAATCCATCAGCAAATGACGACGCTAGAGCGATGACAGAGTTTTGTCTAAAAATAGCCGCAGTGACCTTGACCTTGAGCCCAGGACCCTGAAAGTCAAACTTGCTCGAGATATTATCATACCCAACATTTGTGTGAAATTATATTAAAATCCACCAATAAATGTAGGCACTAGAGCGATGACAATGTTTTATTTTTTCTAAAAATAACCACAGTGACCTTGACCTTGACCCCAGGATCCTGAAAGTTATACTTGCTCGAGATATTATTATACCCAACATGTGTGTGAAGTTATATTAAACTCCATCAACAAATGACGACGCTAGCGCGATGAACAAGTTTTTTCTAAAAATGGCCGCGGTGACCTTGACCTTTAGCCCAGGCCCCTGAAAGTTGAAACTGCTCGAGATATTATCATAATCAACATTTGTGTGAAATTATGTTAAAATCCATCAATAAATGTAGGCACTAGAGCGAAAACAATGTTTTTCTAAAAATAGCCACAGTGACCTTGACCTTGAGCCCAGGACCCTGAAAGTCAAACATGCTCAAGATATTATCATACCCAACATTTGTGTGATGTTATATTAAAATCCATCAATAAATGTAGGCACCAGAGTGATTACAAAGTTTTTTCTAAAAACAGCCACAGTGACCTTACAGTGCCGCTTTTAACAAAGTACCATAACTCTGTGACAAATCATCTAACCAGTAAGCACGGATAATATGCGCATCCCCTATTACTGCTTAATATTCCGTTGAAGTTTCGTTGAATTTCTGCAAGTAGTTGCTGAGAATTCGCGTGGACACGAACAGTACCCTATATATTCATGCAGAATTCATCAAAGGGCCATAACTCTTGGAAAAATCGTCAAACCCAAACACGCAGGTGATATGCGCATCCACCTTCAATACTTAATATTCCCATGAAGTTTCATTGAAATCCGACCAGTAGTTTCTGAGAATTCGCGTGGACAAGTGCGGGACGGACGCACGGACGCACAAACGCACGGACGAAGCGGCGACTATATGCTCCCCCGAAATTCTTCGGGGAGCATAATAAATACTCTTTACAGATCTTTCTACTGATAAATAAATAAACAAACAATCTATATATCACCACCAAATACTTGCTTTACAAAGGTCACCCTATTTGTTCCTCTGATTATTTTGGGGATTGGTACACCCTCGAGGAGACAACCCTTTCTAAAATACTTTTGCCTAGTCAAAATGGTTTCACTGTTAACCCTTTTTTTTCCAAATGGAATCTTCCTCCTTATATATAGCAGGAGACCATTTCAAAATTTAGGGGTGTCAGGTTGTGTTTTCATCAAAATTTATTTGGAAAATGACTGAACTTTTAGCAAACAGTGGAGGCCCTGATCAGACGCCGCGTTCTGCGGCGTCTGATCTGGGCCTGCACTGTTTGCCAGGGTGTTGGTTTTTGGGGTTTCTGGTACAAAATGGGTGCAAGGAAAGTGCTCATGTGGAGCAATTTCTTTCCTTTAATAAAATAGGAGAAGTGAAGGTAATGATCAGGAATTGATACAATTAACCAACACCTCCCATCAGAGACACCAAAGAGAAAGAAACATGGAAATGAAATAACTAAACCCTAATGAAAACATCACAGGTGGAAAGGCAAAAGGACAGTTACTTTCATACTTCAAGTTCTGAAGGAGACTTCTGTTTAAGCTGTCCCTGATGCTGCCCCAAGCACAAAAATATGAGAAAATATACCATGTATATCCATTCCCTCTGTCACATTCTTTATCTGCAGGTTTTTCACTCAACTTTTCCAATATATTACCGATAGTCACACTGCCCTTTTCTGTTTCATTTAAAAATTTTAAAGCCAGTTTTCCGTAGCATTTTCACACTTATTTGCATAAGTTCCATTCAAGGCGACCGTTTTAGTCTGGTCATAAATCATGATCACTATATGAATGTCTTGGTGAATATTCACAGATGAAGATAGGTGTAGTCTAGAATGTGTTTTATTCATGGAATTTGTGTCAGAACATTATAGCAGCTCATTATGACATAGTTGTTTTCTCTGGAAATGCCATTTTTCTCCTCCAATATTAACCCATTGTATGGTGGACACCCTCAATGGGCTACCATGGCAAACAGTGTAGGCCCATTTGATTCTAACTTCATAGGAATGCTGCCTAGGTGACTCCCTACCAAAATAGCTTAAACTGGTAAGCTCTGACGAACAAGATGGCCATCAGAGCATAAAATAGAAAAAAAAACTTTAAACGACAACGACTCCTGTATCCTTGGGCCAATTTCATTCAAACTTCATAGAAATGTTGGTTAGGTGACCCTCTTCAAAATTGCTAAAACGGTTCTGCACTGATTGACAAAATGGCCGCCAGAGATAAAAAAGAAAAACATCGTGAATTTGCTTCAAATGCGAACTTCTCCTAAACCCTTGGGCGGATTTGAGTTAAACTTCACAAGAATGTTGCTTAGTTGACTAAATTAGCTAATATCGTTCTGCAGTGATGAATAAGATGGTCGCCAGAGCATAAAATAGAAAAAAAAAAACTTTAAACGACAACTCCTCCTGTATCCTTGGGCCAATTTCATTCAAACTTAACAGAAATGTTGGTTAGGTGACCCACTTCCAAAACAGCTAAAACGGTTCTGCACTGATGGACAAAATGGCCGCCAGAGATAAAAAAGAAAAACATCGTAAATTTGCTTCAAATGCGAACTTCTCCTAAACACTTGGGCGGATTTGAGTTAAACTTCACAAGAATGTTGCCCAGTTGACTAAATTAGCTAATATCGTTCTGCTGTGATGAATAAGATGGCCGCCAGAGCTACAAATAGAAAAAACTTGAAACGACATCTTCTCCTGTACACATGGGCCAATTTCATTCGAATTTCAGGGGAATGTTGCTTAGGTGACCTACCATGATAGCTAAAACGGTTCTGCTCTGATTAGCAAAATGGCCGCCATAGCTAAAAAAAGAAAAACATCGTAAATTTGCTTCAAACGCGAACTCCTCCTAAACCCTTCGGCCAATTTGATACACACTTCACAGGAATGTTTCGTAGACGACTCCATACCACAATAGCTAAAATTGTTCCGCTCTGACAAACGCGATTCGTGTCAGAGCTAAAAATAGAAAACAATCTTGAAACGACAACTCCTTCTGTAGCCTTGGGCCAATTTCATTCAAAGTTCATTGGAATAATGCTTGGATGACCTTCTACAGAAATGACTAAAGCGATCTTGCTCGGATGAACAAAATGGCTCCCAGAGCTAATCAAAGTACTGAAAGTACTGAGAGGCGGGCGAGTAATGTCAATGCTTTACAACGCTCTTGCATAGAAGCGAACATTTGAAACGTTATATCAGATTTATCTAAATAAAAATAGGTAAAATAAAAAACAATGACTACAGGCTTTTACGCTCAGAACATGCAACTGCTCTTGAAAATATCATTTTGGATTTTCATCTATCTATTGTAGATGGGTTTGTTTCTTTCAAAATTTATGATAAACGCGATGGTTTTGATTTTGAGATTGTGAATTTTTCATTTTCGTGATCTATCCTATGGCGCTTATATCTCGCAATGAATTCGATTTACCAGAGTGTGTAGTCATGTATCTGACTTCAACACTCGTAATAATTAGTTAACTGCTAAAATTCTTAACCAGGGTTATCGGTACCATACAAGTACGCAAAGCCTTTTCAACATTTTATAGACGTCATTCGGATTTAATTTCGAAATACAAAATATTGAACTTAAATCTCTTCTGCAACATGGGCAATCGGAACCCGAAGTATATGGTGACTTACTATATAAATGCAGAAAACTTTGTAACCGCAATGAATTCAACACCCAATTTCGTAAAATCATTCGCCGATATAAATAGATTGGGTACAACATAAATGTTATACGACATAGTAAACCCAATCGCGGTTGAAAACTTTGCTGTCCTCTTTAATTGCACGTCGGTGGGTCAGGCCTCAGATTCTTTGACGGATCCAGCGTAAAGGCTTACTGAGAATTAGACAGAATCTAATTCTATGTAATGTTGGTTGGTGCCTGTAGTAAGAGCTCCAAGCTATTGAGATTGAGCAATAGGTGGTCTGAAAGTACCAAAAATTTAAGCCTTAACCCTTTTAAGATTAACATATTGGAAGGTAGGAAACAGATGTTTCCCAACTTTTACGTCTTGCAAAAGCTTTGAAATTATGGGATACGTTTAGGTACTGTTGCGCTTATTAGAAGTTTGCTGACTAGCCATGTTAAATGACAGGATTCGAAATTTAAGATACACTGACAACTCAAAAAAGCATTTATTAGCCATAACTGACCAAACAATAAAAGGTTATGGCAAAATTACCTTGCTTTCAATATCTACTGGCATTTTCTGAGTAGCCATTCAGTGCTGAGTTAATTTATTTTTAGTAGCCATAGTATATCATTCACAAAGCAAACAACAAAGATGCTGATTACACTGTGTGTAAACACAGGCTTATCTTATAGGCCAGTCATTTTAGCCCAAAAAGACCCACAACCTCAAACAAATTCCTTCAGAAGGGTTTTCACTATTTTCCACAACAGTGAGGTGTCCTGACTTACAGGAAAAAATGCCCCAAAATATTCCCTGGCGAAATTGTTTTTTTTTTTTTTTTTTTTGGGGGGGGGGGAATGTTCGAAATTTGAATAAACATCGCCAACAGCAGGAATTAAATTATAAACTAGAAAAAGTGTCCATAGGACACGGCTGCCCCCGCCAAATGAAATTCATAAAATATATTACAAATGTACTTCAAATCAATCACAAAATATATGCATCAAAGGCAGATAATCCAAAAACCAAAAATGCAAGAGTTGTCTTCCTTGTTCATGACACATCGTCTCAGTGTGATGAATGCACCTGTGAAGTTTCATGAATATGTTCCGTCCGGTTTAGGAGTTATGGCCTGGACACGGTTTACTATATGGTACTAAGTCAAGGGCATATAATTAAAAAACCAAAAATGCAAGAGTTGTCTTCCTTGTTCATGACACATCGTCTAAGTGTGATGAATGCACCTGTGAAGTTTCATGAATATATTACATACGGTTAAGGACTTATGAACCGGACCCGACATACCATTTGACTATATATTGATGTAAGTCAAGGACAGATAATTCAAAAACTAAACAAGCAGGAGTTGTCTTCCTTGTTCATGACACATCGTCCAAGTATGATGGATGCATCTGTGAAGTTTCATGATTATATTCCATACGGTTTGGGAGTTATGACCCGGACACGGTTTACTATATGGTACTAAGTCAAGGGCATATAATTAAAAAACCAAAAATGCAAGAGTTGTCTTCCTTGAACATGACACATCGTCTCAGTGTGATGAATGCACCTGTGAAGTTTCATGAATATATTCCATACGGTTTAGGAGTTATGGCCCGGACACGGTTTACTTTATGGTACTAAGTCAAGTACTGATTATTCAAAAACCAAAAATGCAAGTGTTGTCTTCCTTGTTCATGACACATCGTCTAAGTGTGATAAATGCACCTGTGAAGTTTCATGAATATATTCCATACGGTTTAGGAGTTATGGCCCGGACACGACATACCATTTGACTATATATGGATGTAAGTCAAGGGCAGATAATTCAAAAACTGTACAAGCAGGTGTTGTCTTCCATGTCATGACACATCGTCTCAGTGCGATGAATGCATCTGTGAAGTTTCATGAATATATTCCATACGGTTTAGGAGTTATGGCCCGGACACGATGTCGGGACGGACGAACGGACGAACGGAATAACGGACAGGGGTAAAACTTAATGTCCTTCCGGTATTCTCCGAATACGCGGGGGCATAAAAATTCATTTAATTTATTTAAATAGCCCAAAATAAGATAACTGTTGCCAAGTAGCGATAAAAGAAGTTTCAGCTTGATATGTTTACATAAATAAACCTGTCTTTTTTGGGGTTACAAACTTGGAAATATTGACAAAAACGCAGAAAATGGGAATATTTTTTTCTAAAAGTGACTGGTTTGGATTCTTGAAAATGTTTTGGTGTAAAAAGTTATATATGTGTATAAGTTAACTACAGGAAAAAAATAAAATTTTATATGTCAAAAAAAAATCATTTTTTGCGGGGTGGTTAAATGCACATTTTTATATAAAACACTCATAATCCATTAGTTTTTGGGCAAGTAGCAACCAAAGTATAAAAATGTACTGTATGATGTCGAACCAATTTATATAGCCAGATGTGCACTAACTACTCTCAAGTAGCTATAAAAACATTCAGTTTGTGCCTGCACAGAAGTTTGCCTTTTAAGGGAGAAATTCAAAATTTTGACAAAAAAGCGAGGGAAACGGGAATGTATGTGGAAAAAGTTAGTGGTGAGATTCTTGAAAATGTTTTGATGCAAAAAGTTACATATAGGTAACCGTTAACTACAGAAACAAAGAAAGATATTGAAATGTTTATAAAGTTTCATTTTTCAGGCGATGAAAATGTTGAATTTTACCGAAAAATACCATATTTTTCAAATGTAGGAATTACTTAACAAAATTTCATAGTACATACATGTGTGATGGAGCTGGTTTGTATTGCCAGATATGCACAAACAACTTTGAAGTAGCTATTCAATGCTTCAACTTCATACCTTCACAGAAATGTTCCTTTCTAAGGTTGTTGGAAATTTTGCCAAAGAAAACAAAAAACATGGAAAACGAACATTATTAATACATGTATCTGGTAAAGGCTTTTGAAAACACTTTGATGTAGCGTTACATCAGATTAATGCATGAAGAATCATTTTTAGCTTTTGAAAAACATTTCCTTATTTCAGGGTAAAAAGACAATATTTTTACAGAAAAAAACATGAAAAATGAACATGTATTATGTAATTTAGCTTTCATAAGCTTAAGGCTTCTGGGAATTTATTGTAACTGGTCACTGTCCATGGTCGTCACTGACATCCGTTTGCCCTTCTGGTCTCAATTTTCTTAAATGACATTTTTTAAGTCACTAAATTATTTATTCAAAATTCCATTCCATGCAACTTTGATTGTAACTTTTCCAAGACTGTTGAAATTATAGTCCTGGGGTCAAAAATGGCCCCTCTGATGGTCACTTGTTTTACATTGACCCATATTGGAAAACTTTAAAGTCTTTTTGCCTGAAAATGGAAGGGTCGGGCCTTGCTTTTGATGTTTAGTAAATATAGCTTCAGATAGTGAATTTTTGTCAAGATTGTTAAAAAATCGATTCATACAGGGAAAACTATAAAAAATCTATGTCCTTGATATCTGTACGTATATTCATCTAGTTGACTTTTACCAAGATTGTTCAAATCATAGCACTTTATCAACAAGGGCCCCGCCTTCAGCTCGTACACAGAAATTTTAAAATCTTCTTGTGAAACTGAAAGGCCCAGATGAAACAGAGGGCCAAGGCCTTTGATATTTGGTAGACTCATATAAAGAAAAGCTTTAAAAACAACGTTGAAACTAGAAGGCCCATGACCTTTGATATTTGGTAAGCACGTGTAGCTACATCAAGTTAACCTTTATCAAGGTGTTCAAACTACAGCCCTAGGTTCAGATATGGCCCCATCAGTGGGGTAATTTGTGAACTCATATGAACAAAGTGTGCTCATGCCATGTAATTGGGACCATTTCCATCATCCGTCCATCCATTCACAATTTCTTTACTGCAAGGGTTTCAACTAAACTGGGCAGGAATAATCTTCGGGTGATCTTAAAAAAATTTCGTAGAATTGTATTACCTGGAGACGAGTAACAGGCTGATTACACAAATGTTCCTTGGGTGGCCCTCAAATTAATCACTGTTGTAGAGATTAATTGATGTGCCTTGTTGACTTTAAATGGTCTAAATTTAAGCACTACTTGTCAAATACGGTATTGGTACTCAATACAGGACACATTGCCACTCTTGGAGATGAAATTTAAAACAAAAACTGTAAAAGTTAATGTGAAATTTCAATATTCAGTATGCAAATATGTTAGCTTTGATGGGGGGTAAACATGTAGGACCATCATGATTCTCTTGCTTTAAAACTGTTTGGTTGTTCCTTCCTCCAGTATTAAGTTAAAGTATGTTAATTGAGCAACTTTGTTGCATATTTATTGAAATAAGCAGAAAATGCTATTTGTTGCTGCTGTTGTCCTTATTCATGTTAGATTATGGCGTGGTACAAGGTGATATTGTTAAATCAAGCTTTTAGTTTTGCAGAGTTTGCGGTTTGATTTTGAATGCAAAAATATATCTTAAGACATTTTGTTACTAGATAAGAAGGAAAGGAATCATATTTCCAGTTGGTGGATGGCTGCCCTGTCCAATGTACTATTTTCTTTTAATTTTCTTATTGTTTTGCCCAGAATTCACACTACAAGAACAATTAATCTAGGGTGAAACACAGGTCTACTATAGTTTGGACATGGATTTAGTAAACTCATTGGTGCTTCTGATCTATTAACATTTTGCATGTTCTTCTCTAATTCCTGTTCTTCTTTTCTCTTATTGGTCTTTGTGATTGTCAAAAAATTGATGGCTTCTATCATGGAAAAGTGAACATATTTTTATGATTCTTGGTGCATAGTTTCATGCATTTCTTCTTTGTCTCAAAATGGGCATGTTGGCTTGAAGCATAACTGATATATAACTAAGAAATTACAGATATTAGACAAGAGTAAATCTGTCAAATAAATCTTCCCAACAAATAATGTATCTGGGTCTTTGTGTGTTTGATTTGAGGCTTAACGTCCCCGTCAACACGGTATAGGTCACTTTTGAGACGTTGCTTCCAATTTCGTTGGAATTTTACCCGACACTGAGATGAAATGACATCTCATTCCTTGTCGCCAAATGAAACCAATAGGGTTTATAAGCATGGACGGCCCGACTCGCAACGCTTTGCCTGGGCAGGCTTAGATCCTCTAAGCGGTAACCAGTGCTCGTGTGCGGTCGGTTTCAGCTCTGCGTGGAAGCATCATGCAGCCCATCTGTTTGTTCAAGCCCCAATGGGCGGGGGCCGCGGTATCTGGGTTTAAAACATATGTTGGATATAAATAACATTTTTGCACAATATAAGATGGTTCATGATCTGACAGTATGTGTATGTATATTTCTGATATTTATATATATATATATATGAATGCCTTCCTGCAGGACACATAATGATGAGTAAAAGACAAGTTATAGTGCACAAGATGGTACTATTTTGTATATTGTTAGAGCCCTATATTAAGTAGTATTGTGTTACTGGTGGCATATAATGGATTTTGAGGGTTTTGTGTAAAAATGTGTATTTTCCTACCCGGAAAATTGACTTTTCAAATCTCTAAACATTTATTTCATTCCTGTAGTTAACTGATATCTTACTTTTTACATCAAAAAATTTTCATGAATCCTCACCACTAACAAAAAAAAACGTATTCCTATTTTCCATGTTTTTTATCAAAATTTTAGATTTTCTGCCCTTAAAAAGTCAAATTGCTGTGCAGGCACGAAGTTGAAGGATTTTTGAGAGCTACTTGATATAGTCAGTGTACGTCTGGCTATATAAATTAGTTCGACATCATACAATTTATTTTTATAATGTAATTTCTACTTGACCGGAAAGTACTAGATTTTGGGTGTTTTTATGTAAACATGTGCATTTTCATACCCCGAAAAATTTTGACTGGCCTATGCATATTTATCGTTCGTACATGAAATCTGCAGGTTTTCTCATGATGAGGCTCATTCATTATGGTCTATACTTAATGTATTAAATGATAAAAGTGTATGAATAAATTGGTGCAAATGTTAAGCAGCTAAACTACACAGTTTGATCTAATCCTGTGTGAAATATTACTTTGAAGCAGCCATCACTATTGTACCACTTTTGGAGCGGCTATACTTACTCATTTTATGCCAAATAGAGAAAAGAATTCTCAACTCTCAAACAATCTATTATCTTATTCTTAAAAATTCCAGAAAGGGGTGTGTGCATGGCATATGCTGGTTACAAAAACACATTATAATGTATTTACTATTTAGCAATATACAAGTTGCCTATGTTAGGTTAATTAAAACAATTTTTTCGTGAAAAGCTTGCCCCAAATATGCTTACCATAGTCCCATTTTGGACCATTTTACTGGTTAAAATCATGGTGTGTTTCATATTTATACTTCATTAATGAGTTTCCTGCATGAAACAAGTTAAACAAATGTAAATTGCACCACTATTAATGAATACATCTGAAAAGACCTTAATATTTCAACATTGTCCTAATGTGAGTCTTATTACATAACTGGCGCATTCGTGAACTTGCGTACCACATGTTGGTATGATATAAAACATGTTTTGCAAGACTTAAAAAATGGGAAATATTGTGTTTCATACTGCCCAGATATAGTACTTAAATAGTATACTAAAGAGAATTTTGGTACCATGGTGGCCACTCAAAATGCATTTTTGTGAGCTTTCGTCACACAGGAGCTTCTACTACTGATGCTCTGTCTCTGGTCCGGCCCATCGGAGTCTAACTGTTTTTTTTTTTTTTTTTTTTTTTTGCTGCAGTATTTCAGTGGTTTCTTGCTGTCGAGTCTTCATCGTTGTTTCATCTCTGTGGTTGTTTGATATTTTGTTTTGTGTTCACGGAGATGTTGCACTGATGAGTTAGGGGGCTTCATGCAGACTAAACAAATCATTTGTCTAATTCGCGACGGAACAAAGGGCGAGGGTTGTGGTCACGTAAACTCTATTTATGCCCTTCCACCCGTTTCACTGACCGTTCCAAGGCGGTTCTTCTGTCGCGGTTTATTTTTGTTATGGTTTGTCTATGAGTGTTTGTATCGCTTATATTATTTTGTTTTGGATAGCCAATTGGCCATTTTGTGGGACAGTAACTGTCCTTTTGGCTTTCCGCTAATGATGTTTCCATTACGGTATGTTGGTTCATGTTTTTCCTTCTTTCCCTTTGGTGTCTCTGATGGGAGTTGTGGGTAAATTGTATCGATTCCTGGTCATTGCCTTCACTTCTATTTTCTATTTCAAACTTTTACAAGGAGCTCAGTGGTTCCACAGATAAGACAAATATAAACCTTCTTTTATATATCCTGAAGTATGGCGAGATGTTGTGTAGGACTATTATTTATTCGGGCTAATATCTTTTCATTTTAGATAGCCGCTTGAGCATTTTGTAACTGCCCTTCTGACATTCCGCCTGTGATTTCTTCATTATAATGAAGATATTTTATGTTAGTATTTCTTACCCTTTGATGTCTTGGATGGGAGTTGTAAGGTAATTGCATCGATTTCTGATCATTGCCTCGACTTCTATTTTGCCTATGTATGGTAAGAATTTAAACCTTTTTCCACCCATCTACGTACAGTAATTCCTTAAACAAATATGATCAAAAAACAAAATCTTCAGTTTAAAAGTCTCTTACATCGTCGTTGGTAGGGTTCCTCACCGTTGTTTCATCTCTGTGGTTGTTTGATTTTTTCGTGTTCTCGGTGATGTTGCACTGATGAGTTTGGAGGCCTTCATGCGGACTGAACATTTTTTTTTATAAATCGCGACGGACGTTATGTCCAGGATTGCAGCTGCGCAAAATCGATTTGGGCCCCCAGTGGAATTTGATTCACTGACTACTTCTGTCGCTTTTTATTTTTGTTATGGTTTGTCTTTTGAGTGTGTGCATCGCTTATATTGCACGACCCGCAGAAAAAGCGACCGACTGAAGTCGGTTGATTTTCTAAGAGTGCCCTAAAGTCACCGTGTCATTCTGTCATTTGGTCATTCTGTCAGTTTGTCCGTACGTAACCCGTTTGTGAAAATTGGTGATAGTGACTTAACCGCTTGGAATATTTAAACAATTTTTGGCATACTGATAGATATCAATGAGATCTTACCAATGAACTTGCTAAATATTACATTCCATTTGATATAGCCTCGCCGAGGCAAAAATGTGAAAATTTTCGAACTGCTTCTCCTCGGAAACCGTTG
The DNA here is from genome assembly GCA_963580285.1 of Lucinisca nassula. Taxonomy (NCBI): domain Eukaryota; kingdom Metazoa; phylum Mollusca; class Bivalvia; order Lucinida; family Lucinidae; genus Lucinisca; species Lucinisca nassula. The sequence goes on along the minus strand of OY757019.1, from coordinate 147,294,480 downwards.
GGCCGATTGAAGTCAAATTTCATATGGAGCCTCTATGGGATGGGAAAAAACAAAATTTGCTCATGGGGTCCAGGTAACTTGACCAAAATGGCCACCAAGCCATATATGGTCTGTCTGTCTGTCCGTCCGTAACCCGTTTGTGAAAATTGGTGATAGTGACTTAACCGCTTGGAATATTTAAACAATTTTTGGCATACTGATAGATATCAATGAGATCTAACCAAAGAACTTGGGAAATATTACATTCAATTTAGTATAGCCTCGCCGAGGCGAAAAATGTGAACAAATTTCGAACTGCTTCTCCTCGGAAACCGTTGGGCCGATTGAAGTCGAATTTCATATGGAACCTCTATGGGATGGAGGAAATCAAAATTTGCTCATGGGGTCCAGGTAACATGACCAAAATGGCCGCAAAGGCATATATGGTAAAAACCCTTCAAAAATTGTCTTCTCCAGAACCACTGGGCAGATTTCCACGAAACTTGATAAATAGCATCTGGGACGTAGGCCCATCATAAATTTGAAGCCTCGGTGGTGCAGTGGTTACGCTACTCGCCTTGTAAACCACGGATCGCAGGATCGATCCCGGGCTTCTCCAGACTTTCGGATGAGTCTTTAAACCAAGGTCCCGTCTCCGTATGACATTAGCTGTTGGTGGGACGTTAAACTAAAACTCACTCACCCATCATAAATTGCTAAAATGGTGACCATGGGTTGACCTTGACCTTCCTTGTGCCTAGGTCAAACTTTGACACATATGCTTTTGTTGGAATATTTAGTCAGTTTTCATATGGAGCCTCTATGGGATGGAGGAAACCAAAATTTGCTCATGGGGTCCAGGTCACTTGACCAAAATGGCCGCCAAGCTATATATGGTAAAAACCTCTTCAAAAATAGTATTCTCCAGAACCACTGGGCAGATTTCCACGAAACTTGATAAAAAGCATCTGGGGCGTAGGCCCATCATAAATTGCTAAAATGGTCACCCTGGGTTGACCTTGACCTTCTTTGTGCCTAGGTCAAACTTTGACACATATGCTTTTGTTGGAATATTTAAACAATTTTTGGCATACTGATAGATATCAATGAGATCTAACCAATGAACTTGCGAAATATTACATTCCATTTAGTAAAGCCTCGCCGAGGCGACAAATGTGAAATTTTTCGAACTGCTTCTCCACGGAAACCGTTGGGCCGATTGAAGTCAAATTTCATATGGAGCCTATATGGGATGGGGGAAACCAAAATTTGCTAATGGGGTCCAGGTCACATGACCAAAATGGCCGCCAAGCCACATATGGTAAAAACCCTTCAAAAATAGTCTTCTCCAGAACCACTGGGCAGATTTCCACGAAACTTGATAAATAGCATCTGGGACGTAGGCCCATCATAAATTGCTAAAATGGTGACACTGGGTTGACCTTGACCTTCTGTGTGCCTAGGTCAAACTTTGACACATATGCTTTTGTATTGGAAAAGTGAGAATGCATTTTATCCTGCAAAAGACTCAGAATACAGTACTAAAGTATAATATATATTTTTGCTCCTTACGATACGGCGCATTTATTGGGGGAACCGTTTTAGGTCCAGGTCACATGACCAAAATGGCCGCCATACCCATATATGGTAACAATCATAAAGCTAAAAGCATCCGGCGGGTCGTGCACATCATTATTTCGTTTTGGTTAGCCAAGGTGCCATTTTGTGGGAACGTAACTGTTCTTTTGGCTTTCCGCTATTGATGTCTCCATAAGGGTCTTGTTAGTTCATGTCTGTGTTTCTTTCCCTTTGGTGTCACTGATGGTTGCTTTTGGTTAATTGTATCGGATCCTGATCATTGCCTCCACTTCTATTTATCTATCGACACCAGCAAGTCGTTTTCACCCACCCCGGTCCGATTTGTATGCTACTGAGTGAGTGAGTGAGAAAGGGAGTGTGCGAGCGAGCAAACGAACGAGCTACCGAACGACAGTCACCCAGCGGGCAATGATCGGTTGATTCAACGTTGAGTCAACGTTGAAGGCAAACGTTGAATAAATGGTGATTTTGGGTTGAATATGAAATTTGAATTAACGTTGCACAGTCAACTTTGACTCAAAGTTGATCATCCAACAGTGAATCAACGTTGATATTTCAGTGTTGATTCAACGTTATTATATTAATGTTGAATAAACGTTGATATTCGGTTTTTACCATATATGGCTTGGCGGCCATTTTGGTCATGTGACCTTGACCCCATTAGCAAATTTTGGTTTCCCCCATCCCATAGAGGTTCCATATGAAATTTGACTTCAATCGGCCCAACGGTTTCCGTGGAGAAGCAGTTCGAAAATTTTCACATTTGTCGCCTCGGCGAAGCTATACTAAATGGAATGTAATATTTCGCAAGTTCATTGGTTAGATCTCATTGATATCTATCAGTATGCCAAAAATTGTTTAAATATTCCAACAAAAGCATATGTGTCAAAGTTTGACCTAGGCACAAAGAAGGTCAAGGTCAACCCAGTGTCACCATTTTAGCAATTTATGATGGGCCTACGCCCCAGATGCTTTTTATCAAGTTTCGTGGAAATCTGCCCAGTGGTTCTCGAGAATACTATTTTTGAAGAGTTTTTTACCATATATAGCTTGGCGGCCATTTTGGTCATGTGACCTGGACCCCATGAGCAAATTTTGGTTTCCTCCAGGCTTTACTAAATGGAATGTAATATTTCGCAAGTTCATTGGTTAGATCTCATTGATATCTATCAGTATGCCAAAAATTGTTTAAATATTCCAACAAAAGCATATGTGTCAAAGTTTGACCTAGGCACAAAGAAGGTCAAGGTCAACCCAGTGTCACCATTTTAGCAATTTATGATGGGCCTACGCCCCAGATGCTTTTTATCAAGTTTCGTGGAAATCTGCCCAGTGGTTCTCGAGAAAACTATTTTTGAAGAGTTTTTTACCATATATAGCTTGGCGGCCATTTTGGTCATGTGACCTGGACCCCATGAGCAAATTTTGGTTTCCTCCATCCCATAGAGGCTCCATATGAAAACTGACTAAATATTCCAACAAAAGCATATGTGTCAAAGTTTGACCTAGGCACAAAGAACGTCAAGGTCAACATAGGGTCAACCTTGCATCAACGTTGAAATATCAAACTGATATAACTACAGAAACAGCGTTAAAGAAACCATGATTAATTAAAGAAACGAAACTTACATGTAAATTTGCAAACTGTAAATATTTCATACGCACGCAAGGGCGACCACTATCTTTTACGGTATGTTATTACGAGCCAAAAACAATGTTGCACTTCAAGTTTGTAGAACTGGTCACTGTTTTTTGTTTGGTCGACATTTGCTGCTGCCTGTTCTGTAAGCTGCCGCCTGTTCTGTAAGCTGCCTATTTTAGTCGGACGCCAATTTCTTTTCTTTTCTTAATTCTGTCGGGGTCGTGGCTTTGATGCTATTTATGACACTTTCTGAAATCAGGAAAGGCAATTCTTCAAATTACACCACAGATGTATTGTCTCCTTTAGATGCATGTTTAGTTTCTGGAAGGAATTTTTGTGTATTGTGTAGAAAATATGTACACTTTAGAAATGATTTTTATCTTTCTGCTGTTTATGTCAGTATGAACGCAGTGGGTCGCATGCAAATTAAATGAAGCTCGAAGGGGTTCGTGTAAACTTTGCAAGCGATCCACTGTCGTTCAAATTTTCAGGAAAAGTATGTTTGTGTAAGTGCTGTATGCTTTGAAGTGTCGATACCACCTCACCATGAATGCAAGGCATGAGGATCGTTTTATAAAAAGCCACCTCTCCTCAACAGACTGGTATGAGGGTCGATCGAAAATTGAAAAAAGCATTAGCAGAGATATATAAACCGAAAGTATGTATGTGTAAGCTCGAAGGGGTTCGTGTAAACTTTGCAAGCGATCCACTGTCGTTCAAATTTTCAGGAAAAGTATGTTTGTGTAAGTGCTGTATGCTTTGAAGTGTCGATACCACCTCACCATGAATGCAAGGCATGAGGATCGTTTTCTAAAAAGCCAACTCTCCTCAAAAGACTGGTATGAGTTTCGATCGAAAATTGAAAAAAAAAACATTAGCATAGAGAAGATTAAATATGTTCTATAAAAGAGTTATCCTTTGGAAGCAAGGAATACACCACAGAACTCAAAATATGGAGTGTACATGTTTTCTGGGCCAGACTAGCTAGTTTCGGCCAATTAGGCCTCATCAGTGATCATCAGATATTTTCAAAATTCCACAATGGAATCAATAATCCCAAAGGACAAGAAAATATAATCTACACTATGATGTAGGGTAGGGAGACGTTTTACCGCCGCCACACATTCCCACACACCAGCTGTAGTGAAGTTAAATATGAAAATTCTGAATTAGTTATTTATTGTGTGTGTTTAATTCCTTACTTTATGTGCTACTTAAATAGTGAATCATGAGTGCTGTATGCTTTGCAGTATTGATAACACCTCACCATATCTGCTATTTTGCTAAATGGCCAAACGGAATTAATGCAGTTGTCCACGTGACCATCACTGATTCTATTAATAGAATTTGAAACCTTGCGCTATTTTTATCGATGCAAAACGAACTATCTTTTGAGTGTTGACAAGAATCGTGTGCTGGATAATACCCAGATCAGACGCAGCAGAATGTGGCGTCTGATCAGCAGGTTGCACAGGAACTTCACTGTTTGCTTAAATAGTGGCATTTGAGGGTTAAACGAAATAGTATAAGAATGCAAGGTTGCTCGCGTAATGGAAGAAAAACTATATCTTATTCCAGGCCACGCTGTCACGTGACGTCTTTCGGAACATTCTATTTATAAAACTGGCCAAGTCGAGTAAAATAGACCTTTCGCACTCCTGCTAAGAATTTAATTTTAGAAATATGTTCTATAAAAGGGTTATCCTTTGGAAGCAAGGAATACACTACAGAAGTGAAAAATATGGAGTGTACATGTTTTCTGGGCCAGACTAGCTAGTTTCGGCCAATAAGGCCTCATCAGTGACCCTAAAATATTTTCAAAATTCCACAATGGAACCAATGATCCCAAAGGACAAGAAAATATAATCTACACTATGATGTAGGGCAGGGAGACGTTTTACCGCCGCCACACAATAAATAACTAATTCAGAATTTTCATAGAACCCTGAAATGTTTAAGTGCAAAAAATGAGTGGCCCAGACTTTATAGGTGGAACCGTTATTAGACATACAGCGTGGACCGAGATCGGATATAGAGTACATTGCTTCTGATCAGGTTGGCACTGTTCGCCATATGTATGCAACAACAGTTTTGAACATGATTCAGTGCCGAACGCAGACTCTGAAAAGCGCCGGGTTGAGGATGCGACTTTCATGTATTGTGCAGAGGGTATGAATCTGAAATAATTTCCAAAAGATGGGAGGGGGCTGCGTTTGCACCCTTCCCACTCTGTTGAACAAAATCCAAGTACTACCCGTCCCCGTCAACACTGTATAGGTCATTTGGAGACGTTACTTCCAATGTTACGGGACTTTCAGCTCTGCCTGGAAGCATCATGCAGCCCGTTTTTTATTCAAGACCCGAAGGGCGGGGGCGGGTGGACTGTGCTCGTACATTTGGGCATTGGCAAACAGAATCTACATAATCAGACGCCACATAACGCGATGTCTGATCAGCTCTACTGTGCTTGCTTAAAGTTAAACGAACAGGACTCAGGACTATTCCTAACCTATATCTCAGAGACGATCGACCCACCAGTACTCTCAGTGCTTTGATTCATGTTGTAAGCCACGTCTGCACATCAGACTGGCTTCAGGATCGACCGATAATATAAATATATATGCCGCAAGAGTTTTAATTATGAACTAGTAATTTAAATCGCACATCGGGAAATTTTCTTATTTATGAACAATATTCACTTGATCCTCAATTGTACACGAAAACATGCGGAAAATAACGTTTAATCTTGAAAATGCCATAACCAAAATAAGATTGAACTTAAAATCTAAGTTAAGTAACTTTACCATGACCAAACAATTTTTCGTTTGTACTTATCGTGGTATCGTAGACAGTCCAAATCTAAGCTTAGTCACTCTAGACCTATAAATGTATGGAACAGTATTAAGGTAGAAACTCAATTATGCAATGTGCAATTCCAATATGAATTGTTGAAACCGCACTTTGCATTATGAACCTTTCCATATCTTATTACTTTATTCGAATATGCAACATGCACATTCTAATTTGAGACCTTTGTATTTAAATATGGCATTTGGACGTCCTATTTTTCAATAGTCAGTTTCGATTCTGCTGTGGTTAGACGGGGTACTAGTCATTGAGGTGACGGTAACGTTCGGTAATGTCCGTGGATTTGCCGTATTTTTTCCGATGACAAGCGTCCGTTTGAGAAGATCGCATTCGCTTTTCCAGGGGCCAAATTCAAGCCAGCAGCGATAAATTTTATCCAGCTATAAAATAATTCGGATATTTACAATAATGTGTACGTTTGCATCTTAAAAATAAATTTTACAGCGCGGTTCCTTATTTATATATTTATGAGAAACAGGATTTTTATTTAAAAGTTAATACTTGTTTGACGAAGGGGAAAATACTCTATCGTTGAATATTTACTAAAATAAATTACCATGAGTTTGTGCCGAATCCATGGATTTGAAATGAGCATTTATTGTTAAAATGTATTAATTCATACAATTTTCATAAATCTGATCCTTCTGAGGTGTTACTTATAAAGATATTAGTTACTAATTGCAACCTCACTCAAAACTCAAATGTTTGGATATTATAGAAGTATGTATAGGTCCGCTCCGAGAGTATCTGAGTGATGGTCTTCCCGTTCGCGGGCATGGATTCTTTCCCTGGGACCTTTCCAACTGACCATACGGGGAAACTGGTAAACAACAACCATTGCCTCAATTCCCATTGTTAATCTGATGTAAATACTTCATCGTTACTATAGTTGATCAACGACCTTTGAGAGTTCAAAAATTAAGCGTGACAAGACTATTCCATTTTTTAGGGGAAGCAGGTTTCGGACAACATTTAGACTTGGTTTTAGGTAGATAGATAAATATTTTGACATTGCCTTCATGTAAAAGTCTTGGCTCAGTGGTTTCGTGTAATGCTTAGCAGTGCGAGTCAAACTAGAACCTTTCAGCCGAGTAGGGTTCCAGTCTCAGTGGCACACATTTTTTCTTTATTATTTTCTATTTAATTTTCATCTTTATTTGCATAATTTCTAATGTTAATAGTTAGTTCCTTTATTTGTATTTTTCATATTTTATCTTTTGGTTCCCTTTTTATTTTAAACAATTATATTTTATTACATTTTATAATGCTCAGATACATTTCAACAAAGCATTCAAACATGCAGCTCCGCCTTCGCTGACAGTATACCATGATTATATCCATCTTAGTTACATTTTTGATAATTTTACTAGAATCCGAGCCACAACGATTCCCTTGTGCTCGCTTCATTTTCAAATAAGATGAATATATACATCTAGTGTGATGGACCACGTCCATCGGGGTTTTGAGAAACAGATCGGGCTGTACGATGCTTTTTAACAGAGCTAAAATTGATCGCACATGAATAATGGTAAATCGCTTAGTAAATCTAATGCTGCCCGGCAGGTAAATGTTGTGAGTTGGTCCGTTCATCCGTATAATCCCTTTTGATTTCATTAGGAGGGCAGGGTTTGAGATGTCATTTCATTACAAAAGCATGCCTATACAAAAATATTGGAAATATTTACTACCAAAAGAACGCAAAATTTTGATGAAAACAATATTTATTTCTAATTTTTGTTCCAAACATAGATTGTGGGCACTCGTTAGACCACAATCTATTTATTAGAGCAGGTATAAAGAAAATATTGTTTACCGCTATAAACCCAAGTTTTACCACATGAAAGTCGGGTTTGGTGATGTCGAAATTATAAATAAAAATCAAATGAGTTCCTTTAAGAGCAATGCAAACATTCATAAGAAAGAAGATGTGTCATACTACGTAGTTTCGGCTAATAAAGCCTCTTCAGTGACCCTGTAATGATTCGGCAAAGAAAGCCAGAGGAAACATACTGCAATTTTGCGAATTTCAAATAGGCAGTCAATTCAAATACTGATATAAATCAAAATGGGGTCCAAATAATTAAAAACCTGTCTAGAACATGAGTCTAAACCAATAATTTATTTCCGATTTCTCAGAATATTCACGCTGATCTCAAAGGACCAGAAGTAAAATATAAACTGCACTATGGTTGATGTACGGGGAGACGTTTTACAAAGACGTGTTTTTGTGATGTCATCTCAATATCGGGAAGAACCCCACAGAATAGGTAGCAACGTCTCCAAAATGGACGGGGACAATAAACCGCCAATCAAACAAACAAACCAATATCTTGTGTGACCCACTTTTATGATAAACGCGGTAAACCCGTGATCACATTTACGAAAAATGTTTAGGAAAAGTAAAAACATAATAATAATACATAAATAAAAATCTCCCCCAAGACTTGAACCCTAGACCTTCTTGGCATACGCGTTAGTAGACCCTCTCGACTATACTTTTATGTTACATAAGATTAAGAATAGGTCGGTAGCTATCGCCAAGTGTGAAAATATCAATTAAAGGCGATTTACCTAAAATATGGACGAGTCCAAAATTAAAAGTGCAGTCACGTTTCAATGCGTTTTGAACGACTATAATATGAACAGTAGTTACTCATTCTCAGCCCCGACCCACAACCATAGAAACGCACCTGTGGTCACAATGACAGCTGTCGTATTCATATGTCCGTCTGTCTTCATAAGTTAGACTTGGGCATGATAGCTTTCATCCAACAGAATCACAACGCGAAACTATTAGCTGGTCGTCTGTCAGTTCGTCCGTCCGTCTGTCTTCAGCCAGCAAAACCTTGCTGAGCTAGTGTCGCGACTGTCTTAACCAGCCTACTACATATTTCTTCAAGTTCTACATGTAACGATTTGGCAAATGGAGTGGCTGAATCCAAACCATTTTGTACATACATGTATTTCCATGTATTAGGTCTACGCCAAAGTTTTTTTTCTTCTTGTTTTATTACAGTTAGACCGCGTACAGCGTACCCAGTTTTACTTTGCGGAACTTAACGACATTATTTATTTATTTATTCACTTATTATTAAAGTGTACAGAATCTAGAAAAAAATGTTTTTGATGCATTAGAATTGTACATTTTACCGCCGAAAAATACAACAACAAAAATTGTAAGATGAAAAGTCGTGATGATATTTTTCTGACTGTTGCTTAAAATATACATTCTGGGTACACGTCTTCGATGCGGTTCTAACGAGTACCCACCATCTATATTTTGGAGTAGAAATGAGAAAAATAATGTTTACTCCTGTAAATCCCAGTTTTACTCTATAATAGTGGGGATCAAGTGTGTGTGTGGTGGGGAGGGGAGGGGGTCAGAATTATAAAGATGTGTTTAATGGTGGGATGCGCTTGGTATGTGAGTGCGTTTTTAGTTTTACGTCTCACCAACAGCTAAGGTCATACGGAGATGGGACCTGGGTTTAAAGACTTATTCGAAATTCTGGAGAAGCCCGGGGTCGATCCTGCGATCCCTGGTTAATGAGGCGAGTAGCATAACCACAACACCACAGAGGCTTCCAGCGCTTGATATGTTACATTGTAGCAGGTGCGGGTTTTCCACCTGCACTCCGGTATGAAAGAATTTGCTTCGCGTTGTGTTTTGTCAAAAAAGTGGAAACCTTTGCGTTTTGTCACTTGAAGCCAAAAATCTAGTATAAAAAGTCAGATAGTTTTCTATTTTCTTATAAATTAATGAATGCATTTAACACAAACAGTTACGAACATCTATATAAACATGTGACAAAATAAACAGGGAATCAGACCCCCGGCCTTCGGGGCTTGAAGAAATAGATGGGCTGCATGAACTGAAACCGACCCGCACACCAGTACTGGTAAACCGCTTAGAGGATCTAAGTCTACCGAGCCAAAGCGGTGCTTACAAACCCTATTGGTTTCATTGGGCGACAGGGCTTTGATATGTCATTTCATCTCAGTGTCTGGTAAAAGTCCCACAAAAGTGGAAGCAGCGTCTCCAAAATGACCTATATTGTGTTGACGGTGACGTTAAAACATCAAATCAAACAACAGAACCAAAATGCCTAGTTTTAGAAATTACGTTGGATATGCCCTAAATCAGATATAAATGTTAGAGGGAACGTAAGTCGTAGCTCTTCTGAAAGCATTTTCACGAAAGAGAGTTGTAACTGTGTTTGCTTTCAGGTGATCATAAAGGAGCAGTCTCACCAAGATCTACACGATTTGGACAGGTGCCTTTCTGTGCCATACAAAATTATTATAAGTATTTTCAACAAATTTATATTTTAGAGGTGCAGTGGCCTGAACATATTTGCGATATATTTAGATAAAACTTGGATACAAAACACACCAAGCAAAGCTGATTCCTGGTCTGACATATAAAATAAAAATTATGTGTAAATGATTTTATCGGGAAGGGTGTAGTGTCCCCAAATCGTCCGTTTTATGCCAAACATATAGTTCTCTCGTTTCTTTCACTCCTCCGTGTCACCAATACGCTTGCAGATTTTTTGGGTATCTGCCGAATACAGGCGGACGTTTACGGGAACGGTACGAAAGAACGATCACAGCGCCACTGAACGAGAATAATGAGAACTAGAAGAAGCAGAAGCAGAATTTCAAGTTGCAAAATAGGACGAGAAACAGAAAGAAAAGTACACAAATTCCAAAAGCAGAGTACAAAAATGAATATCATAATGCAGTGTTGCACAATTGTAACTGAATATAGCATAACAGAATATCAAAATTGCATATTGCAATCTCAATGTTGCATAATTGAGTTTTTACCTAAATACTGTTCCATATAAATGTCTCTCTGATTACCTCTCTGAAACTTGTTCATTTATCTTCAAAATTTCATTCATTAAAGAACTCATTATTTATGAGAGAAGAGAAAGAAAAATATGCTTATGCACAAAGCAGCTGAATAAATGGACTGTATCCAGTCTATTATCATGGCTACATGCCGGTAGTGTTTGTTAATGGCTTTGCTACGTCTATACCACCTGACCATGATTTGTTTGTTTGATTTGAGGTTTAAAGTCCCCGTCAACACTGTAAAGGTCATTTTGGAGACGTTGCCACCAATTTTGTGGGACTTTTACCCGACATTGAGATGAAATGACGTCTCAGGCCCTGCCGCCCAATGAAACCAACCATAGTGCAATTAATATTTTACTTTTGGTCCTATGAGATCAGCGTGAATATTCTGAGAAATCAGAAATAAATTAGTGGTTTAGACTCATATTCTAGACAGGTTTTTAATTTTTTGGCCCCATTTTGATTTATATCAGTCTTTGAATCGACTGCCTATTCGAAATTCGCAAAATTGCAGTATTTTCCTCTGGCTTTCTTTGCCGGATCATTTTGGCCCCATTTTGATTTATATCAGTCTTTGAATCGACTGCCTATTCGAAATTCGCAAAATTGCAGTATTTTCCTCTGGCTTTCTTTGCCGGATCATTACAGGGTCACTGATGAGGCTTTATTAGCCGAAACTACGTAGTATGACCCATCTTCTTTCTCATGAATGTTTTCATTGCTCTCAAAGGAACTCATTTTTGATTTTTATTTGCCTTCACTGCAGCTGGTGTAGTGCCGTGTGGCGGCCGTAAAAAGTCTCCCCGTACATCAACCATAGTGCAGTTTATATTTTACTTTTGGTCCTATGAGATCAGCGTGATAATTCTGAGAAATCAGAAATAAATTGTTGGTTTAGACTCATATTCTAGACAGATTTTTAATTTTTGGCCCCATTTTGATTTATATCAGTCTTTGAATCGACTGCCTATTCGAAATTCGCAAAATTGCAGTATTTTCCTCTGGCTTTCTTTGCCGGATCATTACAGGGTCACTGATGAGGCTTTATTAGCCGAACCTACGTAGTATGACCCATCTTCTTTCTTATGAATGTTTTCATTGCTCTCAAAGGAACTCATTTTTGATTTTTTTTATAAGCATGGACGACCCAACACTCGCACCGCTTTACCTGCGCAGGCTTAGATTCTCTAAGCAGTTTACCAGTACTCATGTGCGGGTCGGATTCAGCTCTGCGTGGAAGCATCATGCAGCCCATATATTTCTTCAAGCCCCGATGGGCTGACCATGAATGCTGAATATACTGTTGTTGCCATTATGTATGACACTGCATCGGAATTGAGGGCGAGGGTGACAATTTCGTAACTCCGGATTTGAAACCCAATCAGTAGTTTAACTACTGGCGGTCCATCACGTTAACAAGTCCATACAATGATTACCCTTGTAAACACTACTATATAGAGAGAAAAGTGGGGTTAACATCATTTTACTTATTTCTGCTCCAAAACATAAATGCGCTGTGGTGCATTGGTAAAGCATCGGGTTTGAGATCGAGAGGTCGATTATTATTATTATTATTTATACTTATGGATACCCGTTAGAACTGGTTCTAACGAGCATCTACAATCTATGTTTGGAAAATCACCAATTATCATCTCTGGATCAATAAAATATTACCCTGCATTATATAGGCATGTTGTCGTAATGATTCCGTTGCAGTTTCTGGTTTTGTATGGTTGGTGCACGCACATTTCGATTGTGTATATGCCGTCGTCTCATCTTTTCTACCTGTTATTTTGGTGGCTTGTGGTTGTTGTGGTCTTTGATTGTGGCTTTTCCTGTGTAACCTTTTCTTACTAAATAAAATTAACGTCAACATGTTCCATGCATACATGCCCGTAGCTTGTTGTTGCTTGTTGGAACCGCCTTCTAACGGGTACCCACGACCTATGTTTTGAGAAGAAATAAGAAAAGTAAAATAATAATTCCTGTGTAACCTTTTCTTACTAAATAAAATTAACGTCAACATGTTCCATGCATACATGCCCGTAGCTTGTTGTTGCTTGTTGGAACCGCCTTCTAACGGGTACCCACGACCTATGTTTTGAGAAGAAATAAGAAAAGTAAAATAATAATAATAATAATAATAATAATAATGCAGGGTAGGCCTATGCTCCTGTTTATTTCACTATTAAAGTTTGTTTTCTAGATAAAGTGATATTACTTTAGTTTCCACGTGTCTTGTTTTGTTTGTTTGATTTGAGGTTTAAGTCCCCGTCAACACTGTATAGATCATTTTGGAGTCGTTGCTTACAATTTTGTGGGACTGTTACCCGACATTGAGATGAAATAACATCTCACACCCTGTCGCTCATTGAAACCAATAGGGTTTATAAGCATTGACAATCCAACTCGCACCGCTTTACCTGGGCAGGCTTATCCTCTGAGCGGTTTACCGGTACTCATGTGCGGTCCGTTTCAGCTCTGCATTGAAGCAGCATTCAACCAATTTATTTATGCAAGCCCAAATGGATGGAGTGGCACATGTCTTGTTACAAACGTTTAAATGTGCATTTTTATTGTAAACCTTGTTGGATTACATTTGCAAATTATTATATTGGCTACAATGGAAGAGATTTGGTCATATAGTGTAGACCCACAAGCCCACGCCGATAGGGGTTTTAAGAAATATATGGGGTGCATGATGCTTCCACGCAGAGCTGAATCCGGCCCGCACACTAGTACTGGTAAACTGCTTAGAGGATCTAAGCCTGTCCAGGAACCGCCGTGCGAGGCGGACCGTCAATGCTAATAAACCTTATTGGCTTCATTGGGCGACAGGGCTTGAGATGTCATTTTATCACAATGTCGGGTAACAGTCCCACAAAATTGGAAGCAATGTCTCCAAAATGACCTTTACAGTGTTGATGGGAACGTTAAACCTCAAATCAAACAAAGAAAAGTGTAGATCCACGTACTACGTAGTACGTACAGCCAGGGCATTTTGCACTATTTGCATAAAAGTAACATATAATAGGGAACAAAATCGTCCAAACTAACCATGTATAGGCATAAAACATATGGGCCTCCGTGGCCTAGTGGATAAGAGCGCTGACTCTTAGTCATTAGATCTCTTACCGCTGTTGTTCGAGCCTGGCTCGGGTGACATGTGAGACGCCAAGTTCTGCAACGGAAGGTCATGTAATTTTTTCTCCGGTCCGGTTTTCGCCGACCCCTGTCGGCTCGATATGAGTGAAATAATCCTGAAGGGGCCGTACAATCCATCACGTGAACACCTCCGTGAAATTAACACCCCTAAACACCACTTTATTTAGAGAAAACTGGGGTTTACGGGGGTATATATCATTTTTCTTATTTCTACATTTCTGCTCATAGACATATGTTGTGGGTACTTGTTAGAACCGCCTCAATGAGGCGGTTTTAGCGGGCACCTCCATTCTATGTTTGAAGTAAAAGTAACAAAAATATCACATAATGTCATAAGAAAAGCAGCCGTTTTTGGAGATGTGAAAAAATTCACTATGTCGCACGGTTGTTTTATCGTAATGAAAACAAAAAAGGCATACAACTTGTGAATCATAACCACCAGACGCTCTAATAGTACACGCCTATAATGTGGAAATATCCCAGCTTACCAAACTGATTGAAACTGATAAGCACAGTTATATACAAAGGAGTAAAATCTGTTCTATAAAATGGTTATCCTTTGGAAGCAAGGAATACGCCACAAAACAGAAAAAATATGGAGTGTACATGTTTTCTGGGCCAGACTAGCTAGTTTCGGCCAATTAGGCCTCATTAGTGACCCTCAGATATTTTCAAAATTCCACAATGGAATCAATGATCCCAAAGGACAAGAAAATATAATCTACACTATGATGTAGGGCAGGGAGACGTTTTACCGTCGCCACTCATTCCCACACACCAGCTGTAGTGAAGTCAAATATGTTCTATAAAAGGCTTGGAAGCAAAGAATACACTACAGAGAAGTTGAGAACAGAAAAATATGGAGTGTACATGTTTTCTGGGCCAGACTAGCTAGTTTCGGCCAATTAGACAAGCCGGAGCAAAACAAAATTTTAAGCTGGGCTGAAAATCACATATAGGACTTATATATGTCTTCTGAAAAGGTTTCCAGTGATTTAAACTAAGCATTATATTGACAAGAAGCTTGATTTTACTGTTAAGTAGTAGAAAAAGAATCGTTCATTTTACCTGGCATTTTAATTTTTATATTTTTCCTTTGACGGGCCATTTATATTTTCATCATTGCACTTCGTTTCGTTCGATTTAAAACTTTACTGGAAAAATTAAAAGTGTCTCTTCATTTAAAAGTCAATTTTAATATTTATAAAGAACAAAGCTATTACAAAATCACTTTAAAATGATATTTTGTAATAACTGCAAGTTGAGAAGCCCGTTTTTGGCGGTCAATGTTCATAACTGCGCGTCTGCGCGCATGTGCTTGTAATGAGCACTTGAAAGAGTAATTAATTTATTAATCAAACGTTTATATTGTATTGTGCGTAATAGCGCATGCTATTATGAAAATACATGCCGTAATAATGATAATAATAAATCTTACCTCGCACAATATATAATATTTTTCAATTTTCTTTTCTCTCTGTCTCAAGTTCACGAAAAAACTTACACGATCTGTGAGCAAGCGCTATAATGATTTCCCCGGCGCGTCACGTCACGCCACGACCAAAATATGTGAAAATAAGATCTTACAAAGACTACGTTTTTTATATAAGGATCATCTCATCAACTAGTATTCGTTTAGACGCAGGATAAGCCGAACAGCGACGTACGTTATGATAAAACTCTAAAAATACCTTTTTCTGGTCGGCGCCGCTAATTTTTGTTTCTGCGAGCTTCGTGGGAAAGTTCATTGAAAAACTTGCAAACTGGATAGATCCATATATAATTGGTATTTGGCAAGCAAACAGAGTAGACCTGATCGGTTGTCGCACCTGCGCGCCTTCTGGATTTTCATCACAGCGGGCACACGACGTTTAGGTAACGTCGCATCAACACCATACGACTTTGCTCCGACGTGATGTGCCCTTCGGGTATTTCATAGTGTTGTTTTAAAGCAGCAGCAGCAACAACAACAATAATAATAATAATATCGTCCTTAAATAATAAGGACCTCAACGTTTAATCAACAGAGTTATACCAACTTAAGTACAACTTAGCGGAATCATTTGTTTATATACAACAACATATCAACGTTGATTCAACGTTATACAGCCAAAGTTTAATCAGTGTTGATAAATCACCGTTGAACAGAGGTTGATATAAGGTTGATCAAATCAACCTAATTTCAACCGAAACTCAACGTTAATTAAA
Organism: Lucinisca nassula; assembly: GCA_963580285.1. NCBI lineage: Eukaryota > Metazoa > Mollusca > Bivalvia > Lucinida > Lucinidae > Lucinisca > Lucinisca nassula. The sequence continues at coordinate 147,278,156 of OY757019.1, read as the reverse complement.
TGTTGAGTGCCAGCTGGGTCAGTCATTTCGATGGACAGTAGGTTTGTTTGCGTGTCATATGCTGATTCATCTAATATCGTGTATGTCATTTGTGTGGGATATCTCTTATCTCTTTGTTTACAGAGATTGTTATGTTTCGGCTTTATTATATTCTCTACTTAGCATCTGTGGATCACGCCATGTGGCACGACTGATACCCATCTCCAACGTTTTTCCAACTGCTGATTTCAAACAAAACCTCAATACATCCTAGACTCCTATTGTCTTCAAAACCTTATTTCTAATATTGTGTTCTTTGGTGATTTGGGTAAATATGGACCTGTGGGGAAAATTGACCACTTGTCAGAACTGATCCCATCTTGTTTAAATGCTTTTGCTTTTTTGCTTGATGCTACAAATAATTTATAACTGTGATGGGATTTCTATAATTATATAGCAAAGTCTGTATGCTTGGTCTGCACTCCTGCTGCTTTTTCATCACTGGGAAAGAATGTACTTTCTTATGGATTCGGTAGCTATAGAGGTCAATCTAAAACAGCTACGATATATATATATATATAACTTAACTAAACAAACTAAAGAAAGATAGCATCGATCATTAGTATATTCTTCATGTATGTTGTTTCTCCAGAGATGCCATCGGTTTTATGCCAGAAAAAAAGGTAGTCCATATTAAACAAATTGGATGGTCCATATTACCCCAAACGTTTGGAGTAATACTGACCACACACAGTGTGTGTATATCGCTCATAATCGTACAAGGGAGATTTGAATCGGTGGATATAACTAATAGATTTTTTAAATAAGATGCATAGCTAATAATTTGGAAATGAAATTTGTCCTTTGTAATGACAGACTTTGTGCGATTGGCGAAATAATGCTTAAGCTGTCCATAGTTCCCTACCTAATTTTCAGATTGTTCATATAGTTTTAAGTTTATATGACATTGTTTAGTAACATTACCGACAGTAGCGTGCCTATGTTTTCCTACATTATACGGATAAACAATGTTTGTGAGTAACGAATGTGTTTTTTGACAATTGTATGCTTCCTTAAAAAATAGAAGTGAAGGCAATGTTGTTTGCAGTTTTTAGTTTTTAGAATTCATTTGCAGTGTTACATGTGGGTTTACGGCGTCCCGCAAACCCCCATGCTGACAAGACAACCGAGCGTGATCTCTGACAGGTGTACGGGCAGCTGTGGGGTAAGGCACAAGAAAGATGTTAGATAAATGACATGAATTATTTACAGTATCTACATACAACACTTACTAACACAAAACATCACAATTTGTTGCTTCTGTAGCCAACTCACGACGTCCGCTCCGAAGGCAAAACAATGTTCTGTGCTCGGAACGGGTGACGTGAATACCTACAGAAGCAAACAACAAAAACAACAACAAAAACAAAAAAAGAAACAACACAAGACGCGACTGGCCAGTTTATAACTTAGGGTGAATCCCCCTCTCGCGTGAAACTTCCTCTCGCGAACTAGTGCAACCTGCACACTAGTCTATCGACATAGTTGCCGATCACAGGTTGCCGATCACAGGTTTAGCGATCGTTCGAATATCCTGCAGGTTAGTTGACCTCTTTTATGGTCTCACATTTGTTGACAATGAACAATGATTCTGATTCTGGTCTACGCTGATTACGGCGGTCTGTCCGCCCTTGCTGGACCCTAACGCCTAGCGTCGTACCAGTACCTGCTGCTATGAAGCAGGGAGCAGCAGGTCACACATTGTAGTGCCTGCAAATTACGATAACTGGACTAAGACACGAGTCACAAAACATACATGCTATATCATGATCCCCCTCCCGGAGAAGTAAGAATATGTTCATGCATATACCATTATGCGCCGACCAGACATACAGGCTGATTAGTGCATGCGACAAATAACCGTACAGCAGAACTCAACCTGACTGTGCATCAAATTATCAGCACCCAGCGCTTGACACAATAATACTCAAAGTTCATGTTTCCTTACTGAGCACTACAGAAATCAATTAATGCTCACTACTACTGAGCATAATACTCATCAAATTTGTGCTCACTACATTATCACAAGTAAAAGGCAATTGAACAGACCACGCCTTTGCGCTACCTGGTCAGCCGCCAATTACAGGAAACATAACAATCTCTATTTCATCTCCTTCTCCGCGACACGGGTCACAAATATATAGCTATTCACAAATTCAATACATTAATAACAGATAGAAACTACAACAGAAGATTTTCATCTATAATCCACAACATTTGTTAGTGTCTCATAAGGGCCAACACTGTTTGCCGTAAATTCTCTCTGTATTTGGCAGGCACCCCGTCACAACCGTCCTCGCGACGCCGATGACGCAGCTGACGTCATCCCCGCCGCTTAGGCCGTTATGACGTGTGGCGCCCAAATACTCCCACTTATCATCATCACGTTCTTTATATGTACATACATGCACAAACTGAGTTATCAGACAAAAACGGCATCATTACAAAATGAACTCGTAATTCTTCTTGAACAAAATTATTTCTAATCAACGTGAACATGCTTGTAAAATAAAATTCATTACGGTTCATCATCACGGATAACCCAACAGGCTCTTGTAAGAGTTTGCCCTGATGATGAAGATATGGTTAAACCCGTCTTAAGTTTACGTCCACTCTACACCTAATATCATATTGGGACGGAACCACGGTTTTCTAACCACAGCTAGTCAAAAGTCATGGATCAAACAAGAAAAGGCGTTTATTAATTACATTCTACAAAAGGGGTCTAAAAGCCTAAATGAATCTAGAATGAGCGGGTGTCCAAACTTTACGTCTCACCAACATCTAGGGTCAGCATGAGACAGGACCTCACTTAGAAAGACTCATTCTACTACTGGAGAAGCCTGGGATCAATCCTGCGACGTCTAGCTGGCAGAGCTAGTAGCCTAATCACTACAGGCCACAACAGTGAATTCAGAATAGGCTTCAGAAAGTTGGGGTATACTAGAAGTAAACCCCTCCAAAACCTACAAGCATGTTCATACAAAAATAATACTTAACATAGATTTAACATACCTTTCAATATACTTTCTATTTCCCGACACGATGTTGTAGGTATACGTTACAACTTGACCTGCTGCTAAAGTGTTCGTTTTTCTCAGGGTTTATATATCTATGAATACTACCAGAAAATCATGCCTACTCATATTACCTTGCTCAATTCGTGGCGAGGTGGAGATACCGGCCACAAACAAAGCTAGACAGCAAAAATCGAGTAGATAATGGATTTGCGTTCAAATAGTATATTTCCCATAGGAAAAATTGATGAAACGACCCTATAAATCAATGACATGACTCCTGTCAAAACGAACACCCACACAACACGTGACGGGAATAAAAATCATATATGGTACAATTTGGCGGTTGGCGACTTTTAGGCAAATTCTATAGGACTCGGCCTTATAGCGGCCCCCTGTATTGTAAAAACAGCTCTCTTTAAACCACTCATGCATACATCGTATGATATGTGCATGACTTGTTCATGGAGCAGCACAGTTTGCGTACCATATTTCACCTAAAATATTTCACTCGCACCGCCCTACCATATATCTACTAAAATAATTTAGATGTGCATAAGCACCAGAGGTTTCCTATTCCATCTCGTAACAAAGGTTTCTCCTTTTGGAGAAAAAACAATCAGAAATGTTTTTTTTCTTTGTGTACAGAGATGGAATAGGATGAACCTATCTAAACAAGACAGCTATTTACACAACAACCGTGCGAAGAATTACCTACTAAGGTAGTCTGCATCCAAATATTCCTGGCCCCGAATTGCAACAATCCGAAATCTATACGGCTGTAGTTTCATTGCCCAACGCATAATTGGAGGATTGAGAACTTTTGCTGTTTGCATATAAGACAAGGGCTTGTGGTCTGTCTCAAGCAGGAATTCTACTCCGTAAAGATACTTGCGAAATTTCTCAACACCCCAGATAATAGCCAAACATTCCTTCTCTATTACAGAATAGTTTTTCTCACGAGGCAAAAGTTTCTTGCTGGCATAAGCAATGGGAAGTCGTCCTTCTCCTTCAAATTCTTGGAGCAAAACGGCTCCTATACCAACATCAGAAGCGTCCGTCCAGAGTATGAACGGATTCCCATCATGAAAGATAGGAAGACGAAGAATAGGACTAGACGTGAGTCTATTCTTCAGGGTCTGGAAAGCCTTTTCATGATGGTCCTGCCAGTCTGTGATCTTGTTTGGTCTACTTTTCTTAGTTAAATCTGTCAAAGGGGAAGCAATAGATGAGAAATTTGGAATGAAACGGCGGTAGAAACCAGCCAACCCAAGAAATGACTTTATTTGTCTCTTAGTAGAAGGTCGAGGAGCATCCTTTATAGCTTGTATCTTGTCTTCTTGCGGTCTTACTGACTGAGCAGCTACACTGTGACCAAGACCTTCGATACTGCTATACCCAATCATACACTTGGAAGGTTTTGCCGTCAACTTGGCTGTCCTAAGTCTATCCAAAACTTCACGTAATGACGTCAAGTGGTCTTTCCAAGTTTCGGTAAAGATCCACATATCATCGACGAAGCTATCAACGTTAGAAAGTTCGGACAGAATCATTCTCATCAACCTGCAAAATGTTGCTCCTGAGTTTACCAAACCGAAGGGCATAGTTTTGAATTGAAACAAGCCTTTGGGGGTTTCGAACGCAGTTAGGGGTTTTGCCTTAGACGTCATTTTTACCTGCCAATAACCTTTTGACAAATCTAATTTGCTAAAGTATCTGTGCCCCGACATTCTATTTATAACCTCCTCCATATTTGGCATTGGTTCTGCATCGAACTCCGTCACTTTATTAAGTTTACGGAAGTCAATGCAGAACCGCACCGAACCATCTTTTTTAGGGACAAGTACTACAGGGGATGAATATGGAGATATTGATGGCTCAATAACTCCTAAATCTAACATATCTTGAATATCCTTTTCCATTACATCCCGTACTTTATATGGTATTGCATAACCTTTTGACCTCACTGGTTCCGACGTCAGCAACTTTATGTCGTGTTCTATTTGGTCAGTTCGTCCTGGTACACTGGACAGTACGTCCGGGTATTCTTTTATCAACGTCTCTATTTCTTTACGCTGATCCTGCGTTAACATTTCTGAAATATTGACGTCCTTAAACGTCTCTGGTTGCTTTGCAGTAGGAAAAGCGCAATCTTCCAATGAGAATTCGTCAACGTCATCATTTTCAGTTGACGGAATGGACTCTACAGAAAGCAAGCAATGTGACGTCACATTCTGACGTTCCACATATTGCTTCAGTATGTTAGCGTGATATGTGTTAACATTTCCATTGACGTCAATCTTATAATCCATTCTGTTCACTACCTCAACCACTTCATAAGGACCTTTCCATTGAAGCAATAATTTATTACTGTCTGTCGGTAGTAACAACAGCACCTTATCGCCGACGTCAAATTTACGCGACCTCGCGCCTTTATCATAATAAGCTTTCTGCTTAATCTGAACCTTCTTTAAATTATCACGCGCTAATTTGCATGTCTGCTCTAACCGTTCCCTAAGCTCAATAACGTATTGATACGTCGAAAGAACTTGCTCATCGCGTACCTCTTCAGCCCATAATTCTCTTAATATTGCCATTGGACCTCTGACGTTACGTCCATATAACAACTCAAGAGGGGAGTATCCTAAAGACTCTTGTGGGACTTCCCTTACCGCAAATAATAAAGCTGGAAGATATTTATTCCAATCTTTTGGACGTTCAGCACACATGCGACGTAACATCTGCTTTAACGTAGCGTGGAAACGCTCTATCAGTCCGTTGCAAATTGGGTGTCTCGGACTACACGTTAACTGTTGAAGAGAAAGAAGTCTGCTGACTTCCTTCATTACCTCAGCAGTAAACTGTGATCCACAATCAGTCAACATTTCATCAGGAATGCCAACCCTACTAAACATTTCAATAAGCGCTTCTGCGACACGTTCCGTCTCAATACTCGGTAAAGCTATCGCCTCTGGATACCTTGTCGCATAATCTATCATGGTTAAAATATACCGAGATTTCCTATCAGATCGAGGCTCAATTGGACCAACTATGTCCACTGCCACCCTCTTAAATGGCGTATCAATCAATGGCATTTTTCCTAGAGGTACTTTAGTGACCCGACCTTTCTGAATAGTTCTCTGACAAATATCACAAGATTTACAAAATCTAGCGACATCACCGCAAATACCGGGCCAGTAAAACTCAGTTACAACTCTATCCAATGTCTTCTTAATACCCATATGTCCAGACATAAGCGTTTCATGAGCCAGTTTCAACACCTTTCCTCGGAAACTTTGAGGGACCACAAGTTGGAAAGAGACTTTGTTACCCTTGGTGAACTCTCTATATGCCAAACCTTTTTTCTCAATAAACCTAGTTTCACCTCGATTTAAACCACGACTCACAGTCTTGTTCCCAGATACAACCCTTTTTCCTGATGTTTTCCAAAGTTGGATCATCAACCTGAGCTTGCTTGAAAGCCTCCTTGTCATCGTTAATGATCTGATCGGGAACCTTAAGTTTTCTGTAAGGCTTCTCATCCTGCCTAGTTTGAGACCTAGTTACAGCCGCGGCTGAGAAATGAGACATATCAGGAAGTTTAGATCCATCAATGTTACCGATAACCAAATCGTACAACGTATCATCCATACACAAAGCTTCAGTTTTCCCAGTGAAAAAAGGACAATCAATGTCAATCATTGCCAAAGGATACCTTTGTGTGGATTCATCAATCAACGTAACATTTGATTCCTTCCCTATTAACTGACTATCCGAAACCAAACTTCTCCGAACGACACAGCCTGTACACCCAGTATCTCTTAATACAACCACCTTTTTATTATTAACCAATCCTTGTGCCGTCGGTAACCTTGCCTTTAAGAAGTAACAGACACCTTCCCTAGTTTCCTTACTACACTCCTCCCTATCCGAAATCAAAGGATCACCAACCTTATTTTCAAAAATACTTCCAATCTCATCACCTTTCCTAGTTACTTCCGTCTGACAAAAACTAACTTGGTGTGCTGCGCCACGTGGTGTGCTATTATTTTGACCGCGTCCGCGAAAAGACCCTCTAAAATTACCACGACCACGTGTATAACCACGACCTACATTCTGCGTATTCTCATTCTTAACCTGAGAACCTTGAGTCTCTACGCGCGTGTTAAAATTTTCCTTAACACCGCTATCCCCAACTCCAGTTGCTCCTACCTCTGCGCTATACAATTGTTTCCTGTCGGGGTTCTTAAAACATTTAATTGTTAAATGCCCCTTACCGCATATGCTACACTTGATATCCGGTCTACCACTCGGTTTGTTCGAGTCAACTTTGTCCTGTTTACCCTGCGCTGCGCCTCTATTATCGCGTTGCCCCTTATTAATGCAACTATATACGCCCCCGCGCGCTTCTGCAAACAAATCTGCCTCCCTAGCCATTTCATCTAAATTACCAAACTGTTTTGGCTTCAGATGTACATACAGTTCTCTATTACATGACTCCAGGAACTGATCCCTTGCCATTAAATCACAGACAGCCGGAAAAGATTTTTCTATCTTTGCCATATTAAGCCATTTTTCTAAATAACTTCTCAGTCTACTACTGAACTGTATGAACGTTTCTGATTTCTCGGGCCTACTATAACGAAACTGCTTCCTAAATCCGCGCTCTGTCATGTCAAAATTCTTTAATAAAGCGTCCTTTAACTTTTCATAATCCGCCGCATCCTCATTTGACAACCGGTCATATACATCAAGTGCGCGCCCTTTGAGCAATGCACCTAAATACGCGGCCCAAACACTCTTATCCCATTTATTAGCCGTAGCATATTTCTCAAACCTAGATAAATAACTATCCATTTTATCTTTACCCTCTTCAAAATAAGGTAACTTAGGATCCCGGGCATGAGCCACCTTCTCAGCTTTTTGCTTTTCAAATTCTAGCTCGAGCTTCGTTCTCTGCATTTCTAATTGATTCCTTAATTCTTGGTGCTGTAGCTCAAACCTATGTTTTATTTGTTCTAAATGGGCCTCACTAATCTCTTTTGCCTCCCTTTCAGTCTTAATGCGTGCCATTTCAAGTTCCTTATTAACATTCAACATACTAGCTAGTTCATGTGCCCTTTCCTTTTCCTTTTCCTCTAACTTAGCTAGTTCATGTACCCTTTCCTTTTCCTTTTCCTCAGACCTTAACCTTTCTAAATCCCTTTGCTCTTGCCTTTCTGCCCGCTCAATATCTTGCTGCTCTTTAACAAAACCTTGTAACTCCTTCCCCTCACAACCTAAGTCCTTTCCCATTTGCATTAAACGCTCCATTATTGATAACGTAAATCTCACGTTACTATCAAAACCACTATAAACTGATCAGTTATGATCAGTGATGATTGAATGGGCTTAACTAAAACGTTAAGATATGTGTTATACGCGTTAATCTAACTAAAACGTTAGTTATTAAAGCACACGCGATTTGAAATGTCAAATGCTTTCAGCAAAGTATGACGTTGCGTACTGGTAGTCTAATATGACGTCATAAACTGACGACGTTTACAGTAAAATGCTACAATCCGAAGTTTCATCACATTACAAAACTCCGATCATAACAAGTCACCATTAATGTTTCTATTACGTCATACCTAACCTCAAGCCACTGCGTAAATATTAACGCTACCGTTATGTCAACGTCAGTAAATTGTTAATGTCACTACGTCAGAACCATGTGTGGGTAAGATCAGTTAGTAACTCCAGTTTAACTTAGAATGTCAGGTAACACAATTAAGTGGGGTCTACTTAAATTTTTCGTTACCAAGAAAAAGTGGGGTTTGCCTTGCCTTCCTGCTCAGAAATTATCGACTTGTCAGTATCCATTCAGTTGAATACATGGGTTTCGCACTTCATCAACGCAGGAAGGAAGATTAAAGTTAATTTCTAAATGTGGCTGTCAATGCATTTTTTTTTTTAAAGTTGATGATTCAGAGTATCAATGTGCTGTTCCACAGCCGGGAACACCAGCCAGAGATCAAATCCCACTTCTGACACCAAATGTTACATGTGGGTTTACGGCGTCCCGCAAACCCCCATGCTGACAAGACAACCGAGCGTGATCTCTGACAGGTGTACGGGCAGCTGTGGGGTAAGGCACAAGAAAGATGTTAGATAAATGACATGAATTATTTACAGTATCTACATACAACACTTACTAACACAAAACATCACAATTTGTTGCTTCTGTAGCCAACTCACGACGTCCGCTCCGAAGGCAAAACAATGTTCTGTGCTCGGAATGGGTGACGTGAATACCTACAGAAGCAAACAACAAAAACAACAACAAAAACAAAAAAAGAAACAACACAAGACGCGACTGGCCAGTTTATAACTTAGGGTGAATCCCCCTCTCGCGTGAAACTTCCTCTCGCGAACTAGTGCAAACTGCACACTAGTCTATCGACATAGTTGCCGATCACAGGTTGCCGATCACAGGTTTAGCGATCGTCCGAATATCCTGCAGGTTAGTTGACCTCTTTTATGGTCTCACATTTGTTGACAATGAACAATGATTCTGATTCTGGTCTACGCTGATTACGGCGGTCTGTCCGCCCTTGCTGGACCCTAACGCCTAGCGTCGTACCAGTACCTGCTGCTATGAAGCAGGGAGCAGCAGGTCACACATTGTCGTGCCTGCAAATTACGATAACTGGACTAAGACACGAGTCACAAAACCTACATGCTATATCATGATCCCCCTCCCGGAGAAGTAAGAATATGTTCATGCATATACCGTTATTGCGCATGCGCCGACCACACATACAGGCTGATTAGTGCATGCGACAAATAACCGTACAGCAGAACTCAACCTGCTGTGCATCAAATTATCAGCACCCAGCGCTTGACACAATAATACTCAAAGTTCATGTTTCCTTACTGATACATGATATGACGTAACTACATCCGGTGTTACCATAAATTTTGACCATTGGAATTTTACCCCCAGAAATTTGGTAAATTTCACACTATTTTTGCGCTAAAGGATTTTTAGTATTTTTTTAAACAATTTCTTTTTCGTCAGTATGCAGGACGGTTATTTTTGCACATGCATGTGAAATTTGATGACTCTGTGTCAATCAGGGCATGAACAAGGGACTCAGATACCTATGGACCCTTTTGCTGTTTTTTCCTGCTGTGTCACAGATTGTGATAAAAATCCATATTAAAACATACATAAAATATATTATTTAACTGGCTGGTCATAGATGTATCATAACAGGGGCCAACAGATATATTTTTGAAAAATAACTGATGACCATGTTCTTCTGTTTTTATTAAGTGAGGTGAATATACATCACCAAGCATATTTGTCAGCGATGAACTATCAAGTGATTCTCTAAACTGGTGACTTGAATCTATCAACATTTAATAAATACATTGTATATTTCAAGATTCATTATCCAAAGTTTCTAGTTTGTGCCAAAGGCTCCCAAACTAACATCGACATTATTATATTTTAAACACGTAAATGTTACTACAAGGTCTCTATTGAAATCTTACTGGTTACCTTATTTTATGGTAAGTCGCACGATTAAAAATAAATAGTAACCGAGCTTTAATGTCATGTAAAGCCACCCCTTAAACATTCTTCCTTCTTCCCTTTCCCCTGAGTATTGGTATAACCTGTAAATGTGCATCTTAAGATGTCACCTCCACTTATTTCCTACCTTTTCATTGGACAACCCGCCTTCGATTACCTTGTCCCTCTATTCGCCATTAGCTCTTAATTATCCTGTGTCTCTTGTCACACACATTACGATAACTCACCCGTGCATTTTTCTCATCTCCAAAATGGCTATTTTTCTGATGAAAATCCTTGATATTTTTGTTATAAATGTTCAAAACATAGGTTGAGGATGCTCGTTATTGAAGAAATATATGGGCTGCATGATGCCTCCACGCAGAGCGGAATCCGGCCCGCACACTAGTACCGGTATACCGTTTAAAGGATCTAAGCCTGTCCAGGAACCGCGGTGCGAGGAGGACCGTCCATGCTAATAAATCCTATTGGTTTCATTGGGCGACAGGGCTTGAGAAGTCATTTCATCTCAATGTCGGGTAAAGGTCCCACAAAATTGGAAGCAACGTCTCCAAAATGACCTTTACAGTGTTGGCGGGGACGTTTAACCTCAAATCAAACAAACAAAACCGCATCAGGCGGTTCTAACGAGTACCCACAACCTATGTCTTGGGAGAAATAAGAAAAATAATGTTTACCCCGTAAACCCCAGTTCTCAGTTTCAAAGTTGGGTTTATATGGGTCTTTATTTCACGGACTTGTTCATGTGATGTACTGATTAACCTGTTCTTCATCTACTTTTTTACTACTTCCTTTAACTGATATTTGTCCCATATATTGATTGCTTGGGATTTAAAGGCACGCCCACCTTTGTTGGTCATTTTGTGTCCTTTCCCAGAGAAAAGCGATAGAAGAGATAGTTGAGCAGAAGAAAGTGAGGGACAGAAGAGAAAGTTGAAAAGAAATATAAGTGCAGAAACTGAAGAAATAACAGAATTCCCCATCTACCATTACATGCTGCAAGAACAGCAGGTCTTGTCCAGCTGTAAGCCAATATCAGTTGGACGCCCTATTGACGCAAGGTAAACATCACCTTTGCCTCACCCAACCACCCCGATTGTCCCATACAGATTGGCCAAAAGGGCCTTCTATGTCAAGCAACCATGATTTATCATGATTTGACAAACAGAGTGTAGGCAATGATCGGGAACCTATACAAAATACCTGGCACCTCCCATTCAAAACACCAAAATGAAAACGTCACGAATAGAAAGCCAGAAGGACAGTTGTCTCACCACATGGCCAAACAGCTATCCAAAATAAAAAAGGCAGTAGCAATGCGTACATCTTAAAGACCAACTATAAAAATAAGAAACCGCAACAGAAGGACCCCCTTGGAATGGGGTCAGTAAGAAGTTTTACGGATGTTGGGGTTTGGTGTGGACATTTTAATTGTTTTAAGGTGGCCTCAATCCTCACCATTGGTTGTCTTGGTTAAAACCCATTAGTTGTTCAGTCTGCACGATGGATTTCTAGCACATCAATGCAACATTTCCGCGAACATAAAATTAAACGAATAAGGAGATGAGACAACGACTAGGACTCAACGGCATGGAATAGCTAGAATGGTGCAGCAATGGAAACTTATAGTTAGGCTCCTGTTAGCCCTACCAGAGACAGAGCATCAGGCACCTATCTTCAGGAGTTCTGGCGGAAATGCACTTATGAAAGGAACTGAATGAAAGGTTAACTTACTTGAGGTTGACACCTTATAGGTCAAATATTTTGAACAGGGACGATGTTTGGCTTTTTAAATGTAACGATTCCTATGTAAATCAAGCTTCTTCTTCTATACTTTTGTCAAGAAGGGTGGGAACATCGGGTTCAACACAGACTTTCGACTGACTTTTTCTGCATCTTCATGTAACTTGGTCACCACAATTTGCGCATGTTTGCCAAAAGATCAACCAAAACCCAGAGTCATTCAATCAGCAAATAAGCTGAAGTTTATCAAATCCGCAGTTGGAGAATTAGATGCTATTTAAATTTAGTAGAGTATCTTTTCCCGCAGCAAATTAATGGTAAAAACTAAAACAAACCTATAAAACATTTATGTAAAATCGTCGTTCTAAGCCGGAAACTGTGGCTGCTGTATCATGACAACGCCAATTAAATATGGTTTACGCTTGTCATCAAGCTTACGGGACTTTTAATAACTAACCTGAACACAAAGTTATAAACAAGCAGTCCATGGGAAACTACGCTCACCAGAGCTCAAATGGGCATAAATTATCCCACCCTTGGTGGCCATTTATTTTAATCGACCATAATGATTTAGTAGAGGCCAATCGCAGGACTATTGCTGCCAAATTATTTTGAAATCAACCATTGTTTTGGTGCCGTCGCATACATTGTTGTCAGCTCTGAACAATCTCAGCAGGTCTAAAGTTGCATACCAAGGTCTTGTATTTCCTGAGATGCAGAATTCAAAATCTATCTTAGCCATATATTGGTGTGACAATCACACAGATCCCTTAAACAAGCTTTGATTTCTCGACCACACTGATGCAGTATATGTAATTTGGTAATAGTTAGCACAGAAGTTTTGGAAAAAAATGGAAATATGTAATCTTATGGCCCCAGGATCATTTAGCTGGCTGCAAATATCAACTCTGATGTCATAAGCTGCAACAGAACCAGAAAATCATGTCTTTGCCATAGAAAACCCTAAGTGACCGTATGTGACCTTGACGTAAGAAAGGTCAAGGTCAACCAAATGTCATCATTTGAACAAATGTGAAAGGGACCGGGTCCCCAATATTGTATATCAAGTTTCAAGGTCATCGGTTTATTGGTCCTGAGAACGGCCGATTTGAAGGTTTTTACCATATATGGGCATGGTGGTCATTTTGGTCATGTGACCCAGACATTCAGAATACATTTTTGTTCTTTCACCCCATGGCGGCTTCACGTGTAATTTGGTTCCAATTGGCCTTGTGGTTTCAGTGTAGATGTCGTTTGGATTTGTTTGGATGTTCAAATGAGAAAAGAGGGTAGGTACATTTATCTTCCCTTTTTATGTCTTTTTCCCCACTTTTTTGATTTTCTAACTCCATTTTCAAGATGCTGAGAGACCTCTTAATAAATTCATATCATAGTTAAGTGTGAGAAAATAAGGTGCATTAAACACCTTAAATACGGGCGCTACGAATTTCAAATCCCCGACTATGAGCACTACAGAAATCAATTAATGCTCACTACTACTGAGCATAATACTCATCAAATTTGTGCTCACTACATTATCACAAGTAAAAGGCAATTGAACAGACCACGCCTTTGCGCTACCTGGTCAGCCGCCAATTACAGGAAACATAACAATCTCTATTTCATCTCCTTCTCCGCGACACGGGTCACAAATATAGCTATTCACAAATTCTTTACATTAATAACAGATAGAAACTACAACAGAAGATTTTCATCTATAATCCACAACATTTGTTATTGTCTCATAAGGGCCAACACTGTTTGCCGTAAATTCTCTCTGTATTTGGTAGGCACCCCGTCACAACCGTCCTCGCGACGCCGATGACGCAGCTGACGTCATCCCCGCCGCTCAGGCCGTTATGACGTGTGGCGACCAAATACTCCTACTTATCATCATCACGTTCTTTATATGTACATACATGCACAAACTGAGTTATCAGACAAAAACGGCATCATTACAAAATGAACTCGTAATTCTTCTTGAACAAAATTATTTCTAATCAACGTGAACATGCTTGTAAAATAAAATTCATTACGGTTCATCATCACGGATAACCCAACAGGCTCTTGTAAGAGTTTGCCCTGATGACGAAGATATGGTTAAACCCGTCTTAAGTTTACGTCCACTCTACACCTAATATCATATTGGGACGGAACCACGGTTTTCTAACCACAGCTAGTCAAAAGTCATGGATCAAACAAGAAAAGGCGTTTATTAATTACATTCTACAAAAGGGGTCTAAAAGCCTAAATGAATCTAGAATGAGCGGGTGTCCAAACTTTACGTCTCACCAACATCTAGGGTCAGCATGAGACAGGACCTCACTTAGAAAGACTCATTCTACTACTGGAGAAGCCTGGGATCAATCCTGCGACGTCTAGCTGGCAGAACTAGTAGCCTAATCACTACAGGCCACAACAGTGAATTCAGAATAGGCTTCAGAAAGTTGGGGTATACTAGAAGTAAACCCCTCCAAAACCTACAAGCATGTTCATACAAAAATAATACTAAACATAGATTTAACATACCTTTCAATATACTTTCTATTTCCCGACACGATGTTGTAGGTATACGTTACAACTTGACCTGCTGCTAAAGTGTTCGTTTTTCTCAGGGTTTATATATCTATGAATACTACCAGAAAACCATGCCTACTCATATTACCTTGCTCAATTCGTGGCGAGGTGGAGATACCGGCCACAAACAAAGCTAGATAGCAAAAATCGAGTAGATAATGGATTTGCGTTCAAATAGTATATTTCCCATAGGAAAAATTGATGAAACGACCCTATAAATCAATGACATGACTCCTGTCAAAACGAACACCCACACAACACGTGACGGGAATAAAAATCATATATGGTACAATTTGGCGGTTGGCGACTTTTAGGCAAATTCTATAGGACTCGGCCTTATAGCGGCCCCCTGTATTGTAAAAACAGCTCTCTATAAACCATTCATGCATACATCGTATGATATGTGCATGACTTGTTCATAGAGCAGCATAGTTTGCGTACCATATTTCACCTAAAATATTTCACTCGCACCGCCCTACCATATATCTACTAAAATAATTTAGATGTGCATAAGCACCAGAGAGGTTTCCTATTCCATCTCGTAACATGCAGTATTTACGAAATACTACCGATTATCTTGTTTGTAGTTTTTTGTTTAGCTGCAATTATTGAAATTCGTTTGCAGTCTACCGGTTATCTAATGCGCATGCGGTGCCGGCACAGGTTTTGACATTTTCCCGTTCATTTGTAAATTTTGTCTAATTTCGACTCTCATAAAAAACTCAAATAAGTTTGATATGCCAAAGAGGAGAGAGAAAAGTAGCTCCGGATTATACGAAATGTCAACCATAACCTCGATACCAATGCATTACCTTAAAATAAAACGATATTAAATTAATTGGCATTGAAGAATCATAATTATGGCCCACCTTCGAAGAAGTCGGAGGGGCAGTTTTCTTCTGGGTCGTTCGTCCGTCCGCCCTTTACACTTATAATGCATAGCGTAACTTAAGAACCGTGCATGCTAGGGTTTTGAAAGTTCATATATGGATTCATCATGGAAAAATAGCTAAAGCTTTTATTCTCATACGGATTATGCCCCTTTCAAGAGTTATTGCCCTTTGAAAATGGGTTGATAAAATCTTATCAGCAATATATCTCAAACTATATTGAAGCAAGAGCCTTGAAAGTTGGTGAATAGATTGATGGTGACAAGTAGATGACCTGAATAGCTTTTGAGTAAATTCCAATAATACTTTATGAGAAATGACCCTTTGTCACTTTGGGTATTTGTACATTGTACGAAAATACCTCATTTAATCTAGTATTTGTCCTACGATTTTATTGAAATACCTAAACGTATTCTCCACCTCTCTGTATGCACAAGTGCAACCTTCTTCGCCATTCATCAAATGCTGCCCGGTACTCTTCTTTAGGGATACCCTGCGACTCTGAATTTACTGCCTTTGACAGGTCTTGGACGCGATTATATTTGTTCCATGCTAACAGTTCCTTCAGTCTAGGAAATAACCAGGAATCGCACGGTGCTAAGTCAGGACTGTAGGCGGGATGGTGAAGAGTTGCAATCCGGGTCTCTGACAGGTACTGGGTTACGACCCTGTTTTATGGGAACTGAAATTGTCATGCAAAATCATGATATAAGGTTCCTGTGATGGGGCGGCGATCATTCAATGCAGAAACTACTTTTGGGGAGCACATTTTACCTGTAAAATCTTTCAGTCATAGTTGCGTTTTCTGGTAGAACATCCATAGCCACCGGTCCTTCATGGTTGAAACAAAATTGTAGAAATCCTCTCCCGATTCCGAAAACCAGCCTCACAAACGACTGGTCGGGCTCATCTTTTGTCAACCACATCATGTTAGAAAGTTTGTTGGGTATCCCATGAAAGTATAATATCTAATTTTCATCTCCTGTGACTACATCTGATGCTCTCTTGGGACCGTAAGGCTCGAACATGGCCGAAAGCTGTCTGGCACAAGAAAATCTATTCTTTTTCTGCTTCGGAGTCAAAACATGGGATACCCATCGCACAGAAAGCTTTCTTAGTCCCAATTCTTCTTGTAGCACTTTATGGACAGTACCAATAGAAACATCCTAGTCAGAAATTATTTCACGAACAGAAACATTGGGATCATTGCCAACCTTTTTTTTTGTATATTCACCACCAAAGTAGAAGTAAAACAAAGATCAGGAATTGATACAATTAACTTACTCAATCTATAAAAGACACCAAAGGGAAAGAAACACAAACATCAAGCGACCAGACCACAATGGAAACACAAACAAAGGAAGGCCATAAGGACAGTTACTTTCCCACAAAATGGCTCGTTCACCTTCGATTTTATGCTCCTGGATGTTGCTTATCAGTTAACAACTTTCTCCCATTTTTAAATTCCCTGACCCTCCTGGCACATGTGTTATATGTTTTTTTGGTTTGTTTTATTTGATGTTTAACGTCCTCGTCAACTCTGTATAGGTCATTTTGGAGACGTTGTTTCCAATTTTATGGGACTTTGACCTACATTGAGATGAAATAACATCTCAAGCCCTGTCGCATAATGAAACCAATAGGACTTATAAGCATGGGCGGTCCGACTCGCACCGCTCTGCCTGGGCTGGCTTAGATCCTCTAAGCGATTTACCAGTACTCATGTGCGGTCGGATTCAGCTCGCGTGGAAGCTTCATGCCGCCCATCTATTTCTCCAAGCCCCGACGGGCGGGCGCCTGTGTTAAATGGTACAGTACGGTCTGAATATACAGCAAATAAATGTTCACGGATTTCTATAGATCGTCTCCAAGTTGCAGCTTTGTGAAAATGTAAAACGTTTCATTTTTATAGCTAACGTCCATTTTGAACCAAACAGGAAGTGATGTCATGTTTGATGACGTCATCAGACTATGACGTCTGGACGACATCATTACGTTTGACGCCAAAATTAAAGTGATGGCTTAGAATTTAGAATTGCTAAAGTTTCATAAAGATACTCAAAGCGGTTTTGGAATTTACAAGATTTGTGATGCATAGCAGGACTGTAGAACTGTGTATGCTAGGGTTTTGAAATTTCATATATTCCTCATGGAAAAATAGCTGACGCGTATTTTTCTCATCCGGATTATGCCCCTTTCAAGAGTAATTGCCCTTTGATATTTTTTCGATAAAATATTGTCAGCAAAATATATTGAAAACTATTGGAGCTAGAGCCTTGAAAGGTGTAGAACAGATTGGTGGTGATTAGTAGATGACCTGATTAACTTTAAATTCCGAAAAAAATACTTCGTGAGTTATGGTTCTTTGTCACTTTGGGTATTTGTACATTGTATGCTTTGTGATGCATAACAAATCTTTAGAACCGTGTATGCTAGGGGTTTGAAATTTCACCTATGAATTCCTCATGGAAAAATAGCTCACGAGTATTTTTGTTCTCATCCAGATAATGCCCCTTTCAAGCGTTATTGCCATTAAAAAAAAAGATAAATATTGTCATAGCTATAGGAGCTAGAACCTTGTAAGTTGGTGAGTAGTATGGGGTTTTGAGTAGATGACGTAATGAACTTTTGACTCAATTACTAAAATACTTTGTGAGTCATGGCTCTTTGTCACTTCTGGTAAGTGTGCATTGTTTTCTTTGTGATGCATAACATAAATTTAGAACCGTCTGTGCTAGGCTGTTGAAATTTCAAATACGAATTTCTCATAAAAAATATCTGAGGCATAATTTTTCTCATCTGGCTGGTCCCACTGTCAAGAGTTATTGCCCTTTGAAATTTTTGATGAAATCTTGTTAGCAAAATATCTCCGATACTGTTGGAGCTAGAGTCTGCACAGTTGGTGAATATATTGATGGCGATGAGTAGATGACCCTGATTAACTTTCCGCTAAATTCCAAAACTACTTCGTTTGCGTATTTGTTCATTGTTTGCTTTGTGATGCATAGCATAACTTTAGTACCGTGTAAGCTATGGTTTTGATATTTCATATATAAATTCCTCACGGAAAATAGCTGACTCATTTTTTCTTATCCGGATTATGCCCCTTTAAAGAGTTATTGCCCTTTGAAAAAAAAAAGATAATTGTTTTTCAGCATAATATTTCAAAACCGTTTGCAGCTAGAGCCTTGATTGTTGTTAAATTGATTGGTGGTGATGAAACTTCTCTAAAAAATGTTTCTTTGGTTATTGCCCTTTGAAACTTTGGGCATTTAGGGTCAAGCATATGGTTGGGGGCATTGCGTTTTACAAACACCATTTCTAATTCAATAGTGATTCATGGAAGCAAAGTACACAGCAAATGTTTTATTAAAGATATTATGTTATATTGAATCAAAGACGATGATGCAACACCAATCGTAAGAAAGTTTACATGCAAACCAACAGTAAGATGACAGAGGGCCGACAATCAAGCATTTGTTCTAGAAAACTCCATAATGGAATTAATGGTCCCAAAGGGAAAGAAAATATAAACTACACTACGACGAAGTACAGAACCGGACTGACAGAGTGTATGAATTATTCCTGTGGTATGTTTTACAATAAGTCTGTTATGAATACATTGATTAAACATGAAGGATTAAAATTAAAGGAGCAAACACATATTAAGTATAAAGATGCTGGATAATGATGATGAAGCAACGATTAAGAAAAATGAATAATTTTATCTGCATCATGTTAATGGCCAACATTGGCAACCAGTTCACAAATCGAGGCCTGTAACCTGTTAAGGAAGAATTTACATACATGTTTGAGAATGTTTAAATGCTAAGAACCAAATTTTGAACACTTTATCAAGCTCGTGTTTCCCACATATGTCTTAGGATGTTTATAAAGAATGTTCCACTCACGTTCTATTGGGTTTAAGTCAGGAGAACGTGCCGGCCAGTCAATTACTTCAATAGTCTCACGATTAAGGCAATCCATGCACACTCTAGCAGTATGGGGGCGAGCACTATCCTTTATCAGAACGAAATTGTCACCAATTGGCCCAGCGAAACGCCTCACAATAAGATCTAGAATTTTATCTATATACTGTGATGCAGTCAATGTAACTCCATTTATTACGTACAAGTCTGTTCGGCCTTCATAAGAAATTCCACCCATACCATCACTGACCCCACTCTATATCTGTCTGTTTCCACAATGTTGCAGTCCTCGTATCGCTCTCCGGGGCGGCTTTAGACTCGAACACGTCCATCACATGCACTCAGGTGACATCTGCTTTCATCCGTGAACAGAAATGTACGCCAGTCTTGCAATCGCCAGTTCTGGTGTTCTTGGGCAAACGCATATCGCCGTGCACGATGTTGCCTCGTGAGAATAGGCCCTCTTGTCGGACATCTGGCCCTCAGATCACCTTCATGTAGCCTGTTACGTATTGTTTGATCGGATATCCTTTGACCAATTGCATGCTGGAAATCGATTTGTAGCTTTCTGGTCGTGTACTGCCGATTTCATAGCGCTAGATTTCGAAGATATTGATCTTCCTTTTGTAACGTCATGCGGTGTCGGCCTTGCTCTTTTTCGTTTAGTAAACTCGCCCGTCTCCTGGTAGCGTCTCGATAGTCTGGCAACAACATTTCTCGATACATCAAAGCGTTCAGCAGCGATTCTTTTGGTGTACCCACTTTCAAGCAAAGCTACAGCTTGAGCGACCTCAACTGCTTCCAAGAACCGCCATACACCACACGAAGTCACTATGAAAAATAGAAGTGGAGGCAATGATCAGGAATCGATACAATCAACCCACAGCTCCCATCAGAGATACCAAAAGGAAAGACACACAAACATGAAACAACAGACCCTAATGGAAACACCAAAAGCGGAAAGCCAAAAGGACAGTTACTTTCCCACAAAAATGGCCAGTAGGCTATCCAAAATAAAATAACATATACGACACAAACGCCCAAAGACAATCCATAACAAGAATAAACCGCGACAGAAGAACCGCCTTGGAACGGTCAGCGGAAACGAATTCCACTGGGGGGCTTAAATCTATTTTACGTGGCCACAATCCTCGACCTTACTTCCGTCGTGATTTAGACAAGTAATTTGTTCAGTCCGCATAAAGGCCACCTAACTCATCAGTGCAACATCTCCGTGAACACAAATAATCAAACAAACACAGAGATGAAACAACGCCGAGGACTGGACAGCAAGAAACCACTGAAATGCTGGAGCAAAAGAAAACCAACAGTTAGACTCCGATGGGCCCGACTAGAGACAGAGCATCAGGCACCAACTGTTACATGTGGGTTTACGGCGTCCCGCAAACCCCCATGCTGACAAGACAACCGAGCGTGATCTCTGACAGGTGTACGGGCAGCTGTGGGGTAAGGCACAAGAAAGATATTAGATGAATGACATGAATTATTTAAAGTATCTATATACAACACTTACTAACACAAAACATCACAATTTGTTGCTTCTGTAGCCAACTCACGACGTCCGCCCCGAAGGCAAAACAATGTTCTGTGCTCGGAACGGGTGACGTGAATGCCTACATAAGCAAACAACAAAACAACAACAAAAATAAAAAAAGAAACAACACAAGACGCGACTGGCTAGTTTATAACTTAGGGTGAATCCCCCACTCGCGTGAATCCCCCTCTCGCGCACTAGTGTAAACTAGTTTGTCGACATTGTTGCCGACCACAGGTTGATATGTACTATTTAGCGATCGCGCACTAGCTTGATTCGCCTGAATCGCCTGCAGGTTATTTATTGGACCTCTTCCATTTGAATGGTCTCAAATTCGTTTCACATTGCTACGAGCTGTTTATGTTGGTTCGTCCGCCCTTGCTGGACCCTACCCCACAGCGTCGTACCAGTACCTGCTGCTATATTGCAGGGAGCAGCAGGTCACCACACATTGTTGTGCCAGCAAATTACGATAATTGGGCTAAGATAAAGTTCACAAAACATACATGCTATATCATGATCCCACTCCCGGAGAAGTAAGAATATGTTCATGCATATACCGCTTTTGCGCATGCGCCGACCAGACACACAGGCTGATTAGTGCATGTGACAAATAACCGTACAGCAGAATTCAACTTGACTGTGCATCAAATTATCAGCACCCAGCGCTTGACACAATAATACTCAAAGTTCATGTTTCCTTACTGAGCACTACAGAAATCAATTAATGCTCACTACTACTGAGCATAGTACTCATCAAATTTGTGCTCACTACATTATCACAAGTAAGAGGCAATTGAACAGACCACGCCTGGTCAGCCGCCAATTACACGAAACATAACAAACTCTATTTCATATCCTTCTCCGCGACACGGCTCACAAATATAGCTATTCACAAATTATTACATTAACAACAGATAGAAACTACAAACAGAAAGATTTTCATCTATAATCCACAACATTTGTTAGTGTCTCATAAGGGCCAACACTGTTGCTTGGTAGGCACCCCGTCACAACCGTCCTCGCGACGCCGATGACGCAGCCGACGTCATCCCCGCCGCTCAGGCCGTTATGACGTGTGGCGACCAAATACTCCCACTTATCATCATCACGTTCTTTATATGTACATACATGCACAAAAACGGCATCATTACAAAATGAACTTATAATTCTTCTTGAACAAAATTATTTCTACTCAACATGAACACGCTTGTAAAATCAGATTCATCATGGTTCATCATCACGGATAACCCGACAGGCTCTTGTAAGAGTTTGCCCTGATGATGAAGATATGGTTAAACCCGTCTTAAGTTTACGCCCCCCATTTACCTAATATCACATAGAGACGGGACCACGGTTTTCTAACCACAGCTAGTCAAAAGTCATGGATCAAACAAGAAAAGGCGTTTATTAATTACATTCTACAAAAGGGGTCTAAAAGCCTAAATGCATCTAGAATGAGCGGGTGTCCAAACTTTACGTCTCACCAACATCTAGGGTCAGAATGAGACAGGACCTCACTTAGAAAGACTCATTCAACTACTGGAGAAGCCTGGAATCGATTCTGCGACCTCTAGCTGGCAAAGCTAGTAGCCTAATCACTACAGGCTTCAACAGTGAATTCAGAATAGGCTTCAGAAAGTTGGGGTATACTAGAAGTAAACCCTCCAAAACCTACAAGCATGTTCATACAAAAATAATACTAAACTTAGATTTAACATACCTTTCAATATACCCTCACTTTCTCGTAACAATGTTGTGGGTACACGTTACAACTTGACCTGCTGCTAAAGAGTGATCGTTTTTTTAGGGTTTTTATATCTATGAATACTACCGGAAAATCATGCATACTCATATTACCTTGCTAAAATCGTGGCAAGGTGGAGATACCGTCCACAATTAAAGCCAGATAGCAAAAATCGAGTACATAATGGATTTGCGTTCAAATAGTATATTTCCCATAGGAACAAAATGATGAAACGACCCTATAAATCAATGCCATGACTCCTGTCAAAACGAACACCCACACAACACGTGATGGGAATGAAAATCATATACGGCACAATTTGGCGTTTGGCGATTTTTAGGCAAATGTTATAGAACTCAGCCTTATAGCGGCCCCCTGTATTGTAAAAACAGGTCTCCACAAACCACTCATACATACATCGTATGATATGTGCATGACTTGTGCATGGAGCAGCACATTTTGCCTACCATATTTCACCTAAAAGATTTCACTCGCACCGCCCTACCATAGACCTACTAAAATAATTTAGATGTGCACAAGCACCAGAGAGGTTTCCTATTCAATCCTGTAACACAAACCAACATATCCTTGAATTAGATCTCTCTGCTAAAAATCAAAATTGAGTTCCTTTAAGAGCAATGAAAACATTCATAAGAAAGAAGATCGGTCATACCACGTGGTTTCGGCTAATAAAGCCTCATCAGTGACCCTGTAACGATCCGGCAAAGAAAGCCAGAGGAAACATACTGCAATTTTGCAAATTTAGAATAGGTAGTCGATACAAAGACTGATATAAATCTAATTGGGGTCCAAAAAATTAAAACTTGTCTAGAATATGAGTCTAAACCAATAATTCATTTCTGATTTCTCAGAATATTCACGCTGATCTCTAAGGACCAAAAGTAAAATATAAACTACACTATGGTTGATGTACGGGGAGACGTTTTACGGCCGCCACACGGCACAACATCAGCTGCAGTGAAGGCAAATAAAAATCAAAAATGAGTTCCTTTAAGAGCAATGAAAACCTTCATAAGAAAGAAGATGGGTCATACCACGTAGTTTCGGCTAATAAAGCCTCATCAGTGACCCTGTAACGATCCGGCATAGAAAGCCAGAAGAAACTCTCAATAATTTACGTTTGAACCGTCATAGAATCTGAGGCCTGACCCACCGGCTTCACATGAAGCCCAAAATAACGCATAACCGAAGGTTTGACATGTTTCTGACCCAAACTCAAACTTTGAGCAGATCGCCCATACCGAATTTCTGCCGTTTTATAGAGATATCCATGCTGTAGCTCACATTCTTGCTTTGCACGCGAACCTTGCTACTTAACGTTTGCATGAACATTGTTAAGAGATGCCTCTTTAAAATTCCTTGAGCATTTCCTTGAGTTTGAAAATTGCGAAGCGGTGATGATATACAGGCTTACAAGTTTGCTCCTTTAAATGTTTTGAGCAGCGCCTGCGTAAACCAATTTAAGTTGACTTAAGAATTTGGAGGAAGTTCTAGGTTGCCTCTCATTATCTGTCGTCCCTGGTTTGTTTATGCTGAAGTAAATGTCTGCTCTCTCTCTCTCTCTCTCTCTCTCTCTCTCTGTCGGTTATTGACGGACACATGTAAGGTCGTTGGCATGCGCTTTAGTGCGTAAACTCATGTGTATCGACGTGTACGTATATTTTAGGGACAAATGTGCGTGACATTCCTATGCGTACCATCACCGTTGATTAAGAAGTCTGCGAAATCAATACGTTTCTGATAAAAAGAGAAATGTATGCCCTACAGCAGTATGAATTACAGTATATTTTACATCTGTATGATTTTGTTTCTATTTGCATAAGTTCGTACTTCTATACTTCTTTCTCTTTGCCTATTAAACAGGAAGTTTTGAATATTGTTGGAAAACTATGTCATATTACCTTCTTTTGTTCGCTTTATAGTTTATAAGGGATACATGAAGTAAATGTAAAACAGATAGAGTGCTAGTATATCGGAAGTATGATGTATTTCACCTGGATTTATTTGTGCTTCATTGTTAAAGGCTTGGTTGGTGAGTTATATTGTGTCGTTGTTATTGAAAACCATGCACAATTCACTTTTAAGCGAAATGTAACCAAAAACTCCAGGAGAGCTTATAGGATAGGCACTTGTCCGCTGTCGTCTGTTGTCTCTCTGTCGTCTGTCGGCGTTGTCGGGCGTCAACACTTTCAACAGACATCGCCTCTGAAGCCACACGGCCGATTGGGCCCAAATTTCATCTATCGCGTACTAGGCTGGTGATTGAATGTTTCTGTTTTCTTTCTTTTTTATGGTTTTATCTTTTGTTGTTGTTTTTTTTTTGTAATAATAAACGGATTCAATATTTTATGGGATGGTTTCCTCTGCCTTTTTGAGTGAATCCACAGCCTCTTTGTTGAGACGTGGCATATTCGATTTATAGTCAGTGAGCCCCAATGATTGCCGAATTGCATGTATGCCGCCTGTTCCATATTTCGAGGCCAGTGTGGACAGAGCCAGGAACCGGAATCCTCCCCGTTTCGCAGTGATAGGAAACTTTTTGTCGCCGGGGGTCCAGTGGAGTGTGTTACCGTCGTCATCAATCCCAAACTGGTCATAGTCGATACTACCTTCGAGGCGCAACCCTTATAGGCACGGCTCACTTCTTTGAAGAAAGTATCGACCAGGCGTCTCCTCTGGTCAGAAAGTTCTGTCCGTCTTAGCTCGCCTCGGAGGTTCTGAAAATTGTGCCCGGCCGCGCGTAGTCCTTGCTCGACTTCCGGTGGTGGGTCCATATAAGTGTCTGGCAGGTTGAACGTGTCATCGTCGGCGGCATCATAAGGGTCGGATCAGTCTGAGAACATGGGGTTTTCAAAGTAATCCATATTTTGTTTCACAAACACACATTTGAAGGTTGTCGCGCATTTTTAAAACAGACTTTATTGAGTGACAACGAAGTTGTCAACGAAGTTGACACCATGTCATCAAGCAAGTACGGACGAAAGGTTGACCTCTATCGGTGCCTCCGCGAACCCCTTTGGGTGAAAGGGGTGAGGCAATCGGTGACGATAACTAACAACCCCAGCACAATCGGCCCGAACCAGCAGCTTCTGGTTCGATTCCCCAACCTCGGTCAACATGATGTCATTGTCCCCGGGACCGCGAGGTTGGCCTTCACGATCATGCTGCGCAGCGAAGATGCCAATCGGACTTTGGTTCAGAACCTAGGCCGCGCCATCGGGAAAAAGACCATCATTAAAATTTCGGGGAACGAGGTCCTCAGCATCGCCGACAGTGACGTCTACCACTGCTACTGCGATCTCTGGAGGACGGCTTCAGAGAGGAAAAATGGCCAGTACCAAGGCATTGATACGCCGAATAACCGACATACGACGAGGATCCGAATCAATGCTGGGGACAAAGACGAGTCCGTTCTATGGGACAAAGCCGTCGCCGATGTATTCGGCAATCGCTTCTACATCCCACTGGACTTCGAGCTGCTCGATAGCCACATGCCATTCTACCAGAGCGCGCTGGGCGACCGGCTCGAGTATGAGCTCACCTTCAACGACTACAACCGTGTGATCCAAGCCATAGGCAGAGGTGCCTCTTTCGACATTGGAAACATCTGTCTTGAGTATGACATGGTCACCTTGCCAGAGCTGGCCCAAATGATCAACAATCAGTACAGAAGCCGCATTTTGATCCTGTATGACCGGGTTCTGCGCCATCGCAAAATCGGCAAAGACAAGAGCAACACCCTCTGGAATATCAATCTCAATGTGCCCGCCCGCAGCATGAAGGGCATCCCGATGCTCTTTGAGGATGAAGCCGCGCAACAGCCCTTCGCTAACGACACTGAGGCCTTCTATAACCCGAAAATCGCTAAGGTCGAGGTCACCATCGACGGGATCCCAAACCAACGCTTCAGCCAAGGGATGTGCTCTTACCAGATGTTTGATGAAGCGAAAAAGCTCTTCACAGCCGGCAACAAGCAACACCCTGAAGTGGCAACGGTCGAAAAAGACTTGGCCCTAGCT
This sequence comes from Lucinisca nassula, assembly GCA_963580285.1. Lineage (NCBI taxonomy): Eukaryota > Metazoa > Mollusca > Bivalvia > Lucinida > Lucinidae > Lucinisca > Lucinisca nassula. Next base: position 147,251,040 of record OY757019.1, on the reverse strand, counting down.
GACGTCAGCATTGCAGAATATTTCACCAGAAAGTACGCGCTATGGCTTGACATCAGGACAAGCGACGACGACCGGCTGCACGGCTCCCGCAGGCGGATAGAGAATGCCAGCGAAGGTATGACCATCCAGATAACGAAAACAGCCGAGGCGGCTGGCGCATTGAACATCTACCTCTACGTCATCATGGATGCACAGCTTAACATCGAAGATGGCCGATTCGTCTCAGCGGTTTCTTAATCAAAGATTAATAGATGTTCTGGAGGAACAATTAAAAGAGTCCCTAACGCGCACGGCCCATTCGGCGACAATCAGCGGGAAGACGGGATGCGGAAAAAACGTTTTCATCCTCGATCTGTTCGAAGGTCCCTACCGGGGGTTATTTCGGCACGTAGTGGTTTTGTGTCCCACCATACGGTACAAGAGGACGTATCAGGAGCGCCCCTGGAACTGGACGGATCCTGGGATTTATGTTCTAGACCCCGGGGAGCGCCTTCACGATTTCTTGGGAGCATTTTACCGGGTGTTCCAGGGCGTACCGACCCTATTCATCATAGACGACTGCAGCGCTAAGAGGGCTTTGACGAAGAAGAAAGACATGCTGTCAGAGCTGGCGTTCTCGGGCCGCCGCGCGGAGCAGTCTGTCTGGGTCCTCATGCAAAAGTACAACTCCGTCTTGAAAGACTTGCGCGAGCAGACGCGCTGGGTCTGTGTGTTCCACAGCAAGGATCGTGACTCGTTCGAAGTCTGTCTGCGTGAAAATGACGTGATCCCCGCACGAGGACGGGAGTTGACGCGGCAGCAGCTAGCCGAGACAAAACACGCCAAGCTTCTGTTGAAGACTGATCAACCGTCTGATTATATAATTACCTTATAATTAATCAAAGATTATTGTAATTAATCAATGATCATTACGTGATTAATATTGCAAAATAGTTGCGAAGCCTTCGCAGTTGCAAAGCAACAACAACAACGATGTGGTCAGTAGCTTTACTTGGCCTGCATGTGGCGCTGCTTTTCGCTGTCTTTTTTATCCTTTTTCGAGTGCTCCAGATGTTCGCTGCGTATGTATGCGCATGCCTGCGATTCCATTTTAGACAGGTCCACTCTTGTTGCAAAAGAATGGACTGTGACGAACTGATAGACATGATGCTTGACGACCCGGCGTCGACATAAACGAAACTGGCGCATATTGCAGAGCAACAAGCAAAACAACAAGCAGAGCCACGGAAAGATGACAGGGTGCAAGAATACCGCGAAAGGCTCGCTGCAACAGTAACAGGAGGGTCGACAAGGAAATACGGAATTGTGGCGTACGGAAAGGCCCTGACCGTCGACCAGGTCGAGGAGCTGAGTGACTCGGATGTCGAGAGGCTCTACGCCCGTTATTTCGCCCGATTAGGGGCAGGCATGTCAAAAAAGATTTGGAACGCGGCACTCGGGCTGTATGTGGGACTGGTCGGGATGTTCGTCCCGAGCCCGGACCAACAAGGGCTCATTCGCGATCTTGAAACCGATCCGTTTCTAGGTAGCGCACTGCAAGGCGCTGCCAGCGAACTCTGTCACCGCTATGGCACGTGGTTAGCTCCGCTCACCGCAACTTTAATCACTCTCAAGTATGCCAGATTTGAATATTGCTGCCCCATCAATTTATCATACAATAATGGCGGAGAATAGGATGATGGCGGGGAAGGATCAACAGCCGGACGCTGCAACTCAGCTGGCGGAGCCAGTTGCAATGCCATTGGCGGAGCCAGTACTGGCGGAGCCAGTACTTGCGCAGCCAGTAACGCAAAGAGTGACGAAGCCTAAAGACCCGAAAAAGGTTGCAGCCGGTCGTGCCAGCGCCACCGCTCGAAAGGCCAAGCAAGAACGACTGCTCAAGGAGCTTCAGGAAACCAAAGAAAAACATCATTACGATGGCGCCGCAAAGCAACAACTGGAACATCACGGTATTCTGCCAGAAGGAAAAAGAGCCTTGACCCCATGTATCATCGGGGTTTGTCTTGTGGGTGGTATTGCTGTAGTTGCTCTGCAAAATATGAGCCTATCGCGGCGTCAAGCTGCTTCGTCGCTTTTGCAGAGCAACAAGGTGCAAAGCAAAAAAATGACAAGTCGAACAGGGAAACCCCGGGGCGTGAAACAATTAGAGACCAGGCCAGATCCATGCTATATGAAGTGATGCCTCAGCAACAACAACCAAGTCAATGACAACCGCGGCAACTGATGGTAAAATGCTTGTCAACGCGCTTTACCATAGCGCAGTCGTCTGTGGCATCGCTGTGGGATACGCCCGGCTTGGCAAGATGGTAGCCCCCCCCCCGAAGCTAGACTTCACACCCCGTGATGTGGGCATGGCCATAGTTGCCGTCGCTCTCGCCATGGCAACCAAAGATATGCTAATTAAACAAGGGATTATACATGCTGCTATCATGAAGTGACAATCACGAAGTGACGATAAAATGGCAAGTATTGCTATGCTCGTCGGCGGTGCCCTGGTGAACACCCTGGCGTTTTCGGAATCGAACTACTTGTTCTCCACTTTGAAGAGCTCTGGCGTCGACGAAGAGCGCAAGTGTCACGATAAAGCAGCCGAATACTTACAGGCTGCACAGGCAGAATTGTCTCGAAAACGGACCGAGCGTATTGATTTCTCACTGAGAAACTCCGCCGCAAGGGGCACGCCGTTCGAACCTTCAAAGACGTCGACGATGCGACGCGCCTGTATGCGCAGGTCACTGGGAAAAATGTCAGCATCGCTGACCTGGGGCCCGAGCCGCAGCTCTCCGTCTTTTACCAACCGAGTGACGACCAGAAAGAACGCGAGATTGCCTTCATCATCCTGGGGATGGCTGCTACCGGCTTTGTGGCCTACAAACTCGCCAGGCAATCTTTGATTAATTAAATAGTGAGGTGAGTTTTAGTTTTCAAGGTTTTTTCTGCAACTGTACCACGAAGCTTCCTGGGCCGGTCGCTAAAGCCTGTTGGAGACTGATCTATCTGCTGGAATACCTCGCGGATTTCGATGGAGCTAGATAGGAAGCTATCTGCTCGCCTTGCTAACATTTACTACAGCACCCGAGGTTACTAAAAGGGACTGGCGGCCATCAAAATGCTCTTGGCCGCAGCCAAGATATCTGAAGATCTGGCCCGGGCTTGGTTGAAGAAGCAGGCCATCTTGCAGATCTACCTCCCTGTCCAACAGCACATAACACGGCCAAAGTTTGACGTCGCAGTGCCAAACGAAGTACACCAGGCGGATCTGCTCTTTCTGCCACACGTCCGTGTTCACAAGCGCACATACAAATACGCCCTTACCGTGGTTGATGTAGCCTCGCGTTACAAAGAGGTTGAGCCTCTGGTCACAAAAGAGGCTAAAGCGGTTGCTGAAGCTTTGTCTCGTATCTAAAGGCGAGGTCCGTTGAGGTGGCCCAAATTGCTCCAGGTTGACCCCGGCCATGAGTTCATGGGCTATGTCACCCAGCTGTTGGCAAAGCACTCTGTCCAGGTTCGGCGCGGTCGGGTTGACATCCATCGGGACCAAGGTTTTGTTGAGCGCTGGAACCGGACCCTCGCAGAGCGGCTCTTTGGACACCAATACGCTTAAGAGATCCGCCTCCCTTCAAGTCAAATTTCGACTGAGTGGGTGGCTCGGCTGCCTGGCGTCGTAGCAGCTCTGAACGGTGAAGTGACAAGGTTGACTGGCAAAAACCCTCAGATGCCATCAAGGCCAAGACTGTGGATCAAACGCCCTCCTCTGTAGTTCCTGACCACCCTGTTGGTATCAAAGAGCAGAAAGTCCCCTCGGGAGTTGGCGTTCGCTTCCTTTACCAACCCAGCGGGCTGGAAGGTGGCCGTCGACGCGCTACAGACCCTGTGTGGTCTCTTGATGTGTACCGGCTTGGACGCTCGGTGACCAAGTCCGACGATCCCGTATTGTTTTACCTGTAAGATGGGACATCGCGTGGTTTTGTCAGGGAGGAACTCCTTGTTGTGCCACCGGATACTCAGCTTCCTCCGGATGGGGTCCTTAAGCGTTGAGGACTGCGTAACCTCTTTTCGGTTGCACTCGAGGCAGGTCAGCCTGATGTTGTCGCGGACGTGGCCCACGGAGTTGTCCAGCCGGTCAACACTGAACACTTTGCTGGCTAGTAAGGCCATAAGATCTCGATGTTGCACGCGGCACAGTGATTGTTCTGTGCCTCCTTCAGTGCTAGAATGTGATCAACCTTCAGGTTAAACCGGAGCCCCTTGGCTTAGTCCTGTCGCTTGAAGGCCACCAGCTTCTTCACAATAACCTTGCGGAGCTGCTGCTCGGTGAGTATGGGTGGTCCCTCAGGACCCTCCGCTTGGGGACAGACTACCCTTTCGAGCTGGTGCATATACTCCATCCTTGACACTGTCAAGTATGCGAGATTGGACCACTGCAGGAAGTCATCGATAATCCAGACTTTATGGGGGTCTGCGATGGTGAGACCTTGGCTTCAGTGGACTGTGATGGCATAGCCAAGAGCCCAGTCTTGGCCGTCGAGGACCTCACGGGCGGTTTGCAAGGAAACCTCGACAACATCGTTCAGAACGAGCTCCTGCTGGTCTCGCTCTCCATCCAGCACCAAGGGCCCAGGGATGGTGACCATTATGTTTTGCCGCCGAGTATCCTTGGGACGATATAGCAGAGGAACTGGGAGGTCAGGGAAATGCTTCTCATGACTCTCGAACAGCCGCAGCTGGGCCCGGTCGCGAACCTTCTGCCTCGAGGTCCGGCTCCCGCCCATAGGGGCTTGAAGAAATATATGGGCTGCATGATGCTTCCACGCAGAGCTAAATCCGGCCCGCACACTAGTACTGGTAAACCGCCTAGAGGATCTAAGCCTTCCAGGAACCGCGGTGCGAGGGGGACCGTCCATGCTAATAAACCCTATTGGTTTCATTGGGCGACAGGGCTTGAGATGTCATTTCATCTCAATGTCGGGTAAAAGTCCCACAAAATTGGAAGCAACGTCTCCAAAATGACCTTTACAGTGTTGACGGGGACGTTAAACCTCAAATCAACCAACCAAATCTGCCTCGAGGTCAGGATCAAGTCCCCCGGCTAGCAAGCTTCCACGAATCTGTCCCATCCAAGGCAAGCCGGTAGCGCTTGTCTCATTACCGGACACTGTGCACGGTCTGGTTGGAGACGGATCTCCCTTTTAAGAGTTTTCAGGGCCGGTTCTTTTGCCCTGTGGTCGGCCAGGACCTCTTCATAGTAATCGGCGATCCGCTGCAGCCAGTCGTGCGGCATTTCTCCGGCAATTGGGGAGCCGCCCATAGGGGCTTGAAGAAATATATGGGCTGCATGATGCTTCCACGCAGAGCTGAATCCGGCCCGCACACGAGTACTGGTAAACCGCCCAGAGGATCTAAGCCTGTCCAGGAACCGCGGTGCGAAGGGGACCGTCCATGCTAATAAACCCTATTGGTTTCATTGGGCGACAGGGCTTGAGATGTCATTTCATCTCAATGTCGGGTAAAACGCCCACAAAATTGGAAGCAACGTCTCCAAAATGACCTTTACAGTGTTGACGGGGACGTTAAACCTAAAATTAACCAACCAAATCTGCCTCGAGGTCAGGATCAAGTCCCCCGGCTTGCAAGCTTCCACGAATCTGTCCCATCCAAGGCAAGCCGGAAGCGCTTGTCTCATAACCCGACACTGTACTCGGTCTGGTTGGAGACGGATCTCCCTTTTAAGAGTTTTCAGGGCCGGTTCTTTTGCCCTGTGGTCGGCCAGGACCTCTTCATAGTAATCGGCGATCCGCTGCAGCCAGTCGTGCGGCATTTCTCCGGCAATTGGGGGGCGGCTGCTCCTGGTCGCCACAGCAGATGATCTGGACGCCCCGACCATCGAGCCAGTCGAGGAAGGTTTACGGAACGTGGCGGGGCATTGTGCAGATATCGTCCAAGATTATCACGCGGGGAAGGAACTTCTGTCCCATCCTTTGGGGTGCCCAGTCTGTCTGGCCACTCCAGCGGAAGAAGCTGTGATAGGTCTTGGCCAGGCGATGGGTCGGGGTTAATACGAGGGGGTTCTTGTCGCGGAAAAGCTCGATCGCCCGGGTGGTCTTGATGCTGCCCCGCCACCGTTTAGGCAGCTCAACTGATGTCGGCTCAGGGGATCGTCATAAAGTGGCGCGGACGAATCGGGCAGGTTTTTGATGTTTGCTATACATTCAGGGTCGGGGGGGCGTAGACCGCGTGCCACAATGGCATGTAGAGTTGTTCACCCTTGTCACGCCACTGAGCTGGGACAATCACGTTTCGTGGTGGCATCGGTGTCTCCTCGTCGTGGCGGGTGTAACAGATGCGACATTTTCCTTTTGGTGGATTTCATGAGGTTTGAAAGCCTCGACCCCCTCTAGCTTACAGAGCGCTGTTTTCGGACATAGATAGAATCGGTAGCCACTCGGACGGCCTCATCCGCTTCAAACCTTGAAAGCATGGAGATTAGATTGATGTGGGCGTATGCCAGCATGCTCGTCATCAGGTGGATGGGAGCCAACAAAATATGTGAGAATATAGCCTAGAGTACACTTTTCGGGAGCTGCGACCAGGGTACCACTTTGGCGGATGTCTCGCACGAGGATGTCGAGTTCTCCCTGGCCAGTCACAAGCCTTCGTGTCAGTCTTTTGCCGCCAACTCCGTTGGCAGCTTTTGCGCCCTGGGTGAACTTGCCGATAACACTGCAGCCTTGGTCACGGTCTTCTGGGCGCCACACATCGGTTTACTTCTTAAAGGCGATGATGGCTCCCCGAACCTTGATGCTATTCAGCAAACCAAACTCTATGAGAAAGACAAGGAGATGTGTCAGTGCCCAACCACCGCTTTCGGAGGCGAAATGCTTCCCGAACCAGGCAGGGATGACAGGATTGCAGGTCGCATCAAACTCTCATTCTTGGATCTCGGCGAAGCCTGTGCCAATGTCTTCGGGGAAAGCGCCAGGTATGGCTACACGGACCATCGGTGGGTTGGGTGTCCGGACCGCTCGAACTAGGGTTTGGCTTCACCCATGCCCTGGAAGGATGCCGGATTGCAGGCCTTCATGTCGATGCTGACAACTTTCCTCGTGTCATAATTTATCGAGTTCAAGAGGCCGCCGTGACCGTGTTCCACGCAGGCCTTCTCAACGTCTGGAAAGAGGTTGGCTGGGGTTGGCTTCCAACCGTTCCTATCCTTTGCCACAATGTTGGCCGCGTGGTTTTCGCTGAAGTCTCTCTCAGCAAGTTCAGGGTTGCCCAGGTTGGCGCAGATTGCTTGGAGTCGCTCTTGGGGGTCCCGCGTCCTGTAGTTGCGGCCGTCCTGGAGCACGAACTGTTCAGCTGAGAGCTGTCTCTCGTGGCCGCCAAGGAGCCAGACCGCAATCGGCTCCCCACGGGTTGCTTCCCGAATAGCCTGCCAGACGTCGCCCTCGTACATGTGAACCTCTCTACTCTGGGGGAAGTGGAGGTCTTCGGACCAAGCGTAGCCGTTGTGGCAGATGAGTTCTACTTTACCTCTGATCCCATTCCCACCTCTCTGGTAGTTTCCGCTGTTATATATCGATGGCTCAGCGCAAAACTAGGCTATCTCTATTTTTTCCTCAAATCAGTTTTTTCATGAATTCTAAAATCTTGAGAAGTCCTCTTATAGCTATCAAAACACTGTAAATGTATTCCCAGTATTTGCAAAGATATTAAATTTTCAATAAAATATGCTAAGTGAAAATGTTTTTATTGTCAGTGCAAAACTATATCTAAGTGGAGTTAGGTATGGTTTTGCACTAACAGTTGCATAAAATTCGAAAGTATTGTTAGTGCAAAACCATTACTAACTTGACTTAGATAGGGTTTTGCACTAAGCAATAATAACAAGGGTTATAATAAATTATGTTTTAATTCTTATATTTTGCCATAATATATGATATAAAAATGTGTCTTTTTGAAAACAAATGCCACTGAAGATTCACGTCGAATAAAAAAGGAAGAAAAGAAAATCAAGGAATATATTCAAACTCAGTGCATTTCCTTGATTTCGGAATGAAATTCCGAAGTTAACTTCCCGCCAATATCTGAATTTTACAGAAGAAAATAACAGATTCAACAAGTCGATTAGCAAGTGTTTACATTTTTTTTAAGTAAACTGATGAAGGTCAACAGCATGTTATTGCGATGAAAAATGAGTGGGTGGGATAAACCACAAAAGAAAAATGCAGCAGTATAATAAACGAGTATCATTTGATAAAGCTGTCAGTTCATTTACTTTAGACATGACTTGTGGCCTAATGGGAACGGGTCATTGGCAAAGAATGCAGTCACTGATTATAACCACAGAATGTGGCATCTGATCAGGGCCTTACAAAGGGTTCAGACATGGGTTTCTTGACTAGCTAGTCTGGGCCAGAAAACATGTAACCTCCTACTCATCAGTTCCATGACGCATTCTTTGCTTCCAAAGGATAACGCTTTTATAGAACATATTTAACGTCACTACGAGTAATGCTAAGGGAATGTGTGGCGGCCATAAAAAGTCTCCCTGTCCTTCATCAAAGTGCATTTTCTTTATTTTCTTGCACTTTGGGATCATTAATTCCTTTGTGGAATTTTGAAAAGATCTGGGGGTCACTGCTGAGGCCTTATTGGCTGAAACTGGCTAGTTTGGCCCAGAAAACATGTACACTCCATACTTTTCAGTTCTGTGGTGCATTCTTTGCTTCCAAAGTATAACCCTTTAAAAGAACATTTTATAATAAATTCCAAAAATTATTCAAACTGACATCCCTAAATTACAACACATCATCCTGCTTTACATTACATGCAGTCCGAAGAAAATAGTTGAATCGTTTAGTTGATTGTTCGATTGATTTGTGTTTGTCGACACGTCAACCCTTGTGAGTCATTGTGTGCCATCGTCCAGAGAAAAGGAGAAAAAAAGATAATAGAGATAATAGTAAAGGAGATCAAAGTGAGGGACAGCAGAGAAAGGAAAACGGATGGAATTGTAGAAACAGAAGAAATGACAACATTGCCCCAAGTTCTACCCATACCTCTCACCATTGTGGATTTGAGCCTCACTTGGGTCACATAATTGTGATGCTGCTCAAAATAAGTGAAGTATTGAAAGGATGGTAAACCCAAAGCCCAACAGTTCATGATTTAATTTATTATATCAAATATCAGTAAAGATAATGTTGCTGAGAATTTTTTTAAATAAATGAAGTGGTTATTTTACCTGTGGTGTCAACTGAGCCTTTTGATCTATGAGACATTAACATACAAACAAAAAAAGAGACTGCTGACTGATTCAGTCGACAGCAGTTTCAGCTGATTGACAGACATTTTCAAAAGTGCCAGTACTGTTGTCGACTGAAAAATATAACTTATGTCTGGCTTTGTTGATAACAACCTGAGTAAGGAGGCTTCAAGCGGACGGAACAAATTATTTATCTAAATCGCGATGGAAGTAAGGGCGAGAATTGTGGCCATGTAAAATCGATTTAAGCACCCCCCCCCCCCCCAGTGGAGTTCGTTTCACTGACCGTTCCAGGGCGGTTTTCTGTGATGTGGTTGTCTTTGTGTGTGTGCATCTCTTACATTATTTTGTTTTGGATAGCCAATTGGCCACTTTGTGGGAAAGTAACTGTCCTTTTGGCTTTCTGGTCTAGTTGTTTTATTTTATTTTTTTTTTCCTTTGGTGTCTCTGATGAGAGCTGTGGGTTAATTGTATCGATTTCTGATCATTGCCTTCACTTCTATTTTGTATGGTTAGGATGCATAGGATGCTTTTTGCTATTGATGTTTCCATTAGGGTCTAGTTGTTTCATTTTTGTGTTTCTTTCCCTTTCGTGTCTCTGATGGGAGCAGTGGGTTAATTGTATCGATACCGGATTATGCCTTCACTTCTATTTTGTATGCTTAGGGTACATAGGTCATGAAGATGATATAATACTCAGTTGACATTTCAGGTTGAGAACATGGTATTAAACTCATGTCTTAGTCTTCACATTAAAATAGCTGCTGATATACTGCAAATAAAAACTAACAGGTGAATTTGAATAATGCCAAACATAATTTTAAAAATCTTTCACATCAGATTTCAAGCACAGTATTGGGGCAATAAGAAATCATTCCATATTTCAGCGGACATGTAATGATAATAATAATAATATTAATTATAATAATAATAATAATAATAATAATAATAATAATAATAATAATCGACTTCATTTATAGCGAGTAACGCATTTAGTAAACTAGTACTAATCTTCCTCTTCCTGGGTAGTAACCAGTACATGTACTATTTAAAGTATCTTGCTCAAGGGATCGAACCGGCTCCACTATTCTCTAGTCTTTCTTTAGCATTGATCTCAACACATTCTGTCATTGTAACAGACCTAATAGAATCCCACAAGATTGGGTTGATATAGAAAACCACTACTACAAAAATGTAGAAGCCTCCATGGTGCAGTGGTTATGCAACTTGCCTCATAAACTAGGGATCATGGGTTCAATCAGGGGTTTCTCCAGATTTTCGGCTATGAAGGACTGGCAATTGTTATGGAACTCTTTCAAAATTGGTATAGGTTGGGACACAGTCAGACAGAAATAGAAAAAAAAGGAAATATGTTACATGAAATTTATCTTTGGAAGCAAGGAATTCACTACAGAAGTGTAAAAATATGAAGTGTACATGTTTTTCTGGTTTCGGCCAGCTAGGACTTGTCAGTGACACTGAAGTATTTTCAAAATTCCACAATGGAAGAGATGATCCAAAACTACAAGAAAATATCGATTACACTATGATAGGTCATATTAAGAACATAGTTTTAGCCAGGGCAAACAAAGATAATGACAAAAAAAAAAAAAACAAAAAAAAAAAACAAGAAATTAAAGATGCTTTTTTTTTGGTGGCCACATGTTTTTACCTTGAGGAGCAGCAAATGACTCCCAAGGCCTTCAAATTCAGCCTGCATTACAAATGCTGTTTGAATACTTTTAACGTAAGTATCTATGATTTGGATTCAGTCTCAAAACTTCTTAAAAGTTTGACCTTGTTTTGGACAGAAACAAAATTTGCTGGTCAGATGTAAGGTCATTTAAAATTAAATCCAGGAGTCCAAATATAGTAGTCATTAAGTATGACTACTGGTACAATGGCCTAGTGCAGTACCTAGTTCTAGCTTTGCAGTTAAGAAGGGTACACACTGTTTTGAGTGTGGAAGATATTGTGACGGACTCCATAAAGAGTATCCAACGATATCATTGAGACATACATCTATCTTATTTCCTTATGCAAGTCCAGTTTGATCCCACGTGCCCATCACATGTTTTATGTTGTTCTTTCCTACGAGATCCTAATTAATTCATAGCTGTTTAGACCTGATCCTGCTGAATAAATGAATTATTGCTGACTATCAGCCAATATCCCTATACTCATTCGATTCACAAACTGCATGACAGTGAAGATCCTGATTGGATGACCAGAAACCATCTGATCTGGATCTACCGGTACACTGTTTGCAAAGGTAGGTGTTGTCATGTTCTGCAGGATAAGGGTTAGACAAACTGTCTAACCCTGATTTTTACTGCAACATAGTGCTAGTGTCACTTGTTTCAAACCCAAACTTTATGGAAGAAATTAGTTCGTAAATTATCTAGCATGTACAATGTACATAATCATAGCCTCTTTATAACACTATTCATTAGATCAAGATAACTCCCGAAAATGTATATATTATACAGAAAGATGACCATTTGTGGATCTTATTTCTAATATTACCTATGCAATTTTCTCTGGAAATTTCAGCATACCATGGACACTAACGAGTCATGAAAATAGATGAGACAGCTTTCAAATGAGCTGTCTGATTAGGGTCTACACTGTTTGCCACTGCAAAAGTTTTGGGTTGAAAATATAATTGCATAATAATGACACTATTCGCCTTATTAAAACGTGTCTGAATATTTAGGGTAAACAGTATGTATGATAGTAATACCTGGCTACATTTACTGGCTACTAGTATAGTGGTTTATATGCTCACATTTTTAGTAAAGTAGAAGTAAAACAAAGATCAGGAATCGATACAATTAACTTACTCCACCCATCAAAGACACCAAAGGGAAAGAAACACAAACATTAAGCGACCGGCCCAAATTGGAAACCTAAACAAAGGAAGGCCATAAGGACAGTTACTTTCCCCAAAAATGGCCATATGGCCATCCAAAATAAAAAAATCACTAGTTATACACACAGTAAGTAACAAACAACAAAATAAATAAATCGACACAGAAGAACCGCCTTGGAACGGTCAGTGGAAAGATTTCCACTGGGGGGCTTCAATCGATTTTACGTGGCCACAATCCTCGCCCTTACTTCCGTTGCGATTTAGACAATAATTTGTTCAGTCCGCTTGAAGGCATCCTAACTCATCAGTGCAACATCTCCGTGAACACAAATAATCAAACAACCATAGAGGTGAGACAACGGTGAGAACTCGACAGCAAGAAACCACTGAAATGCTAGAGCAAAAGAAAACCAACAGTTAGACTCCGATGGGCCCGACCAGAGACAGAGCATCAGGCAACAACCAGTATTACCTTGAATTAGATCTCTCTAATTCTCAAGAAGCCTTTACGTTGGAACCGTCATAGAGTCTGAGGCCTGTCCCACCGGCGTGCAATAAAAGAGGGAAGCAAAGTTGCCAACCGTGATTGGGTTAACTACCATGCATGCAGTCTGTCGTATAATATACATGTTGTACCCAATCTTTTTATATCTAAGAATGATTTTTCGAAATTGAGTGCTAAAGTCGTTTCCGTTATATATTTTTCTGAATTTATATACCAAGTCACCATAAAAATCGGGTTCCGATAGACCTTGTTGCAGAAGAGATTTAAGTCCAATATTGAATTTTGAAATTAAATCAGAATGGCGTCTATAAAATTTTTTAAAAGGCTTTGTGTAGTTGATGGTACCGATAACCATGATTAAGAAGTTTAGCCGTTAACAATTTATTACGAGTGTTGAAGTCAGTAAGCCTTCATTATCTTAAACTTTAATAAGCCAAACTAAATTTTTGGCAATGTTGTTTAGTTCTACTATGCATGTGTATTTCTTTCTTTTTCTCTAAAATGACTGTTATTCCAAAATGAATCTTCAAATATCTTGGATTTTTGACAGAATAGATGCAAAGTCTATCAAAACCTTAACATTTTTACTTTAGACCTTACATGAAACTGCAGCATGTGAAATTTCCCAACAAAAACATGTAAACATGCCTGTGTACAAGTCTCTACTGAAGCCTGTATTTGATCTCAGTTGAAACATTTAATTTGTCGACGTAAATCTCCAGAGGGTCCTTTTGAAAACTTTGCTATAAAAAGAAGAAGTAAAACAAAGATCAGGAATCGATACAATTAACTTACTCCACCCGTCAAAGACACCAAAGGGAAAGAAACACAACCAAGAAGCGAGTTGACCGTAATGGAAACCTAAACAAAGGAAGGCCATAAGGACAGTAACTTTCCCAAAAAATGGACAAATGGCCATTCAAAATATAAAGACACATGTGATACACACAGTAAGAAACAAACAACAACATAAATAAACCGCCACAGAAGAACCGCCTTGGAACGGTCAGTGGAAATAATTCCACTGGGGGGGGGCTTAAATCGATTTTACATGTCCAAAATCCTCGCCCTTACCTCTGTCGCGGTATACACTAATTTTGTTTAGTCCGCATGAAGGCTTCCTAACTCATCAGTGTAACATCTCCAAGAACATACAAATAAAAAAACTACAGAGATGAAACAAGGTTGAGACTCGACAGCATACAACAACAGAATTGCGCTGGAGCAAATGAAACCCAACAGTTAGACTCCGAGGGGCCCGACCAAAGACGGATCTGAAGATTCAATTTGGAAGATACATGTTCTTTAGTTAAAATCAAATTTTAGGTAGATGCAAATATTTATTCAGCCCGGCTTCATCAGCATGAATTAATATTTGCAATACGCTCGATAGCAACAAACAACAATGAGGATATAAACAGTATGGTAAAATATTTCTTGAATAGAACAAGATCTGTCACTATAGGTGACCAATGCCCCCCGTGGGAGCCAATTTCTGAGTTTTTGCAAAATTTCAAGGGGAGATAATTCAGCCAAAATAACAACAGAGTTATGGCCCTTGGTCAGAATGTAGCCCTTGTGATGGTGAAGAAGTGTGTAAAGTTTCATGGGGCTAGGTCAAATACCTTTGACGTTATGATCAAGGTTAAAATTTGTGTGCTGGACAGACAGACAAACAAACAAACAGACAGACAGGGCAAATAATATATGCCCCCCCCCCACCCACTGAATCAAAGATTCTCGTGGGGGGGGGGGGGGCACAAAAAATTAAATGTTTACTGGTTAATAAATTGTTGATTTGTGATCATTAACCAAACTGTTATGTTCACCCTATTTATAAGAGGAGCCAATTTTACAATTTAGGGGTACCAGTTCAGTCGATTTTAGAAAGTGATTAAAAAAGGGTTGAACTTTATGCTAACACTGAATGCCCTGATCTGGGTCTGTACTGTCTGCCTAAGACCCTTTTAAAATAAGTTAAATAACTTATTTTATGATAAAAATGTTTCATAGTGCTGAGAATCCAGTTTGAATAAGAATATTGAATAGTTATTTAATTTTGCTGTTGTTTTGGGAGTTTGAACTGTTAAATCATCTAAATGATTGATAATACCAGTCTTGATGTATTGGAAAGCTTATTTAGGCATTTTAATTTATTATTTCAGTCTCAAAATAGTTAAAATTTAATTTATGAAATTTATCTAGATTGACTCAGAACTTTTTTTATCCCATTCTTTCAAAATTTCATTAATTTTGAGTGCAATACTATACCTAACTTGACTTAGTCACAATTTTGTATTAGATTCGGCACTTAGTTATTTAGACAAATTGTGGGTATTTCGATAGGTACGAATTGCGCAACTCTTGTGGCTGATCTGTTCTTGTATTGTTATGAAAGAGACTTCATGTTGTCGCTTTCCATTGCTAACCAATCTGATATTATTGAAGCTTTTAGCTACACTTCTAGATATTTAGATGATTTATTAAATATTGATAATACCTATTTCGATGGTTTGATCAGTCAGATTTACCCCCCAGAGCTTCAGTGAAATAAAGCAAATTATTCTGATACCGAGGCCCCGTTTTAGGATTTACATCTATCTATTGTAGATGGGTTTGTTCCGTGCAATATTTATGATAAACGCGATGACTTTGATTTTGAGATTGTAAATTTTCCTTTTTTGGATGGTGATGTTCCTCGTGCGCCATCCTATGGCGTTTACATTTCGCAATTAATTCGATTTGCTAGAGTGTGTAGTCATTTAACTGACTTCAACACTCGAAATAAATTATTAACGGCTAAACTTCTTAATCAGGGTTATCGGTACAATAAACTTCGCAAAGCCTTTTCAAAATTTTAAAGACGCCATTCTGATCTAATTTCAAAATTCAATATATGACTTTAATCTCTGCTGTAACAAGGTCTATCGGAACCCGAATTTTATGGTGACTTAGTATATAAATTCAGAAAAATATATAACCGCAATGACTTCAGCAACCAATTTCGAAAAATCATTCTTCGATATAAAAAGATCGGGTACAACATGGATGTTATAAGACAGACTGCATGCATGGTAGTTAACCTAATCACGGTTGGCAACTTTGCTTCCCTCTTAAATTGCACGCCGATGGATCAGGCCTCAGATTCTATGACGGTTCCGACGTAAAGGCTTTTTGAGAATTCGAGAGATCTAATTCAAGGTAATGTTGGTTGGTGTCTGATGCTCTTTCTCTGGTTGGGCCCATTGGAGTCTAACTGTTGGTTTTCTTTTGCTCCAGCATTTCAGTGGTTTCTTGCTGTCGAGTCCTCACCTTTGTCTCACCTCTGTGGTTGTTTCATTATTTGTGTTCACGGAGATGTTGCACTGATGAGTTAGGAGGCCTTCATGCGGACTGAACAAACTATTTGTCTTAATCGCGACGGAGGTAAGGACGTGGATTGTGGCCAGGTAAAATCGATTTAAGCCCCCCAGTGAATTTCTTACCACTGACCGTTCCGAGGCGGTTCTTCTGTGGCGGTTTATTTATGTTGTTGTTTGTTACTTACTGTGTTTATCACTTGTGCATTTTTATTTTGGATGGCCATATGGCCATTTTGTGGGAAAGTAACTGTCCTTATGACCTTCCTTCACTTAGGTTTCCATTATGGTCTGGTCGCTTCATGTTTGTGTTTCTTTCCCTTTGGTGTCTTTGATGGGTGGAGTAAGTTAATTGTATCGATTCCTGATCTTTGTTTTACTTCTACTTTTCGATAAGATTCTTTTCACTAGCCAGTCGATTTTCAGCGCAAAACTATGACTAACTCAAATTTATAATTGTAAGCTATTTAGACATAGTTTAACTTTTGAATGGTTATGATCATGAAACATAAAATATATAACAGTAAACATGGCCAAAATTGTTGATACAAAACAAAAGCAAGGGAAAAAGATAAACAGTTTTATAGCTCTCCTGTAAAATTTCACAAAACTGACTTAGCCTAGTTTTGCGCTGAGCCATCGATATGTCCTCCCCAGCAATGTCCCTCAGGACGATTGCCCTCTTAAAAATTTTCTCTAGGTCGGCTATATCTTCAACCGAAGCTCCAGTCTCATGGACCCTCTCTTCCCACTCATGTATTTTCTAGTGCCTTGAAGGTGTCAAACCCTGACCCATCAGGGCTCCTTCGAAGTATTCCGTAACTCTGTGGGCCACATAGTTGAGGTCGCCATCTCTGAGTGGGGAGAGGTTAGCCGGGTCTGGACCTCTGATTGGGTACAGGCTGTAGACGACAGCAGTGACAGGGTAGGCGTTCTGGTAGAAGACTATTGATTCCAGTCAACACGCCAGGCTTTGTGTCCCGTGAGATATCAATGATAAATGGGCCGCGTCAAGCGATTTTGGTACTTATTGCCTATGCGAGCAGAACCTTCGCTGCTCGCTCATACAAGCAGTGAATCAAGAGGATCCTTCAGACAGAAAGCCGTATCCCTGGCCCCTCTGAATGGCTGGGCATGCGCAGTTAAAATTTGTCATGACGGAATGCTCGAAGACACAAATTCGCTTGGCTCGGCTCATATATCAATGATATGTCCCTTCCTTCTCTCCGCACGGACTGGGTCAAATTTATCTTCAAGGAACCAGTCGCCTCCGGCCCTCTCTCTCAAGAACTTGATTCTCAACAGGAAGTTACCCTCTGGCAGGGCGGCAAGAAGTTGGGTAGCCCTGGCGTCTGTCATACGAACGTCCAGGGCCAACCTGCCGGCTCTGGCATGCATACCGTCGACAATCTCGATGTCTCCAATGTCAAGAGGGTCTTCTACTTCCCTTCTCCATGAAGAGAAGGCCGTAGCGGTGTCGACGACTTCGAACTCATCTTTGGCGTCGTTAAGAATCTCGACCCACTAGTCGGCTGGAAGCCCCACCGGGTGAGGGACCTGAACATCCAGGTCGGTAAATTGGTGACCCTGTGGGACTGGGTCGGGCATTTCAGCAAGAATCTCATTGATCAACTCGTTGTAGGAGTATATACATACACGAGTTTTCTTTAAATAAAACTCCTTGTAGAAAAGAGCTCAGTTAATACCCGATCAAACTGTCTCCGGGCTCTCCTTTCTATGAAAACGAGCCGATTTTTTGTAGAACGCAACTCGTCTAGTACCCGACTGATCTGTCTCCGGGCTTTCCTCTCCATGAAAATATGCCGAGGGAGTATACGGTCTCCACCACAGGCCCGGCAGACTTCTATTTCGCTTTGAACCCATTTCCCACATTTCCTGCAGGGAATGGGAACTTTTCTACCCTGGCGTAATTTGGCTAAATGAATCTTACAGTATTTGAGGATACAACTCTTCTCACAGGTATCAACATCGCCTACTTTTAACCATGTACAGCTGTTAGTACCCTTCAATATGGATTGTATACCTTGGGTAAATAAATAATTGAAAATATGATAGTGGGCAGTATCATACTTTTCACAACCGGGGCCGGCGAGGGTGATGGGCCGTCTCCCGGAGCGTCTATACTACTGCCACGAGTGCCCTTGGTATATCGCAGCCATTTGGGGTGGAATTTTTTGGGGGTTGGGAAGCTTAATTTGCCCAATAGAGGATATTGGTGTTTTAGGTTGGGAGGCTTAATTTGCCAAAAAGAGGACATTTTTTGGTTAAAATAAGCTGGGAGCCTTGATTGGTCAAATGGGGTTTCTGAGGTTGAAATAAAAAGTGCATTCACCCTCCCTGCTGCTCGAGGTCCCGTCTCCATATGACCCTAGCTGTTGGTGGGACGTAACACTCAAACACTCACTCATACATAGTTAGACCATGATGGGGGGCAGCGCATATTGTTTTTGAGATTATTGTCCAACAAATATTAATAGAGTTATGCCCCTTTGAATTTTAGCTCACCTGGGCAGAAGGCTCCAGAGGAGCTTATAGGATGGTAGTCCCTCCGTCGTCCGTCCACACTTTTGAGTAGCTATGTCGCTGCAGTCTGCAGGCTGATCTCAATCATTTCTCTTCTGTAGTATGCCTGTGGTGGGGCATTGATGACATAAGCTTTTTTCGAAATCGCACAAATTTTTTGGTTGCTATGGCAACCACAAGGTCCCATAGACTTACAGTGGGAAAATGCTTGTCGTCATCGTAGCGCCTTCAGTTTTGATTGGATCTTTCTGAAACTTATGTGTAAGGTGGGTGGGATCAAAAACTCGGATGAGTTCGAAAACCGTCCAAGTACGCCCATTTATTATAGAGTTACGTCCCTTTGATTTTTGAAAATGCCGATTTTTGACCTTCTCATCACCATAGCCCCTTCAGTTTTGATCGGATCTTTCTGAAACTTATATGTGAGGTGGCTGGGAATAAAACCTCCGATGATTTTAAAACCGGCCAAGTCGGCCCTTTTGTCATAGAGCTACGGGACCCACTGGTTTTACTCAGACTTATATG
Organism: Lucinisca nassula; assembly: GCA_963580285.1. NCBI lineage: Eukaryota > Metazoa > Mollusca > Bivalvia > Lucinida > Lucinidae > Lucinisca > Lucinisca nassula. The sequence goes on along the minus strand of OY757019.1, from coordinate 147,231,970 downwards.
ATGGGTGGAGTAAGTTAATTGTATCGATTCCTGATCTTTGTTTTACTTTTACTTTATATATGGAAAGCCTTAAAAACACTTCTGAAGGCCCTGGTCTTTGATATTTGGTATGATGCTTCATCTGGTGAACCTCTACTATGTTGTTCAAATTATAGCCCTGGAGCAAAAGGTGGCACCGCCCAGGCCCCACCGGTTTTACATAGACAAATATGGAAAACCTTTAAAAATCTTCTTCTGAAACCTCAAGGCCCAGGTCTTTGATATTTTTTGACGCGTCATTTGGGTGACCTCTACCAGATTATTAAAATCATAGCCCTGGGATCAAAAATGGCCCCACCCCAGGGCCCACCGGTTTTACATTTACTTACATAGGGAAAATCTTTAAATCTTTAAATACCTTCTCATCTGAAACCGGAAGGCCCAAGTCTTTGATATTTGGAATTAAGCTTCCTCTAGTTGCCCTGCACGAAGATTTTTAAATTATATCCCAATAGGGTCAAAATGGAACTGCCCGGAGCCCACTGGTTTTATACAAGGTTAAGGCTGAGCTGGTTCATCTCTGTCTGGTGCACTAGGAAATGACCCTCAATGTCCACAAGGTGCCTAGACAGTGACATACAAGTCAGCTCTGTACTGTCAAAGGGAACCACTGACCCATCACCATCCCTTCCCCCTCCCTTTGTCACCATGTGACATTATTAGTAAGATTGAGCCGCTTCATCTCCTTCTGTTGCACTCAAACCTGACTCTCGACGTCCACACGGTGTCCAGATAGTGACATACAAGTCAGCTCTGTATTGTCAAAGGGAAACACTGACCCATATGTCTAGCATCTTATGCCAATTCTTGCCATCCTCCTCCCTTCCACCCTAACCCCCCTTGTCACAACAAGGCATTGTAAGTTAGGCTGAACAAATTCATCTACATGCACTAGGACCTGACCCTCAATGGCCAGAAGTTTCATACAAGTCAGCCTGTAGAAGGGAATTTTTGAAAAACTTCATCCTTAGAAAGATAATAATTCCGAAGGAATGTTCCATGGATGATCCTCTGACAAAAATGCTCAAAATAGATTCGCTCCACTGAACATAATAGCCACCAAAACGAAACAATTAACAAGCTTTAAAATAACTTCTACTACAAAATATGTAGACTGATCTAGAAATGATTTCACAGGAATGTTCTTTAGGTCACTCTCAATCAAAATGGTTCCAATCATCCAATTCACGTTATATTACCTACCACTTTATCCGTACAATAAGGACCAGGTGAGCGATCCAGGGCCATTTTGGCCATTTTGTTAATGGTTTCTAGGCTAGGTCAGCTCAAAATATATTTATTTTGATTTGTATAAACTCTGTAAGCAATGCCTTTCTGTAAGATTCTTGGTTGATTTCAACAAAATAGTTAATTTTGCAAAAACGACTTACATCCTTTAAAGTTATGGGCTGCATGATGCTTCCACGCAGAGCTGAAACCGACCCACACACTAGTACTGGTAAACTGCTTAGAGGATCTAAGCCTTCCAGGTAAAGCGTTGCGAGTCCATGCTTATAAACCCTCTTGGTTTCATTGGGCGTCAGATGTGATTTCATCTCAATGTCGGGTAAAAGTCCCACAAAATTGGAAGCAACGTCTGAAAAATGACCATTATAGTGTTGACGGGGACGTTAAACCTCAAATCAAACAAACAAAAATATCAATTAAAGGTAAATGTCATTTCATCTCAGTGCTGGGTAACAGTCCCATGGAATTGGAAGTAACGTCTCCAAATGACCAATACAATGTTGACGGGGACGTTAAATCTCAAATCAAACAAACAAACGAGCACAGACCAGGAGATTCTTCTTACGCTGCGCTCTGACGTCTTAGGGATGCTATAAATGATGATGATTTCGTGTTTAACGACGCGTCAACCCTCTTTGTGGGTCATAAGCGTCAAACGGTTAATGGTTAAACGGCAAGAATAATTATGATGATATTAAAAGTAAAAAGTCAGAATGATAATGTATAAAAATCTGAAACAGTTAAATCTTATGAAAAAGTCCAATTTCTTTTAAGAATAAAATAATATTATCAACAGGTACATCTCGAAACAGTTGTTGCAAAGTGTCAGCTTTGAAATATAAAATACGTGAGGGTGAAAAGTCAACACAGTCAATAAAGATATGTTTCACAGTGAATGGCTGATCACAACCTACACAAGAAGGCTGATCATCACCATTAAAAATATAAGAATGAGTAACTCTAGTATGGCCGATGCGCAGTCGTGTTAATACTACGTCCTCTTTTCTGGAAAACTGTGGAGGAGAGCATTTTGTACTAACGGCAGGTTTAATGGCACGGAGTTTGTTATTGATTGCACGGTCCCATTCGCCTTGCCATTCCGACAAGATGTATCTGTTGATAAATGGTTTAAAATTATTAAAAGGAATTTTAAAAACAGATGGATCAAGATTGAGCGATTCCTTTGCTTTCTTGTCAGCATATTCATTGCCGACAATGCCAATATGGCTCGGAAGCCAACAAAACAAGATTTGGTGTGTTTTAGAAATTTCATGATGTTTTTCGATCAATTTTTGAATTTGAGGATTTTTAGATGATGAATGGTCTAAAGCCTTAAGCACAGAAAGTGAATCAGAAAATATAATTGCTTTTTGAATTGTTGAAGAACTGATAAAATCTAAAGCTAGGTCTATTGCTTTGGCTTCAGCTGTAAAAATAGATGAACCATCTGGAAGGCGCATGGTTTTGTGCGTATCTTTAGAAACATACGCACAACCAACTTTATCTCCTTCTTTGGAACCATCAGTATAGACTTGCTGGTAATCATCGTAACGTGATTGCAGTACCTGAAAGTTTTGTTTGAGAAGTATCGGATTTGATTCGGATTTTTTGCCATCATGTAAGTCGAACAGAATAGAAGGTTGTTTAATACACCAAGATGGAACTTCGGCGGTTTCATGTTTTTGAATATTTTTAAGGTCGATTCCTGAATTTTCCAGCAGTGGTAAACTACGTAATCCAAAAGGTTTAATTGCTGTGGATTTAGTTTCATACCTATCTGCAAATTGAGGTGGAAATGAAATTTTGGATGCCGGGTTAGATGGATTTGCAGCAAGTCTAATAGCATACTGAAGAGAAAGTTTCTCTCTGCGCGAGGTTAAAGATGGTTCACCTGCTTCTACATAAAGGCTTAATACGGGAGAAGTACGGAAGGCTCCCATGGCCAGACGAAGGCCTTGGTGATGGATAGTATCCAAGGATTTTAAATAGGACTTTCTGGCAGAACCATAAACAACAGACCCATAATCTAATTTAGATCTTATTAAAGACCGGTAAAGATGTATTAAAATATACCGATCTGCTCCCCAACTTGTATGAGCTAAAACTTTCAAAAGATTCAAAGCTTTTAAGCATTTCGCTTTAAGATATTTAATATGGGGAATAAAAGATAACTTTTGATCAAATATGACCCCAAGAAATTTGGCTTCTTCAACAACAGGAATTTGTGATCCGTATAAAAACAGGGAAGGATGTTCGTGTTTCTTCCGTAGTTTACAAAAATGAACACACTGCGTTTTCGACTTGGAGAACTTGAAACCATTTTTATCAGTCCATTCTTCTATTCTTTTTAAATTTTGTTGTAACTTTCGTTCAATTGTTTTCATATTTTTTGAACGGTAACATATACAAAAATCATCAACATACAATGAACAATCAGTTTTGTCGTCCAAACATTGTACAATATTGTTTATTTTGATGTTAAATAGCGTAGTCGAAAGAATACTACCCTGTGGGACACCCTGTTTTTGATCATAGAAATCCGACACGGTAGACCCCACACGCACCTGAAACATACGCTCCCCTAAAAAGCTTTCAATAAAACTGGGAAGTTTTCCTCTTAAGCCAATGTTATGTAGATCTTTCAATATTCCATAACGCCATGTTGTATCATATGCTTTCTCCAAGTCGAAAAAGACGGCTACTACGTGTTCTTTGTTAATAAAAGCATCTCGTATAAATGTTTCTAGTCTTATTAAATTGTCATTGGTACTACGTTCCGAACGAAAGCCCGATTGATATTCTGAAATGAGGTTGTTGGACTCTAAGTACCAGACTAATCTCTTGTTTATCATTCTCTCCAATGTTTTACACAAACAACTTGTCAAAGCTATCGGACGATAATTTGTAGGTTCTGCATGATCTTTCCCTGGTTTCGGAATTGGTACAACTGTAGCTACACGCCAGCTCTCAGGACAGACCCCCGTTTCCAAAATATTATTAAAGATATCTAAAAGTGTTGTAAGAGAACTTTTTGGCAGATGCTTAAGCATCTGATAATGAATTTCATCGGGGCCGGTTGCCGTATCATGTGATTTTTCAATGGCTTCAACTATTTCGGATAAGTTAAAAGGTTTGTTGTATTCTTCGTGATTAAGTGATTTAAAGTTTAGATTTCTTTTCTCTTGGTCCTTTTTGACATTTCTAAAAGTGTCAGAGTAATTACGCGATGATGAATTTCTCATGAATGTGTGCCCAAGAGTATCTGAAATATCTTTTTTTGTTGAAGCTATTGTGTCAAATTCAGTATTTAAATGTGTAAAACTAGAAGACTTTGTTTTTCCTGAAATTTTTCGTACCGTATCCCAAACCTTTTTAATGGGGGTTTTATAGTTCAATTTGGAAACATATTCTCTCCATGACTTTCGTTTGGAAGCTCGGATTGTTCGCCGAGCTTTAGCTCTAAAAACTTTTACGTCGTTGAGCTTTTCTGAAGTGGGATTTTTGCAGAACTTATTTAGAGCCTGTTTACGCTTTTTAATAGCTTCTTTACAGTCATTATTAAACCAAGGCTTGCTTTTCTTAGTATTTGTGGAGGTCTTTGGAATGCATTGTTCTGATATGTTAATACGTGTATCTGTGAAATCAGAAACAATGTCGGATGATTCATTAAAATGATCAATTGATAACTCTTCTTCACATAAATTATGGAATAATTCCCAGTCGGCTTTATTCATTTTCCATTTCTGGTTACAGTCCTCATCTGGTTCGTTTACACTCTCAATTATAACAGGGAAGTGATCACTTCCGCACTGATCATCATGAACAGACCAGTCATAGTCCAAGAAGAGAGATGGGTGACACAAAGAGAGATCTAAAGAAGACAAATGACCTGTCGCAGGGTGAAGGTAAGTATAAGATTTATCATTCATCAAGCAAAGATAGCTCTTTGCAATAAAATCTTCGACAAGTGCTCCTCTGTTATTGATATCTTTACAGCCCCATAGAATATTGTGACCATTGAAGTCGCCAACTAAAAGATATGGCGATGGAAGTTGACTCAGCAATGAGTCAAGATGTTCCGGCTTTAAAGAAAATGAAGGTGGGATATATAGAGAGCAAATTGTAGTTTCTTTATCCAGAGAAACCGATACTGCTATAGCTTGTAGGTCTGTTTTTAATTTGATCTCTCTTTGTGGTAAACATGATTTAACAAAACTTGAACTGCCACCAGATGGTCTGTTACCATCAGAATAGATATAGTTGTATGTATTGAAACCCCTGACATCAATGTTGTCATCAGTTTTTAAAAAAGTTTCTTGCAAACAAAAAACCGATGGGTTTAATAACGAAATAAGTAATAACAGTTCGTTATAATTTGATTTAAGACCTCGACAATTCCATTGTATTATTTTGTGTTTTAAATCCATTTTATGAAGATATTAAGACTAGAAATTATATTGGAGCTGCAATTGGTGATATAGATCTGATACCACCAGCTCGTGGTGTTGCAGACCTTGATCTGTTATTGCTACTTGGTGATGATGGAGCTTCAAACTCCATATCACTGTCACTCAAAGATCCGAATCTGTTCTGAAATTTTATATTGTCTCTTTCCATTTTACGTTGTCTGTCTGTTTGTTTTAGAGACAATTGCTTTTTCGGATCTTCCGATCCCTTATTAGTTCGACCTGGGTCGAGTTTCTCTTTTACATGCGGCGCTGGCTTCGGTACGGTCGCTGTCGACCGATCCGCAGCAACCTGGATTGCGCCATTTGATAAATTGTTTGAACTTTGTGGTGCTGGAGTGGATTTGCTCCATGCACCGGATTTCTTTAATTCAGCTATGCATGATTCAACAGTCTGCGTTGCGGAGCTTGAAACTTGTTTACCAGCACCCTTTGTGATGCTGGCGTAACTGGTGGTTGGTGTTGTGTATCGCTCGTCAACAATTTTCCGCGCTTCTGGGAATGTCATCCCCCTTTGGTATTTGACAGTAAGTATTTCTTTTTCTTTTTGCCATGCCGGACAATCTCGAGAGAAAACAGCATGCTTGCCACCACAATTTACACATTTGGCCTCATTTTTACAGTTTTGATGATTATCGACATGTTTTTCTTCACCACAATTTGGACAGAGTTTTTTCTTTTGACATCTGCTTTCGTGGTGGCCAAAAACCTGACACGAGTAACATCTGAGAGGGTTTGGTATATAAACATCCACGTTAACTGAAAGATATGCTACTTTGATTTTCTTGGGTAGAACTGGTGTATTAAAAGTCAACACGTAAGTACCCGTTGGCTTCAATACACCACCTCTACGAACTTGGATGTTACGTACACCAATGACGCCTTCCGATCTCAAGTTCTCAACTATCTCTGCATCGCTGCAAGGACGGAGCTCTGGGCTGCGGATAACACCTTTGCATGAGTTAAGTGTATTATGCAGAGATACTTTGACCTTGAGATCGAAGAGCTTTGTGGTACCAAGCAGGCTTTTTACCTGCTGTTCTCTCTCGACTTCTAGTAAAAGGTCACCTGACTTAAGCTTTTTAATGCTTTTGGGATGTCCGGCAATGGAAATGATGCTCTTTTCAATCACAAATGGGGATAAACTTGACACAGTGCGTGTATCTTCACATGAAGACACCACCAAGAAGCGTGGAAAATTAAGTTGCTTTGGTGCTGCAGACTGCTGGCTTGACTGTTGACTAGACTGCTGACTGGGTTCATCCGTTTCGGATGATTCCTCGTCTTTTTTACGTTTAGGTGCGTTGCGGTTAGGTGCGTGGTTGCAGTTATGTTTGTTTTTAGGAGCCATAAGAAAAAAACCCTAGTTTCGTCCCAAGTGCTCTCCGCCCTCCACGGAGCCCTACAAGGGAACACCATAATGGAGTGGTTATCCAACTCGCAGGTGTTAGAGATACACGTGAGATATACTCGTATAAACAAAATGCGTACACGATTGATCCGTTAAGCCACCGCCTTCTAGAGATAAAAAGACAGAAAAGGGTAAGGTAAATGGGCATATGGTTGGTATCAGGAAAGATACAAAAAGAGTTGAAGAGAAAGCAAAGCGGTATCTCTAGGGCTCGGCGTGACCAGCCTATTGACCGTGCCGGACCGCACGGCCACCCGTCTACACCGAAAAGCCAGGCCAAAGAGGCGTGTTGGGTACCTGAAGCACCGCCACCTCAGGTAACCCTCAACCTCCAGGATCCCTTGTTCCGGCTTACAGGACGCAATCCACGGCAAACGGGTGGTACTTCCTTTAGCTCTTCCCAGTGGGCACAAAGAGCACAGCGGCAATGTGCCCAGTGGGAATTGAGCCCCCAGGGCCACGGCAAGGCAGGAAGTCTAATACCTGGGGGAGGGATGCTATAAACAACCAATACTTGGATTTTGTTCAAGGTCAGCGGCAGTCAGATGGTCAGTGATAGTCCAGACGAACAATAGCAAGCAACAGATTCTCTGCTTCATAACGTAGACTGTGGGTACCCGTTAAAACGCTTCATTTTTAGAAAAGTTTTCAGTCCAATTTTTGTATGAAAAAAAAAATATGGTAGCAGTTTCCGTCAAATTAGTTACTTGTCGTTTGTTAATGTGTTTAATTATTTCCCTGCGGTATACGCGTGTATCGATTCATCTAATTCGAATTTAGAGTATTTCGTTGATTATGCAACACAATCTGTGCTGAAAAATATTACATGTTCACGTTTTATCCAGCTGCAAACAGTGTAGATCCATCGATGGCCTCTGATCAGCATCTACAATGTTTGTCATAGTTTATCCTCTCTCTTTTCTCCTCGCTCAGCCCCACTACTGCATCCCAGCTCCTGAATAAGTGATCTGTAACAGAGCCCCTTCAGCGATATGTAAAAAAAAAATACCTGTTGATGCAGGCCCGCACACATTTGGGAGGGTGTGCAGCCCCTCCCCACTTTTGGAAATTATCTCGGATTCATGCAGTTTTTCACCCTCTGCAAAATACCTGAAATTCGCATCCTTAACCCGCCTCTTTTCAGTGTCTGCATACGGGACTGAATCATGTTCAAAACTGTTAATACATGCATATGGCGAACAGTGCCGACCCTGATCAGAAGCAATGTACTGTCTATCCGATATGGGTCTATTCTGTATGTCTAATAATGGTACCATATATAAAGTCTGTGCTACTCGTTGTTGCTCTTAAACATATCAGGGTTCTAAACAAAAGTGCGAAAATTCTATTTTTACTCGACTTGGCATGCATTTGTGTAACAATTTTATGAATCGAATGTTCCGAAGGCGTCACATGACAGCGTGTATTGTTTGAGCAACCTATTTCGTCTGTTCGTTTAACCCTCAAATGCCACAATTTAACAAACAGTTCGCCCCGCCTATCGGGGGTTTAAGAAATATATGGGCTGCATGATGCTTCCACGCAGAGCTGAAACCGACCAGCACACAAGTACTGGTAAACTGCTTAGAGGATCTAAGCCTGCTCAGGCAAAACGGTACGAGTCGGCCCGTCCATGCATATAAACTCTATTGGTTTCATTGGGCGGCAGGGCTTGAGAAGTAATTTCATATCAATGTCGGGTAACAGTCCCACAAAATTGGAAGCAACGTCTCCAAAATGACCTTTACAGTGTTGACGGGGACGTTAAACCTCAAATCAAACAAACAAAATAAACAATGCCCTGTGCAACCTGCTGACTCCGCGACGTCTGAACTGGGTATTTGATGTTCGATAGATAGCTCTGACCTATTTGTTGCATCGATAAAAGAAGCCTCCGTGGTGCAGTGGTTACCCTACTCGCTTTGTAAACCAGGGATCGCAGGATCGATCCCGGGCTTCTCCAGACTTTCGGATGAGTCTTTAAACCGAGGTCCCGTCTCCGTATGACCTTAGCTGTTGGTGGGACTTAAAACTAAAACTCACTCACGCAATGCATCGATAAAAATAGCGCAATGTTTCAAGTTCTATAAATATTGTTTTTTTCCCAAATCAGTGATGGTCACGTGGACAACTGCATGAATTCCGTTTTGTCATCGTAACGATCGACCCATAAATTACAGTATTACCGGTTTTGAGTTTTCATGAAACTTGGCATAGCAACAGAAATATACATATGGCAAGTTTTCCTGGTAATATGATATCTTGACAAAGACTAGAAAATATTTATCTCAGGAATTGAATTTGTATATTTTTTTGAAACTGTGATTAAAAAATATCATTTTTGATCATTATTTTATCAGAACTTTAATTATTTCAAAAGGTTTTGTGGTATCAACATAATGTCTATGGAGTTCTGCATTCAATACAGTTCACAAATCTTGAAACTCAACAAAAATCAATTTAAGACATACTTATTTAGAGACAGAGGGAGTCAGTCAGGGTTGCCTCCTGAGTCATTCGTTTATTTATATAATTCAACAAATACGTTTTCATAGGTTGTATATGCTGAGTAAGTAATATACTAAGTTTCAACAAAAAAATGCGTGGGCACAGATGAAAGATGCCCTTTAGAATGTAGCTTTATGTGACTGAGTACACCTCAATTTGTTCCAACGATGACCCTAGGTCGACAATGACCTATCTTTTAACATGGTCAAATTTGGTCCCTCTGGCTGAGGTCAAAAATGTATTTTTAGCTCACCGTCACCTAGTGACGAGGTGAGCTTTTGGGATCACCTTTTGTCCGTCGACCGTTGTGCGTGCGTTCGTGCGTGCGTCCGTGTGTAAACAATTTCTTCAAATGACACCTCCTCCTGAACCACTGATCGGATTTTGACCAAACTTCACAGAAATGATCCTTAGGTGATCCCCTTTCAAAGTCGTTCAGATGGTTGCAAATCTAGGTCACAGGAGCCAAAAATAGATTTGTTTCACTGAAAACTTAAAACATCTTCTTCTCTGAAACCACAAGGCCCAGGTCTTTGATATTTGGTATGAATCTTCATCTAGTGAACCCTACCAAGATTGTTTAAATTATAATGCTGGGGCAAAAAATGTCCCCGCCACGGGGCCCTTCGGTTTTACATAGGCTTATGTGGATGTTATACGACAGACTGCATGCATGGTAGTGAACCCAATCACGGTTGGCAACTTTGCTTCCCTCTTTAATTGCACGCCGGTAGGTCAGGCCTCAGATTCTATGACGGCTCCAACGTAAAGGCTTATTGAGAATTAGAGAGATCAAATTCAAACAAGGTAATGTTGGTTGGTGCCTGATGCTCTGTCTCTGGTCGGGCCCATCGGATTCTAACTGTTGGTTTTCTTTTGCTCAAGCATATCAGTGGTTTTTTGCTGTCGAGTCCTCACCGTTGTCTCACTTCTGTGGTTCTTTGATTTTTTGTGTTCACGGAGATGTTGCATTGATGAGTTAGGAGGCCTTCATGCGGACTGAACAAATTATTTGTCTAAATCGCGACGGAAGTAAGGGCGAGGATTGTGGCCACGTAAAATCGATTGCAGCCCCCCAGTGGAAATCATTCCACTGACCGTTCCAAGGCGGTTCTTCTGTGGCGGTTTATTTATGGTGTTGTCTGTTACTTACTGTGTGTATCACTTGTGTCTTTGTTATTTTGGATGGCCATATGGCCATTTTGTGGGAAAGTAACTGTCCTTATGGCCTTCCTTTGTTTAGGTTTCCATTATGGTCTTGTCGCTTAGTGTTTGTGTTTCTTTCCTTTGGTGTCTTTGATGGGTGGAGTAAGTTAATTGTATCGATTCCTGATCTTTGTTTTACTTCTACTTTTTATACTGGGAAAATAATTAAAAATCTTCTTCTATGAAACCGCAAGGCCCAGGACTTTGATATTTGATATGAAGCTTCATCTGGTGGACCTCTACCAAGATTGTTAATATTATAGCCCTTGGGCAAAGTATGCCCCCGCTCCGGAGCCCTTTGGTTTTACATAGACCTATATAGGGAAAATCTTAGAAACTCTTCTTCTCTGAAACCACAAGGCCTAGGTCTTTGATATGTGGTATGAAGATATCATCTAAAGGACCCCTACCAAGATTATTCAAATTATAGTGCGTGGGCCAAAAATGCCCTCGCACCGGGGCTTTTTGTTTTACATAGGCTTATATAGGGCTCTTTCAAAAAATCTTCTTCTCTGAAACCGCAAGACCCAGGACTTTGATATTTGGTATGAAGCTTTATCTAATTGACCTCTACCAAGATTGTTCAAATCATAGCCCTGTGTCCAAAAATACCCCCGCTCCGGGGCCCTTTGGTTTTACATAGACTAATAGAGGGAACATCTTTAAAACATCTTCTATTCTTAAACCGCAAGGCCTAGGTTTTTGATATTTGGTATGAAGCTTCATCTAGTGGACGCCTATCAAGATTGTTCGAATTATAGCCCTGAGACCAAAAATGTCCCCGCTACGGGGCCCTTTGGTTTTACATAGACTTATATAGGGAAAATCTTAAAAAAAATCTTCTTCTCTGAAACCGCACGGCCTAGGTCTTTGATATTTGGTATGAAGCTTCATCTAGTAGACCTCTCTCAAGATTGTGCAAATTATAGCCCTGAAATCAAAAATGCCCCCGCTCCGAGACCCTTTGGTTTTAAATAGACTTATATAGGGAAAATCTTAAAAAAAATCTTCTTCTGTGAAACCTTGAAGGCCTAGGTTTATGATATTTGGTGTGAAATTTCATCTAGTGGACCTCTATTAAGATTATGCAAATTATAGCCCTCGGGCCAAAAATCACGCCGCCCCGAGACTCTTTGGTTTTACATAGACTTATAAAGGAAAATCTTTAAAAATCTTCTTTTCTGTAAATGCAAGGCCCAGGTCTTTGATTTTTGGTATGGAGCTTCATCTAGTGGACCTCTACCAAGATTGTTCAAATTATAGCCCTGGGACTACAAATGCCCCCAGCCCGGGACCCTTTTGTTTTACATAGACTTATATAGCCCCGGGGCCATTTGGTTTTGCATAGGCTTATGTACGGAATATCTTTAAAAAATCTTCTTCTCTGAAACCGCAAGGCCCAGGTCTTTGATATTTGGTGTGTAGCTTCATCTAGTGGACCTTTGCCAAGATTGTTCAAATTATAGCCTTTGTTGCTGTTTAAAACCTGCCTCAACATTATGCACATAAAAGCCCTGGGGCCAATAATGGCCCTCCCTGGGGCCCACTTGTTACACTATGGATCAGGTGAGTGATCCAGGGCCACCATGGCCATCTTGTAGTTATCTCCCATGACAGTATAAGCTTGTGATGGCCATAACTCCAAAACGTTTGTGATATATTGCTGGTTTAATTCTGGTGCATTTTCTATTGGTGAACAATCTTCTGAATGCCATATTGGCTTTTGGTCGGGGGATTTGCCATCTCTTCCGATGGCTATTTTTACTTTTGCAGATGTGCCGATCAAAGTTATTGCAAATTGTGTTTCCTTTAAAGAATTCTCTGGATCACCCCATTTGTGTCTTCAGATGATTTTTGAAAGTTGATACTTGTATCAAGTTTATATGTCAACGCATCTCTACTTCCGGTACTGGACCAAACCATAGCGCTTCAACTTCTTCATACACTTTATAAAAATAGTCCTTAAAACCTGGTAGTACTCGGCTGAGCATGGAATGTCGGAAAAGTTCCAAATACTTGATAACATAACAAAATTAACACGCTAAAAACTTGACAAGATGATTTTGAAAAGAAAACAATACCCCCCCCCCCGCCCGGAACTATTTTCCTACGCGCTTTCCAAAGACATTTGTATTTCATTGACATGATGGCAAACAGTGTACATGTAGATCCTGACAAGAATACTCATTGCGTGCCGTCTTATCTAGATCTACAAAGTTTGCATAGGTATTTGCATCTCGGGATCTGCACCGGTCTAAAGGGTTGAAAGGGTTAAACATCGTCTCGTTATCAGTGACCAATAAAACAACCCTTAACTGACCGACAGCGAACATAGTAATTTACCCGCTAAAATTACAAACTATTGGTTGCCATGTTTGTTCCTTCTGAGAGTTTTAAGCAAACAGTGAAGACCGATCAGATGCTACATTCTGTGGCCTCTTATCAGAGTCTTAATTGTTTCCGAATGTCCCCATATTGGAACGATTGGCATTTATGGGTAAATATTTAAGGACCCGTATGTTTCAATAGCATACTGATTTTGTATTCACCTCAACCAGTCGAAGTCCGCTAAACGTGGCATCTAATCAGAGTCTACACTGTTAGCTTATAATTTCGAAATTAGATGGTTTAACAAATGACCTTTTTTTGGTCGGTTATTAGCTCACCTGTCACGTAGTGACGAGGTGAGCTTTTGGGATCACTTTTGTCCGTCGTGCGTGCGTGTGTGCATGCGTGTGTGCATAAACTTTTTCTTCAAACTACATCTCCTCCTAAACCACTGATTGGATTTTGACGAAACTTCACATTTATGATCCTTAGATGGTCCCCTTTCAAAATTGTTCAAATGGTTCCAGGCTGTTGCACATCTAGGTCGCAGGAGCTAAATTTTTTTTTTTTTTTTTTTTAAATGAAAACTTTAAAATTCTTCTCCGCTGAAACCGCAAGGCCCAGGGCTTCGATATTTGGTATGAAGCTTCATCTAGTGGACCTCTACCAAGAGTATTCAAATTATACCCCGGGTGCCAAAAATGCCCCCGCTCCGGGGCCCACCTGTTTTACTTAGACTTATATGGGGAAAACCTTTAAAATATTCTTGTCTGAAACCAGAAGGCCCAGGTGTTTGATATTTGGTGTGAATCTTCATCTAGTGGACCTTTATCAAGGTTGTTCAAATTATATCCCGCGGGCAAAAATGCCCCCGCCCCGGGGCCCTTTGGTTTTACATTGGCTTATAGAGGGAAAATATTTAAAAATCTTCTTCTCTGAAACCGCAAGGCCCAGGTCTTTAATATTTGGTATGAAGCTTCATCTAGTGGACCTCTACCAAAATTGTTCAAATTTTAGCCTGGGGCCAAAAATGCCTCCGCCCAGGGCCCTTCGGTTTTACATAGCCTTACATAGGGAAAAATCTTTAAAAATCTTCTTCTCTGAAACCGCAAGGCACAGGTCTTTGATATTTGGTATGAAGGTTCATCTAATGGACCTCTACCAAGATTGTTCAAATTATAGCCCTGGGACTACAAATGCCCCCAGCCCGGGACCCTTTTGTTTTACATAGACTTATATAGCCCCGGGGCCATTTGGTTTTGCATAGGCTTATGTACGGAATATCTTTAAAAAATCTTCTTCTCTGAAACCGCAAGGCCCAGGTCTTTGATATTTGGTGTGTAGCTTCATCTAGTGGACCTTTGCCAAGATTGTTCAAATTATAGCCTTTGTTGCTGTTTAAAACCTGCCTCAACATTATGCACATAAAAGCCCTGGGGCCAATAATGGCCCTCCCTGAGGCCCACTTGTTACACTATGGATCAGGTGAGTGATCCAGGGCCACCATGGCCATCTTGTAGTTATCTCCCATGACAGTATAAGCTTGTGATGGCCATAACTCCAAAACGTTTGTGATATATTGCTGGTTTAATTCTGGTGCATTTTCTATTAGTGAACAATCTTCTGAATGCCATATTGGCTTTTGGTCGGGGGATTTGCCATCTCTTCCGATGGCTATTTTTACTTTTGCAGATGTGCCGATCAAAGTTATTGCAAATTGTGTTTCCTTTAAAGAATTCTCTGGATCACCCCATTTGTGTCTTTAGATGATTTTTGAAAGTTGATACTTGTATCAAGTTTATATGTCAACGCATCTCTACTTCCGGTACTGGACCAAACCATAGCGCTTCCACTTCTTCATACACTTTATAAAAATAGTCCTTAAAACCTAGTAGTACTCGGCTGAGCATGGAATGTCGGAAAAGTTCCAAATACTTGATAACATAACAAAATTAACACGCTAAAAACTTGACAAGATGATTTTGAAAAGAAAACAATACCCCCCCCCCCCGGAACTATTTTCCTACGCGCTTTCCAAAGACATTTGTATTTCATTGACATGATGGCAAACAGTGTACATGTAGATCCTGACAAGAATACTCATTGCGTGCCGTCTTATCTAGATCTACAAAGTTTGCATAGGTATTTGCATCTCGGGATCTGCACCGGTCTAAAGGGTTGAAAGGGTTAAACATCGTCTGGTTATCAGTGACCAATAAAACAACCCTTAACTGACTGACAGCGAACATAGTAATTTACCCGCTAAAATTACAAACTATTGGTTGCCATGTTTGTTCCTTCTGAGAGTTTTAAGCAAACAGTGAAGACCGATCAGATGCTACATTCTGTGGCCTCTTATCAGAGTCTTAATTGTTTCCGAATGTCCCCATATTGGAACGATTGGCATTTATGGGTAAATATTTAAGGACCCGTATGTTTCAATAGCATACTGATTTTGTATTCACCTCAACCAGTCGAAGTCCGCTAAACGTGGCATCTAATCAGAGTCTACACTGTTAGCTTATAATTTCGAAATTAGATGGTTTAACAAATGACCTTTTTTTGGTCGGTTATTAGCTCACCTGTCACGTAGTGACGAGGTGAGCTTTTGGGATCACTTTTGTCCGTCGTGCGTGCGTGTGTGCATGCGTGTGTGCATAAACTTTTTCTTCAAACAACATCTCCTCCTAAACCACTGATTGGATTTTGACGAAACTTCACATTTATGATCCTTAGATGGTCCCCTTTCAAAATTATTCAAATGGTTCCAGGCTGTTGCACATCTAGGTCGCAGGAGCTAAAATTGTTTTTTTTTTTTTTAAATGAAAACTTTAAAATTCTTCTCCGCTGAAACCGCAAGGCCCAGGGCTTCGATATTTGGTATGAAGCTTCATCTAGTGGACCTCTACCAAGAGTATTCAAATTATACCCCGGGTGCCAAAAATGCCCCCGCTCCGGGGCCCACCTGTTTTACTTAGACTTATATAGGGAAAACCTTTAAAATATTCTTGTCTGAAACCAGAAGGCCCAGGTGTTTGATATTTGGTGTGAATCTTCATCTAGTGGACCTTTATCAAGGTTGTTCAAATTATATCCCGCGGGCAAAAATGCCCCCGCCCCGGGGCCCTTTGGTTTTACATTGGCTTATAGAGGGAAAATATTTAAAAATCTTCTTCTCTGAAACCGCAAGGCCCAGGTCTTTAATATTTGGTATGAAGCTTCATCTAGTGGACCTCTACCAAAATTGTTCAAATTTTAGCCTGGGGCCAAAAATGCCTCCGCCCAGGGCCCTTCGGTTTTACATAGCCTTACATAGGGAAAAATCTTTAAAAATCTTCTTCTCTGAAACCGCAAGGCACAGGTCTTTGATATTTGGTATGAAGGTTCATCTAATGGACCTCTACCAAGATTGTTCAAATTATAGCCCTGTGGCAAAAAAATGCCCCCGCCCGGGGCCCTTCGGTTTTACATAGACTTACATATGGAAAATCTTTAAAAATCTTCTTCTCTGAAACCGCAAGGCCCCTGTCTTTGATATTTGCTATGAAGCTTCATCTAGTGGACCTCTACCAAGATTGTTCAAATTATAGCCCTGAGGCCCAAAATGTCCCCGCTCTGGGGCCCTTTGGTTTTATATAGACTTATATAAAGAACATCTTTATAAATCTTCTTCTCTGAAACCACAAGGCCCAGGTATTTGATATTTGATGTTAAGCTTCATCTAGTGGACCTCTGTCAAGATAGTTTAAATACTAGCCCTAGGGCCAAAAATGCCCCCGCCCTGGTGCCCTTTGGTTAAACATAAGCTTATGTAGGGAATATCTTTTGAAAATCTTCTTCTCTGAAACGACAAGGCCCAGGTCTTTGATATTTGGTGTGTAGCTTCATCTAATGGACTTTTGCCTCGATTGTTCAAATTATAGCCCTTGAGCCAAAACTGCCCCCACCCCAGGGCACTTTGGTTTTACATTGACTTATATAGGGAAAATCATTAAAACTCTTTTTGTCTGAAACCAGAAGGTTCAGGTCTTTGATATTTGTATGAAGCTTCGTCTAGTGGACCTGCATCAAGATTATTCAAATTATAGCCCTGGGGCCAAAAATGCCCCCCCCCCTTTCCCGGGGCCCACTGGTTTAACATTTACTTATATAGGGAAAATCTATATAAATCTTCTTGTCTGAAACCAGAAGGCTCAGTTCTTTGATATTTGGCACGAAGCTTTGTCTAGTTGAGCTTGACCAAGATTGTTCAAATTGAAGCCCTTGGGTAAAAATGGCTCTGCCCTGGGACCCACTATAGGGAAAACATTTTAAAAATCTTCTTGCCTGAATCGAGAAGGCTCAGGTCTTTGATATTTGGTATGAAGCTTTGTCCAGTACTCCTCTACCAAGATTGTTCCAATTATAGCCCTCAGCCAAAAATGGGCCTATCCCGGTGCCCACTGGTTTTACATAGACTTATGTAGGGAAAACCTCTGAAAATCTTCTCGTCTGAAACCAGAAGGCCAAGGTCTTTGATATTTGGTATGAAGTTTCATGTAGTGGACCTCTACTAAAAATGTTCAAATTAGTGCCCTGGGGCCAAGAAATGGGCCCATCCCCGAGCCCACTTGCTTTACATAGACTTATATTGGGAAAACCTTTGAAAATCTTCTTGTCTGAAATCAGAAGTCCAAGGTCTTCGATATTTTTTATGAAGATTTGTCATGAAGATTTCTACCAAGATTGTTCAAATTATAGCCCTGGGGCCAAGCATTGCCACGACCTTGGACCCACAGGTTTTATATAGACTTATATAAGGAAAACTTTAATAATTTTCTTCTCTGAAACCGTAAGGCCAAGGTTTTTGATATTTGGTATGAAGCTTCATCTAGTGAACCTCTACCAAGATTGTTCAAATTATAGCCCTAGGGCCCAAAATGCCGCTGCTCCGGGGCCCTTGGGTTTTATTTAGACTTATATAAGGAAAATCTTTAAAAATCTTCTTCTCTGAAACCGCAAGGCCCAGGTTCTTGATAGTTGGTATGAAGCTTCAGCTAGTGGACCTCTCCCAAGATTGTTCAAATTATTGTCCTGGGTCCAAAAATGCACCCGCCCCGGGGCCCTCTGGTTTAACATAAACTTATATAGGGAAACATATTGACCTTTTAGACCACTACCAAGACAATGCAAATTATAGCCATGGGGTCAATAATTTCACTCCCCGGGGCCCACTTGTTACCCGATGGATCAGGTGAGCGACCCATCATGGCCCGCTTGTTTGAAAATTGTTGTGAATATGAAATGTGCGGTACTGTATGCATGTCTG
Source organism: Lucinisca nassula (assembly GCA_963580285.1). Classification (NCBI taxonomy): domain Eukaryota; kingdom Metazoa; phylum Mollusca; class Bivalvia; order Lucinida; family Lucinidae; genus Lucinisca; species Lucinisca nassula. Next base: position 147,213,456 of record OY757019.1, on the reverse strand, counting down.
TGAATACTGTTATATGTTTAGGTCATTAGCAACATCAACTTTTCATCTTAAAATTTATATACAGCTGCCTTGGCAATGGATGAAAGTGTGTTCAAATGGTCCAGATCACAAGACCAAAATGGTTGCCATGGCCATATATAATAAATTAAAATCTTCTCCAGAACCACTGGGCTGATTTCTTGAAACTTTGTGTACATCTTCAGGAGGCTAATACTACAGGATTTTATAAATGAGAACCCGAGGTTATAATGACTTTTACCTATTTATCAATACCAAAGATCATAGTCAGTCAGATGAGGGAAAAAATGAATCAAATAATACACGGGGCTCAAGGTAGCGATCATGACATCATGTTCCTCTTGCTTTATGAATATGAAATCCGACTCTTTGTTTGATTGCTATGGCAACTTTGTGTTTTCATAGACTTGTAATTGGGGGAAATTTAAATTGGCATTTACTGCCAAGTCTAAGCGGATAATTTTGCAAAACTTTCATATAATTATTCTTTAAGCAATCTTCTATCTGCAATGTTATTTTTGGCCGACTGCTCAGCGACATCAGACCTCTGAAGCTGCTGGACTGATTGTGTCTCAATTTTGTCTGTAGTGTCCTTGGGCTCAGGGCTTCCATGGTTTATTAATATACATGACTGTCAGTGGGCATTGCCTCCTGAGCTCTGGTGAGCATAGTGGCCCATGGGCCTCTTGCTACTGGTTGCCATGTAAACGAAAATGAAAAAAAACAACAACATAACTATAAAAAAAACTAAAAAAAAAAAACTAAAAAAATCATCTCCTCAGAAACAGTATGCTCTATGAGGCTGACTATTTATGGAAATATTCCATATTTGTCTTTTTAGGTTTTGTGTTTTAGGCTTATTAAGGGAAAATCTTCTTCTCTGAAACCAAAAGACCCAGGTCTTTGATATTTGGTATGAAGATTCATCTAATGGACCTCTACCAAGATTTATTCAAATTATAGCCCTGGGGACAAACATGCGACGGGGCCCACTGATTTTACATAGGCCTATATAGGGAAAACCTTTAAAAATCTTATAGGCCCACCAGTACTACATACACTTATATAGGGAATCCTTTAAAAATCTTCTTCTCTGAAACCGCAAGGCCTAGGTCTTTGATATTTGGTATGAAGCTGCATCTAGGGCACCTGTACCAAGATTTTTCGAATTATAGCCCTGGGGCCAAGAATGGCCCGGCACTAGGGCCCACCGCTTTTACATGGGCTTGTATAGGGAAATCCTTTAAAAATCATCTTCTCTGAAACCGTAAGGCCCAGGTCTTTGATATTTGGTTTGAAGCTTCATCTAATGGATGTCTTCCACGATTTTTCAAATTATAGCCCTGCAGCCAAAAATGGCCCGCCCTGGGGCCCACCGGTTTTTCATGGGCTTGTATAGAGAATCCTTTAAAATCGTGAACGTATAAATGTGCTGCCTGATCCTTCCACGCATAGCTGAATCCGACCGCACACGAGTACTGGTAAACCACTTACAGGATCTAAGCCTGCACAGGCAAAGCCGTGCGAGTCGGACCGTCCATGCTTATTAACCCTATTGGTTTCATTGGCTGACAGGGCTTGAGATGTCATTTCATCTCAATGTCGGGCAAAAGTTCAACAAAATTGGAAGCAACGTCTCCAAAATGACCTATATAGTGTTGAAGGGAACGTTAAACATCAAATCAAACAAACAAACAAATTATCTGAAACCGCTTGGCCCAGGTCTTTAATATTTGATATTAAGCTTCATCTAGTGGACCTCTACCAAGATGGTTCAAATTATAGCCCTGTGTCCAGGAATGGCTCGGTCCTGGGGCCCACCGGTTTTACATTGGACCGCTAGGGCTGTGTAGATTTTGTACAATATATGCGTCTGTCGGTCCACAATTCCTTTAAACGACACCTCATAAACCACTAAACAGATTTTGACCACACTTGGCAGAAATGATCTTTGGATGGTCCTCTCTCAAAGTGTTCAAAGAATTTCATTCCATGCAGAACTCTGGTTGCCATGGCAACGAAAAGGAGAATATAAGAAAAAACCATCAAAAATATTCTTGTCTGAAACCAGAAGGCCCAGGTCTTTGATATTTGGTATGAAGCTTCAACTAGTGGACCTCTACCAAGATTGTTCAAATTATAGTCTGAGGCCAATAATGCCGGGGCCCACTGGTTTTACATAGACTTATACAGGGAAAACCTTCAAAAATCTTCTTGTCTGAAACCAGAAGGCCCAGGTCTTTGATATTCGGTATGAAGCTTCATCCAGTGGAACTTTACCAAGATTGTTCAAATTATAGCCCTGGAGCCGAAAATGCTCCCGCGTCGGGGTCTACCGAGGTTGTTCAAATTATAGAGCTGGGACCACATGTATATATCTTAGCTTAGGTGAGCGAAATAGGACCGTCATGGTCCTCTTGTTTATAATATTCGTCTCTTTAATTTGGTTGTTAGGGCAACTTAGAGTTTCCATTGACTTATAATATGGGAAAGTTGAAAAATGGAATTAACTGCTACGCCTTCTATATATTTAAACAAAACTTCCATAGAAATATTTTTAATTAATCATCTATATACCGTATGATTTAAGGCCAACTGGTCATTTTTGTTGGTTGCCATGGAAACCAAAATGCGCCCGAAATGGAATAAAAATCGTCTTCACAAAATTCATATGCTCTATGAGGCTGAGACTATTTGGAAATATTCACACATATTTGCATGTGGGTTTACGGCATCCCGCAAACCTGTATGCTGACAAGACGACCGAGGGTGATCTCTGACAGATGAACGGGCAACTGTGGCTTAAGGCATAAGAAAGATGTTATATACAAGATAGAAATTATTAACAATACCTATATACATCAATACCAACACTGAACACTACATTTATTTGTTTCTATAACATTTCACGGCGCACGCCGCTTAGGCAAAACTGTGTTTTGTGCTCGGGACGGTGACGTGAAAATTAAAAAGTAGTAAATAACACAAGGCACACAAAATAAACCAATGGAAAAAAAATCGATGGCTTATAAAAAATATAAGTCCACTACAGGTGGACTACGTCGACGCGCTGGTGCAGCCGTATTTCACTTGAAGAATTAATCAGTAAACAACTTATGTTGACACTTTTTCTTCTTTTGATCACAAATCGTACGATTTAATCTCTGGATTCTGGGGAGTATATCTCAGTCCAGTAGAATATGAGATTTCAATAACTGGTCTGGACGGTCCGCAATCTGGGTTTGCCCGCCTCTGCGGGGCACTACTAAGGTACGACATGTCGTACCAATACTGCTCATCTAGACCAGGTAGCAGCAGGTCATTCACGTCATAATATGCCTGGAAATGACGATACTCAACTGATATACGGTTCACGAAACATATACACTACATCATGATCCCTGGCCAGGAGAAGTCTGAATATGTTCATGCATATACCGTCATTGCGCATGCGCCGACCAGACAAACAGGCTGACCAGTGCATGTGACAAATAATCGCGCAGCAGAGCTCAGCTTGACTGTGCAACAAAATATCAGCACCCTGTGCTTGAAACAAGAATACTCAAAAATAATGCTTTCGTACTGAGCACTACAGAAATCAGTTATAGCCCACTATAACTCACTATAATTGAGCACAATACTCATCAAATTTATGCTCACTACATCAGCACAGGTAAGAGGCAATTGAACAGACCGCGCCTTTGGCTACCCGGTCATTCTCCAATTACTGGAAACAAATAACTAAAACTCAATTTCATATCCTTCTCCCCGACAGGGTTCGCAAATATAGCTATTCACAAATCCAATACATTAACAACAGCTCAAAACAGCCTTACAAAGCACGGTTTATTGCAAATTCTACCTCTTGCACTACCACTGAACTTTCTAAATTATTAACTTCCTGTCTTACTGCTATTAAAACCCATGTAATTAAATATTGTGATAAAGACTTTGAAAAATCAGGAATAAATCTGTTTTGGTCTATAAAAAATCGAATGAGGTTTAAAATAAATTGAAATCCAGACATTTTCGTGCTTCAAGTCTGTCAACTTACGATTTTTCCACCCTTTACACTACACTTCCTCATAATCTTATAAAAGAAAAGCTTAATGATTTAATTGAATGGGCTTTTCACAGAGAAGATTCTCTCTATCTTGCATGTAATGTCAAAAATGCATTTTTCACTTCTAAAGAGCATAAGAATTATACACTTTGGTCATGTCATGTGTGTGTGATGCCCTCGCCTTTCTACTTGACAATATTTATACTACATTCGGTACTAAGTTATTTAGAAAAATTGTGGGTATTCCGATGGGTCCTAATTGCGCACCTCTTGTGGCTGATCTGTTCTTGTATTGTTATGAAAGAGACTTCATTTTGTCGCTTTCCATTGATAACCAATCTGAAATTATTGAAGCTTTTAGCTCCACTTCTAGATATTTAGATGATTTATCAAATATTGATAATACCTATTTTGATGGTTTGATCAGTCAGATTCTCCCCCCAGAACTTCAGTTAAATAAAGCAAATTCTTCTGATACCGAGGCACCATTTTTGGATTTACATCTTTCTATTGTAGATGGATTTGTTTCGTGCAAAATTTATGATAAACGCGATGACTTTGATATTGAGACTGTAAATTTTCCTTTTTTGGATGGTGATGTTCCCCGTGCGCCATCCTATGGCGTTTATATTTCGCAATTAATTCGATTTGCTAGAGTGTGTAGTCATGTAACTGACTTCAACACTCGTAATAAATTATTAACGGCTAAACTCCTTAATCAGGGTCATCGGTACCATAAACTACGCAAAGCCTTTTCAAAATTTTATAGACGCCATTCTGATTTAATTTCAAAATTCAATATTGGACTTAAATTTCTTCTGCAACAAGGTCTATCGGAACCCGAATTTTATGGTGACTTAGTATATAAATTCAGAAAAATATATAACCGCAATGATTTCAGCACCCAATTTCGTAAAATCATTCTTCGACATAAAAAGATTGGGTACAACATTGATATTATACGACAGACTGCATGCATGGTAGTTAACCCAATCACGGTTGGCAACTTTGCTTCCCTCTTTAATTGCACGCCGGTGGGTCAGGCCTCAGATTCTATGGCGGCTCCAACGTAAAGGCTTATTGAGAATCAGAGAGATCTAATTCAAGGTAATGTTGGTTGGTGCCTGATGCTCTGTCTCTGGTCGGGCCCATCGGAGTCTAACTGTTGGTTTTCTTTTGCTCCAGCATTTCAGTGGTTTCTTGCTGTCGAGTCCTCACCGTTGCCTGACCTCTGTGGTTCTTTGATTTTTGTGCTCACGGAGATGTTGCACTAATGAGTTAGGATGCCTTCATGTGGACTGAACAAATTATTTGTCTAAACCGCGACGGAAGTAAGGGCGAGGATTGTGGCCACGTAAAATCGATTTAAGCCCCCCCCCCCCCCCAGTGGAAATCTTCCACTGACCGTTCCAAGGCGGCTCTTCTGTGGCGATTTATTTATGTTGTTGTTTGTTACTTACTGTGTGTATCACTTTTGTGTTTTTATTTTGGATGGCCATATGGCCATTTTGTGGGAAAGTAACTGTCCTTGTGGCCTTCCTTTGTTTAGGTTTCCATTATGGTCTTGTCGCTTAATGTTTATATTTCTTTCCCTTTGGTGTCTTTTATGGGTGGAGTAAGTTAATTGTATCAATTCCTGATCTTTGTTTTACTTCTACTTTGCATATCAGGGCTGTTGTGTTTGTGCCGTGTGGCGGCTGTAAAAGGTCTCCCCGTACATGCATTTAATGCTCTTATTTTTCCAATCCTCAGGGATTGCTTATGCAATTGCTTTTCACTGTTCCATCAATTGACATCCTTTAGATACCTGTTGAAGGTCATTATTAAACCGATGTTCGTTCCTCGTTGTATAACAACTGCTTGTTTGACATCCCTGTACTTTAAGTAGACTAAGCTGTTTTGTGGGCTTTTGTTGTACCTTCCTTCTATTCGAAGGAATCTTCTTCAGTAATTTCATATGCTGTTTTATTTATTTATTTAATAACCGGTATGAACATCGCTTTAGTTTTGACAGTATCACAACCTTATTAACCCAAATGAGTATCACAAATACATTTAAAATATCAATACCACCCCTTAGGTTACACTCTGCTTCTTCTGTACGGATTCCCCATTCTATTAAGAACTTTAATACTATGTTGCCTTCGGTATTGTTTAGACCCTTAAATTTGTCTTCTGTAACTTCAGTTAATCTCAAAGGAGCAGGCAATACAAATGTTTTTGGGAGTAGTCTTCGTATAAGACTATCTCCTCTCAAATCGCCCATCCTTCGAAAATATACTAATCCGTGGAAAAAAAGTGAATTGTATCCTAGTATTTCTAAGTGCAATACCAAGAGGTGCAGATGTTGTTCGCATTTAAGCACTGCGTCTACCGTTACTTCATCTGTAGACGGTAGACGCTTCTCTGTAGTTAACATGTCTGATTTGACATGACAGTCTACAGATTTAATTTATCTAATTACTTGACGTGCTGCAAACTGTAATATGCAGTACGTCGGTCAAACTAACCGCACGCTTAAAACTAGATTGAACGAGCATTATCGTAGAATGAGTAAGCCTAAGAAAACTGACACTTTCTTGTACCGTCACTTTCGACGTACAGGTCATTCTGTAAATAACATTGTTATAAAACCAGTGGAAAAACTTTATTACGATGCAAATTCTACATCTAGATTCAAAATAATCAAAAGACATGAAGCTGAACTGAAATGGATTAAATTTTTACAGACCCCTTTTCCACTGGGATTTAATGACAACATTTATCAGGAGGGTAATATTTCCCGAATGCCGGACTTTAATATTTTCTCACTCCTGGAATGTCGAAAACGCAGAACTAGATCTCACGGCACCAGGAAAAATGGTAACTTTAAACGTAAATCACGTGCGTATAAACGAAACAATACTAGACTGAAGTGACTGTCAATTATATTATTAAATCATGGACGCCACTCTATGCTTTCATTTTTAAGTTCATTACCCGTTTCTGTTTTATGTCTTCTGGACACCAAGGCGAATAAATTCTACGATAGTTCTCATCAGTTATATGATGCCGCTCTCTTAACTAGAGGCTATACTCAGCATACTCTCCGTCCTTACATTGATTCTGAAATTAATCATCAACGCAATTTCTTCAAAATATCCTTCATTAATAAGGGTATGGATTTTATAGATTTGCCCAGTATCTCCCGTGAGAGATCGGTGCTTTCTTCCATTCCTGCTTATTTTCAAAATACTGAAACACCTATAATTTGCTATAAATATAACAAACCTGTTAGATCTATCATTTTTAATTTCAATAAACTTGTTTCAGATTTTGATATTGATACTAATACTCCTGATTCATGTGATTGTAAAAACTCAAAGTATTGCTATCCTGCTGCTGGTCATGTAATTACTGGCAACTTGAAAAGTATTCTTGATTCTAGGATAAGGAATATAATTTCTAAAGGACCGAAATATCGGTTTCCTTCTAAAATTGATTTCAGTAAATGTAGAGATGAAATCGCTGCTTCCTTGAATGAATTCAGTAATCGATGGTGTAAGCGAGAGTATGTTGAGCATAAAGCCCTTAAAGACTGGAAACTTAGCATTTTAAAACTAGTGAATAAACGCATTTCTTTCTATTCTCAAAACACTAACTTATTACCTCCTAAGCCCAAGACGTCTTTACGTCATCTTAAACTAGGCATTCAAGAATTTCATAAGAAGATTATTTTGGCCCCTGCAGATAAGGCCGCTAACAACGTCGTCGTTGTGTGACGGCTCCACTATGTTAACACGCTTAAGCAGGAGTTTGGTGGCACTAAGGCCTATGAACTTCAGCCTTTAGCTGAAGAGAGAGCTATAGTAGATAATCATATTTGTCTTTCAGCCACCAAGTTTGCTGTGTGTGTTAACGAAGGCCAAGACAAGCTTCCTACGCTATACTGGTTACCAAAACTTCATAAAAGACCTTACAAAGCACGGTTTATTGCAAATTCTAGCTCTTGCACTACCACTGAACTTTCTAAATTATTAACTTCCTGTCTTACTGCTATTAAAACGCATGTAATTAAATATTGTGATAAAGTCTTTGAAAGATCAGGAAGAAATCTGTTTTGGTCTATAAAAAATTCGAATGAGGTAGTGCCATAGTGCAGTTTATTTTTACTTTTGGTCCTTTGAGATCAGCGTGAATATTCTGAGAAATCAGAAAAAATATTGGTTTAGACTCGTGTTCTGGACGGGTTTGTGTTTGTTTGGACCCCATTTTGATTTATATCAGTCTTTGAATGGACTGCCTATTCTAAATTCGCAGGGTTGCGGTATGTTTCCGCTGGCTTTCTTTGCCGGATCGTTACAGGGTCACTGATGAGGCTTTATTAGCCGAAACTACGTAGTATGACCCATCTTCCATCTTATGAATGTTTTCATTGCTCTTAAGGGAACTCATATTTTGATTTTTATTTAAATAAATTGAAATCCAGACATTTTTGTGCTTCTAGTCTGTCTACTTACGATTTTTCCACTCTTTACACTACACTTCCTCATAATCTTATAAAAGAAAAGCTTAATGATTTAATTGAATGGGCTTTTCACAGAGAAGATTCTCTCTATCTTGCATGTAATGTCAGAAATGCATTTTTCACTTCTAAAGAGTGTCGCGGGTTGATTTATTAGGTTGGCTGTGGCCACGGTGATTGGATGATGGATGTTGATGATGGGTCACATGATGTTGATGAAACGACCACAGCTGGTCCTGTCCCACTATCTCGAGGGGGTTCGGGGTTCAACTAACGACAACAGAGATAGATGTTTCCATGTTTTTGGAGATGTCAAAAACCTTCCCTTCCCGACCTCGTCATCTGATAAATATATAAATATCCTTAGTAATAAGGAAATGTTATAATAATGTGTCCTTTGAGCTGACCGTGAGGCCTGCTCCCGCCAGAAGACAAAGTAAGACTGACCGAGGTCGAGAAGGCAATAGCAACAATATGAATATTCATGAAATAATGACAATTATGATAATTTACAAATGTTCAACATGATAATGAAATAAAGTAAACGCATACCTGATAAATATATAAATATCCTTAGTAATAAGGAAATGTTATAATAATGTGTCCTTTGAGCTGACCGTGAGGCCTGCTCCCGCCAGAAGACAAAGTAAGACTGACAAAGAGAGCTTTGTAAGTATGTGCGCATGCGGTGTTAATCAGTGACGTGAAAAACGCGCGAAGCTTACATAAGGACACGGATGTATATATGCGCTACTGATGAAATGCTTAAATGCTTAATGATATATGAAAAAGATGAGTATATGAAGTATCAAAATGACTATCATTAGGGGGAAATTACTGGAAATGACTAGAAAGTCCAAAGCACAAGCGCTCCCCAGTTTCCATAATTTCACTCTGTGACATTCTCCCCCTCTTCGGGAAATGTCGTCCCGACATTTAAATTACTAAAATAAACTAACTCTCATGATTTAAAGATTTCTTTAACTACACCTTGCCTTATAAATAAATTTGCCAGATCTGTATGTTATTAACACAAAATCTGAAAAATAACTAAGAACACAAAGATATGGCTTCGAATCTTATCAAGCAAGTGAAGTTAATCATACCTAACACTTTGCCAGGTAAACCCTTATCAAAATGCGCTGTCATAAATGCTGCACAGTATGCACAGCGCAAAAGATAAAACTTTATATACAGAACTTAGAAAAAAAAAATCTTTTATTGATAGCGCGTAATAGGACACTCCTTAGTGGTTTAGCTTCATACGGCCAAACATTAAAACCAGGCTAAAATTGCTTATCCTAAAACACAGCCAAAATGGAAGTGTCATATAAAAATACATTATTTACGCGCTGGACTGGAGAGAGGAAATATAACAGAACTATTCAATTCTTACGAAATTATTCACCCTTCCACGAAAGCACAAGCCAGAAGCACGAACCGGCCACGGTCTGATTGGGATAGCCCCCACCTAGGTTGTAACCAACCCATGTCCAAGCAAGCGCGAAATCATGTCAAGGCGAATTTTTTTATTTTTTTAGAACTTTCTTACCAGTTTGCAGTCAAGTGCACCACGTATCAACGGTACTCTAACAACACACAGGCTCTCTAGAGACGCCATGATAAATCATGCACCGTCAACCAACTGCAACCCAGCAGAAGACGAATTTAAGAAAGAAAAACAAAGGGTCAGCAGAATTGCATTCCAGTGCGGCACGTGCCAAGAGCACTCTGACAACATACAAGCTCTCCAGAGACGCCATGACAAGCCATGCATCGTCACTCGACTGCAACCCAGCAACCCGTTTAAATGAAAACTTTTTGTTTCGAAGCCTCTCTCCAGAATATATTTAGCGTAATTGTCACACGCTCCCCTCCCCCTCTGTGAAAAAATGTCGTCTCGACATTTCAATTAAAATAGTTAAAACACACACAGGAAACCAGGAAACCATGTCAGCTGTTAAGTCAGTTTAAAATATACGAAAATTTAAAATAACCAGTCCCCTCCTGTCTGCCACCTTGGTCTCTGCCTATGCCCCACGTTGGGCGCCAGTGTCGCGGGTTGATTTATTAGGTTGGCTGTGGCCACGGTGATTGGATGATGGATGTTGATGATGGGTCACATGATGTTGATGAAACGACCACAGCTGGTCCTGTCCCACTATCTCGAGGGGGTTCGGGGTTCAACTAACGACAACAGAGATAGATGTTTCCATGTTTTTGGAGATGTCAAAAACCTTCCCTTCCCGACCTCGTCATCTGATAAATATATAAATATCCTTAGTAATAAGGAAATGTTATAATAATGTGTCCTTTGAGCTGACCGTGAGGCCTGCTCCCGCCAGAAGACAAAGTAAGACTGACCGAGGTCGAGAAGGCAATAGCAACAATATGAATATTCATGAAATAATGACAATTATGATAATTTACAAATGTTCAACATGATAATGAAATAAAGTAAACGCATACCTGATAAATATATAAATATCCTTAGTAATAAGGAAATGTTATAATAATGTGTCCTTTGAGCTGACCGTGAGGCCTGCTCCCGCCAGAAGACAAAGTAAGACTGACAAAGAGAGCTTTGTAAGTATGTGCGCATGCGGTGTTAATCAGTGACGTGAAAAACGCGCGAAGCTTACATAAGGACACGGATGTATATATGCGCTACTGATGAAATGCTTAAATGCTTAATGATATATGAAAAAGATGAGTATATGAAGTATCAAAATGACTATCATTAGGGGGAAATTACTGGAAATGACTAGAAAGTCCAAAGCACAAGCGCTCCCCAGTTTCCATAATTTCACTCTGTGACATGAGCATAAGAATTATACACTTTGGTCATGTCAGAAAGTGTGTGATGCCCTCACCTTTCTACTTGACAATATTTATGCTAGATTCGGTACTAATTTATTTAGACAAATTGTGGGTATTCCGATGGGTACTAATTGCGCACCTCTTGTGGCTGATCTGTTCTTTTATTGTTATGAAAGAGACTTCATTTTGTCGCTTTCCATTGATAACCAATCTGAAATTATTGAAGTTTTTAGCTCCACTTCTAGATATTTAGATGATTTATTAAATATTGATAATACCTATTTTGATGGTTTGATCAGTCAGGTTCACCCCCAAGAACTTCAGTTAAATAAAGCAAATTCTTCTGATACCAAGGTCCCATTTCTGGATTTACATCTATCTATTGTAGAAGGATTTGTTTCGTGCAAAATTTATGATAAACGGGATGACTTTGATTTTGAGATTGTAAATTTTCCTTTTTTTGATGGTGATGTTCCCCGTGCGCCATCCTATGGCGTTTATATTTCGCAATTAATTCGATTTGCTAGAGTGTGTAGTCATGTAAACCTTCAAACGACTTCTCCTCCTTAACCAACTGATGTTCCTTTGATGACCTCTACCAAATTTCTCAAACCATTTCGCTCGGATGAACAAGATGGCCGCCACAGCTAAAATAGAAAAAAAATCTTTTAACAACGTCTTCCCTTAACGAATGGATAGATTTCCAAAATATTTCACAGGAATGTTCCTTCGGAGACCCTCTGCCAAAATTGCTCAAATCGGTCTGCTCGGATGAACAAAATGACCACCAGAGCTCAAAAATAGAAAAAAAAACTTTGAATGACTTCTGCCTCTAAATCAGTAGATGGATTCTGAATTTATTTCACAGATATGATGCTTGGTGACCCTCAACCAAAAATGTTAAAACCATTCCGCTCGGATGAACTAAATGGCCGCCAGAGCTAAACGACTTTTCCTCCTTAAACAATTGAAGGATTTCGAAATATTTTCACAGGAATGTATCTGTGGTGACTCTTTCCACATCACAAAAAACATACCTTTATAATTTTGACCCGTCTTGATCCCCACTATTATATAGTAAAACTGGGGTTAACAGGGGTAAACCATATTTATATCTGCTCTAAAATATTTATTGTGGCTACTCGTACGTGTACCCACAATCTATATTTTTAGCTTAAATAAGAAAAATATCACAATTGTTCGTCTTAAAATTTTCACTTTTTGGCGGTAAAATTTACAATATGTTAGTATAGGCGTCCTTTCGTAGTGTCCAACATTGTTCAACTCGTTCTGCTCGGATGGACAAAGAGCAAAAAAAAAAAAAAAAAAAAATGCTTTATATGACTTCTGCTCCTTAACCAGTAGATCGCTTTTGAAATAAGTTCACAGGAATGTTCCTTGGATGCCCCATCTTCCAAAATTGCTCAATCCATTCTGCTCAGATGAATAAGATTGCCACCAGATCGTAAAATATAAAAAAACTTCAAGTGACTTCTCCTGCTTAACCAATGGATGGCTTTCGAAATAATTTTACAGGGAAGTTCCTTTGGCGAACCTCTACCAAAATAGCTCAAACTGTTTCGCTCTTATGTTCACGATGGCCATCATAGCTAAAAATAGAAAAAAAACATCTTTAAACGTTTTCTCCTAAACAAGTGGATGTATTTTGAACTAATTACCCAGGAATGTTCCTTTTGTGACCATTTAGCAAATTTGGTCAAACCGTTGCGCTTGGATGAACAATATGGCAACTAGCGCGAAAAATAGATAAATTCTTTTGACGACTTCACCTCTTTAGCCAGTGGACGGATTTTGAAATAATTTCCTAGCCATGTTCCTTGGGTGACCACTACCATAACTGCTTAAACTGTTCTGCTCTGATAAATGATTTCAAAAGAAAGCTTTGAGTGACCATATATCATAATTATTCAAATTGCTCCACTCTGCTGAACAAGATGGTCGCAAGAACTTAATTGGATTTTTATGAACGACATCTAACTCTAAAAGAACCGGCCCCGGTAGCTCAGTCGGATGGCGTCTGACTGGGGATCAGGAGGACGCAGGTTCGCTAAATTCTTTCGTGCAGGTTGATCACGAAATCTTTTCTGCGGTCATTCTCTCCCTAACGCTGATTTAAGAAGGGCAGTTGTTAGTTTTTGGCGAAAGAATGTGCACGGGTTAACCGCTTACGTATAACCATTGTTACGAGCCAGGCGTAGCAGAAAGAAATAAGCAAACAAGCCTTTTGGAAAATTTGAACAAAATTTATTTACAAAGTATCTTAAACCTGTAGAAGTAAGAAAATCAAATGTACTTAGCTTTGTTATGAAATACCCTTGAATTTATCCATTTTCCTTGATCCCACAGAATTCACAGTCCGAAATGAAAAATAAAATCCTTCAACAATCCAACACAGAATTTAGAAATAACTTATCTTAAAAACCCAAAACGTCAAACCCAAAAGTCTGTCTCAAAGAGAAAAATCAAGCTGTTTTATAGACTCTAAGATTTCTCTAGAACATTCCAGAGGGCTGTGGAATAAGAGGTAATTTTCTTAAATAATGCAACCCCTAACTTTCTGGAAGATTCCATAGTACTTTTCCTTGTAGACAAGTTGTTTACAAAATGAAATTAATATTTGACTCATTTTTCTGGAAACTTCGTTCAGAAAAATAAACAAGATATAAATACATTATTAAGTGACACAGTGGGGAGAAAGTGGGAATCAGAAAAATAAATTCTTATGCAAAACACTCCCCCTCTTCGAGGAAAAGAAAGTTTTATGCAATAAAACTTTCTTTTGCTTTTAGAATAATAAAATATTGAACATAGAATATAAAATTACATGCATCTACAATCCACTTCAGTATGAAAGACAAACACATTCCTGACACTGCTCAAACTCTTGAAAGGGCACCAGGGATAATGTTATCACTCCCTCTGATATGTCTTATGTCTAAATTATACTCTTGTAGCATAAGACTCCACCTGAGCAACCACTACTTTTTGTTTTTCATTTTATGTATGAAAGTCAATGGATTGTGATCACTGAAAACGATAAGGGAGTATCCACACAGCTGTCCTACGCCTTGTTTGCCATAGTGAAATCCTCGGTAAGCGGAGTGTTTTGATATTCGGCGGAGACGTCCGGGTACTTGGCAAGGAAGTGACTTCCCTTATCGACGACCATTATGACTAGGATGCCGCTCACTCCTTATATTTGAAATGGCCGCCTACCTGATATTTTGCCGAGCTATTAAACGTAAATGCCTTTATATCTATACCAATATTAGTGCTTTTCAAGTTTTAATATTATGTACATCACACTCACTGACGTTCAAAATGGTGTGCCAATCAATCTTGCCAGGACCCTGTCTGCGGGTGAGCGAGAGATTGCTCTCTGCGAGTTGACGTGTTACCACTGGTGGTACAACATATGCAGGGTGAACAGGAAAAATAAGGTCTCAAATCAAACTGAAAAAACAATACCTGACGGGTATTATAACGTCTGTGAGTTGAACGAAAAGGTATTTCAGCGGTTGAACGCCGAACTCACTCTAGATGAACCATCTGGTCTACTGCAATTAACGGTAAAGCCCGGAGAAGTTATAACAATGCATCGCGAATTAGCTAATATCTTAGGCTTTTCCGACAATACTTTCAACTCCCCCCCCCCACGCTTGGCGCTGATCAATGACAATGGCCATCACTTGGAAGGAGGCTGCACCAAGACGTTCCCTGCAAATGAGCCACACAAGCTGGCCGTCCATCGTGAGGTCTACTTTCATCTTGCTGAATTAAGTACTTCAGACAATCTGCATAACGGTCGCCCCTCTACACTGCTAAGATTTGTCCCTGTCGAGAACGAAAAGTGTGGATCTGGTAGAACTGAATCATTTCCTGTCATACAGTACAAAAGGTTGTCGTCAGGGCCTGTTTCACAGCTAACTATCTCACTTAGAGATATCAACGGGCAGAAGTTACCATTCGAGTATATGAATGCAACCCTACATATAAGGTACGGTTGACGCAAGCGGCCCCGGTGGGGTCGAAAAATGCCCTCGGGTGGCTTTGGCTGATCTTGGTGACACTGAGGGGTTCGATAAGGACGGGAAGAAAGATCGATTGTACGCCTTCCAGCTCTCTAATGGGGTCTACAACAGAAAAGAGCTCGCCCGAGCGGGGTCATTGGCATTCGGTTATCTCGGCGGCGTAGATACCTCACATACCGTTCCAAAGCGGGTTCAAACGCTGGCCTCCACTAGGAGCAAGTGGGTTGCTTTTGCGGACCCCGTCCAACAAACAGGGTGGCTTATTGACATACAAATCTCATCTCCGTACGTTGTGACTGGAAAGCAGCACAAAGTTAGGAAGGTAGTTAATAGTGGAACTCGACTGTGCTCGTATATCCCCGGGAAGAACATTGTCGTTTCCGAAGATAACGTGCGAACGACAAGCAAAGACCGGCAGGGAATCCTGAAAATAGTCTTCGAATTCCCCCAGCCGGAATCATTGGTATGAACCTGCCAACATCATCGATCATCCTTGATCTAATTCTCGGAGATAGACCCGACGACTTTGTTGATGTGTTACCCGGCTTCAAGCTCAAGTGGAGTCAAGCAAATGTTAATAAAAAAAGTTGGGATTTATATACAAGTACAAGAAACGCCTCGAGTGCAGTTCACTCTTGAAGGAATCCGACACCAAGTTGAATGCCGCCATTTAGATCTACATAATATTTTTATAAGCGCAGTGTCTCTCAAAAGGCTGCGATTTACACCCGGTGCGCTCACACAAGACCAAGTTTTAGTCATTATTAGCCAGTAGTCTATTTAAACCCACCACGCTCGAGGGTAGTACACGATGGGCCTCTACCCAGGACTTGAAACTGGAGACAAACACCGCCTTCAGCACGTGGCCGAGGTCATATTCCGTCTCGAAAACGAACGAGACTTTAGAGCCTCGCTGTACAAGAAATACAGACGTGGGGCAAATGTTGTTGATGGGATTGATACCACTCTTACTGCGACTAGCGTAGGGCTGGCTGCTTCTGGCGTCGGGCTCTTGTCAACTATCATCGCGACGCCTGTCGCCATTGGCTTTGGAGCTGGGGCGATTGTGTGTGGGTTGCTGGTTGTGGCGGGAAATGTATTGGACAAAATATATATTGGATAATATATCTGAAACAGAATTAAATTTCGCCTGATTCTGTGTGAAATCGACAAGTTCAATCAGATGAAAGAAGAAATTCGTCAGAGCCAGAAACATACTATTGGTTTGTAGGAGGAGGAAAAAAAAGATGTTGTTTCAACGTGCGAGAGACGAGGCGTTAATGACGGCCCGTACCAAGCTCTTTGAAGAGTTGGACAAAGCTGGTCACAGTGGAACCTGAATATTTCTTGCTGGCGAGCTTAAAAGAGTGCAGGCTGCCTAGACAATTCCTCAGCAGTTGTTTTCGTTAAAGACTCAATGCTAACAAAGCAACAATAAATACATGGATCGGCGCCTTGCGGATATGTATTACAGCCCTAAGGGTTACTAGAGGGGTCTTGAGGCCATTAAGAAGCTGGCTTCTGCAGCTAAGACCTCAGAAGACGTGGCCCGAGCTTGGTTGAAGAAACAGGCAATCTGGCAGATCTACCTCGCCGCCCCGCAGCACGTTCCACGACCCGAATTCGACATGACCAAGCCGAACGAGGTCCATCAAGCTGACCTGCTTTTTCTGCCACACGACCGTGTTCGCAAGCGCACGTGGTGGTTGATGTAGCCTCACGCTTCAAAGAAGCTGAGCCTCTGGCCACTAAAGAAGCCAAAGAGGTTGCTGAAGCTTTGTCTCGCATCTACAGGCGAGGCCCGTTGAGGTGGCCCAAACTGCTCCAGGTCGACCCCGGTCGTGAGTTCATGGGCTCTGTCAGCCAGCTTTTGGCAAAGCACTCTGTCCAGGTTCGGTGCGGTCGAGTTGACATCCATCGGGACCAGGGCATTGTTGAGCGCTTCAATCGTACCTTGGCTGAGCGGCAATTTGGGCACCAGTACGCTCAGGAGATAGGACTCACTTCTGGTCAGCGGTCTACGAGTGGGTGAAAAGGTTGCCTGCCGTTGTGACAGCCTTGAATGGTGAGGTCACCCGACTGACCGGCAAAAAGCCCTCTGAGGCTATAAGGGCGCGATCGGTGACACAAAAACCCTCCTCTGTAGTTCCTGGTCGTCCTGTTGGTCTCGAGGAGACAATAGTACCCTACGGCGTCGGTGTTCGTTATTTGTACCAGTCTGGCGAACTTGAAGAGGGGCGCCGTCGAGCGACGGATCCCATATGGTCCCTGGATGTGCACCGGCTCGGGCGCACAGTCATCAAGCCCAACGAGCCCGTCGTGTATTGCTTGCAGGATGGACCTCAGCGCGGTTTTGTGCGCGAAGAACTTCTTGTTGTGCCTCGCGACACTCAGCTTCCTCCGGATGGGGTTCTTAAGCGCTGAGCTAGAATCCATCCACCGGGTGACAATATATCCGTTTGGTTTACGTCCTACTTCAGTGGTCCTTTGTCTCGGAACTTTCGCCTGCAGTATCTCGAGGTTCTGGGGGTCTGTGTTGCCGGCGTAGCGAACAACCCATAGACAATTGCTATGGAGAGAGACAAGTATACCCATCTTTCAGCCATATCTACCAGTTTCTCTACTACCGGGGGGTTCGGCGGCTCGACATCATATCCGTCTGTAGCGGAAGACACCCCACCAACACATCTGCGGCCTGCTCTGTGAGAGATTCGAGCGACCTTGTGTTGTCGTACAGCAGGGTATAGAAGGTTCCGATGGATTTTCCATTATTCTCGGAGATCACATTGCCTCCGCTCGCCGCCTCGTCCCGCTTCAGAGAGGCAATTATCTCCGTCAACGAAATCGACACCTTCTCTATGGTGGTTTCAAACCGACTCAGGCTTTTCTTTCGGAGCTCATAGAATTCGTTGATGGTCGGCCCATTTGAGAAATCAGAAATACATTATTGGTTTAGACTCATTCTAGACAGGTTTTTAATTATTTGGACCCCATTTTGGTTTATATCAGTCTTTCAATCGACTGCCTATTCGAAATTAGCAAAATTGCAGTACGTTTCCTCTGGCTCTCTTTGCCGGATTATTACAGGGTCACTGATGAGGCTTTTTTAGACGAAACTACGTAGTATGGCCTATCTTCTTTCTTATGAATGTTTTCATTGCTATTAAAGGAACTCAATTTTGATTTTTATTTGGCTTGGCCGATGTTATCGCGTAGCAACAACCATAGATTGTCGACGACGCTTTCCTCTATTTCTGCCTTCTCTGTTGCGGCATTGGATGTCTCCTCCTCTGTTGCGGCATTGGGTGTATCCTCCTCTGCCCAGAGGATCTGAACCCTCGCAGCGCCGAGGCCGAACTGCTTCTTCACCCTACTCAAGGCGCCTTACCTCAAAGGGCCTTGTTTACCTGGATCTCCTCCTGGGTAAAACCTCTTTTGGGAGCCATCGTTTATCCTATGATTTCAAAGTTCTTTAGATGGACCGCCCCAGTTCCTCAACGAACGCGTCCATTTCTTGTTTTGTGATGCAATCTTTGTAACCATAAGCCTGTGTGTCAACCCCGTTTTCTGCGATCCAACGCTTGGAATCGAAGGGCGACAGCGACACCTTGTTGAGATGCTGCCCGTAGATGCAATTGCAATCTGACCTAAGAACTTCCATGCCATGCCGGAAGGTTTGCTTCTCAAAGAGAGCCTCTTTGAACTGCTCATGCCTGATGAGCTTCTTGACAGTTGCTTTTCTCACACCCTTGGCCTTCTTGATGTTCTTTCCAGATGCCTAGAGGATGGAGTACATCTTCGACCGCAGGCCCACATATTCGGCGATTGACTGTCCGGCGCACTCGTCCTTGATCTTTTCGAGAACCTTCTTGTTCTCTGTGCTGTGCAGCGGGTGGTCTTTTGGGCAGTCGGACGTGTCGTAGATATCCTGGTGTCTGACCATGTCCTCGTAGAGATCCTCTGTCTCGATTTTCAGGAGCAAGCTGCCGGTGTCCGTGTAGAGGAGCTGGCAGCAATCTTCGTACTGCCTCTGGGGCCGTTTGTAATAGAAATCGTACATCAGGGTTTTTTGAAAGGTCCAGAAGAATTCTCATACCTACGTAAATCGGGCGATTGAGCACTAGACGGCGCTTTTGCATCTGGACTGCCGCAAGATCGTCGTCGAAGATGTTGGCTCTGGCAAAGGCTTGGCTGGCGATGAGACGCCTGAGTTTATCTTCCTCGCTGGCGCGGACAAGCTTGACGTCGACACGCCTGCGGAGGTTCTCCATCGTCTTGCCGAAGACCGAATTGTTCATGAGCTTGTAGACAGCCTTTTCAAAGTCACTGGTGGCCTTCTTCCGGAGCTCAGTATTCATCCGTATGTAGGGCTCCATCCAGGGGCTCTGCTGGAACCGGAGCGCACGATGAATCTTGGTCAGACGCATACCCAGAGACATGTAAAGCTGGAGGTTCCGATAGTGGAGCACGTAACGGTCTTTGTTGCGAAGGTTGGGTAACAACTTCTCAATCTCTGTAGGTGCTCCCCCCAAAGCTCAATCGAGAAGTTCGCGCTAGTACTCCGCCATCCACTCCTTCTTGACCACTAGGCGCTCTGGTGCTAGCGGGTAGGCTTTGTGTGCCTTGTGCAGCTCTGCTGGATATTCCATATCTACTTCTAGGATAGAGCCCTCTTCATTGTCTGCAGAGAGATCTGCAATGGTTTCTGCCAGTCCCGATGCATCGACCCACTGGAAGTCTCTCATGGGGATGGCCTGGCTCATAGCCCATCCATAGAGATTGTTCGCATCGAGATATAAGATATGGCTACTGGGTTTTTCTGGGTCATAATCCTCGACCTGAGGATTGTTGGCCTTGATATCCCATTTTGATACCATCGAGATACCTCCGCGCATCCCCTTCACGACAAACAGGTGTTGGTCGTAGTCTGTAAGCAGCTCGAGCTCCACTCCTGTCTTTTTAGGAGGGCGTCCCATGAAAGCCCGGGACTTGTGTAGTAGTGCGCTGGGTCTAAGCCATACTGCGTCAGGGATGTCTTTCGGAATTCCTCAAAGACATCTGTCAGCAGGAGAACATCTGTGCGATTGTAGAGGTCGTGGTTGTCCCCAGGGTCTTACACCCACAGACCTCCCATACTGTATGCGCTTGGACGTAGTCGTCGTCGCTGATGTGCTCGTCGGTGAGCTTGCTGTAGAATACCTCTTTCGTGGGGAGCTTGGTCTCGGCGAGACGGTCCAAGGAGTCTATAAACTCGTAGGGGTAGATACCTTTTCGGGTTAATAGCTCAAACCTCTGCTGGTCTGGCTCGTAGTGGGATGTGATCTTGAAAGCTTCTGGCCGGTTTGACGCTACCAGTTTGTTGAGGGAAGCGAGCAGGAACCGGGCGCTATCGATTAAACGGAGCTGCCCGAGAGGGAAGGAGATGTATTTTTCTGTGTTGTTGGGGATGCAGGAGACTCTGCCTTCGACCTTCGAGATAGCCTGCATAAGCAGGTGGGAGTTGTACCCCTTGAGGTTGTGGAACACCACGGGAATGACGGTTGTCTTTGGGCTTAGCCTCAGCTTAAGGTTACAGGCATTGTGAGCTGCCCCTCGATATTTACCTGTGATATGACAGTGGTCGCGGACAGAGTCACCGTCTAGCGGTTTTTCGCATATATAGCAATTTGTGGCATTGTTGTGGGTCTGACAGTCATTTCGTGTCATCCTTATGTTTTAAGGGATGGCTAGCACGCTCTTAATCTCGCTATCCCATTCCTGGAGTGTTTTTTAGAATTGCTCTGCATTGTGGCCGCGATACTCGACAGGCGGCTTTGTTGATCCAACACACCGCACCACGATACAGCAGTAGCTGCAAGCCTCATGTTGTGGTATTCTTTGGGTGTTGCTTTTTGTAGGATCTTGTTCGGGTCCCTCGATCTTGGTGGTGAGGGCCTCAAAATCCGCATAGATGACGAAGGGGTTGGTTGTTGCTTGTTGTAATCCTGGAAGGTGAGCATGTTCTTACCCTCTGCTGGCATCTCCACCCGGACAGCCGTCTGGCCGATGCCTGCGCACTATGGGCCCCCAGTAGGTCTTCTCTCTTGTAACCATGAAGACAGCGCCCACAGGAATACTTGCGCCCACGGTGCTTGCTTTGATTGTAGAGGAGGCGGTTGAAGTTCTTTATCCAGGTGTAGTGGAAGCGATTTTCATTCGCACTGATCAGCAGCATATTGATCATTGGTATCTCTTGTGGTTGTGTACTTAGACGAAGGGCGGTGATGCCCTTTTCCCAGCCAAAGACATTGATGGATAGGTTGTTCTGCCGCTTCACTTTATAGATCTGAGAAATGGGTGTGGGTATATCAATACCTTCGAAGTTCAGATCATCATTGGTAGGATACCAGTTTGGTCTCCCTGGGTGATGTGGTGGTGGCGGATTTGCAAGAGCCGCTCGGAGCGTCCATCTAAAGCAGTCTTGGTCCTTGTTCTTTATGTTAACCAGCGCCTTCTTATATGTTAATTCTGCTGGGAGTGGAATGTAGGACCTACCCCGAAGAGGTTGATATCTGGCAATGTCAAGCCAAAGGGTCTGTACCTGATCGACAACCAAGCCAGACCCTCTCCGTGCCCACTTTTCGAGTGTTTCCTGGATCTGTGGGAAGGTTTTATCGAGAGCCGCCTTGGTTTCGCTGGCCTGGAGAAGGTCCTCCTGTTTGTGGCGCAGCACGGGGGTTGTGTACTCCTCATTACCGTCTGGTTTGTCCTTCCTAAGCTGGATCTTGAGAGCCAACCGGAATTTCACACCACCCGGCGCCTCGATCTCTTCCTCGATCTTGCTACTGATCTGGGACACTACAGCCTCGAGGAAAGTCCTGGGGTCTGCACTATGAGGATTATTAGCAGGCACGTCCATCTGCCAGCCCCTCAAGAAGTCGCCAATGACCCATGGGGTCTGAATGAAGACTAGCTGTTGCTCAGCATGTAAACAAGTCCAGCATCTCATCCTGATACTCCTTCACGGATCTCAGGGCTTTCTCGCGGGAGATAGGGTCAAATTCCTCTTCAATGGCCTTTCTCTTGGCGGCCTTTTTTTGCGTGGTGGTGGGGTAGGTCGATATTTTTCAGGCTTAGGGCTTTAACAAGCGCCCTTTGACAGAATCTGGGATAGGCTCATCCAAGATGTTTCGAACCACATGATGGAGAGTTATCAGGTACATGTATTTCTGCCAGTAACTGCTCTGTGTATTCATTCATAGTAGCCATGTTATTGTATCTTTAACATTACCTATATACTAACAATTCTCTAATAGGAAATACAGTAGAAAATCGTTCAGCATTTATCTTTAACTTTACTTATATACTAACAATTCCCTAACAGGAAATACAGTAGAAAATCTTTCAGCATTTTTGTTGGACTTTACCTATATACTAACAATTCTCTAATAGGAATTAAATTAGAATATAACCATCTAAACTCTTTTTAACCATACTAGATAGAAATTGCAGATAGTCGTCTAAACTCTTTTTTAATTTATGATTAAAAAAATGATTTAACACAACATTGCATACAAAGTAGATGGTGTGTTTTCACCGACACTCCACAGTTTGTGCATAGTAGTGGTTCTGTTCTTCCTACCCTCTTACTAACACTATTTTGTCGCCCACAAAATTCTCCGCGGCAATAATTGTTGCTGGGTTCTCTCTTCCCCACAGGAATCCAAGGACACTTGTTCATTTTTGTGCTGTATGTTTTAAGTACTATATTTCTATAATACAAACACACCCCGCCTGGTGGGGCTGATGGCGAGCGCAGGCTGGCCACGTGTTGGCCATGCGATATGGCAGGCACGCAAATAATTTATTCTATTGCATCCCCTCTCGGTGGGGCCGACCCGGTGGGTGGGGATGGGCCCCACAGTATTTTGGGGATGAAAAAATTGTCCTTGGTGGGGCCGACCCGGGGTCCCCACAGTGTGGGGTTTGGGGTTGACCCACAACCCAACTTGTGTATACTACTGGACACCCTAGTGACCAGGTGACGCAAGATATATATTTTCAACTAAGCGCTTTCGGCTTTACGCCTTCATCAGAGTTTTCACAATCACACACACATAGATAAACAAAACAGTTTTAAAGGTGAAAAATTTAACAACTTTACATTAAAAGTGGTTCGAAAAGCCCTTATCGAGCGCAAAACTTAAATTTTTGTGAACGACAAGATGGCGTCACTGTGTATTGCCTTTGGGGAGCTTACCATTAAAAGTTTTCCATAGGCGACAATAGTTACCTTTTACATGCTCCCACAAAAACTACACATACAAATCCTTTCAAACCTTACTTGTTTATAGAGCCAATCCTTGCTCAACAAGTTAATTAGAAAAAATCCACATGTTGCCCGGCTCCTTTTCAAGTTATGGTCCGCCATGTTTGTTTACCTGCAGATTCGCAATGAATGACAAGCAGATTTTTTAACGCAGGGTGCCCGTATAAAATCAGCAACAATTTCTTTGAGCTTGCAGATATAATTATAAAACATGCATCTTTTTATTTCCTTATAAATATCCTTTACTCACATTGGAATTAAACATTGGATATATATCCAATGGAAGCAAGCTTGGTATTTAAACTGCAACTAAAAGCTCTGTCCCAAAGTGATAAAACCCGTTACCTCCAGCATTTAGTGCAATGCTACCTATAGGGAGCTTACCACTAAATGTTTTCCATAGGCGACAATAGTAACCTTTTACATGCTCCCACAAAAACTACACATACAAATCCTTTCAAACCTTACTTGTTTATAAAGCCATCCTTGCTCAACAAGTTAATGAGAAAAAATCCACATGTTGTTCAGCTCCTTTTCAAGTTATGGTCCGCCATGTTTGTTTACCTGCAGATTCGCAGTGAATGACAAACAGATTTTTTTTAACGCAGGGTGCCCATATAAAATCAGCAACAATTGCTTTGAGCTTGCAGATATATTTATAAAACTTGCATCATTTTAGTCCCTTATACCTATCATTTTCTCACATTGAAATAAAACATGGGATATATATCCAATGGAAGCAAGCTTGGTATTTAGACTGCAACTAAAAGCTCTGTCCCAAAGTGATAAAACCCGGCACCTCCAGCACTTAGTGCAATGCTACCTATAGGTAAAATGTTTTTCCCTTTAACGTGGCTTAGCTTTCCTTCTGTACATAAAGTGAGATATCCACAATCACAATCAATATGTTTTAGTTGCTTGTTCCAGAGTATATCTTAGAAAAAGTGGTGTTTCATTCAATACTGTCATTCTGCGGCCAATGGCTCCGAACAATGAATGATGAAAAAATAGCTCAAGTGATCACCTTCTGCTCTGAGACAGCAAGCAATCCATAGCCCATCTACTTCTGGTTTACTGCTTTCTGTGGTATGTCTACAACCTGAAGAGAGAACAGTATGCTCTTCAAAACTGTTTAAAAGAGGTACTTTTACTGATTTTAGAGCATAACTGTTGTTTCAGTGCATTTTTGAGCATCATGTGCCATAACCGCCATTGTCACTTTTACAACAGACAAACGTAGACTATTTCCCTTTGCTCAAAATTAAATTCAGCCATGTTACAAATTGTGGAACTGAACAAAAAAGATCAATTTTACAGTTTACCACAGAAAAGATGCATTGCCCTTTTGACTGTGACACTACGCCAGGCTCGGGCCATTTGTCCTTCCAGGCGACAGTGTAATAAAGGCACTTTACTTGTTATCAATGTCTTAAATTACACCTTTCTTGTACATATGTTACTGCACAGCATTCCTCTATGCTATCTAAAGCTCTTGATGTCTATAATACTGTCAATGGGCACTACAAAAAAAACACAGTGATCTAGTCCCCTTAACCCCCCCCCCCCCCCCCCACTCAAATATGAATCTCCCAATTAACAGCAAATGACCAGCTAACTGTTGCTTCTCTATATTAAAACAATGTAAACAATCATCTTATCTCCTCCTGTTATCAGAAAAGCAGCAATTAGCATCAAAGGGGGAGTTCCAGCCTATAGTAAATTTCCATAGGGTTCTGCCCACGCACAGATTTTCATGATATTGTGCATAATTACTGCTTGGTAAATGACTATTCATTATTTAGCTATTTCACTCTTATACCTGTTTTCGTTATAAATCTACAATGTTTTGTTTATGTCCACATCTGAAACTAGGGGTACCCTCAAATTAGTGTATATATACATTCCACTTTTTGATGTTTTGGAGTTATTTTGTTCTCAGGCATCACTGTAGTAATCTGTGATTATATTTGTAGCACATTTAGCATTGTTTAGGCAAAGTATGATACACCATGATCAATTTCATATGAAGCAGACCCCAGAATTCACACCCATAAAATCTTTTGGAGTATGTTTGACATTTGATTTCACACTGTTGCAGTTCTTGTCACCCCGTCATTTTAATATGTAAATTGACCATATATATGTAGAACATTTTATCAAACTTTCTTGAAAATCTGAGACCGGTAACAAACCGCATTTGAACATTGAATAGTAATGGTCAGAGTTTTGAATTGTTTCAAACTATTTGTAGATATCATATGGTGCGTCATTTTCAATCTAAAAATTGCTCGCTAATATATAATAAACATGAATATATGTATGTTTATATGATGGTGTATAGTATGAGCTCATATACAATCAGCATTTGTATCAATTATGATGCCCTGATGAACACCAAAAAACACAATTCATTTCGAGCTTTCGTTAACAATTCAATCAGATCTTATTTAAAACTATTTCATTTTAGAACAAGCGTTTTTGCATTAATGTAATTCTAAATAGAAGTGGAGGCAATGCTGAAGCTTAGTATGACAAAGATTGTTGAAATGGCAAGTAAACTGGTTGGTTCTATAAACCAGACAATTTTACTTGACTCTAATAATTATGTATTTAACTGATACAGTAATCTTAAAAAGTTTGAAAAGTCTAATTGTCATACTGGAATGACACAGTTTGCTTGAATGGCCAAGAATAATGATGTTTGTATTATGTTTCAGCCAGGTAGGTCGTAATAACACAGACAATATTTTCAGATCTTTTCGCCCACTGTATACACAGATTACTGTAGACAAAATGGTGCTGTTGTTTTTGGCTCACTCTGACAATGACCGTTCAGTCTACTTCAATCGCACTAACTGTCACCTTGTAAGAAAGTTATATTCTTAAATATGATCATCTATGTTTTAATCTATGATCCAGAAAACAAACAGTTATTTTTGGAAAGCATTAATTAATATAATAGAGAAGACTTAATTCAACTTTCAAACACTTTCACAATTTAAAATAGCAAAAAGTACATGCGCTAGCAATACTGTAGAAAAATGTGAAGCCAGCTGCACTGATTTTGATTCAGCCAATGTGCTAGTGGTACAGCAAACAAGTGATTCATGCCATTTGTAAATCTTCGCCCCCGTCCATTGGGGCTTGAAGAAAT
The DNA here is from genome assembly GCA_963580285.1 of Lucinisca nassula. Classification (NCBI taxonomy): domain Eukaryota; kingdom Metazoa; phylum Mollusca; class Bivalvia; order Lucinida; family Lucinidae; genus Lucinisca; species Lucinisca nassula. Next base: position 147,186,537 of record OY757019.1, on the reverse strand, counting down.
TGATTTGGCTGCATGTTGCTTCCACACAGAGCTAAAACTAACCAAACACGAGTACTGGTAAACCACTTAGAAGGACTAAGCTTGCCGGGACAAGTATTGCATACATAAGACTACATATGCAAATGGTATTTCAGCATCTAAATCCAATATCAGCTCTCAAATAAATGTTTTACAGCAACTTGCCTTCCATCTATATCATTTCGGGAAGTGTATGCAAGATGATAAATGTTCAAATAGTTTCAGTGTGACTAGGTATACATTTATTGTGAAGACTAAAACATTGCAGCGAACACTTTTGCCTATGTTATAATGAACCTAGAAAAATGCAGCAAATGCTTTTAATGGTCTCACAAAACCTTTGATGTGTGTGTGTGGGGGGGGGGGGATTATGAAAGTAATTTTTTAAGCAAACTCAATACACCATTGTGTACTACATTAATATCTTTGCATTGCGGGTTTAAAAAAAGATCAAATAAAAGAGGGTAAAAAATATCCACCTTGTCTTATTCCTATTGTGTCACAATACATTTTTTTCAGCATAACCACTTTTGCAATGCTGTAAACACTAACACTCATCGTGATCACTGCATGAGTGCATTATATTTTTCTCTCTGCTAATGTATGTTCTGTTATCATCTACTATTTAAAACCCAAACTAAAAATCATTCTCTGTCAAACAGTGTATTTTTGTTTGTGTGTGTGCGCAGGGGGGGGGGGGGGGTGCAGGGGCGGTATAACGTAAATGCATATGCTAAGCTTTGCATGATAAGGTGGCACTATATGGTCATAAAAACACATAAAAAATTTACTTAAAGTAAATCTGGTCCCCTGATATTGCAAATGACTTCATCACAAAAATATACCTAAACACACATCTGGCAATTAAAAACAATGTTACCGGTTTCTGATTTTTTAAAAATTTGTTTTCTATATAGAGGATATATGTGGCCAATTTTATGTGTAATATCTTGGGGTGACAAGATCAGTAACACATCTAACACTTGGGATAAACATTTTACTTTTTATAAATTTTCATGAAAAATTTAAGAAATTGTGTAAATAAATTCATCAGAAAAATTAAAAGACCTAGATACATTCATATTTTTTGGTATTATATGAATCCTTATAGAGTTCCGTTGCCAATCAAAGCAACAACATTTGAAAACAATCGAGCTTGTTTATTTAAGAATGAAAATTTCACAGGTGTGTATGACCTCTACAGGGGATTACCTCAAGGAGCTCTCCTGAGAACTATAGTCATTAATCAAATAAAACAAAGTTATATATATAGTTGATAGACCTAAAGTAAACAACAACTGAAGTTTCAAGAAAATCTGTGCGTGGGCAGATTTGGAACTCCGCCTTTCTCATCTAAGCACCATTATAACTGTATATTTTGGTATATTTAGGAAGAGCTCATTTACTTATAAAATCTGTTCTGGTGGAGATCTGTATGCTATTATAAGATATATTTTTTCGGAGTTTATTTCACAATTCTGGAGTTATGTATTATATTTTGCTGTCTTTCTTTGAAATATTAGACACTGTGAGGTGATTTTTACAATCAGGACTTGTTACTTTTCATTGGCCAAAATATTCCCTTTCATTTGGCAACTTATCTGGTACACATCTGTGTTCCAGAAAATTAACAGGAAAAGTTTGTTCAAGAAAGGAAATGAGCCACATAAAAAGGGAAAAAAGAGATCTGGAGTCATTAATAATGACATTTCTAAGCCATATGTTAGGATGACAAAGGAAAGACATGAGTTAAAAGAGACAAAAAGCCAAAACTCTGTTGTCAAACTTTTGCGGCCGAAGCGATTGGATAAGCCAGAAGTTGAAAAAAGAGGGGCGTGTCAGCCAGATGTAAGGTAAAGCCACCAAATTTCAATAAAACTTTACTGATTTCTTTCTGAAACAAGTCCTATCACAGTTTCATTTTTTGTTGTTGTTGTTGTTGTTGTTGGGTTTTTTTTTCAAACAAGAAATCTGTTACTTCTCTAAACTGCAGGTCTGAAACAAGCAGCTACAGACTTCTTCATTTGGAAAAAATAGCTCAGCTATGGAACAATGCCTTTAGAGACCATCAGAAAGTATCTCCAGGGTGCAGAGATGGAGTTCTCCAATGGGACATGGTGTCAGGGCAGAAATTTGGGCTCTGCTGGAGAGAGCGGCTTCTTTGTAAAGGCTGTGGATTTCATTCGAAAATGCACAACCTTTATGAAGACATACCTCGAAAGTCTAAGGGAAGGCGCGCAGCCAATATCAACCAGTCTCTTCATGTTGGGCTCAGTCAGACTTCCATAGGTCCTTCCAAAGATACTGTGCAGCATTAATACCCCACCTCCATCTATCAGTGGCATGCAGAAGTCTGCAAACAAAACACTAGAAACTGTCACAAGGGCCAATAAATATGACATGAGATTGCGGTGCGAGGATTTACAAACCATCAACATTTTATTAGGTAAAAAAACATCAGCAATCAATGTTCAGGCAGATGGCTGCTATAATAATGCACTGTACTCTGGGGTTGGGAAGACTCATTTCAATCCAGCACTCAAGCCATTTACCTTGTGCAGAAAATGAAACCCCACATCATAACATTATCAATATTCAAACAAAAACCAAACTCTGCTCTAAGCGGAGGAAAGGTTCCAGTATCAAATGTCAGCATGAAGGTGACTGCTTTTCCAACATCGATATGGGCATGAATATTGGGTAATTAAATGAAGAAGAGTGGGCTAGGCAGTGCTTTGAGGAGCTGGCTGATACTGGGCTTGAAGTGGAGTATTTAACTACAGATTCTTCAGCATACAGGGCAGCAATGCAACTATATGAGGACGGCATAACTTCAACCGAACCAAAACACTTACTGGACACGCGTCATGTTTCGAATAACCATAGGAAATTTATCAAGAATATGACAGAGCTCATAAACTACATACCAGGAAATACTAAACTTGAAAGGCAGAAACTGCACCAAAAGCTTTCTGTTGATCTTGCAGACAGATGTCAGGCAGAATTCACACAAGCTTTTGAAAGGTTTTCCGGTGAAGCATCTAAACTAAAGGCAGCTCTGTCATATACTTGTGATGCTATTGTAGAATGTTACCATTGCAACCATGACCTATGCACTATGTATTCATTTGTGTGTCTAAGCACTAGCAACATCACATGGTTGGAAAAGAGCCCCTGCTTAGATGCAGGCTTTGTTTTGCAGGCAAGTGATGATAGCCGTGCTTTGATACGCAAATGCATAGATTATCGCCTAGTCAAGGAATGCTGGAAAAAACCAAGCTCAACTCTAATACACAGAAGTGTGAGGCCTCCAACAGGAGTATGCGAAGGTCTTTACCAAAGAATAATACCTTTATTCGTAATTTTCCAGGGCGTGCTCATAGTGCAGCGCATAATATCAACCATGGCCCTGGTGAATCAGTATTTAAGCTTTGTAAACTGGTCGGCTCACCAATTTCTCCGGGTACATGGGTAGCTCGAACTTTAAACAGGTATCAGAAAATCCATGAAAGCGACAAAAAGCCTAAGAAAATGAAAACTTATAAGGACTCTAGATGTCGAAAGAGAAGAGCTCTTTTCAATTTGTATGAAAAACAGCAAGAAGAGGCTAAATATAAAAAAACATACTGCTGCCTGTGTGGCCGGAGAAATTCAGAGCTGATCATACGTACACAAATTTAGATAAGCCCAAAAGAGTTAAAAAAAATAAAAACAGCTTCTGATTCTTGTTTTGTAAACTTACTGTACATTATACAATGAGGGTTAGGGAGTTTAGAACAATTGTTTTTGGCAGGACATTCTTTCCATATTTGTCCCGTGCGGCTCTAGAACAAGATGACTAGGTTTAATGCAAACGCCATTGTGGCATAAATGTGACACCTCCAATCTGTGACCTTCAGCATCATGAGATGCAAAATCAGCCTTCAGAATTTTATTTGCTGCTATGTAGGCAATTCTGTGAGCCCGTTCCATCTGCTTTGTCCCATCTGGCCAGTGCACCAACATTTTCCCATATTTCCCGGCCCCCATCCACACATTAAAATGCTGTGGTCCCTGATCAGAGAGAGTTTTTTTGGCTATTTTTCTAGCAGACTTTCCATGAAAGCATCCATTTTGTCTGGAATGATCCCAGAATAGCAGACGGGTGTAAAAAGCCTCGTTTCAAACAGAAATAAGAAGTTTCGAAAGTACCTGATTTTGGGCTATAGGGAGCTTACCACTTAATGTTTTCCATAGGCGACAATGGTAACCTTTTACATGCTCCCACAAAAACTACACATACAAATCCTTTCAAACCTTACTTGTTTATAGAGCCATCCTTGCTCAACAAGTTAATGAGAAAAAAATCCACATGTTGTCCGGCTCCTTTTCAAGTTATGGTCCGCCATGTTTGTTTACCTGCAGATTCGCAGTGAATGACAAGCAGATTTTTTTTAACGCAGGGTGCCCATATAAAATCAGCAACAATTTCTTTGAGCTTGCAGATATAATTATAAAACATGCATCATTTTATTTCCTTATAAATATCCTTTACTCACATTGGAATGAAACATGGGATAAATATCCAATGGAAGCAAGCTTGGTATTTAGACTGCAACTAAAAGCTCTGTCCCAAAGTGATAAAACCCGGCACCTCCAGCATTTAGTGCAATGCTACCTTTGTGTCAGCGTGATTTAATCGAACTCAAACAAATGCTCCCAAATGAGCTGGAAAATAGCTGGAATATCTGTAAATGCACCGCTACAAAACTAGGGTCGGCGAGGACTGCGTATCTTGCGGGAAATGTCTGTATTATATCGGGAAGGCATAATGAGCCTTCAGGGCCGTCAACTAACAAGCTGAACTGAGGTCATGGATTAATCTCCTTTGTTGATACCACTGGGAGTTTTAGACGGCGGATCCAGTAGCTCTCTATCTACTTTTCCTTGCTAAATTGTGGTCAAGACAGCAAACAGAAGCATGGTAAATGAAGTCATGTTCTGGCAGGTGGAAGTGCTGAGCAACTGGAGATCTTTCAAACCTCTTGTGTCTTCAGTCATCTCTATGACCATTTATTCTTTCTATCTATCACCTATCTATCTTCTGATACTGCGTCGGTCACATTTGACCATTACCGCAGGTGTACAGGTTTTGCAGGATGAAAGCCTGCACAGTAATCATGTAATTACGGTAGGGATCTTTAACCTGCACAGGGGATGGTTCTCCCTGTACAGGGGGGCCTCCAGTTAACGTCCCGATCCGAAGGACGGTGCACTTAATGACATTTATCCCTGCAAATGATGCAAATGGAGCGTGTTCGGACACCGAAATTTTATCGCCGTTGCCGGGGATCGAACCCGGGACCTTTAGCATCAGAGGCAAGTGCACTAACCACTGAGCTATCACGCTCCTACATTGAGCTTGTCCTTGGTTTCCCCAACATACTGTTTCCTACATTTACCGCGCGATATCAAGTATACCAAGTTTTTTGTTGTACAATTGGTGTCGCGTTTAAGCTTCACTATAGCACCAATGGACGATTGGGCTGTCTGAGAGGTGGTTATCATTCTGCAGGTTTGGCATTTTGTTATGCCACAGGGTTCGCATAAACCCAAAGGCTCATCATCGATGGGGTCTGGCCTGAGTCCAGCACGCACAAGAATATCTCTGAGACTCTTTAGTCGTCTGTATGCCATGATTGGCTTCTGTGGGAAGACTGTATTCAGATGTTTGGATGATTCGATGATGGACCAATGTTTGTCGACGATGTTCCTGACTTTTACAAGGTCCGGGTGGTAAGTCATGACGAATGGCAGAACATCTTTGTTTCCTGTTGGTTTTGACTGGTATGATAAAAGTCTGCGTCTGTCCATTTGTCTAACCTTCTCTATGGCTTGAGCAGTGACCTGCTTTTGATAACCACGCTTTTGAAGTTGCTCAGACAGTTCTTTCACTCTTACCCGACATTGAGATGAAATGAAACCCTAGCCCTGCCGCCAAATGAAACCAATAGGGACATGGAAGGTCCTTCTCACACCACTTTTGGCAGGCTGAGGTCCTCCAAGCGGTTTACCAGTATTAAGTGCTGTCGGTTTCAGCTCTTCCTGGAAGCACTGGGCAGCCCATCTATTTCTTCAAGCCCTGATGGGCCGGGGCGGCATCATGCAATTTACATAATGCAATGTTTTCAAATAATCTGACCCCCAGGTATTAGACTTCCTGCCTTGCCGTGGCCCTGGGGGCTCAATTCCCACTGGGCACATTGCCGCTGTGGTCTCTGTGCCCACTGGGAAGAGCTAAAGGAAGTACCACCCGTTTGCCGTGGGTGGCGTCCTGTAAGCCGGAAGAAGGGATCCTGGAGGTTGAGGGTTACCTGAGGTGGCGGTGCTTCAGGTACCCAACACGCCTCTTTGGCCTGGCTTTTCGGTGTAGACGGGTGGCCGTGCGGTCCGGCACGGTCAATCGGCTGGTCACGCCGAGCCCTAGAGATACCGCTTTGCTTTCTCTTCAACTCTTTTTGTATCTTTCCTGATACCAACCATATGCCCATTTACCTTACCCTTTTCTGTCTTTTTTATCTCTAGAAGGCGGTGGCTAAACGGATCAATCGTGTAGGCATTTTGTTTATGCGAGTATATCTCACGTGTATCTCTAACACCTGCGAGTTGGATAACCACTCCATTATGGTGTTCCCTTGTAGGGCTCCACGGAGGGCGGAGAGCACTTGGGACGAAACTATAATTTTTTCCTTATGCCTAATGGAAAAAAACATAACCGCAACGCATCCAAACGTAAAAAAGATGAGGAATCATCCGAAACGGATGAACCCAGTCAGAAGTCTAGTCAACAGTCAAGCCAGCAGTCTGCAGCACCAAAGCAACTTAATTTTCCACGCTTCTTGGTAATGTCTTCATGTGAAGATACACGCACTGTGTCAAGTCTATCCCCATTCGTGATAGAAAAGAGCATCATGTCCATTGCCGGACATCCCAAAAGCATAAAAACGCTTAAGTCAGGTGACCTTTTATTAGAAGTCGAGAGAGAGCAGCAGGTGAAAAGCCTGCTTGGTACCACAAAGCTCTTCGATCTCAAGGTCAAAGTATCTCTGCATAATACACTTAATTCGTGTAAAGGTGTTATCCGCAGCCCAGAGCTCCGTCCTTGCAGTGATGCAGAGATAGTTGAGAACTTGAGATCGGAAGGCGTCATTGGTGTACGTAACATCCAAGTTCGTAGAGGTGGTGTATTGAAGCCAACGGGTACCTACGTGTTGACTTTTAATACACCAGTTCTGCCCAAGAAAATAAAAGTAGCATATCTTTCAGTTAACGTGGATGTATATATACCAAACCCTCTCAGATGTTACTCGTGTCAGGTTTTTGGCCACCACGAAAGCAGACGTCAGAAGAAAAAACTCTGTCCAAATTGTGGTGAAGAAAAACATGTCGATAACCATCAAAACTGTAAGAATGAGGCCAAATGTGTAAATTGTGGTGGCAAGCATGCTGTTTTCTCTCGAGATTGTCCGGCATGGAAAAATGAAAAAGAAATACTTACTGTCAAATACCAAAGGGGGATAACATTCCCAGAAGCGCGGAAAATTGTTGACGAGCGATACACAACACCAACCACCAGTTACGCCAGCATCACAAAGGGTGCTGGTAAACAAGTTTCAAGCTCCGCAACACAGACTGTTGAATCATGCATAGCTGAATTAAAGAAATCCGGTGCATGGAGCAAATCCACTCCAGCACCACAAAGTTCAACCAATTTATCAAATGGCGCAATCCAGGTTGCTGCGGATCGGTCGACAGCGACCGTACCGAAGCCAGCGCCGCATGTAAAAGAGAAACTCGACCCAGGTCGAACTAATAAGGGATCGGAAGATCCGAAAAAGCAATTGTCTCTAAAACTAACAGACAGACAACGTAAAATGGAAAGAGACAATATAAAATTTCAGAACAGATTCGGATCTTTGAGTGACAGTGATATGGAGTTTGAAGCTCCATCATCACCAAGTAGCAATAACAGATCGAGGTCTGCAACACCACGAGCTGGTGGAAGCAGATCTATATCACCAATTGCAGCTCCAATATAGTTTCTAGTCTTAATCTCTTCATAAAATGGATTTAAAACACAAAATAATACAATGGAATTGTCGAGGTCTTAAATCAAATTATAACGAACTGTTATTACTTATTTCGTTGTTAAACCCATCGGTTTTTTGTTTGCAAGAAACTTTTTTAAAAACTGATGACAACATTGATGTCAGGGGTTTCAATACATACAACTATATCTATTCTGATGGTAACAAACCATCTGGTGGCAGTTCAATTTTTGTTAAATCATGTTTACCACAAAGAGAGATCAAATTAAAAACAGACCTACAAGCTGTGGCAGTGTCAGTTTCTCTGGATAAAGAAACTACAATTTGCTCTCTATATATCCCTCCCTCATTTTCTTTAAAGCCCGAACAGCTTGACACATTGCTGAGTCAACTTCCATCGCCATATCTTTTAGTTGGCGACTTCAATGGTCACAATATTCTATGGGGCTGTAAAGATATCAATAACAGAGGAGCACTTGTCGAAGATTTTATTGCAAAGAGCGATCTTTGCCTGATGAATGATAAATCTTATACTTACCTTCACCCTGCGACAGGTCATTTGTCTTCTTTAGATCTCTCTTTGTGCCACCCATCTCTCTTCTTGGACTATGACTGGTCTGTTCATGATGATCAGTGCGGAAGTGATCACTTCCCTGTTATAATTGAGAGTGTAAACGAACCAGATGAGGACTGTAACCAGAAATGGAAAATGAATAAAGCCGACTGGGAATTATTCCATAATTTATGTGAAGAAGAGTTATCAATTGATCATTTTAATGAATCATCCGACATTGTTTCTGATTTCACAGATACACTTATTAACATATCAGAACAATGCATTCCAAAGACCTCCACAAATACAAAGAAAAGCAAGCCTTGGTTTAATAATGACTGTAAAGAAGCTATTAAAAAGCGTAAACAGGCTCTAAATAAGTTCTGCAAAAATCCCACTTCAGAAAAGCTCAACGACGTAAAAGTTTTTAGAGCTAAAGCTCGGCGAACAATCCGAGCTTCCAAACGAAAGTCATGGAGAGAATATGTCTCCAAATTGAACTACAAAACCCCCATTAAAAAGGTTTGGGATATGGTACGAAAAATTTCAGGAAAAACAAAGTCTTCTAGTTTTACACATTTAAATACTGAATTTGACACAATAGCTTCAACAAAAAAAGATATTTCAGATACTCTTGGGCACACATTCTTGAGAAATTCATCATCACGTAATTATTCTGACACTTTTAGAAATTTCAAAAAGGACCAAGAGAAAAGAAATCTAAACTTTAAATCCCTTAATCACGAAGAATACAACAAACCTTTTAACTTATCCGAACTCGTTGAAGCCATTGAAAAATCACATGATACGGCAACCGGCCCCGATGAAATTCATTATCAGATGCTTAAGCATCTGCCAAAAAGTTCTCTTACAACACTTTTAGATATCTTTAATAATATTTGGGAAACGGGGGTCTGTCCTGAGAGCTGGCGTGTAGCTAAAGTTGTACCAATTCCGAAACCAGGGAAAGATCATGCAGAACCTACAAATTATCGTCCGATAGCTTTGACAAGTTGTTTGTGTAAAACATTGGAGAGAATGATAAACAAGAGATTAGTCTGGTACTTAGAGTCCAACAACCTCATTTCAGAATATCAATCGGGCTTTCGTTCGGAACGTAGTACCAATGACAATTTAATAAGACTAGAAACATTTATACGAGATGCTTTTATTAACAAAGAACACGTAGTAGCTGTCTTTTTCGACTTGGAGAAAGCATATGATACAACATGGCGTTATGGAATATTGAAAGATCTACATAATATTGGCTTAAGAGGAAAACTTCCCAGTTTTATTGAAAGCTTTTTAGGGGAGCGCATGTTTCAGGTGCGTGTGGGGTCTACCGTGTCAGATTTCTATGATCAAGAACAGGGTGTCCCACAGGGTAGTATTCTTTCAACTACGCTATTTAACATCAAAATAAACAATATTGTACAATGTTTGGACGACAAAACTGATTGTTCATTGTATGTTGATGATTTTTGTATATGTTACCGTTCAAAAAATATGAAAACAATTGAACGAAAGTTACAACAAAATTTAAAAAGAATAGAAGAATGGACTGATAAAAATGGTTTCAAGTTCTCCAAGTCGAAAACGCAGTGTGTTCATTTTTGTAAACTACGGAAGAAACACGAACATCCTTCCCTGTTTTTATACGGATCACAAATTCCTGTTGTTGAAGAAGCCAAATTTCTTGGGGTCATATTTGATCAAAAGTTATCTTTTATTCCCCATATTAAATATCTTAAAGCGAAATGCTTAAAAGCTTTGAATCTTTTGAAAGTTTTAGCTCATACAAGTTGGGGAGCAGATCGGTATACTTTATTACATCTTTACCGGTCTTTAATAAGATCTAAATTAGATTATGGGTCTGTTGTTTATGGTTCTGCCAGAAAGTCCTATTTTAAATCCTTGGATACTATCCATCACCAAGGCCTTCGTCTGGCCATGGGAGCCTTCCGTACTTCTCCCGTATTAAGCCTTTATGTAGAAGCAGGTGAACCATCTTTAACCTCGCGCAGAGAGAAACTTTCTCTTCAGTATGCTATTAGACTTGCTGCAAATCCATCTAACCCGGCATCCAAAATTTCATTTCCACCTCAATTTGTAGATAAGTATGAAACAAAACCCACAGCAATCAAACCTTTTGGATTACGTATTTTACCACTGCTAGAAAATTCAGGTATCGACCTTAAAAATATTCAAAAACATGAAACGGCCGAAGTTCCATCTTGGTGTATTAAAAAACCTTCTATTCTGTTCGACTTACATGATGGCAAAAAATCCGAATCAAATCCAATACTTCTCAAACAAAACTTTCAGGTACTGCAGTCACGTTACAATGATTACCAGCAAGTCTATACTGATGGTTCCAAAGAAGGAGATAAAGTTGGTTGTGCGTATGTTTCTAAAGATACGCACAAAACCATGCGCCTTCCAGATGGTTCATCTATTTTTACAGCTGAAGCCAAAGCAATAGACCTAGCTTTAGATTTTATCAGTTCTTCAACAATTCAAAAAGCAATTATATTTTCTGATTCACTTTCTGTGCTTAAGGCTTTAGACCATTCGTCATCTAAAAATCCTCAAATTCAAAAATTGATCGAAAGGCATCATGAAATTTCTAAAACACACCAAATCTTGTTTTGTTGGCTTCCGAGCCATATTGGCATTGTCGGCAATGAATGTGCTGACAAGAAAGCAAAGGAATCGCTCAATCTTGATCCATCTGTTTTTAAAATTCCTTTTAATAATTTTAAACCATTTATCAACAGATACATCTTGTCGGAATGGCAAGGCGAATGGGACCGTGCAATAAATAACAAACTCCAGGCCATTAAACCTGTCGTTAGTACAAAATGCTCTCCTCCACAGTTTTCCAGAAAAGAGGACGTAGTATTAACACGACTGCGCATCGGCCATACTAGAGCTACTCATTCTTATATTTTTAATGGTGATGATCAGCCTTCTTGTGTAGGTTGTGATCAGCCATTCACTGTGAAACATATCTTAATTGACTGTGTTGACTTTTCACCCTCACGTATTTTATATTTCAAAGCTGACACTTTGCAACAACTGTTTCGAGATGTACCTGTTGATAATATTATTTTATTCTTAAAAGAAATTAGACTTTTTCATAAGATTTAACTGTTTCAGATTTTTATATATTATCATTCTGACTTTTTACTTTTAATATCATCATAATTATTCTTGCCGTTTAACCATTAACCGTTTGACGCTTATGACCCACAAAGAGGGTTGACGCGTCGTTAAACACGAAATCATCATCATCATCATCATCAAATAATCTGATAATATATATATAATTGTTAAAATTCTATCCGATTAATGCTGTAATTCTGGTCGAAATGACCAGGGCTGAAACGACCCAACGAAATATGCCGAAATGACCGAAGTTCAAATTTAGGCCGAAAGTACCCGGGCCGAAACCACCGTGCCTTAGGACAAGAAATTCATGTCATTGCGGATTTCTAGAATTGACAATAAATCAATGTTATTCACCTGTTTCAGGATCTGCACATCTCCTATGTGGGCCTCCTTTGTTATGTTTTATGAGACATGTTACAGTTACCCATTATTTATTTTTTTCTCTTCAGATGATTCTACCTCGGAATATTTCGGTACTTTCCGGGCAGCTTTTGGTCTCAATACAATCGAGGGTGGCAGTTGTCTTGGTTCTTTCATTCTTCATAGGAGCTTGAAGTTTTTTCTTGTTTGTCTTTAAAATCTTATTTTACGATTTCATTAAAAATCGTGAAGACTGTGAAAAATAGAAGCGAAGGCAAGAATCGATACTATCTATCTATCTTCATATACTGAGTCGGTCATACTTGCCGGAGTTGGGTGGTGCGCTAAATTTAGAATTTAGTGCGCTAAATTTAGAATTCAGCAAAAAAAAACCTCCCAACAGAGACAAACAAAAAAAACGTATAATCTGTGGATTCTTTTTCCTTTTTTCTTTTACGTTTCAATCCATAATATCTATATATCTACTGATACTGCGTCGGTCACATTTGACCATTACCGCAGGTGTATATTACATACACTCCAGGTTTTGCAGGATGAAAGCCTACACAGTAATCATGTAATTACGGTAGGGATCTTTAACCTGCACAGGGGATGGTTATCCCTACACAGGGGGCCTCCAGTTAACGTCCCGATCCGAAGGACGGTGCACTTTATGACAATCATCCCTGCAAATGATGCCAATGAAGCGTGTTCGGATACCGAAATTTTATCGCCGCTGCCGGGGATCGAACCCGGGACCTCTAGCATCAGAGGCAAGTGCACTAACCACTAGCTGAGCTATGACGCTATCCATACTGAGTTGTTCTACTTTGCTGGTGATGTTAGCTCTAAACAATTCGTGATTGTATTCGGATGATTAAAGACTGTGACTTAAATGAAGTGGACTGAAAGATTCCTGAACAATTCTGGGCTTAAAAAGGAGAGACCTCCTTACTTCAGCGCTAGCCCAGCAATTATAATAGAGGTAGACATGATTATGAAAAGAAATATCTGAGACCCAGACTGACAACCCATCCTTATTGTAAGGCTTTATTAGTTCGAGTGTCTACTGCTCTCTATTGATCCTGTTTAACTATTGATCCAACCTATCAATAAACCAGGTGACTTATACATTTGATATATACATCTATGGTAATGTGCACTACACCATATTTGCCACTGTAATGAACCCCGAATTCACGGACAGAAAAAAATGGAGGAATTCATGGATAAAAAATACTGAGTTTATATTTTTATTCAAAATGGAGGTGGTCCATTGCAAATACTGACTTTTTTTAATGTTTTCATTTCAAGATTAAGAAGATTTCAGCTGGGTAGTATTTTACAGTGGATGGTGTAAAAACATAATTATCAGACACTTTTTTCTTAATAAACAATTTATTATTTATATATACTACTCAAAGTTTGATAGGAATCACTTTTTATATACCAAATTTGCACTGAAAATTTAAAATTTCTTGACAGAATTTACACTCGGTATATTGCTAAATATCTTAAGCAGAAACTCATGTGCAATTCAGTACTGATAAAAGTGCACACTTCTCACACTTCGCAAATGAATTCATGTACCCCCAAAATCTTGCCTAGCACTGCTTTCCAGCAGACCAATGAAACTTATCAGTGCTCCTTTACCAAGCGTAAAAAAGGACCTCATTTAATTTGTGAAACACTAAAATGCCTAGGAGACAATTAAGAAACCGTCTGAGCCCCGAAGAAATGAATCGTGGTGTCGGAATGTTGGAATCCGGCGTCTCTCAACGTTGTGTTGCTGGGATTCTGAATGTGTCTCAGAGCGTGTTTTCCCGAATGTTTAGTCGGTGTCTTACCCACGGAAATCCTTCACACTGACACGACGGGGTCGAGAAAGGGCTACAACTCAATGTCAGGTCCGTTTCTTGTTGATTCAGTCTCGGTGTCAATGGTTCCTGAACGCTAAGCGTTTGCATAACGAGCTTAGGAACGGAACTGGAGTACGAATTTCTACACAAACTGTCAGAAATTGGCTCCACGAGTTCGGACTTAATGCCACGCGGCCTGCTGTACGTGTTCCGTTGACGAGACAGCACGTGCTAGACCGGTTGGACTTTGCCAGAACTCACGTCAGGTGGAAGGTTCGTGAATTGGCGCCAGTACTGTTTACTGAGGAGTCCAGATTCTGTCTAAACTTCACTTATAAACGTCAATTAGTGTGGCGAATGTCTATAGAGCCATTCGATGACTTGAATGTGGCAGAGCATGATCGCTATGAAAAGGGGTCAGTCATGATTTGGGCAGGGATAAGCGTGAACGGTCAAACGTACTTGTGCGTCGTTGTAAACGTAACGTTAATGGCAGTGAGGTACTACAATGAGATCTTGATGAGTTTGTGAGACCATATGCAGATGCTATCGGCCCGGACTTTATTCTGATGGACGATAATGCCCGTCCCAACCATGCCAACGTCACTGGTTCCTATCTGGAACGTGAGACAATCGTTCGTATGGACTGGCCTGCTCAGTCACCGGACTTAAATCCGATTGAGCATGCGCGGGACATGCTACAGCGTGCTGTTTCAGCCCGACCTGTGCGTCCGAGGACTTTAAAGGAGCTCAAAGATGCATTGGTTGCTGAATGAAAGCTGATTCCACAAAACCGGATACAGACTCGGATTACGAGCATGCGCAGGCGATGTCGTACTGTAATTGATGCCCGTGGACGCCATACACGTTATAAGGCACGTTTGTCTAAACAAAATTGGAAATTTGTGAAAAATCAGTTGCCCAAATCCCTTCCTGTAACGGCAAATTTTCGGGGTGCCAAGACGGTTGCTGTTGTCACGCTTGTATGCAGTACCAGTTGACAAAATTAATCATTAGGCTTTGTGAAGGATACGTTTTCTATAATTATGTATCAAATTTGGATTCAGCAGATTAATTCATCCAAACATTATTTTGCATTAAAAAAGTGATCCCTATCAAACTTTGAGTAGTATATATTACAGAACCTTCTTTTTGTATAATTGTCTAGTCCTTATTTATTTGTGACTTGTTAACCAAAACGCTTCGTTGCAAACACTGTTTTCTGATTTGTGACTTTTGCTATCATTGTATTAGCTCACCGTCATATAGTGACGATGTGAGCTTTTGAGATAACTTTTTGTTCGTCGTCCGTCGTGCGTGTGTCCGTGCGTCCGTAAACAATTTCTTCAAACGACATCTCCTCCTAAACCAATGATCGGATTTTGATCAAACTTCAGAGGAATGATCCTTAGGTGGTCTCCTTTCAAAGTTGTTCAAATGGTTTCGGTCCGTTGCACATCTAGGTCATATGAGCCAAAAATAGATTTTTTCACGGAAAACTTAAAAATCTTCTTCTCTGAAACCACAAGGCCCAGGTCTTTGATATTTGGTATGAAGCTTCATCTAGTGGACCCCTACCAAGATTGTTCGAATTTTAGTGCTGGGGCCAAAAATGTCCCCGCCCCGGGGCCCTTTGGTTTTACATAGGGTTATATAGGGAAAATCTTTAAAAATCTCCTTCTCTGAAACCGCAAGGCCCACGTCTTTGATATTTGGTATGAAGCTTCATCTAGTGAACCCCTACCATGATTGTTCAAATTATAGTGTTGGGGCCAAAAATGCCCCCGCCCCGGGACCCTTTGATTTTACATGGGCTTATATATGGAAAATCTTAAAAAATCTTCTTCTCTGAAACCGCAAGGCCCAGGTCTTTGCTATTTGGTATGAAGCTTCATCTAGTGGACCCTTACCAAGATTGTTCAAATTATAGTGTTAGGGCCAAAAATGTCCCCGCCCCGTGGCCCTTTGGTTTTACATGGGCTTATATAGGGAATTTTTTTTTAAAATCTTCTTCTCTGAAACCGCCAGGCCCAGGTCTTTGCTATTTGAGACGAAGCTTCATCTAGTGGACACCTAGTGCACCCAAAACATATGTTTTTAGTTCACCTGTCTCGTAGTGCCGAGGTGAGCTTTTGGGATCACTTTTTGTCCGTCGTCCGTCGTGCGTGTGTCCGTGCGTCCGTGCGTGCGTGCGAAAACTTTCTTCAAACGACATCTCCTCTTAAACCAGTGATGGATTTTGATATAATTTCACAGGAATGTTCCTTGGATGACCCTCTTTCAAAATTGCCTAAATCATTCCTCTCCGTTTAACAAAATGACCGCCAGAGCTAAAAATAGAAAAAAAACTTAAAATGACATCTCCTCCTAGGCAAATGGCCCGATTTGAAAATAATTTCACAGGAATGTTCCTTGAGTGACCCTCTTTCAAAATTGCCTTAATCGTTCTGCTCCGTTAGACAAAATGGCCGCCAGAGCTAAAAATAGATAAACCTTTAAATGACATCTCCTCCTTGGCAAATTGTCTGATTTAAAAATAATGTCACAGGAATGTCCCTTGAGTGACCCTCTTTCAAAATTGCCTAAATCATTCTGCTCTGTTAAACAAAATGGCCGCCATAGCTAAAAAAAAAAAAAACTTTTAATGACATCTCCTCCTAGCCAAATGGTCCGATTTGAAAAGAATTTAACAGGAATGTTTCTAGAGTGACCCTCTTTCAAAATTGCTTTCATCGTTCTGCTCCGTTAAACAAAATGGCCACCAGAGCTAAAAATAAAAAACCCTTTAAATGACATCTCCTCCTAGGCAAATGACCCGATTTGAAAATAATTTCACAGGATTGTCCCTTGAGTGACCCTCTTTCAATTTGCCTAAATCGTTCCGTTCCATTAAACAAAATGGCACCCAGAGCTAAAATAGAAAAACCTTTAAATGACATCTCCTCCTAGGCAAATGGCCCGATTTAAAAAGAATTTCACAGGAAAGTTACTAGAGTAACCCTCTTTCAAAATTGCCTAAATCGTTCTGCTCCGTTAAACAAAATGGCCGCCAGAGCTAAAATAGAAAAACCTTTCAATGACATTTTCTCCTAGGCAAACGTCCCGATTTAAAATAATTTCACAGGAATGTTCCTTGAGTGACCCTCTTTCAAAATTGCCTAAATCGTTACGCTCCGTTGCACAAAATGGCCACCAGAGCTAAAAATAGAAAACCTTTAAATGACATCTCCTCATAGGCAAATGGCCCGATTTGAAAAGAATTTCACAGGAATGTTCCATGAGTGACCCTCTTTCAAAATTGCCAAAATCGTTCTGCTCCGTTAAACAAAATGGTCGCCAGAGCTAAAAATAGAAAAACATTTAAATAACATCTCCTCCTAGGAAAATGGTCCGATTTGAAAAGAATTTCACAGGAATGTTCCTTGAGCGACCTTCTTTCAAAATTGCCAAGATCTTCTGCTCCGTTAAAAAAATGGCCACCAGAGCTAAAAATTGAAAAACCTTTAAATGACATCTCCTCCCAGGCAAATTGCCTGATTTGAAAATAATTTCCCATGGATGTTCCTTGAGTGACCCTCTTTCAAAATTGCCTTAATGGTTCCGCTCCGTTAAACAAAATGGCCACAAGAGCTCAAAATAGAAAAAAACTTTAAATGACATCTCCTCCTAGGCTAATTGCTCTATTTGAAAATAATTTCACAGGAATGTTCCTTGAGTGACCCTCTTTCAAAATTGCCTAAATGATTCCACTCCGTTAAACAAAATGGCCGCCAGAGCTAAAAATAGAAAAACCTTTAAATGACATTTTCTCCTGGGCAAATGGCCCGGTTTGAAAATAATTGGTACAGAAAGGTGCAGACCCAGATCAGACTGCTCCTGAAGCAGTCTGATCAGTGTCTATACTATTTGCCATTCTATCTGTTCCTTTTGGACCCCCCCCCCCTGCTGGATCATGAAACATATTTATTAAAAGTTTAGGAGAATATTACAGCAATTCCTGGCTGTGATTGATTTTTAGCTCACCAGAGCCGAAGGCTCCGGGGGAGCTTATAGGATAGGCAGTTGTCCGTCGTCGTCGTCTGCGTCTGTGTCTGCGTCTGCGTCTGCGTCGTCTTCGTCAACACTTTCAAACGACATCTCCTCTGAAGCCACTGGGCCTATTGGGCCCAAATTTTATCTGTAGCACCATTGGGCTTGGGGATTGTAAGTTTGTGTTTTTTGTCAAAATCGGCTCATTAGTTTGGTTGCTATGGCAACTTGTAGTTTCCATAGACATCTTCTTTCTTATGAATGTTTTCATTGCTCTTAAAGGAACTCATTTTTGATTTTTATTTGCCTTCACTGCAGCTGGTGTTGTGCCGTGTGGCGGCGGTAAAACGTCTCCCCGTACATCAACCATAGTGCAGTTTATATTTTACTTTTGGTCCTTTATGATCAGCGTTAGTATTCTGAGAAATCGGAAATAAATTATTGGTTTAGACTCATATTCTAGACAGGTTTGTAATTATTTAGACCCCATTTTGATTTATATCAGTCTTTGTATCGACTGCCTATTCGAAATTCGCAAAATTGCAGTATGTTTCCTCTGGCTTTCTTTGCCGGATCATTACAGGGTCACTGACGAGGCTTTATTAGCCGAAACTACGTAGTATGACCCATCTTCTTTCTTATGAATGTTTTCATTGCTCTTAAAGGAACTCATTTTTGATTTTTATTATAATGGGGAAAATTGAAAAATGGCATTTACTGCCAAGCGTCTGCAGATATTTTGACAAAACTTTCATAGAAATGTTCCATAGGCAATCTACTATCTGCCGTATGATTTTAGGCCTTCTGCTCATTTTTATTGGTTGCCATGGAAACCAAAATACAAAAAATAGACAAAAAAATACTTACAAATCATCATCTCAGAAACCATAAGCTCTAGGAGGCTGAGACTTTATGAAAATATTCACCATATTTGCCTTTACAGGTTTTGTGTTTTTTATGAAATTTGGCCTTTTAGTTTTGTTGCTATGACAACTTAGAGTTTCCATTGACTTATAATGGGGAAAACTGAAAAATGGCATTTACTGCCAAGTCATTGCAGATATTTTGACAAAACTTACATAAACCTGTTCCTTGAGTAAACTTCTCTCAGCCATTTGCTTTTATGTCAACCTGGGGGTCCCCTAGGTTGTGCCAGGGCCATGCCCCGCCCCTCCACTTCATTAAATGCCTTATATCTCAGAAACCTTACAGATCTCAACCCCTAAACCATATATATTCTTGTTCCTTATGATAAGATGCATTAAGTGACACCAACCTGGGGGTCCCCCGGGATGTGCTGGGGACATGCCCTCACCCCTAAACTATATATATTCTTGTTCCTTATGCTAAGATGCATTAAGTGACACCAACCTGGGGGTCCCCCGGGATGTGCCGGGGACATGCCCCACTCCCTCCACTTCATAAAATGCCATTTATCTCAGAAACCATTGAGACTCTCACCCCTAAACCATATATATTCTTGTTCCTTATGACAAGATGGACTCAGTGACACCAACCTGGGGTCCCCTGGGATTTGCCGGGGCCATGCCCCACCCCTCCACTTCATAAAAGGCTAAATATTCCAGAAACCTTACAGATCCCCACCCCAAAACCATATTATTTTCTTGTTCCTCAAGATAAGACACATTCAGTGACACCAACCTAGGGGTCACCCATGGTGCGCCCGGGCCATACTCCACCCCTCGACTTCACAAAGACCATATAGCTGAGAAACTGTTTAGAGCCCACCCCTAAACCATATATATTCTTGTTCCTTATGATAAGACGCATTTAGTGACACCAATCTGGGGGTCCCCTAGGATGTGGCAGGGCTTATGCCCCACCCCCTCCACTTCGTAAAAGGCCGAATATCTCAGAAACCGTTCAGATCCCGGCCCCTAAACCATTTAGATTCTTGTCCCTTATGATAAGACGCATTCAGTGATACCAATCTAAGGGTCTCCCTGGCCGCACGGCGGGCTATGCCCGACCCCTCCACTTCATAAGAATCATTCACTCGCATCAATGTGGGGTCTCTATGTGCTAGGGCAACATGCTGATGCCATGGCCCAACCCCCCACTTCATAAAAGGCCATATATCTCAGACACCATTAAGATCCCCACCTCATAATCATATATATATATTCTTGTTTCTTATGATTTGACACATTCAGTCACACCAACTTGGTGGTCCACAGGGGCCATTCCTCCCCTCATCATTTCATAAGAGGGCCTCATATCTTGGAAACTGTTCATATCCCAACCCCTAAACAATATATTTTCTTGGTCCTTATTATAAGACACATTCAGCGACAACAATCTTGGCTTTCCTGGGGTCTGCCAGGGCCATGCTCCAACCCCTCTGCAGATTAAAAGGCCTTACATCTCAGACCAACCCCTAAACCATATATATTCTTGTGCCTTAAGTTGGATTCAGTGATACCAGCCTGAGCTCTGTTGGGACCATGTCTCATCCCTCCTCCCCATAAAAGGCCTAATATTTCAGATACAGAGTCCACATGGGTGCTCATTTGGAAATGGGGGTTTGTTTGGGAGACTTTATAATCAATAAATTAAAACCTGAAACCATACATGGCTGCCAGTGGGCAGTACCCGCCTGAGCTCTGGTGAGCATTGTGGCCCATGGGCCCCTGGTTTAGGATTTTTACAGTAATGACAAAAAAACACTAATCAGCCATTTTAGCTCACTCAGTCTGTTCAAAGCTTTTGATGGCCACAAAAGTTTCTGTATCTGATAGGCTTTCTGTTATTAAAGAAGTGTTTAGATGGGGTGTATACCTGATGTTGACAAGGAAAGGCAGAATTTACCCAAAAATCTGAGAAAGGTTAATCCACTTACTGAAATGAAGAGCTCTTACTTTGTTCTTTTAACCCTTTTTGTACCAAATGGAATCTTCCTCCTTATATATACCAGGAGTCCATTCCACATTTAACGGGTGTCATGCTGTGTTTTCTTTGAAATTTCCTTGGAAAATATCTTAACCTTTTCCCAAACCATGTAGGTCCTGATCAGACGCCATGTTTTGCGGCGTCTGCTCTGGGCCTGCACTGTTTGCGTGGGTACCTGTTTTGGGGTTTCTGGTACAAAATCGGTTAACATCCAAACAAGAAAAAGAAAGAAATAAAATAATCCCACAGGATTTAAATCCTGTGCTCTGAAATGGGATAGAAATCTCGCGGGAGTTAAATTCAATGGGGCCAATATTAGTTACTTTAAGCAAATAAATTATGCATGTTTTATACATAAATGGACAAAATTATTATAGCTTTGTCAAAACAAAGCAGATTTATTGGAAAATGAAATCAAAACAAAGCAGATTTATTGGAAAATGAAAATTAGTGAAATTCCACGGGAGAAAAATCTCATTTTCGATTATGGGATAAAAATCCCATGGGATTAAAATCCCAAGGGAATTTTTTAAAAATAGTTATATTCATGCTTTTCTCATTTTAAGCTTCTATAATTGACCTTATTAATAGAAAAGAGATATTACACCTTCATTCCAGAGCATTTTGAAAAAAAAAAATCCCGCGGGAGTTTTCTCCGTAAAAATCCCATGGGAGAAAAATCCCGCGGGAGAAATTGAAATTAGAGCTGGAGCAGCCATATTTTTGTGCATGTATTTTAATGTTAAGTAGGTCCATTTTGAGAGTTAAAAGCAGGATTTAAAATTTTGAAATTCTCCCGTGGGAGGAAAATCCCTGATATTTTTATGGGATTTTAATCCCGCGTGAGTGGAGAAAAAATCCCACGGGATTATTTTAAAAACCCGTGGGATTTGCACCCTTTCACCCCGGTTTCCTCAGAAACCGTTATGTATATATTCACCAAATCATAAAGAAATAGTTTGTATAGATCTAAGCTATTACCTAAATGCATTGAAAGCCATCTAAAAGTGTTAGAAAGACAAGTTGAGTTTGCCTAATTTCTGATGAGGCAAAACAAAAAACAAAACAACAAAAACAAAACAAAAATGGTGGATGTTATATGTAATATAATTTCTGAACGACCGAAATATCGATGTCCTTCTAAAATTGATTTCAATAAATGTAGCGATGAAATCGCTGCTGCATTGAATACATTTGGTTTATGATGGTGCAAACGAGAGTATGTTGAGCATAAAGCTCTTATAGAATGGAAAATTAGCATTCTGATATTAGTGAACAACCCATTTCTTTTTATTCACAAAATACGAAAGTATTACCTCCTAAACCTAAGACGCCTTTAATCGGAGTCTAACTGTTGGTTTCCTTTTGCTCCAGCATTTCAGTCGTTTCTTGCTGTCGAGTCCTCACCGTTGTTTCATCTCTGTGGTTGTTTGATAATTTGTGTCACGGTGATGTCGCACTGATGAGTTAGGAGGCCTTCATGCGGACTGAACAAATTATTTGTCTAAATCGCGACGGAGGTAAGGGCGAGGATTGTGGCCACATACAATCGATTTAAGCACCCCCCCCCCCCATAGTGGAATTCGTTTCCGCTGACCGTTCCAAGGCGGTTCTTTTGTCGCGGTTAATTTTTGTTATGGTTTGTCTTTGGGTGCTTGTGTCGCTTATGTTATTTTATTTTGGATAGCCTATTGGCCATTTTGTGGGAAAGTAACTGTCCTTTTGGCTTTCCGCTGTTGGTGTTTCCATTAGGGTCTGTTGTTTCATGTTTGTGTGTCTTTCCCTTTGGTGTCTCTGATGGGAGTTGTGGGTTGATTGTATCGATTCCTGATCATTTCCTCCACTTCTATTTTACGTCACCCTTAAACTAGGTATTCAAGCATTTCATAGGACGTTTGTTTTGGCTCCAGCTGATAAGGGCGCTAACAGTGTGGTCGTTGTTTGACGGCTTCACTATGTTAACACTCTTCAGCAAGAAGTTGGTGGTACTAAGCCTATGAACTTTAGCCTTTAGCTGTAGAGAGGGCATATTTAGTTGCCATTCAGCCACCAAATTTGCTTCTGTGTTACAGAAGGTCAATGCAAGATTCCTACGTTATATTGGTTACCTAAACTTCATAAAAGTCCATAATAAGCCCGATAGATTGCAAATGCAAGCTCTTGTACCACCACTGAACTCTCCAAATTATTCACTTCATGTTTAATGCCATCACAAAACATTAGATAAAATATTGCGACAAAGTCTTCGATAGATCAGGTAGAACTCTGTTTTAGTCTATAAAAATTCTAATGAAGTTTTAAAGAAATTGAAATCCAGGCGTTTTCGTGCTTCAAGTATGTCTACTTATGATTTTCCACCCTTTACACTACACTTCCTCATAATCGTATAAAAGAAAAACTTTGTGTGATTTAATTGAATTGGCATTTCATATGGAAAGTAGAAGTAAAACAAAGATCAGGAATCGATACAATTAACTTACTCCACCCATCAAAGACACCATAGGGAAAGAGACACAAACATGAAGCGACCAGACCATAATGGAAACCTAAACAAAGGAAGGCCATAAGGTCAGTTACTTTCCCACAAAATGGCCATATGGCCATCCAAAATAAAAAGCCATAAGTGATACACACCGTTAGTAACAAACAACAACATAAATAAACCGCCACAGAAGAATCGCATTGGAACGGTGAGTGGAAAGATTTCCACTGGGGGCTTAAATCGATTTTACTTGGCCCTAATCCTCGCCCTTACTTCCGTCGCGATTTAGACAAATAATTTGTTCAGTCCGCATGAAGGCCACCTAACTCATCAATGCAACATCTACGCGAACACAAATAATCAATGAACCACAGGGGTGAGACGGCGATGAGGACTCGACAACAAGAAACCACTGAAATGCTGGAGCAAAAGAAAACCAACAGTTAGACTCCGATGGGCCCGACCAGAGACAGAGCATCAGGCACCAACCAACATATCCTTGAATTAGATATCTCTAATTCTCAATAAGCCTTTACGTGGGAACCGTCATAGAATCTTAGGCCTGACCCACCGGCGTGCAATTAAAGAGGGAAGACTCCCTTTGTCTAGCATGTAATGAAAGAAATGCTTTTTCACTTCTGAGGAGCATAAAAACTATACTTTATGGACATGTCAGAAAGTGTGTGAAACTATAACCTTTCTACTTGACAATAATTACATAAAATTTGGTACTAAGTTATTTAAACAAGTTGCGGGTATTCCGATGGCTACTAATTGCGCACCACGTGTGGCTGATCTGTTTTTGTTTTGTTATGAGAGAGACTTCATGATGTCCCTTTCTGCTTAAAACCAGTCTGAAATCATTTAAGCTTTTAGCTCCACTTCTAGATATTTGATTGAATTATTAAATATTGATAATACCTATTTCGATAGTTTGATCAGTCAAATTTACCCCGCAGAACCTTAGTTATATAAAGCAAATTATTTTGATACCGCGACCCCGTTTTAGGATTTAGATCTATCTATTGTAGATGGGTTTGTTTCTTGCACAATTTATGATGAACGCGCTGATTTTGATTTTGAGATTGTAACTGTCCCTTTTTTCTATGGTGATGTTGCACGACGTGCACCATCCTATGGTGTTTATATTTCGCAATTAATTCGATTTGCCAGAGTGTGTAATCATATAACTTACTTCAACACACGTGGTTAATTGTTAACGGCTAAACTTCTTATTCAGGGTTATCGGTACCATAAACAACGCAAAGCCTTTTCAAATTTGTATGGACGTCATTCTGATTTAATTTCAAAATTCGATATTAGACTTAAATCTCTTCTGCAACAAGGTCTACCGGAACCCGAATTTTATGTTGACTTAGTATATAAATTCAGAAAAATATATAGCCGCAATGACTTCAACACCCAATTTCGTAAAATCATTAAACGATATAAAATATTGGGAAAATATAAATGTTATACGACAGACAGTGTGCATGGTAGTTAACCCGATCACGGTTGACAACTTTGCTTCCCTCTTTAATTTCACGCCGGTTGGATAGGCCTCAGATTCTATGACGGTTCCAACGTAAAGGCTTATGTTGGTTGGTACCTGATGCTCTGTCTCTGGTCGGGCCCATCGGAGTCTAACTGTAGGTTTTCTTATGCATAAGCATTTCCGTGGTTTCTTGCTGTCGAGTCCTCACCGTTGTTTCATCTCTGTGGTTGTTAGATAGTTTGTGTTCCCGGAGATGTTGCATTGATGAGTTAGGAGGCCTTCATGCGGACTGAACAAATTATTTGTCTTAATCGCGACGGAAGTAAGGGCGAGGATTGTGGACACGTAAAGTCGATTTAAGCCCCCAAGTGGAAATCGTTGCCGATGAACTTTCTGTCGCGATTTATTTTTGCTATGGTTTTTATTGGGTGTTTGTGTCGCTTATATTATTTTATTTTAGATAGCCTATTGGCCATTTTGTGGGAAAGTAACTGTCCTTTTTGGCTTTCCGCTATTAATGTTTCCATTAAGGTCTGTTTTTTCATGTTTGTGTTTCTTTCCCTTTGGTGTGTCTGATGGGAGCTGTGGGTTTATTTTATCAATTAATGATCATTTCCTCCACTTCTGTTTTATAACTTTCAATTGTAGATGGGGTTGTTTCCTACAAAAATTATGATAAGTGCGATGCGTTTGATTTTGAGATTGTAAATTTTCCTATCTTGGATGGTGATGTTCCTCGTGCAGCGTCCTATGGCGTTTATATTCCGCAATTAGTTCGATTTGCCAGTGTGTCTAGTCACGTTTCGAACTTCGACACTCGTTATAAATTATTAATTAATTAACTTCTAAAACAGTCTTATCGGTATCAAAACATACGCATAGCCTTCTCAAAATTTTATAGACGTTATTTCTATTTAATTTCTCAATTCAATGTTCGACTTAAACTTCTTCTGCAACAAGTCTTCTGCCGACGTAGTATATGAAATCAGAATACTATATAATTGCAATGAATTCGGCAATCAATTTCAAAAATCATTCTTCGATATAAAAAGACAGGGTACAACATAAATGTTATACGACAGCCTCCGTGCATGGTAGTTAACCCAATCACGGTTGACAACTTTGCTTCACTCTTTAATTGCACGCAGGTTGGTCAGGCCTCAGATTCAGTGACGGCTCCAGCGTCACTTTACTGAGAATTAGAGAGAATTCAATTTTCAGTAATGTTGGTTGGTGCTTGATGCTCTGTCTCTGGTGGGGGCCCATCAGAGTCTAACTCTTGGTTTTCTTTTGCAGCAGAATTTCAGAGTGGTTTCTTGCTGTCGAGACTCAACGTTGTATCAACTTTGCGGTTGTTTGATTTTTGTGTTCTCGGAGATGTTGAACTGATGCGGACTGAACAAATTATTTGTCTAAACCGGCTCGGAAGTAAGGGCAGTGCGGCTGCGTAAAATCGATTTATGCCCCTCCATCGCCCCCAGTGGAATTCGTTTCTCTGAGAAGTCCAAGGCGGTTCTTCTGTCGCGGTCTATTTTGTCATTAGTTGTCTTTTGAGTGTGTGTATCGCTTATCATT
This sequence comes from Lucinisca nassula, assembly GCA_963580285.1. Lineage (NCBI taxonomy): Eukaryota > Metazoa > Mollusca > Bivalvia > Lucinida > Lucinidae > Lucinisca > Lucinisca nassula. Next base: position 147,159,998 of record OY757019.1, on the reverse strand, counting down.
TTGTTTTGGACATTCAATTGGCCACTTTGTGGGAAAATAACTGTCCGCTATCGATGTTTCCAATAGGGTTTAGTTACTTGATTCCTGATCATTGCCTTCACTTCTTTTTAACGGCCAAGTCAACACTTCTTAAGGTCATTTTTCAGCCGGCCAGTTTACCTATCCACACTTTTCCTGGACAGGCTTATTGCCTTGACTTCTGTTATACTTTAGCGGGTAAGCATTCCAGTGCACATTCTTTCGCCAGAAACTGTCAACTGCCCTCTTTAATCAGCAGAAGTGAGATAATGACCGTAGAAAAGATTTCATGATCAATCTCCATGAAAGAATGTTGCCGACCCCGTCAGGCATCGAAGCCGCGACCTCATGATCAACAGACAGGCGCGCATCTGACTGAGCTACTGAGGCCGTTTCCTTTTCTTTACGATAACACACCCGTGTGATATAGTGCAATCATTCATATATCAAAAACAATTATTTTCTTTTGCAAACTTGATTTTTGTCTGATTTATAATCTAAACATAGGTTGGGGGTACTCGTTGGAACCTTCTCACTGAGGCATTACAACGTACCCGCAGTCTATGTTTAGGAACAGAATGAGTAAAATGATGTATACCCCCGTAAATCCCAGTTTTCTCTATATAAAGTGGGGTGTAGAGGGGTGTTCATTTTATGGACTTGTCAGCGTGATGTTATAGAGCAAATTTCAAATCATGCTATGTAAAGTAAAGTAGATATATGTATAGAGAGCACAGGTCTTACGGGTTTAATTCAAAATCGGCGCCTATATATATTTTGATATATAATTATTTCTACTTGGTATCTTATTTTAGGCTGCAACGATAAACAGTTCAACAGTGGAACAGATAAAGAACAGTTTGAATTCAAAACCACTATACCCAAAACGAAAGAATTAGTACCGTACCAAATAGTGTATGGAATAAACACTACTGAGGAGAAATCATTGATACTGGCAGTCTTTAACAACGGCAGTCTCCTACACGGATATCCTCAACACTCGAACGATACAGAACTGACAGGCAATGTTACCTCTGGAGATTTCTCTTTTATCCTAAAAGGTGTATCCGTGGCCAAAGCAGGCGTTTACCGGTTGAAAGGGCCTAATTTTATTGATTTAGGCTGTATAGGACTATTTATATTAGGTAAGCATTTAGTTCAAAACATAGGTAGGATCAATATAGAATATGCTGCCGCACACTAGCCAAAGACGTTTTGTTTCAGATGTTTAACAACACGAAACCGTTGAAGAGCATATAAAATAGAAGTTGAGGCAATGCTCAGGAATCGATACAATTAACCCACAGCTCCCAAAGGGAACGAAACACAAACATGAAGCAACATACCCCAACGGAAACACCAGCAGCGGAAAGCCAAAAGGACAGTTACTTTCGAACAAAATGGTCAATAGGCTATCAAAAAAAAAATAATATAAGCGATACAAACACCCAAAGACAAACCAAAACAATAATAAACCGCGACAGGAGAACCGCCTTAGAAGCTGTTTAAGCATGGCCAATATTCGACTGTACGAGGGCAAGTCAATAAGTAACCAGCCTATCCCATTTCAATTAGCCGAGACAGCCAAGATTTTCACGCCTTGTTTCAATACATGTTTTAGGCATGATGGCAAATCGCACCCATATCATGCCATTCACTCATAAGATATTGAACGTCAAACATGGCTAGCGATGCAAAAGCAAGATTTTCGTCAAACGTTGAGTACCGTGCTGTAAATCTGTACTTTTATTTTAAAGGGAAAGCTTGTCAGGAAATACATTGCGAGTTGGCTAATGTGTATGCGTCATCGCCATCATCGTATGCACAAGTTGAATTCTGGGTTGGGAATTCCAACGCAGACTCTTAGAAGACAAAGCCTGGCCTGGACGCCAATCAGATGCCACCGATGAAAAATATGTAACAATGTAACAATGTACGGGAGCTTGTGTACTCTGACAGGTGAAGTAGTGTGGAAGAAATAGCGAATGCATTACACATTGTGCATTGTAGCAGCTCAACAATTAAACATGATCGCTTGGGTATGCGCAAGCGAATAGCCCGTTGGGTTCCCAAATCCTTTAGCGCCGAGCAAATGTCAACCAGAGCATGAGTATGCAGTGTATTGTTTAAGCGGTTTAGGTCAAAGGAAACTGATTTTATTTCACTTGTGGTGCCTGTATATGAGACCTGGGTCCATTTCTATGGGCCAGAGTCGCCCGTGGGTAAGACCGGTGTCTCCGAGGGCAAAGAAGTTCAAAACGCAACCCTATGCTGGCAAGATGATGGCAACTGTATATTGGGACGTACGCGCCGTTATTATGTTGGACTTTCTAGCAAAGAAAAGTACAATAACGATGCGTATTATGCACATTTGCTCAACCAGTTGAGAACTGCGATCCGTGATAACCGCCGAGGTGAACTCGCCAATAGGATTCTGCTCCGACAGGACAACGCAAGCGTCCACACTTGCAAAATTGCAATTGATGCGCGGGTACAAGCTAATTCCCCACTCCGCATATTCTCCGAACATAGCTCCTTGTGACTTGTTCCTATTCCAAAAGTTTAAAACGAATGACTCCTGGTCAACGAAGAAGTCGTGGCGGCAGTTAAGCAGTGGGGTCGGAGACAAATACCATGGCTTCTTCCGTTCTGGGCTGATGGCACTGGAACAGGTTTGGCCCAAGTGTATCATGCTAGAGGACAGTTACATCAGAATCAGAATCAGAATCAGAATTGTTACTGGTGACACGTCAAATGACATTCATACACCAGGACCTGTGATGTGGGAAGTTAGTCCCTAGCTCTAACCAAAGAGGTAAATTTAGCTACACAATCATCATCACCTTCAGCTGTCGAAATAATCGAATCGGGAAGGGCATTCCAATCTCTAATGGTTCTGGGGAAGTACGACTCTTTATAAATGTCAGTTCTTGCGCTAAGGGTCTGAAACGCCAACGAATGGTGATTTCTACAGTGTCTAGCTGGGGGAACAAGGTCATCTGTTGGAATGCTGGCAGCACCCTTTAGACCTTTGTATACAAGGATTAGCCTACTGTCTTTTCTCCTTTTCTTGAGAGACTCCCATTTTAATTTTCCAAGTATTCCCGTCATGCTCCCAGTTTCAAAGCAGTAATTGCCTGTGACAAATCTAGCAGCTCTATTCTGAACTTTCTCAATTTCATCCTTAAGGACCACTCCACTGGGGTCCCAGATACAACTACCATATTCCAAGATTGGGCGAACAAGACCTCTATATGCTGCCTCTTTTACATCCTGAGGGCACTGATGAAGATTTCGCCTCAGGAAACCAAGCGTTCTATTTGCCTTAGTACACATGTTGCCAATATGAGTATTCCATCTCAAGTTGTGTGAGATTGTCACTCCAAGGTATTTAATGGAGTCCACATTCTCGAGACCGTTCCCTCTAAGGTGTAAGAAACCTCAACTTTATTAGATCTCTTCCTAGTTATCTGCATAATATTGCATTTAACTGGCTGAAATCTCATGCCCCATTTACGTGCCCAACATCCTAATCTATCTATGTCAGCCTGAAGTTTCAATGAGTCATCTGAATCTCTAATTTCCCGGTAACAAACACAGTCATCTGCGAACAGTCTTATTTCTGAGTCAATGACAGTGGAAATATCATTGATGTACAGGGAGAACAAAAGTGGACCAAGAACGGTCCCTTGCGGGACTCCAGACAAAACTGGAGCCCACTCCGAAGATTCACCATTAACAACAGCCCGCTGTTTTTTGTAGCAAAGAAAGGAATCCATCCATTTGAGGGTCTTTCCCCCAATTCCATAACCAAATAACTTAGATTTAAGTAGTTCATGAGGAGGGGTGTCAAAAGCCTTCTCGAAGTCCAGAATAAATGTGTCCACCTGCCCCCCTTTGTCCAAGATTTTTGCCCAGTCATTAATAACTGTGCTTAGCTGAGTTGACAAGGAAGAGAGATCGATCTCACCCAGAAATAAGTTAAGGCTGTTTTTTTTTATCGGCTCGCCCTCGTATCAGCGAAAATGTTGGCGGAGTCAACTTCGGAGCAAACGATACTTCAAAACAGAACTGAATGCAATGATCAGGAATCGATATCTTATAAGTTCCGAGCGGGAACGAAAAACAAACGTAAAACAACGACTCCATTTAGCCTTCTGCTTCATTGCAGTGATATTAATACTTACAAATTGATCGGTCTGATGGAATCTTAATTAAATTGTGGCCTAAATTAGCAAATGCACAAATTAAGGAATATGGATGAGTTCAAAACATCATGAAACATAATAGAGAATAGAGGATCAACGGAAATTTATGCAATATATGTGTAAATTGAGAGAGTTAAATATGTAAGTATATGATCGTTCTCCAAGACGCAAATATTGGCAAATTACGTTTTATTGTGTGGAAGAAACCAGATTGATTTCGGTATCATCTGTCAATATCGTGCAACGTGTTGACACCAAGAATCGAATAGAGAGCCACAATAATGATTTAAATACAAGCGATGAAACACAGAGTCACAAATCTATTAGTTTCTAGTAAAATTGTTTACCAGTTCAAGGAAAGGTAGATAAGCTATTGGCGATTTGCTTTTCTGCATGCGTTTAAAAAAAACTAAAGGCACAACTGGGCCAGAATGGCTCACGTTGAAAAGTCAGATCATATGTCACATTGTGTAGCGTCGTCATCTTTGCTATATGATGAAATTACCTTTAGCTATCCTGAATATGTATCTTCCTTTGATTCCACCACTTAAGTTCCTAGATAGCATTAGCACACATATGATTCAGGCGGAAATGACGGCGATTCAGAGTTAAGGGTTAAGTGTCGAGATTCTTTAAGAGGGACTTTTGCCCCCTCTTTGAGTCTTGGATATAAGAAAGACACAATATTAGCGGTTCTGAATCGAAATGTCGTTCTGATGCCTACTATCTAGTTTCAACTCAAACACTTATGCACTCAAATTCGTACTTTGAAGTATTTCGAGATAGGCACAATGACAACCGTGTTTGATATCAGCAAATCTTACTCTGCATATTGCCCAATCGTCGCTCGCCATGCTTCGTCTTAATCGACTAATCGTTAAGTGGCAGATAATGCATGAAAGCTTTCAAGATGACAGCCATGTCAGTTATCTTGGATAAACAGAACAAATCAATTTTAGCAATTCTGAATCTCCATATCACCCTGATGCCTCCCATTAAGTTCAATCTGACTTCTGACTTACAGTTTGGGAGGCGATCCTGTCCTCGTTAACTGCAAGATTGATAAAGGTACTATACAAAATGAATTCAGTGTCTATCAGAGAACACTTTCCCCCTTATAAATCTAAGGGGACTAAAGGGCAAATACCGTCATGTGAATGATATAGTCTGTCCCTAATTGGAGCCTGCCCAGGAAAATTGTTGCGAAATACAATAAAATTGTTTACAGCATGGATTTTATGCGTCAGACCGCGTGTTAAGTTGTCGATCCTTTTACCCTTTTACAGGGAACAACTTTGCTGAACTCTTCAGTTGTACAACAGACGGTCCCATGCTAAAAAATCCTGAAGGCAATGATCAGTTTCATACTGCACCGGAACTGAGAGCGAGGGTTGAAATTTCATACACCCCTGAGTTGAACAACCCCACTCCGACGATTGATATCGATTCCTGGCCATTGCTTCCACTTCTGTTTTTGCTGTTGAACGTTCCAAGCGGTCATTCGTTTGGAGTATGTCTTATTTGTTTATTGACTATGTGCCTTGGTTTATGCCCCGCCTGATGTTTTGTGTGTGCCACCATGTCGTTAACTTTCTTAATAGAAGTGGAGGCAATGATCAGGAATCGATACAATCGACCCACAGCTCCCATCAGAGACACCAAAGGGAAAGACACACAAACATGAAACAACAGACCCTTATGGAAACATCAACAGCGGAAAACCAAAAGAACAGTTACTTTCCCCAAAAATGGCCAATAGGCTATCCAAAATAAAATTATATAAGCGACACAAACACCCAAAGACAAACCATAACAAAAATAAACCGCGACCGAAGAACCGCCTTGAAACGGTCAGTGGAAACGAATTCCACGTGGGGGCTTAAATCGATTTTACGTGGCCACAATCCTCATCCTTACTTCCGTCGCGATTTAGACAAATAATTTGTTCAGTCCGCATGAAGGCCTCCTAACTCATCAGTGCAACATCTCCGTGAACACAAATAATCAAACAACCACAAAGTTGTCTATTTGTGTGCTCTTAATCCAGCAGCTCTGACGTTAAGAACCATTACATTGGTAGTATGAGTCAGTATGACTCGATATTTTCCACCAAAATAAATGTAGGTCATTATTACCTATACTTCAGTCAAAGGTTATTTTGTCATACCGTATACCCTGAAGACTTGATATATGAACACCATACTTCGAAATTATAGTCAGTATTATAGGACAGTTGACCACAAAATACATGTTGAACACTGACATTTATTCCACTGTCCAGTGATTTTGCCTTGTATCTTGAAGACTATTTAATATATGAACTACATACATTGGTATAATGGGCCAAAACCCCTAAGTAAATGTAGGCCACCACGACCTATATTTCATGGTCTGATGATTTTACCTTATATACTGAAGACATTTTGATATATGAACACCATCTTAAGGACAATAAGTCAGTTTGACGCAACATTTGACCTCCAAACAAATGTATCACACCGTGATCAATATTGCGTGGCCCAGTGATTTTGCACAATATCTTGAAGACTATTTTATGTCCGAACATCATACTTCAGGATTATTAATCAATATGACCCCACATTTTACCTCAAACAAATGTACACCAATATGACCTATACGACATGTTTTAGTAACTTTGTCTTATATTTGATGACCTTTAGCTCACCAGAGCCGAAGACTCCGGGGGAGCTTATAGTATATGCAGCAGTCCGTCGTTCGTCCGTCGTCGTCTGCGTCCGTGTCTGTGTCGTCAACATTTTCAAACGACATGTCGTCTGAAACTACTTGACCAATAGAAACCAATTTATACGTGGAGTTTATTGGAAGGGGGAATGAAAGTTTGTTTGTGAGGACTTGGTCACATGACCAGTATGGCCGCATTGCCCATATATGGTGAAAAACTATAAAAATCTTCTTCTCAGGAACCGAATGGCCGATGCAATTTAAACTTGTTATGTAGTATCGGGGACTCGGGCCCTACCATTTTTGTTAAAATGATTACCTTTGATTGACCTTGACCTGTTTTATGGCAAGTCAAATTTGGTCTCTTAGACATCTGTATGGACGAAAAGGCAAACCAGTGGATTTTTCTAATTGCATGGATGCTTGTGGCATCAGAAATGATATTTTGCAATCGGCTGAATGGACATTTATAAATTTCAAATGTCAAGGGTCATTAATTGACGTTAATTCACTGACCTTTGTCCTGGTTGGCTAAGATTCAGTATTTTATCTTCTTCACTTAAACTACTGGATTTAGTTAAATCAAATTACATTCGGAGCCTCTATGGGAAGGGAGGAACGAAAATTGGTTGGTAAGGGCTGATTCACAGGGCCAATATGGCCGCCATGTCCATATATGATAAAAACCCTTAAAACTCTTCTTTTCAAATACCAAATGCATGTATCCCATGACCGTGAAACTTGGAATGCAACATCGGGGACTCGGACTCCACCAAGTTTGTTCAAATAATTCCTTGGTTGACCTTGACCTTTTTATGTCAATGTCAAATTTGGTCACTTAGACATTTGTATGGACAGAAAGACAACACAGCGTATATTTCTGATTGCCTGATAGCAACGCTTAGTATTCATGTTGGACAGTAAGCGTTGTAATCGCAGGGCTTAGTGTCCATGTGTTCATGTTAGACAGTAAGCGTTGCAACGCTTAGTGTTCATGTTGGACAGTAAGCGTTGTAGTCGCAACGCTTAGTGTCCATGTGAATAGTCGCAAGGCTTAGTGTTCGCATGGACACTAAGAGTCGCGGATGTCCATACTATATGCTATACCAATAAAAATCAAAAATGAGTTCCTTTAAGAGCCATGAAAACATTCATAAGAAAGAAGATGGGTCATACTACGTAGTTTCGGCTAATAAAGCCTCATCAGTGACCCTGTAATGATCCGGCAAAGAAATCCAGAGGAAACATACTGCAATTTTGCGAATTTCGAATAGGTAGTCGATTGAAAGACTGATATAAATCAAAATGGGGTCCAAATAATTAAAAACCTGTCTAGAATATGAGTCTAAACCAATAATTTATTTCTGATTTCTCAGAATATTCACGCTGATCTCAAAGGACCAAAAGTAAAATATAAACTGCACTAATTGCTCACCATGTCATTTGTATTTATAAACTATATAGTTTCGAGGTGCTATTTTTTCAAATATCGTGTATATTGCCACCCACTAGAAAGCATTCAACTTGGGTTCATCTGAACGCCAGAGGGCCAAGTTTCTAGTCATGTATCCGACTTAAACACTCGTAATAAATTATTAACCGCTAAGCTTCTTAACCAGGGGCATCGGTATCATAAACTACGTAAAGCCTTTTCTAAGTTTTATAGACGTCTTTCTGATTTGGTTTTAAAATTCTATGTTGGACTTAAAACACTTCTGCAATATGGCCTATCGGAACCCGAATTCTATGGTAACTTAGTATTTAAATTTAGAAAATTACATGCCTGTAATGACTTTAGTACCCAATTTCGTGAAATCGTTCGTCGATATATAAAGATTGGGTACAACATAAATGTTATAAAACAAACTGCATGCATGGTGATTAACCCAATCACGGTTGGCAACTTTGCTTCCCTCTTTGATTGCACACCGGTGGGTCCGGCTTCAGATTATATGACGGTTCCAGCGTAAAAACATAAATGGAATTTTATTTTATTTTAGTATTCTTTATGTTGGTTGGCGCCTGATGCTCCGTCTTTGGTCGGCCCCTCGGAGTCTAACTGTTGGTTTTCTTTTGCTCCAGCAATTCTGTTGTTGTATGCTGTCGAGTCCTCAACCTTGTTTCATCTCTGAGGTGTTTTGATTTGTATGTTCTCGGAGATGTTACACTGATGAGTTAGGAAGCCTTCATGCGGACTAAACAAAACTAGTGCATACCGTGACAGAGGTAAGGGCGAGGATTATGGCCATGTAAAATCGATTTAAGCCCCCCAGTGGAATTCTTTCCACTGACCGTTCCAAAGCATACATTACCTTCTTGACGCTCATGGTCCGCTTTGCAATGCATGGTCTTTTGCAATACTTTGTTGCCCATATTTTGTTCTGAATCTTTCGTTTTGGCTCATTAAAGTGAACCCATGTCTCGTCACCTGTGACGACATTAGCGAAAGACCGTGCATTGTAATTTGGAAACTTTTGAAGCAGCTTCTTGGCGCACTGAACGCGTCTCTTTTTCTGCTCATCTGTCAACAGATGGGGAATCAATCTAGCACAGATCTTTCTCATTTTCAAATCCCGTTTCAGAATTGTATGAGCTGCTCCTAATGAGATGACAACCATACTAGCTATTTGCCTAGTGATGTATCGTGCATCGGTAACAACTATTTCTTTCACTCTAGCAACCATCTTGGCAGATGTTGCTCTTTTCGGCCGACGATCATGTGGTGCATCTTCTGTTGAGCCTAGCCCACAGCTGAATTTCTTACACCAAGGAAAAACTGTCGGAAAAGACATTTCATTATGCCCATAAACCGAACATATTTCATCAAAATTTATTTGCACCGTATACCAAGAATACAACGATTCTTAATATAGGACCGTATTTCAACGGCGTACTTTGACCTTCTTCCAACCATGTTTTGTATTAGTATACAAGAGTAGACAGTGTTAATCAAACGATATACTTGGCTAAAGTCAACAGATTTTAACAGGTTTGGTATCAATGTATAGGTAAAATATTTTTCTACGATGTGATATTTATTTTCAGGTGATTTTCGCATTAGTGCATGAGAAAACGTTCTACTTGCATTCATATTTGAACAGTCCTCGTACAGCTATCTATTGTAGATGGCTTTGTTTCGTGCGAATTTATGATAAACGCGATGACTTTGATTTTGAGATTGTAAATTTTCCTTTTTTGGAGGTTGTTGTTCCTCCTGCGCCATCCTATGGCTTTTATATTTCGCAATTAATTCGATTTGCTAGAGTATGTAGTCATGTAACTGACTTCAACACTCGTAATAAATTATTAACGGCAAAACCTCTTAATCAGGGTTATCGGTACCATAAACTACGCAAAGCCTTTTCAAAATTTTACAGACGCCATTCTGATTTAATTTCAAAATTCAATATTTGACTTAAATCTCTTCCGCAACAAGGTCTATTGGAACCCGAATTTTATGGTGACTTAGTATATAAATTCAGAAAAAAAATATATAACCGCAATGACTTCAGCACCCAATTTCGTAAAATCATTTCTTGATATAAAAAGATTGGGTACAACATGGATGTTATACGACAGACTGCATGCATGGTAGTTAACCCAATCACGGTTGGCAACTTTGCTTTCCTCTTTAATTGCACGCCGGTTGGTCAGGCCTCAGGTTCTATGACAGTTCCAACGTAAAGACTTATTGAGAATTAGAGAGATCTAATTCAAGGTAATGTTGGTTGGTGCCTGATGCTCTGTCTCTGGTCGGGCCCATCGGAGTCTTACTGTTGGTTTTCTTTTACTCCAGCATTTCAGTGGTTTCTTGCTGTCGAGTTCTCACCGTTGTCTCACCTCTGTGGTTCTTTGATTATTTGTGTTCACGGAGATGTTGCACTGATGAGTTAGGAGGCCTTCATGCGGACTGAACAAATTATTTGTCTAAATCGCGACGGAAGTAAGGGCGAGGATTGTGGCCACGTAAAATCGATTTAAGCACTCCCCCCCCCACCCTCCCCCAGTGGAAATCTTTCCACTGACCGTTCCAAGGCTGTTCTTCAGTGGCGGTTTATTCATATTATTGTTTGTTAGTTACTGTGTGTATCACTTGTGTCTTTTTATTTTGGATGGTCATATGGCCATTTTGTGGGAAAGTAACTGTCCTTATGGCCTTCCTTTGTTTAGGTTTCCATTATGGTCTGGTCGCTTAATGTTTGTGTTTCTTTCCCTTTGGTGTCTTTGATGGGTGGAGTAAGTTAATTGTATCGATTCCTGATCTTTGTTTTACTTCTACTTTCCATAACATTGGCTTGAAAGGAAACCTACCGAGTTTTTTTTTTAAATTTTATGGAACCACTTGTTTCATGTGCGGGTATGATCTACCCTGTCAGATTTTTATGATCAAGAGCAGGGTGTTTCGAATGGTATTATTCTTTAAGCTTCTTTGTTTTATCATCAAAGTAAACGCTGTTGTACAATGTTTGGACGACAAAACAGATTGTTCATTGCTTGGTCATGATTTCTATATATGTTGACGTTCTAAAAATGTGAAAACAATTGAACGTAAGTTACAACAAAATTTAACATAATAAAAGACTAGGTTGATAAAATGGTTTCAATTTCTCCCAGTCGAAAAACAGCGTGTTCATTTCTGTAAGCTACGAAGAAACTCGAACATCCTTTTCTTTATATTTACGGATCGCAAATCTCTGTTGTTAAAGAAGCCAAATTTCTTGGAATCATATTTGATCAAAAGTTATCTTTTATTCCCGATATTAAATATCGTAAAGCTAAATCGAATTTACGTTGTTGGAAAATGCGTTTGCTGAATTTTTGTAAAAATCCCTCAAAAGTAAAAGGACCGTTAATCAATTTCAGCAAGTACAGGAATAGAAAGGCCCTTTACCAAACTTGCTTAAAAGCCTTCCGGTCAACTGAACAAAATTGCCATCCGAGTTAGAAATATAAAAACCTTAACAAGACATCTCGTCCAAGGCCAGTTGCCCAATTCCATAATAATTCCAGGGGAATATTCCTTGGGCGACTCTCTACCAAACACTGATCAAAACGTTCCGCTCGGATGAACAAATTGGCTGTCAGTATGCAAAGTGTTTTAGGCACATGCTTCAGCAGCAAGTATGATCTACCCTGTCAGCTCTTTATGATCAAGTGCAGGGTGTTCCATAAGACAGTATTTGTTTAACTTCTTCATTTAACATCAAAATAAACGATGTTTGGACGACAAAACAGATTGCCCACTGTATGTAGCTGATGTCTGTGTATAATGCCTTTCTAAAAATATGAAAACAATTGAACGTAAGTTACAACAAAATTTAAAAATAATAGAAGACTGGGCTGATAAAAATGGTTTCAAGTTCACAGCGTGTTCATTTCTGTAGGCTACGAAAGAAACACGAACATCCTTTTCTTTATCTTATTGGATCACAAATTCATGTCGTTAAAGAGGCCAAATTCCTTGGGATCATATTTGGTCAAAAGTTATCTTTTATTCCCGATATTAAATATCTTAAAGCTAAATGCTTAAAAACGTTAAGTCTTTCAAATTTATTAGCTCATTCAAGTTGGGGAGCAGATATAACTCATTGCATCTTTCCCGTTCTTTAATGCTCTATTTTTAATCTTTGAATAACATCCATCATCAACGACTCCGTCTGGATTTTAGTACTTCTTCCGTACTAAGCCTTTATGTGGAAGCAAGTAAGCCACCTTCAACTTCGCGAAAAACGAAAACGTTTTCTTCAGTTTACTATTAGACTTGCTGCTTATCCATCTAGCCCGGCTTTTAAACTTTCATTTCCATCTGAATTTGTAGACAAGTGTGATATTAAAGCGGCAGCAATTAAATATGTTTAATAAAAGGATCATCGTTCGGAAGCAAAGAATTCACCGTAGCACTGAGAAGCTTGGAGTGTGCAAGTATTTCTCGACCAGACTAGCTAGTTTCGGCCAATAAGGCCTTATCGATGACCCTCAAATATTTTCAAAGCCATTTAGTTTACGTATATTTTCACTGCTAGAAAATTCATGTTTAATCCTTCAAATTGTCAAAAACACGAAACAGCCGAAGTTCCTTCTTGGTGCATTAACAACCCAATTATTTTGTTTTGTTATTTACATAATGGGAAAAAGGTCACGAGTTTGAAACTTTGAATTTTGTGTCCGTTCCATATCTCCTTTACCCATGGAAGGATTGTCATTAAACTTTGATCAAATATCTAAATAATGTGCGGAACCAATTAATAAACCATGCCGACTAAGGGACAAGGTCACAGTTGAAGGTCACATGTTTGAAACTATACATTTTGTGCCTGTTCCATATCTCCTTTACCCCTTGAAGGATTTTCATTAAACTTCAGTCAAATATCCCCTTAGTGAGCTGATATGCGTAACCTATAAATAAACCATACCGGCACAAGATCAAGGTCACAGGTAAAGGTCATACGGTTGGGCTTGTTATTAAAGTGCGACGGGGGATCTTGGTGTCCCTCAGATGGCTTTCTTGTTAACTTTCGTCTTCTAAGCTACCGACGCAGTTTACAGCCGTAAAGCATAGGTGAAGTTATGGGCTGCAAATATATAGTTGTGTTATAGCTCATGGGCCTATTAGTTTTATCTTTCCGTTTGTGCGTCCGTTTTGTTTCTTTTTATTTCGTTCGTCCTCAAAAGATATGAACGGTTATACACTGGCTGAAACGAACAAAACTATGAAAAGTCACAAAAATGGTCGAACGATTTTGCAAGACAATTTTTATACCTTATATACACATCTTTAAATATGTTCAATCATGAAAGTAGTATTCAATGCTTTGGTTTGAATATGTTGGACATGTGCAACTTGTTACACCGTGTAAGTTATATGTTAAGAAGTTTTGTACTATATAAACAATCTGTAGCTAACCGTCTCGTGTAACTTAAGGAGGACTGCGGCCGCGTAAAAATCAGTTTAAGCCCCCAGTGAAATACTTTTCACTAACCGTTCCATTGCGGTTCTTCTGTCGCGGGGCTATTGTGATCACCCTGTGTCCGTCGTACGTGTGTCGGCAACATTTACCTTGTTCGACCTTTAGAGTCCACAGATTGACTTAAGTTGCCGTGAAACTTTGCCAGAATGCTTGTCTCAATAATATCAAGGTCAAGTTCAAAATTGAGTCATGTCAGATCCAAAACTCGGTCACAAGGTCAAATTTCTTAAAAACCTTGTTCACCTTCTAGAAGACAAAATTTTGTTTCATTTTAACTTTAGAATGTTAGGCTTGACAACATTAAGGTCACATTCGAATATGGATCATGTCAGGTCAAATACTAGATCACTAGGTCTGTTACATGTAGGGCTACGGCGTTCCGCAAACGGCACGGCGCTCTCTTGAAGGTCAAATTTCTTAAAAACCTTGTTCACCTTCTAGAAGACAAAATTTTGTTTCATTTTAACTTTACAAGAATGTTAGACTTGACAACATTAAGGTCACATTCGAATATGGATCATGTCAGGTCAAATACTAGATCACTATGTCTGTTACATGTAGGGCTACGGCGTTCCGCAAACGGCACGGCGCTGTCTCGAAGGCAAAACAATGTTTAGTGCTCGGGCATCTGGCGTGATAATTATATAAAAACAAAAAACACAGAGCACACGAATGAAGGAAACCGAAGCAAACCACAGAGAAAGAAATATGCCGGCAAACAAAAGATATGTCCATTTTGGGTGGTCCTTGTTATTTCACTAGTATGGATGTCCTATCGTAACACTTTGTGCCCTACATCATAGTGTAGATTATATTTTCTTGTCCTTTGGGATCATTGATTCCATTGTGGAATTTTGAAAATATCTGAGGGTCACTGATGAGGCCTAATTGGCCGAAACTAGCAAGTCTGGCCCAGAAAACATGTACACTCCATAGTTTTCACTTCTGTGGTGTATTCCTTGCTTCCAAAGGATAACCCTTTTATAGAACATATTTAACTTCACTACAGCTAGTGGGTGGGAATGTGTGGCGGCGGTAAAAGTCTCCCTGACCTACATCATAGTGTAGATTATATTTTCTTGTCCTTTGGGATCATTGATTCCATTGTGGAATTTTGAAAATATCTGAGCGTCACTGATGAGGCCTAATTGGCCGAAACTAGCTAGTCTGGCCCAGAAAACATGTACACTCCATAGTTTTCACTTCTGTGGTGTATTCCTTGCTTCCAAAGGATAACCCTTTTTATAGAACACATTTAATGTCCTATTGTAACACTTTGTGGACTTCATGTCCTATCGTGACACTTTATGGTAACTGTGTTCAACGGTATTCACAACCGCTGGTAGACCGTCTCTCTTAGGTGGTGATAGACCATGCGACGACGTTCTATGATTTGGGCTTTGCCCGCCTGTACTGGGCACTACAACTCTCTGAATCGTCGTCCCCTCAACGCTTGCTTAGGTATGGCGGTGCACAGCGAGTCTGGTCATCAACCACAAAGTGCCTAAAACAATAACGAACAACCACAATACGGTCCACGAACATATAAACTTCATCATGATCCCGGCCCCGGAGAAATTTTAACATGTTCATGCATGTGCCGTTATTGCGCATGCGCCGACAAGACAAACAGGCTGATCAGTGCATGCAAAAATAAACGTGATTCAAATCATCAAATTCACGTTCACTGCATCAGCACGGGTAAGAGGCAATTGAACAGACTGCGCTTTTGCGCTGCCTAGTCTTTAGCCAATTACAGGAAAACAACAACAACAAAACCTCAATTTACTATCCTTCTCTGCGACACGGCTCACAAATATAGCTTTTCACAAATTTATTGCATTACCAACAGCTAGAAACTAACAACAGGAAGATTTTAACCTCATTATACACTCTGCGAATCAATATTTGATCGCGACTGCACTGTGACGTCGCATACTACATGAATGGACCTGCACTGTGTGCCGTTAAATACTAAACTAAAATCATTTCCGTATTCGATAGACGTAACGTTAGAACCGACTTTGCACTTTGCGACGTTGATGACGTTGATGACGTCACTTACGCCATGTAGGCCGTTATAACGTGTAACGACTAAATACCAAAACGTGTCATTCTACATATTTGCCTACCCTTAATGCAGTGCTTGCAAAAAGACACCCCCCCACACACACACACGCACAAAAAAGACATGCGCATACAGGTACATGTAGATTTCTAAAACAGAGGAAACGGCATCGTTACAAACATGAACTCGTAATTCGTCCTGAACATACTTCTTCCTTCATCAAATAAATATGCTTTCAATACCGGTTCATCACGGTTCATCATCACAGATAACCCGTCAGGCCTTTTTCTAAGAGTTCGCCCTGATGATTAAGAAATCGTTAAAGATCATTAATCATGCTAGCGAAATCCTTGGGAACTAAAAGCAGATTGCTTCAGGTAAGTTATATCTGAAAACTGGATCAAATTATCTTTATTATCTTTATTACTTTCTGAGACATAGCAATCCGAAGTCCGAAATATTTCAAATAATAAAAGTCTCCACATGATGACTTCCCTAGAAATAAATATTCATGAAGTATTCTATGATGTGATAGTTGACTTCAGAGTCTTTGAACGCTTTAACAATGAGAATATCTGGTGTTTTAAAATCATCAGAAATTACTTAGCCACCTGATTATATCAATTAAATTGATCTCATTCAAAACTCAGAAACAATTCCTTCCTGTGTCAAACCTAAGGTCTATAAATTGAATTTAAAATAATACATTTAAATAATTTAAATTTCAGATTACATGTTTGCATGTAGAGAAAATAGCATATAGTTGTAGGTTATGTGTTTTGAAGGTATGCAAAAAAAACAAAAAAAAAAAACATTTTTATTAACTTAACTTAAAAGTTTATAAATGAACGGTTTGTTTTTAACAGTTTGAAACTTCATTCAAAATTTAAATAAACATTTTATTTAGAAATTGAAGTATAGATTTATATCCAGTGTTGTTAATGAGATTCATAGCCATCATAAGATTCACAAGAAAAATGTATAAAGAAATGCAAATTGAAAATATGGTAGCTTTAAAGTTAATTTAAAAAAAGATAATTTACACTTTTATGCCACAAAATATTGCATTGCTGGTCTAAATCAACCAAAATTCAAGGGAGGTTACCCTAAGTGGAAAATAGGTAGGTATCAAATATAAATGAGCATAACTGTGAAACAAGTGGGATTTTTTTTCATGCCGTGGTCAGTTAAATGATCCTCTTTATGTATTCTTTCGGTATATTTTATTCTAGGAAAAGGTAAATTTTTGTGATAAATGACCTTTAAACCTGACTGTTAAAGTTTGTGTCCCCTAAACACCTAATTTCATATAGTGACGGGACGGACCTCGGTTCCTAACAGCCGGTAGTCAAAAGCTATGGGCCGAACAAGTAACTCGACGTCAATAAAACAAAAATCAATCATAAAGAGGCTTAAGGAAACTAGGGTATACTGAGGAGAAAAACTCCTCCAAAACATACAAGCATATTAATACAAACAATAAAATAAACATAGATTTAACATACGGTCAAAACTTCGGCGTTTGGCTTGTGGTGAAACGTACTGCGTACTTGTATAAATTCGGACCCGCTGCTGACATTACGATAATTTTTAGGGTATCTATATCGATCGGCCATACAAGAAAATCATCCGTACCCGTACTAACTCGATAGGATTGTTAGAAATATAGAGACTGGCTACAATTATAGCCATGAAGCAAATTTTCAGCAGAAAATAGATCTCCGTTACAGTTGCATTTCCTTTGGAGAAAAATAATGACACGTCCATACAGATCAGTTGTGTAACACCCGTCAGTACAAATCACCACAACACCGCGAGTAGCATGAAACATACATATGACACTATTTGGCGCTTGGCAACGTTTCAGAAAACGCCATGAAAATAAGACTTGTAGCGGCCTACTGTATGGCGAATAACTTCCACACAAACCGCGCATGAAAACATCACACGATATATGCACGATCGGTACGTGGCGATAAAAATTTTGCCTACCATTTTTTATCTAAAATACTTTAGTCGCGCTGCTTTGCCATATACCTACTAAAATAATTTAGACCTGCAAAAGCACCAGATATGCTTCTACTTCATCTCGTAACAAAGTTTTACCCTTTTGGAGGGAAACCAGTTTTTCTTTTTTGAAAAGAGATGGAATAAGAATACGCCTATCTGAATAAAGACAGCTATGGACACAACACTCGTGCGAAAGTTAAACATTATCTACTAAGGTAGTCTGCCCTCAAATGTTCCTGGCCCCCAATTGCAAAAATCCGAAAACTATATGGTTGTAGTTTCATTGCCAACGCATAATTCGATGATTGAGAACTTTAGTTGTTTGCATATAAGGCAAAGGCTTGTGATTAGTCTCAAACAAAAATACTTGCGAAATTTCTCAATACCCCAGATAATAGCCAAGCACTCTGTTTCTATCACAGAATACGAGGACTGTTCAAATGCAAGTAGAACGTTTTCTCATGCACTAATGCGAAAATCACCTGGGAATAAATATCACAGCGTAGAAAAACATTTTACCTATACATTGATACCAAACCTGTTAAAATCTGTTGACTTTAGCCATGTATATCGTTCGATTAACACTGTCTACTCTTGTATACTAATACAAAACATGGTTGGAAGAAGGTCAGAGTACGCCGTTGAAATACGGTCCTATATTAAGAATCGTTGTATTCTTGGTATACGGTGCAAAGATATTTTTGATGAAATATGTTCGGTTTATGGGCATAAAAAAATGTCTTATCCGACAGTTTTTCGTTGGTGTAAGAAATTCAGCTGTGAGCTAGGCTCAACAGAAGATGCGCCACATGATCGCCGACCGAAAAGAGCAACATCTGCCAAGATGGTTGCTAGAGTGAAAGAAATAGTTGCTACCGATGCACGATACACCACTAGGCAAATAGCTAGTATGGTTGGCATCTCAATAGAAGCAGCTCATACAATTTTGAAACGGGATTTGAAAATGAGAAAGATCTGTGCTAGATTGATTCCCCATCTGTTGACAGATGAGCAGAAAAATGACGCGTTCAGTGCGCCAAGAAGCTGCTTAAAAAGTTTCCAAATTACAATGCACGGTCTTTCGCTAATGTCGTCACAGGTGACGAGACATGGGTTCACTTTTTTGAGACAAAACGAAAGATTCAGAACAAAATATGGGCAACAAAGTATTGCAAAAGACCATGCATTGCAAAGCGGACCATGAACGTCAAGAAGGTAATGTATGCCATATTCTTTTCAAATCAAGGCCCTGCTATTCAGGTTGCTGGGCCTTAAGGCAAATCTGTAAATGCGAAGTTTTACAAAAATAAAGTTATTCGAAAATTGAAGAAATATTTCAAAGAACGAATACCCGCAGCTGGATTGGCCAATGTCAGATTGCTACATGACAATGCGTCATCGCACAAGGCGTTCATTGTGCAATACTATCTGAAGCAGGAAATGGTTGCTGAACTCCCTCACCCCCCGTATTCCCCTTACCTTGCCCCGTGTGACTTTTTTTGTTCCCGCGGCTGTAAAAATACCTTTCTGGTCGAACATTTGTACAGCGCAAACACCTCGGTTCTGCAATATTCCAGTGTCTTCATAGTATACCTCGAAAAGACTACCAAAATGCATTCAATGATTGGATCAGAAGACTGAAAGTTTGTATATCTGTTAAAGGGGAATACTTTGGGGTGACAAAATAAATTATTCATCGAAATTCTATCACGGAATCATTTTTATGTGCTTAGTTGCATTCATATTTGAACAGTCCTCGTAGTTTTCATTCGCGAGGCAGAAGTTGGTTGCCGGCATTAGCAATGGAAAATCGTCCTTCACCTTCAAATACTTTAAGCAAAACGGCTCCTATACCAAAATCAGAAGCGTCCGTCCGGAGTACGAACGGGTCCCATCATGAAAGATAGAAAGGCGAAGAATAGGACTAGACGGAAGTCTATTTTTTAGGGTTTGCAAGGCTTTTTCATCATGGTCCTGCCAATATGTGATCTTGTTTGTCTATTTTTCTCAGTTAGATCTGTCAAATGGGAAGCTATTGATACAAAAATCGGAATGAAACGACGGTAGAAACCAACTAACACAAGAAATGACTTTATAAGCTCACCTGAGCACATACATGGTGAGCTATTGTGATCGGTCAATGTCCGTCGTCCGTCGTGCGTCGTCCGTCGTCAACAATTGCTTTAAAAGACTACTCCTTCTTAACCATTGGGCCAATTTCAGTTAAACTTCACAGGAATGTTGCCTAGGTAGCTCTCTACCAAAGTAGCTAAAACGGTTGCACTCTGATGAACAAGATGGCCGCGAGAGCTAAAAATATAAAAAATCTTTAAACGACTACTCCTCCCATACCCCTTGGCCGATTTCATTCAAACTCCATAGGAAAGTTGCCTATGTGACCCTCTACCAAACAAGCTAAAAGTTTTTAGCTCCGATGCACAAGATGGCCGCTAGAGCTAAAATAGAAAAAACACTTTAAACGACTACACCTCCAGTACCCTGGGGCCAATTTCATTCAATCTTCATAGGCATGTTGCGTATGTGACCCTCTTCCAAAAAAGTTAAACTCTTACTGCTCCAATGCACAAGATGACCACCAGAGCTAAAATAGAAAATTCTTTAAACGGCTACTCTTCCCTAACGCCTGGGCCAATTTCATTCAAACTTCATAGGAATGATGCTTAGGTAACCCTCTACCACAATAGCTATAATCGTTCTGCTCTAAAGAACAATATGGCCGACAGGGCTAAAAATAGAAAAAATGTCGTATATTTGCTTCAAACGCAAACTCCTCCTAAACCCTTTGGCGAATTTGTTTCAAACTTCACAGGAATGTTGCCCAGGTGACTCCCTACCAAACTAGCTCAAATTGTTCCACTCTGACAAACAAGTTGGCCGCCGGAGCTAAAATATAAAAAAAAAAATCTTTAAACGACTACTCCTCCTGTATCCTTGGGCCAATTTCATTCAAACTTCATAGGAATGTTGCGTATGTGACCCCCTACCAAAATAGCTAAAATGATCCTGCATGGATGAATGATATGACCGACAGAGTTAAAAATAGAAAAACACTGTATTTTTTTTTCAAATGCGAACCAGGTACAGACCAGCTACCGGATATAACCCATTTTTTTTGTTTCGCGGAGAAACCGCCTAACACGAAATCGGCTATTTTCGGAGATCGAATGAGCGAGAAATTTCTCGCTAAAATATCTCCCGGTTTCGCGGAGAAAATTCTCGGAGATTCTCGGCGAACATATGACCGATTGCTTTCATTGAAAATGAAATTACCGGCGTTTCGCGGATAAAAACTATAACTGGGCTGACGTGAAATTTTCGGCTCATTATTATTTCTTCGTTTGTTTGGCGTTGTTTTTGTAAACGAAGGCAAATCGTAGTCATTGTTAAATCATAATCAAATATTCTTTCATGATACTAAAAATTCTTTTTTGTAATTTATTTTATAAAAGTCTCATGACAACTTTTATTCACATCACGAAAATACGCCTATTTATTTGTTACCCGCTTAAACCCCACTTTTAACTGGGGTTTACAGGGGTATACATTATTAATCTTATTTCTGCTCACATAGATAGTGGGTACTCGTAAGAACCGCCTCGTCGAGTCGTTTTAAAGTGTACCCAAAATCTTGAGCAGAAATATGAAAAAATGCCAGAACTTTTATCCGAAAATTTTCCGTTTTTAGTGGTGAAAGTTTACAATATATTTGAAGAGGCGAGTTCTCATAATGAGTCATACATGTAGGTTATTAACACCATAATGATGTGGGACATTTACCAAAAGCTCAGCTTGGTGAAATAGATGGGCTTCATGATGCTTCCACGCAGAGCTGAAACAGACCCGCATGCGAGTACTGGTAAACCGCTTACAGTCGGACCGTCAATGCTTATAAACCCTATTGGTTTCATGGGGTGGCAGGGCTTGAGATGTCATTACATCTCAATGTCGGGCAAAAGTCCCACAAAATTGGAAGCGACGTCTCCAAAATGACCTTTACAATATGACGGGGACGTAAAACCTCAAACAAACAAAACCAAAAGCTCAGATTCGCCTCATTTATTTATGATTACAAACTGTCAAATTGGTACAGCAAGCGGTGCTTTGAATGCAACGTTAGTGACCAGTTATCGGTGAACACAAGTATACCACCCCAGGCTAGGTCTATGTCGCGAACGAACGGACGAAAAACCAGACACCTATATCGGGCCATGCTTCATGCAGGCGCGTGAAAATGGATATTATTATTTGCGCTACCAAATAAAAATAAAAAATGAGATCCTTTAAGAGCAATGAAAACATTCATAAGAAAGAAGATGGGTCATACTACGTAGTTGCGGCTAATAAAGCCTCATCAGTGACCCTGTAATGATCCGGCAAAGAAAGCCAGAAGAAACATACTGCAATTTTGCGAATTTCGAATAGGCAGTCGATACAAAGACTGATATAATTCAAATTGGGGTCCAAATAATTAAAAACCTGTCTAGAATATGAGTCTAAACCAATAATTTATTTCTGATTTCTAAGAATATTCACGCTGATCTCAAAGGACCAAAAGTAAAATATAAACTGCACTATGGTTGATGTACGGGGAGACGTTTTACCGCCGCCACACGGCACAAGTCTACTTCCCCGACCCCTCACCCACCCCTAACTAATAAATACTCCCAGTTGGAGCAAACAGGTGGTGCATCAACCTGTTAATAAAGCCCATGTAATGAACGAACCTCTATTCATAATTTTACATGCACACATACATGTATAGAGAGAACTGGAGTTTACAAGGTATACATTTTCCTTAATCTGTTCCTAGACGTCCAATGTGGGATGTGGGTACTCGTTACCAACTAAATGTATGTGGCGAGGCGCAAACCACAGCGGAGAGATCTAATGACCCGAAGATTAACCCTTTTTGTACCAAATGGAATCTTCCTCCTTATATATACAGGAGTCCATTTTGAAACTTAGGGGTGTCAGGTTGTTTTTTCTTAAAAATTTAGTTCGGGAAATGGCTTAACGTATTGCAAACAGTGTAGGCCCTGATCAGACGCCGCTTTCTGCGGTGTCTGATCTGGGCCTGCACGGTTTGCCAAGGTACCCCTTTAGGGGTTTCTGGTACTGAATGGGTTAAGAGTCAGCGCTCTTACCCATTAGGACACGGGGGCCAGTTACCTTCGGGGTGAACAGTAGACTTAACAAGATACCCAGGTTGCATGTCTGTACAAACTTCGCTGATTATCTTGGGGAATTTGGTAGTTCTGTTCCAAGTTAGAGATCAGACTTATATGCAGCATTGGAATGCTTGCCGCGCAATGTCCCCATATTAACCCTTTTTGTACCAAATGGAATCTTCCTCCTTATATATAGCATGCGTCCATTTCAAAATTTAGGGGTTTCAGGTTGTGTTCTCTTCAAAATTAGGAACATGCCCGAACATTTTGCAAACAGTGTAGGTCCTGATCAGACGCCGCGTTCTGTGGCGCCTGATCTGGGCCTGCACTGTTTGCCACGGTACCCGTTTAGGGGTTTCCAGTCTGAAATGGGTTAATGTACATGTATGAGCAAAATTGAAACACAAGCGGGCCTCTGTGACCTACTCTTGAACATTAGATCTCTCACTCATGTGAGCTTAAGTGTAAGCAACAGTGATTTTTAATTACTCGCAGTGTAAGAAAAAGATCAAACAAAATGTAGAGTGAGATCAGCGCCCACAGATACATGTACAAGCAGGATCCCCGTTACTTCATACATTGAGTTAGGTTTTTCTCAAGTATTTACTTGAGAAAAAAATAAAGTACTCCCAATATGGTGAACCGATAGAAATCAACCGTTTTCAATTTATGAAGCGTTTACACAACATTAAAAAAGGAACACAGAAAACATTCATCATGTTCATACTGCGTTGTAAAGTGCATATGATGCAAATCATTATGATTCCAACCGGATCTATATCATACTTTACGATGCATTTCGCCATATGCTTCAAACTTTGTGTACCAAATTTTAATGCATGAAAAAAGTACATGAACATGAACAAATATACATGTAGGTATAGGCAGATTTAGCGGAGGAACACCGTGAACGACACCACCTGTACTGATTGGCTTTCTCCGAGAAAAAGCGATGTTCGCGGAAAAATTTCGCAACGTTTCGCGGTGAAATTAACCGCTTTGAAACGCGAAATTTTTTTTCTTCTCGGAGACATTTCTCGCTTGTTCTCCGAGAAAAAAAAAGCCTATTACCGCGGAGAAAAAAATATGGGTTATTACCAGTAGCTTGTCTGTATGTTGCCTAGGTGACACCCTACCAATGGCTAGGATCGTTCCGCTCTGGCAAACAAGATGGCCACCAGAGGTAAAAATAGAATGTTCTAGAGACAGTGACATTCAGGTGAGCAAATCACGGCCCTCTGGGCCCTCTTGTTTGCCTTTTAGTAGGTTGAGAAGCAGCCTTTATAGCTTGTATATTGTCCTCTTGCGGTCTAACTGACTTAGCAGCTATACAATAACAAGACACTCGATACTGCTATACCCAAGCATACATTTTGAAGATTTTGTCGTCAACTTGGCTGCATTATGTGTATCCAGAACTTCACGTAATGACGTTAAATGGCCTTTCCAAGTTTTGGTAAAGATCCTTATATCATCGACAAAACTACCAACGTTAGACAGATCGACCAGAATCTTTCTCACCAATCTGCAAAATGTTGCTCCAAAGTTTACCAAACCGAAGGGCATAGTTTTGATTTGTAACAAATATGTTCTATAAAAGGGTTATCCTTTGGAAGCAAGGAATGCACCACAGAACTGGAAAATATGAAGAGTGCATGTTTTCTGGGCCAGACTAGCTAGTTTCAGCCAATTAGGCCTCATCAGTGACCCTCAAGTTTTTTTCAAAATTCCACAAGCCTTTAGGAATTTCAAACGCCGTTAGGGTTTTGGCCTTAGACATCATTTTCACTTGCCAATAACCCTTCGATAAATTTAATGTACCCAAGTATTTTTGCCCCGACATTCTATTTATAACCACCTCCATATTTGGCATTGGTTCTGCATCAAACTCCGTCACTTTATAAAGTTTACGGAAGTCAATTCAGAACCGCACCGAACCGTATTTTTAGGAACAAGTACCATAGGGGATGAATATGAAGCATACTTGGTTCAATAATTCCTAAATCAAACATGCCTGGAATTTCTTTTTCCATTTCATCCCGTACTTTATATGGTATGGTATATCCTTTTGACCTCACTGGTTCTGACCTTAGCAGCTTTAGTTCATGTTGTATTTGGTCAGTTCATCCCGGTACACTTGACAGTACGTCGGGGTATTCTTGTATTAACGTGTTTATCTCTTCACGCTGTTCTGGCGTTAACGTTTCTGAAATACTGACGTCTTTAAATGTCTCGGGTTGCTTTGCCGTAGGAAAAGCGGAATCTTCCAATGAGAACTCGTCAATGTCATCATTTTCAGTTGACGGCACGGACTCTACAGAAAGCAAACAATAGGACGTCACATTCTGACTGCTTCAGTATGTAAGCGTAATATGTGTTAATTTTGTCGTTGACGTCAATTTTATAATCCATTCTGTTAACTCGCTCAACTACTTCATAGGGAACTTTCCATTGAAGCAATAATGTATTACTGTCAGTCGGTAGTAACAAGAGTACTTTATCTCTGACGTCAAATTTACGCGATCTCGCGCCTTTATCGAAATAAGCTTTCTGCTTAATCTGAACCTTCCCTAAATTATCACGCGCTAATTTGCATGTCTGCTCGAACCGTTCTCTGAGCTCGATAACGTGCTGATACATAGAAAGAACTTGCTCGTCGCGTAACTCGTCAGCCCATAATTCTCTTAATATTGCCATTGGGCCTCTGACGTATAACAATTCAAAAGGGGAAAATTCTAATAACCCTTGTGGGACTTCCTTTAATGCAAATAACAAAGCTGGCAGATATTTATCCCAGTCTTTTTGACGTTCAGCACACATGCGACATAACATCTGCTTTAAAGACAGGATTTTCATGCCGGGGGGTCTGGTTTCCAGCTTAAACATGTACAGGTAACCATCAGATAAAAGTAGGTGTGGCTTGGTCTTGGTGGGCTGGCTACCTATAGGGGCCATAAAACTGATAAGGATTATAGGACATAACTGACTGTAATAATCAGCTGCTGTCCATATATTTATCAAACAAATACCTTCAAAAATTGGACATAAATTATGCTTCATAAACAAAGATTTATGTATTTATTAACATTTAAATAGAAAAAAAAATCTAGTTTTGTGTAATAGAAAATAAAAAAGAAAACTTGACTGAAATCGGAAAACGATTTTATCTGAATGTCAATTTAGGTTTGGAAGAAATATAATGTGTGTTTACATATTTTTCTCTGTACACAATAACCTCTCTGTAACATGATTTACTGAAAAAAGAGTTTGGAATATAACACTGTTCTTACACATCCCAAAAATCATTAGAACCGCCTCATTGAACATTTGTATGTGTAAAATGCTAGTCCTAGTACTCATTAGAAATAGTCCTAGTACCAACACTCTCGGCCCCCGCCCATCGGGGCTTGAAGAATTATATGGGTCGATGATGCCTCCACCCAGAGCTGAAACCGACCCGCACACGAGTACTGGTAAACAGCTTAGAGGATCTAATCCTGCCTAGGCAAAGCGGTGCAAGTCTTATAAACCCTAATGGTTTCATTGGGCGACCGGGCTTGAGATGTCATTTCATCTCAGTGAAGTAAAAGTCCCACAAAATTGGAAGCAACGTATCCAAAATGACATTTACAGAGTTGACGGGGACGTATAACATCAAATCAAACAACAAACCAACACTCTATAGTATATTGTGGGTGCTCATTTGAATTGCCTCGTTGAGGCCATACAAATGTATACCCTCACTTGATAATATATTGTGGGTGCTCATTAGAACGGCCTGATTAAGGACATTCTAACGAGCACCCAAAAACTATGTTTTATTTAAAAAAAAATCTAAACTGAGATTAGAATGAGATAAGTCTGGACACCTGTTTTATTCATTCAGCCATTCCATTATTTGTTTAGCTGTGTTAATTTTATTAAATTTATTTTACTAAGACTGCCCTTGAATAATTCATTTTACATTTTATTTCTCTTCTTCTATAAGAAGAAAAACGAGAAGAAGAATGGAAAAATCTTTCTATTATATCAAATTTAAAAAACAATTATTTCATTCAAACAATATTATACCCACACAAATGAAATTTTTTGGGGGGGGGGGGGGGGGGGGGTATATAGGAGTGAGCTTGTCGGTCGGTCGGTCTATTGACTTGGTTTCCAGACGATAACTCAAAAAGCACTTCACCGATTTTTATAATTTTTGGTACACTGATGTAACATCATAAAATACAGGTCAAGTTCGATTTCCACTACAATTCGTTAATTTTCGACATAGTTATGGCCCCTTTCAAGTGAAAAAATTGCAAAATGCCGCTGTTGTACTATCAAGGCAGTTTTTGTGGGGGTATTCATCACCTCTAGTGATAGCTCTCGTTTATTTATTTATTTATTTATCAGAAGAAGCTGTTTTCTATAGTGTCAACTAATAATTTTTCAACAAATTCGAAGCTTTAATTTTTTACTTTTTTTTTTTTGTATATTAGAACTAAATATGCTATATAATTAACCTTTATGAAATATGTTTGTATTTTCTTTCTTTGTAATTTAAAAATAAAAAAAATACATTAATCATGACTAAATTGTTTTGTTTGTCTATTGAAATCAATTATGGAGTGTGCCTGCTGTTACATAATTGAGATAACAAGGTTAGCTTCAAACAGAGCAGAGCTGTCAATCACTTATTATTAAAATGTCAATCATTGTGATGTCACAGTAGGTCTCCATTTACAGCCAATCAGATAAATAGAATTTGATGTTAACCCTTCATAGGTCAGACAAAGAATGACTCAGGTTTTCCTGTGCTCCCTTAATTAGTCCAGTCCTGTCTTTAAGGTAGCATGGAAACGTTCAATTAATCCGTTACACATCGGATGCCTTGGACTTGCAGTTAACTGCTAAAGAGAAAGCAGTCAGCACGACTTCTTTCATTTCATAAGCAGTGAACTGTGATCCACAATAAGTCAACATTTTCGCCAGGGATGCTAAATATTTCAACAAGCGCTTCCGCGACACATTCCGTTTCGATACTCATTTAAGCTATTGCTTCTTGATACCTCGTCGCATAGTCTATCATTGTTAAAATATACCGAGATTTCCTATCAGATCGAGGCTCAATTGCACCAACTAAATCCACTGCTACCCTTTTAAATGGCGTGTCAATCAATTGCATTTTGTCCCAGAAGTACCTTTGTGACCCGACCTACAGAATGGTTCTCTGACAAATATCAAAAGATTTACAAAATCTAGCGACATCTCCGCAAAAACAACTTGTCAGTAAATTTCAGTTACAATGCTATCCAATGTCATCCTAATGCCCATATGTCCATAAAAAAGCGTTTGACGAGCCAGTTTTAAAACATTTCCACGGGAACGTTGAGGAACCACAAGTTGAAAAGAGACTTTGTTGTCCTTTAGAGAACTCCCTATCAAACTTTTTTTTTTCAATAAGTAGAAGTAAAACAAAGATCAGGAATCGATACATTTAACTTACTCCACCCATCAAAGACACCAAAAAACTAGTTTCACCTCGGTTTAAACCACGACTCACATGCAAACTTTTTCATAATGGTTTCCAAAGTTGGGTCATCAACCTGAGCTTGCTTAAAATAGAAGTGTAGGCAATGGTCAGAATCAATACAATTAACCCACAGCTCCCAGAAACACCAAAGGAAAAGAAACACAAACATGAAGCAACAGACCCCAACGGAAACACCAACAGCGGGAAGCCAAAAGGACAGATTCTTTCCCACAAAATGGCAAATAGGCTATCCAAAATAAAATAATATAAGCGACACAAACACCCAAAGACAAACCATAACAAAAATAAACCGCGACAGAAGTATCGCCTTGGAACGGTCAGCGGAAATAAAATCCACTTGGGGACTTAAATCCATTTTACGTGGCCATAATCCTCGCCCTTACTTCCGTCGCGATTAAGGCAAATAATTTGTTCATACTATATGAAGGCCTCCTCACTCATATGTGCAACATCTCCGTGAACACAAAAATCAAACAACCACAGAGATGAAACTACGGTGAGGACTCGACAGCAAGAAACAACTGAAAAGCTGGAGCAAACGAAAACCAACAGTTAGACTCCGATGGGCCCGACCAGAGACAGAGCATCAGGTACCAACCAACATAAGCCTTTACGTTGGAACCGTCATAGAATCTGAGGCCTGACCCACCGGCGTGCAATTAAAGAGGGAAGTTGTCAACCGTGATTGGGTTAACTACCATGCATGCAGTCTATCGTATAACATTTATGTTGTACCCAATATTTTATATCGAAAAATGATTTTACGAAATTGGGTGCTGAGGTCATTCCGGTTATATATTTTTCTGAATTTATATACTAAGTCACCAAAAAATTCGGGTTCCCATTACGAAAACACGCCTATACAAATACATTGTCAACTTTATCGCCGAAAAAATGAAAATTTTAAGCTAAAAAATTGTGATATTTCTCTTATTTCTGCTCTAAATATGGATTGTGGGTACTCGTTAGGACCGCCTCATCGATAAGGGTTACCTATGTAAACCCCAGTTTTACTATATAAAAGTTGGGTTCAAGGGGGTCAAAATAATATAGGTGTGTTTTCGTGATGGATAGTCATTGTTGCAGAAGAGATTTAAGTACAATATTGAATTTTGAAATTAAATCAGAATGACGTCTATAAAAATTTGAAAAGGCTTTGCGTAGTTTATGGTACCGATAACCCTGATTAAGAAGTTTAGCCGTTAACAATCTATTACGAGTGTTGAAGTCAGTTACATGACTACACACTTTGGCAAATCGAATTAATTGTGAAATATAAACACCATAGGATGGCGCACGAGGAACATCACCATCCAAAAAAGGAAAGTTTATATTCTCAAAGTCATCGCGTTTATCATATATTTTGCAAGAAACAAACCCATCTACAATAGAAAGATGTAAATCCAAAAACGGGATCTCGGTAACAGAAGAATTTGCTTCATTTAACTGAAGTTCGTGGGGTACATATGACTCATCAAACCATCGAAATAGGTATTATCAATATTTCATAAATCATTCAAATATCTAGAAGTGGAGCTATAAGCTTCAATCAAGCTAAAAGCCTCATTGTCATCGTTAATGATCTGGCCGGGAACCTTAAGTTTTCTGTAAGGCTTCTCAACCTGCCTAATCTGAGACCTAGTTACAGTCTCAGCAGAGAAATGAGACATATCAGGAAGTTTTAACCCATCAATGTTACCGATGACTAAATCGAACAACTTAAATCCATACTTAAAGGTTTAGTTTTCACAGTGAAAAAGGACAATCAATGTCAATCATTGCCAAAGGAAACTTTTTTAGTATCCATCAATCAACGTAACATCCGACTCTTTGCCTATTATCTGATCATCTGAAACCAAGCTACTCCGAACGACACAACCTGTACACCCAGTATCTCTTAACACAACCACCTTCTTTTTATTGACCGACCCTTGTGCCGTCGATAACCTTGCCTTTAAGAAGTAACAAACAACTTTTCTATTCACCTTATTACACTCCTCCCGATCCGAAATCAGCGGACCATCAACCTTATCTTAAAAAACACTTCCAATCTCATCACCTTCCCTACTTACTTCCGCCTGACAAAAACTGACTTGATGCGCGGCGCCACGTGCATAACCACGGCATATACTCTGCGTATGCTCGCTCATTCTTAATCTGAGTACCTTGAGCATCTCCGCGCGTGTTTAAACTTCCCTTAACGCCACTGTCCTCCCCTACAGTTGCTCCTACCTTTGCTCTATATAATTCTTTTCTTGTCAGGGTTCTAAAAACATTTAATTGTTAAATGCCCCTTACCGCATATAGTACACATAATATCCGGTTTACCACTCGTTTTGTTTGAGTCAACTTTGTCCTGCTTACCCTGCACTGCGCCTCTTTAATCGCGTTGCCCCTTATTAATGCAACTGCATACGCCTCTGCGCGTTCTGCAAACAAATCTGCCTCTCTAGCTATCCCATCTAAATTTCCAAACTGCTGTGGCTTCAAATGTACATACAATTCCATATTACATAACTCCAGGAACTAATCCCTTGCCATGAAATCACAGTCGGAAAAGATTTTTCTACCTTTGCCACATTAAGCCATTTCTGTTAATAACTTGTCAATTTACTACTGAATTGTATGACTGTTTCCGATTTTTCGATCCTACTTTAACGAAACTTCTTCCTAAATCCGCGATCTGTCATACACAAATTTTTAAATAGGGCATCTTTTAACCTATCATAATCTGCCGCATCGTCATTTGATAACCTGCCATATACATCAAGTGCGCGCCCTTTAAGTACTGCACCTAAATACTTGACCCAAACGCTCTTATCCTATTTGTTAGCCGTAGCATATTTCTCAAATATAGATAAGTAACTATCCATCTTATACCTTATACATCTTATACATCTTATACCCTCTTCAAAATAAGGTCACTAAGGATCCCGTCATGCACCACCTTTTCATCATTTTGCCTTTCAAATTCTAGCTCAAGCTTTGCTCTATGCATTTCTAACTGATTCCTTAATTCTTGTTGCTGCATATCAAACCCATAACTTATCTTTTCTAAACGGGCTTCACTTTTGCCTCCCTTTCGCTTTCAGTGCGTGCCACTTCAAGCTCCTTATCAACCTTCAACTTTACTAGTTCAAGTACCTTTCCTTTTCTTCAGACTTTCACCTTTCTAAATCCCTTTGATCTTGCCTTTCTACCCTCTCAATATCTTGCTGCTGCTTGGCGGAATCTTGTCAATCTATCCCCTCATAACCGAACTCCTTTCCCGTTTGTATTAAATGCTTCATTATTGATAACGTAAATCTCACGTTACTAACCAAACAATCTGTAAACTGATCAGTTATGATCAGTGCTGACTGAATGGGCTTAACTAAAACGTTAAGATATGCGTTATACGCGTTAATTTAACTAAAACCTTAGTTATAATTATTGCACACGCGATTTGAAATGTCAAGTACCCTCAGTAAATGATAACGTTACGTACTAGTAGTCTAACATGACGTCATAACTTGACGACATTTGCAGTCAAAGGCTACAATCAGCAGTTCCATCAAATTACAAAACTCAGATCATAACACGATACCATAAAGGTTTCTATTACGCCATACCTAACTTCAAGCCACAGGAATTTTTTAACTTCACTATATCAGAACAATGTGTGGGTGAGATCAAATAGTATCACAAGTATAACTTAGTAGAATGCCGGACAACACAATTAAGTAGGGTCCACTTAAAAGTTTTGTTACCAAGAAAAAGTGGGGTTTGCCTTCCCTTCCTGCTCAGAAACTTTAAACTTGTCAGTATCCATTTAATTGAATACATTGGTTTTGCACTTCATCAACGCAGAAAGGAAGATTCAAGTTAATCTCCAAGTGTAGCAATTAATGCCACATAAAAGAAAAGAAGCATGAAGGATGGAATTGTTTAAAACAGTTGATGTTTAGAACATCCATGTGCTGTCACACGGTCGGTAACACCCCTTAGAGATCAACCGTCCTACTTTCACGATACCATATGTTACATGTAGGGTTACGGCGTCCCGCAAACCTAAATGCTGACAAGAAGACCAAGGGTGATCTCTGACAGGTGACGGACAATTGTAGGGCAAGGTAAAAGAAAGATGGTATATACAAGACATAAAATATTAACAATAAGTATATACAACACCACCAACACTTAACACTATATGTGTTTCTATAACATTTCACGGCGCTTATCCCGAAGGCAAAACTATGTTTTGTGCTCGGGATTGTGACGTGAAAATTATATAGAAATAAATAACACAAAGCACACGAATAAAAGAAAACGAAACAAACAAAGAAAAAATATGCCGGCAAAAAAAGCAGATATGTCCACTAACCACTGAGCTACCACGCTCCATTTAATTGCAGGGAGAGTCATCCATGATAACTGCGTAGGTTTTCATCCTGCAAATCTGGAGTGTATATAACGTACATAAGCTGTGTCTCCTCCTGGGGTTAATGCGAAATTGAAAGAAAAATAAAAAGAAAGCTATAACCAAACGCACACCGGCACCCAATACTCCTTCGACCCTTTTATATATCATAACATACCTAACCTGCCGGCCTTAGTAGCTCACTCGGATGTGCGTTTGACCGGTGATCAGGAGGACGCCGGTTCTGATTAACATTTTAATAAATTCTGAAAAATGGATGAAATCATGTTCCTCCGATATGGCCCTTTGAAAATTTTGGCATTCAGGGGAAAGTATATTGTAGAGGGCATAGTGTTTTACAAACATCTTTTCAAAATTGGGTACTAAAATTGCTGATTGCAGTATAAACCCGCAAAACCGATAATTACAATCCGTAACAAAATGCTGTGTATTGGTATGAAATGTAAATATGTATTTGTACGCCTTCTACTTCCGTGTATGGGTTAGGCTTTGGGTCCTGATTAGATAATTTTCTAAATGAATTTCAATATATTTCCATCTATCTACATAACTTGCTTACAAACGCTTGAATGCAAAATTTAAATACCAGCGTTCCTGGACCACATTATTCGGGTACAAATACATTGCAGATCAGTACAACACGTCGTACCTTGTAGGGGATAGGAATATGCGTCTTATAGCTTTTACATTTCGCTTCATTAAGTGCATTGCTCCCGCCCTTCGGGCCATGAAGAAATAAACTGGACTGTATAGTGCTGGCGTGTAGAGCTGAAACCGACCGAGCTTTTGAGAATTGGTAAACATTTTCTTGGACAGTAGGTCTTGAGTTGTCTTTTCATCTCAATGACGGTTAAAAGGTAACGAAATCGGAAGTAACGTCTCCAAAATTACCGAAATTGTGTTGACGGGAGCGTCAAATCTCAACACATACAACCTAAACGTCGTCTCACTGCGACGACGATAGATATGGGGTATATGTATATAACATGCAAGGTTTTTGGATATAAAAGTTGTATGATCTATTTACTTTCGTTTTCATTTCCCTTCGTTACATAATCGATGTAATGAGGTGCTGTGAAAGGACCTTAATAGTTTAATATTTCACACCGTTACGCTTGATACGCATGAAAAAAACAATACATATGCCACATGTTTTCATATTTCTGTATTTTGCATTGCAACGCCTGTAACTCATGTAAATCATGTATTGAATGAAAAATCATTAGCAGAAAAAATGTTTCCTCAATGCGTGTTTAGTTATTTCAATAATATTTACCCGTACTATGGATTTTATAAATATTTTGTATTTATATATGAAGGCAAAATTTAAACAAGACGTATTGTCTAATAGCCGGGCATTTATCGGTATAATCTTCATATTTACAGGAATTCCGACCAAGCCAATTCTAGCTTCTGGCGCTGTACCAGAGACAGGCGGAGAAATGACATTCACATGCTCCAGTACCTCAACTACTGTTCCAGCTGACCATGGCCTGAATTTGACGTATAGTTGGTCTGTCAATCATTCAAATCCGTCCGGAAACAGGTTTATATACAATGGCAACAACCTGACCATTTCTAACATTCAGATGGCTGAAAAAGATAATCCTGTGTCATGTACAGCAAGAGAGAATGTAAATGGTGGATTCATATCTGATAAGAGCAACTTGCTGAAAATAGATGTTGCATGTAAGTAATTTTGGATAGTGCATAACCATAGGAAAAAGTAGTTAATTGTTTAGAAATTTAAACGACTAGGTCTCATATGATGTAAACATTAAAAGGGAATTATTATCTTGTATTCACTTAACTTTACAAATGCATGGATGCTAAGCTGAGATAGCCACTCTTTACCTTAAATAGTTGTCCTTAAAAATACGCAAAATTTTATATCACATACCATATAATAACTACGAAACTTGTACAATCGTTTCCATGAGATGTCATTAAAAGTTCTAATGTAACTGGGTTGAACACACCTTTTTATTCAAACATGAAGTGAAGGCAATGATCAGTAATCGTAACAGTTAACCCAAAAAGCTCCAATCAAAGACACCAAAGGGAAAAATCACAAACAGCTTCGGTATCAGATGAATTTGATTTATTTAACTGAAGTTGGGGGGGGAGGGGGCGGAATTTGACTGATGAAACCATCGATATAGTTATTGTCAATATTTAATAAATCATCCAAGTATCTAGAAGTCGAGCTAAAGATTGCATTCATTTCAGACTGGTTTTTATCGGAAAAGGACATCATGAAACTAGAAGTGGAGGCAATGATCAGGAATCGACTAATTAACCCAAAGCTCCCACCAGAGACACTAAAGGAAGCGAAACATAAACATGAAACAACCAGGCCTAATGGAAACATAAATAGTGGAAAGCCAAAAGGACAGTTGCTTTCCCACAAAATTGCCAATTGGCTATCCAAAACAAAATAAAATAAGCGATAGAAACACTCAAAGACAAACCATAACAAAAATAAACCGCGACAGAAGAGCCACCTTGGAACGATCAGTAAATCGAATTCCACTGGGGGCTTAAATCGATCTACGTGGCCACAATCCTCGCCCTTACTTCCGTCTCGATGTAGACACACAATGTAATCAGTCCGCATCAGGCCCGAGCCACCAGAGTGCAATTTGCATTTTTTTCGCCATGTTATGAGGATGTGCATGTAGTTTGGATATTATTCTCGGATCAATATTTGTCACTTTTCAACATTGTGAACTTAGTCATTTTAACCTTCAAGGGATATACAGTAGGCATCTCTTGCCGTCGCAACTCCTCTTACAGTTTTATACCAATCATTTTAAACTTTGTTTGTGTTTTTTTTCTATGGTATGAGGATGTGCCTGTGGTTTGGACATAATTCTCGTATCAATTTTTGTCACTTTTTCACAGCGTGAACTTAGTCATTTTTAACCTTCAATTGATATAGAGTAGGTATCTCTTGTCATCGCAACTCCTCTTACAGTTTTATACCAATCATTTTGAAACTTTCCATGGTATGAGGATGTACATGTGGATATAAATCCTGGATGAATTTTTGTCACTTTTTCCACATTGTGAACTTAATCACATTGTGAACTACATCAGAGTGTAGTTTATATTTTCTTGTCCTTTGGGATCATTGATTCCATTGTGGAATTAAGAAAATATTTGAGGGTCACTGATTAGGCCTAATTGGCCGAAACTAGCTAGTCTGACCCAGAACCCATGTACATGCCATATTTGCCAGTTGTGTGGTGTATTCCTTGCTTCCTAAGGATAACCCTTTTATAGAACATATTAGTCATTTTTAATCATCAATTGACAGACAGCAGGTGCCTCCGGTCACCGCAACTCCTCGTACAGTTTTATAAAAATTATTTCCAAACTTCACATAAGTTTACTAAATGGCAGAGGATGTGCATGTGGTTTGGATATAAAACTATAATCGTTTTTGTCATTTTTTACATTGCGAACTTCGTAATTTTAACCTTCAATTGATAGCCAGTAGGCACGTCTTGTTATTGCAACTCCTCTTACCAGTCCTTTAGCTTATTACAGCATGCGCTGGTGATGTTTTGAAGCTGCTGTCAGATTCTTATCGTGTTAATAGTTCACCCACACTCATGAGTGGCTTATCTAACACCCATTTTATATGCAGCAATAACTGAAGCTAATATTTTATGTTTCATTTAAGTGGCAGTTTCAACCTTGGATTTTCATCTATGATTCTGAGGTCCTTACGTTTCTTTGCTACCTACACGCATGAATAATATTTAAAAAAGAAGGAAAATGAAAATACCGGAAGTTGTTGCTGTGAATAGAAGATTTTTGGGGTTATTTGGTCTTTACGGACTTTCAAGATTATTTTACTTATATCAAGCCGATTGTGAATCAGAGGTGGGCGAAATTATGAGTACCCGGTGAAAAGCACTTGACGTTCCGTTGCAGAATTTGGCATCTCGCATATGTCCCGAGCCAGGCTCTAACCACAGCTTAATAAATTAACATGATTAAGAGTCAGCGCTCTTATCCACTAGTGGCCCGTTAAATAAATCTCGAATATCCCAATATCTCAGTGGTAGAGTGTCAGCTTCGGGATCGAGAGGTCGCAGTTCGATGACCGGTCGCGTCATATCAAAGTACTAGGCTCTGTCTTGGCTATGCTTGTATTATCAAGGTAGTCGAAGGAAGATAAATAAAGGCAAGTAAGTATTTTTAACTGTTTGGAGATATGAAAGCATTTACTATGCCGTCTGTAAATTTTATCGTTACGTTAATAATAACGCCACCAAGCCTTATTTTATACACAGGAAATTGGGTCACTTGCATCTGACTTTTTCAGGTTATGTATTAATTTCTTTATTTTATTCTACTAAACACCTAGCCAAGCCCCACTTCAGATAAGGAAAAGTGCGTTCATAGTCATCTGACAGCGACTGTTGTATTGGAGTTTATCGCCTAACAACAAAACTTGTGGCATATAAGGGTGGTTAGTTAACCTTACCACACTGTTCCTGGACAGGCCTTAACCTTCTAAGCGGTTAACCAGTTAACACGTACTTTGACATATGTTACCCAGTAATTTACAGCTGCCTTTTACGCAAGAGTATGTATTGAAGTGTCCTCAAGGACTTCAACATACCAACAGAGTCGTAGGAACAAATTGCACAGGACAGAGTAAAGTTGCTAGGCCTCATCAAAAGAGGTGCTAGTGAATATGAGGCAAAAAGAATCAGCTGAGTAGAAACGGTCACATGGCAAAGCCAGGGCTGAGGTATCACCAACAGAGCTGTCTTCCTCTAACCGCTGTTGCTCTATCTGTAACAGACAGTTCAGAGCTAGAATTGGTCTCACCAGCCACCTCAGGACACACAAACAGTAACATTTCACAAATGTGATTACGACGGGCCATTGACAGTAATGACAGACAAACTATTACTATATAAGTACCCCTCCACCCCACCCACCCAACCCCTCCGCAGTAAAACAAAAAAAAAAAAAAAATAAAAAAATAAAAAAGTAGAAATCGATTTTCCGAATACAGCAGCGAATAGAAAAAAATAACATGTTATACAGAGGCGTTGCTAAACATGATGGTTGGTTTCATATCACCAGAACAATCATTTTTCAGATGAAAATTAGTGATCTTTTTCTGACCCAGTGCTGTATAGTTATGACAAGTATGGTGTTAAAGGAGTCTTGGTGGGAAAAGAAAGGGCCAGTCCGTTTCTTCCCCACCCTAGGTGAGTGTTGTAGAGTTAAAATTAAAAGGAATAACGACCAGGAACTGATACAATCAGATCCCAAATTCGTCTCAAAATATCATTAGGGAAAGAAGTCGAAACATGGACTGACGACAGTAAACAAACCGGACAACAGGTAAACCGATCATCAGCTCTTTCCTAAACACGCGGTGACTCGGATTATCCAAACCTGACCAAAAAGGAGCAATATACATAATGGAGAAAATAATCCGACTCACCAATATGACAAACATTAATCCATTTTGTACCAGAAACCCCTAAACGGGTACTCCGTTAGACAGTGCAGGCCCAGATCAGACGCCGCAGATCAGTGCTTATTTACACTGTTTGCAAAACGTTAAACCATTTTCCAAACAAATTTTGAAGAAAACGCTAACTTACACCCCTAATGTTTGCTATGTCTAAGGAGGAAGATTCCATTGGTACAAAAAGGGTTAAACTGGACTGAAAATGAACAACCAAAAAATGGGGCCGGCCTCGGTGGCTCAGTCGGATGCGCGTCTGACTGGTGATCAGGAGGATGCGGGTTCGAGTCCTATCAGAGTCGACAACATTCTTTCGTGGAGATTGATCGTGAAATCTTTTCTACGGTCATTCTTTCCCTTCCGCTAACTCAAGAAGGTCAGTTGTTAGTTTCTGGCAAAAGAATGTGTACTGTACTGGTTAACCGCCTACGTATAAGCTTGCCCAGGAAAAGTGTGGATAGGTAAACTGACCAGCTCAAAATGGACCTAAAATAGTGTTGACTGGGCCGTTAAACTCCAAAACAAACAAACAAAACCAAAAAATGGGGAATAACTAGAATCGTCAAAGTAACAACATATATGATTACGCAAAGACTCAAACCACCAAAACAAAACACGAAGGAACCACAGTAAAACACCGACTTGAAATAGTCAGTAGAATTACTGATCGGTTTAAGCTAATTACCTTTACGGGATCCCAACCCTCACCCTCACTTTCAGTGTGGTTCGACCAAGTATTTGTTTGGTCGGTGTGAAGATTTTCTAACTCATCAGTGAATCAACTCGGTAAACAAAGAAATCACAATTGACAAGGATGAAGACTCGACAGTAAAACGCGCTGAGCCATCCGGTGCAATGCCACAGGAACACTGGGGCCAAAGAAAACCAACCGTTGAACCCCGTCGGACCAAACAACAGACTTAAAAGTTGGTTATGCAGTTGTGGAGGCCGTTAAACGACTTCCCGTACATCAATGTGTATAGCCTTTATTAACGCAATCTATTGGATTGACCACAATCTTTAAGGATTAATATATGTTTAGCGAAAGTGAGGGTGAGACTCGGATCCTGTAAAGTTAACTTAAACCCACCAGTAATTTTGACTGACCGTTCCAAGTCGGTGCTATTGCTATGGTTCCTTCATGTTTTGTTTTGGTTGTTCTGATTCTTTCCTTAATCATATATGTTGTTACGTTAATTATTCTGATTCTTTCCCTTTTTTTATTTTTAGTTACGTTTGTCCTTCCAGTTTAATGTTTGTCATGTCGATGATTCTGATTATTTCCCCAATTATGTTTATTGCGCCTTTTTGTTTAGGTTTGGATATTCTGAATCACCACCTGTTTGGGAAAGAGCTGCGTCCAAACACAGCCCCAACCATCCAGTATGGTGTTTAAACATTTAACGGTAGGGAAGAACTGGGCTGGCCTGTTTCCCCACCCTTAATGAGTGTTGTATAGTTTGGTAAGTACATTAAGGTGTTAAAGGAGTCTAGGGTGTGGAAGAACTGGACCGGCACATTTCTTCCCCACCGCTGGCGATAGTTATACAGTTTTAAAAGTCCAGTATGGTGTTAAAGGTGTCTATGGCTGGGAAGAACTGAGCTGGCATGTTTCTTCCCCACCCGTGGTGGGTGTTGCACAGTTAAGTCCAGCATAGTGTGAAAAGAGTCTTTGGTGGGGAAGAAACGGGCCGGCCCAGCTCTTCCCCACCCTCGTGTTGCTAACCTATGTATCTGGTTTTTGTCTTCCCCGTTGAGTATTTTCGTATCAGCAAAACTAATTTAAAAGCCTGCCAGAATGGGGAGTACTTGATAGGCAAAGTCACACCTGCCCCAGGGTGTTAATGCATTGACTATTGAGTGATTTATTTAATTCTGTTATTCTGACCAAGTTGTTGCTTTCATATCAAAAGAACAAAAGAACTATTAGTTAAAGGAAATAACTGGGGTGGGGAAGTGTTTTTACCCAGAGAAGAAATGGGCTGGCCAAATTCTTCCCCGCCCCCACTTTCCAAATTATATTTATATTTGAATACAAAAAAGTTGTTGCTTATTTATCTGTTCAGTTAATATCAATTTATATCACGAAAAGCAAAGGAAATTTTCATAGAGACTGAAATCAGGATGCATACTTGATTTGATACCCATGTATTGTATGACAATGAGCAAATTATGCTGTTCCAGAAGACTCCTAAATTTATTCAGAATGTTTTATCTCTCAATTTTATCAAATTGAGAAGCATAAAAATAACTCGGTAGCAATGGTTCTAAAACATTCAGGTGGGGAAGAAACGGACTTGGTACCATAAACCACACAAAGCCTTTTCAAAATTTTATAGATGCCATTCCGATTTAATTTCAAAATTCAATATTGGACTTAAATCTCTTCTGCAACAAGGTCTATCGGAACCCGAATTTTATGGTGACTTAGTATATAAATTCAGAAAAATATATAACCGCAATGACTTCAGCACCCAATTTCGTAAAATCACTCTTCGATATAAAAAGATTGGGTACAGCATGGATGTTATACGACAGACTGCATGCATGGTAGTTAACCCAATCACGGTTGGTAACTTTGCTTCCCTCTTTAATTGCACGCCGGTGGGTCAGGCCTCAGATTCTATGACGGTTCCAACGTAAAGTCTTATTGAGAGTTAGAGAGATCTTATTCAAGGTAATGTTGGTTGGTGCCTGATGCTCTGTCTCTGGTCGGGACCATCGGAGTCTAACTGTTGGTTTTCTTTTGCTCCATCATTTCAGTGGTTTCTTGCTGTCGAGTCCTCACCGTTGTCTCACCTCTGTGGTTCTTTGATTATTTGTGTTCACGGAGAGAGTTAAGTCCAATATTGAATTTTGAAATTAAATCAGAATGGCGTCTATAAAATTTAGAAAAGGCTTTGCGTAGTTTATGGTACCGATAACCCTGATTAAGGAGTTTAGCCGTTAACAATTTATTACGAGTGTTGAAGTCAGTTACATGACTACACACTCTAGCAAATCGAATTAATTGCGAAATATAAACGCCATAGGATGGCGCACGAGGAACATCACCATCCAAAAAAGGAAAATTTACAATCTCAAAATCAAAGTCATCGCGTTTATCATAAATTTTGCACGAAACAAATCCATCTACAATAGATAGATGTAAATCCAAAAACGGGGCCTCGGTATCAGAAGAATTTGCTTTATTTAACTGAAGTTCTAGGGGGTAAATCTGACTGATCAAACCATCAAAATAGGTATTATCAATATTTAATAAATCATCTAAATATCTAGAAGTAGAGCTTAAAGCTTCAATAATTTCAGATTGGTTATCAATGGAAAGCGACAAAATGAAGTCTCTTTCATAACAATACAAGAACAGATCAGCCACAAGAGGTGCGCAATTAGTACCCATCGGAATACCCACAATTTGTCTAAATAACTTAGTACCGAATCTAATATAAATATTGTCAAGTAGAAAGGTGAGGGCATCACACACTTTCTGACATGACCAAAGTGTATAATTCTTATGCTCTTTAGAAGTGAAAAATGCATTTCTGACATTACATGCAAGATAGAGTGAATCTTCTCTGTGAAAAGCCCATTCAATTAAATCATTAAGCTTTTCTTTTATAAGATTATGAGGAAGTGTAGTGTAAAGAGTGGAAAAATCGTAGGTAGACAGACTAAGAGCACGAAACTGTCTAGATTTCAATTTATTTAAAACCTCATTCGAATTTTTTATAGACCAAAACAGATTTCTTCCTGATCTTTCAAAGACTTTATCACAATATTTAATTACATGCGTTTTAATAGCAGTAAGACAGGAAGTTAATAATTTAGAAAGTTCAGTGGTAGTGCAAGAGCTAGAATTTGCAATAAACCGTGCTTTGTAAGGTTTTTTATGAAGTTTTGGTAACCAGTATAGCGTAGGAAGCTTGTCTTGGCCTTCGTTGACACACACAGCAAACTTGGTGGCTGAAAGACAAACATGTTTATCTACTATAGCTCTCTCTTCAGCTAAAGGCTGAAGTTCATAGGCCTTAGTTCCACCAAGCTCCTGCTTAAGCGTGTTAACATAGTGGAGCCGTCACACAACGACGACGTTGTTAGCGGCCTTGTCTGCAGGGGCCAAAACAAACTTCTTATGAAATTCTTGAATACCTAGTTTAAGATGACGTAAAGACGTCTTGGGCTTAGGAGGTAATTAAGCCTTCCCATGCAAAGTGTTGAGAGACAGACCGTACAATTGTCGGCAGGTTTTGAGATGATTTTTTATCTCAGTGTCGGCTAAAAGCCCCACAAAATTTGAAGCAAACAAAATGTAACGGTATGGAAGTTATTAAGAAAATCATGAATAAGTGAGTGAACGGACGGATAGATGGATGGACGTTTGGACAGATGTTCTGACGGATGGATATACAGACAGGGTGACACTCTAAGGCATCCTCAAAAAGTTTGTGGAGTCATAATAAAGAGATTTTTTTTTCTTAAAAAACCCCACAAACTTTCAATCCCCCAGCCCAAGGATGCTACAAATATAATTGACATCAGAGGAGATGCCGTTTGAGAGTGTTGAGTCCGGGAAACAGACGACATATGCCAGAGTGCGAAACACAACTGCCTATCCTACCGGGAGCTTACGGCTCTGTTGAGCTTAAAAGTATGTCAAAGGGTCATCTGAAAAATGACATTTATACACATATGTAATATTACACAGGCGTGTTACCGTAACGCTATCATTCCATTTATGAAATTGTATTTTTCAGGGAAGATGGGAAAAACAGAGTTTAGTATCAGTCGTTTCATCATAATATACAATCGAGGCTTCTTTTAAGGTGGATACTCAATGAGTATTTGTTCGATTTGAGGTTTAACATCCGCGTCAATACTATTTTGGACATTTTGGAGACGTTGCTCCCAAGATTGTTGGACATATACACGGCACTGAGATGAAATGACATCTCAACTCTTGTCGCCCAATGAAACCAATAGTGTTTATATGCTTGGACGGTCCGACTCGCATCACTTTACTTGGGCAGCTTAGACCTTCTAATCTGAAGTCTCGAGTCTGATGGTATATTTTTATCATCTCATCATATCAAGCGAAAATTTGGCTCATTGAGAATCTTTGAAATCAGGAAAGCTTGCCAACAGTATGCAGTAAACTGCTAAAAATTATAGGTAAACAAAACTATATATGTGTTGCTTAGATTGACTGTAAACACTAAAAAGCAGATGAGCAGGCTGAACTAAAAATCTGCACATAAGGCGTTTTAGCTGCACTGAACTATATTTTTATTGCAATGGTCAAATAGGCTCCGTTTCTTTAACAGACCCTTAAAAAATCAAATAAATATTGTCAGCAGGCTTGGGTGAATGATGATATCAACCACCTGTGTGCCATTACCTTTACTGGTAGCAACAGAGTAGTAAGCCGGTCGATTTTTACAGCCTTATACCAATCATTTTGAATTTTCGCATGTGTTTTTCCATGGTATAAAGATGAGCATGTGATTTGGATATAATTTTGGATGAATTTTAACGTTATTTTTGGCATATATGAACTTGGTCAAGTTTTTACCTCAG
Source organism: Lucinisca nassula (assembly GCA_963580285.1). Lineage (NCBI taxonomy): Eukaryota > Metazoa > Mollusca > Bivalvia > Lucinida > Lucinidae > Lucinisca > Lucinisca nassula. Next base: position 147,115,798 of record OY757019.1, on the reverse strand, counting down.
ATACATAGACTATGGATACCTCTTAATGTCCTATATTCATTTCTTCTGCCTAAAACACAGTTTATAGTTTGGGTGGGGCAGGTGTGTGTGTGTGGGGGGGGGGGGGGGTCGGAGGCAGGTGCGACATCAACTTGAATCTATATTTTTCCTCGTCCGCATTGTGCCCCTTTCAACCCCATTTTTTCCTTTAAAATTTTTTTGATCAAATCTTGTTAGCAAAACTATACGAGTTAGAGCCTTGAAAGTTTTATAAATAGATTGGTGGATATGAGTAGATGACCTGATTAACTTTTGACTCAATCAAGAAAAATGCTTCATGGGTAATGGCTCTTGGTCACTTTTGGATGTTTGAGAATCAAGTTTGGTCACTTTTGGATGTTTGAGAATCAAGTTTGCTAGGGTGAAATAAATATGGATTTCTGTTGAAAAAAATAGTTGACCTGATTTATTTTTCTTATCCGAATTGTCCCTCAGACTTATTTCCCCTTTGATAAAGTAACATAGGAACCTCGTTAGCAAGACTTCTTAAAGGTAGTTGAGCTACAGCCTACTGATTGGGACTGAGGAGGAGATCACCTGATCCAACTTTCAACCACTTTTAAGAAATTGTGTTAGAGTTATGGCGATTTCTTGCACATAGCATAACTAAAGAACTATGTTTCCTAGCGTTTTGAAATTTTATATATGGTCTTCTCATTGGAACATTGTTGACATGTATTTTTTCTAATCCGAATTATCTTCCCGTTTTACCTTTTTATAAAATAACATGGATCTCTCATTTGCAAAATATTCTAAAAAGTATTTGAGCTAGAGCCTTCTTAATACGTATACGGATTAGGCCTTTGGTCAGGCCCATCGAAGTCTAACTATTGGTCTTCTTTTGCTCCAGCATTTCAGTGGTTTCATGCTGTCGAGTCCTTACCATTGTTTCATCTCCATGGTTGTTTGATTTTTGTGTTCACAGAGAAGTTGCGCTGGTTGGTTGGGAGGCCTTTATGCGGACTAAACAGAATAGTATTTGTCTTGGACGCGACATAGGTGAGGGCGAGGGTTGTGGCCGCGTGGAGTCGATTTGCACCCCCCTCCCCCTACAAATACCCCCCGCCGGTGGAGTGAGTTTCACTGACCGTTCCAAAGCGGTTCTTCTGTCGTGGTTTATTTTTGTTGTGGCTTGTGTTTGAGTGGGTGTATCACTTATATTATTTTGCTATGGATAGCCAATTTGCCATTTTGTGGGAAAATAACTGTCCTTTCGGCTTTCCGCTAGTGTTGTTTCCATTAGGGTCTAGTTGTTTTATGTTTGTATTTCTTTCCCTTGGTGTCTCTGTTGGGAGATGTCTGTTAATTGTATCGATTTCTGATCATTGCCTTCATTTCTAGTTAGAGGAAAACACCTGATTAAATTTTAAACTAATTTAATAATATTTTATTTGAGTCATCGCCACTTACCATTTCTGGTCACTTAATTGTGGGTCTGTCTTGTATCACGTTGTTTAAAAATGTTTAAATTGTTGCCTAGAAACTTGACAGGCTGATAGGGAATTACTAGCATATGAACAGATTCACAGTTGAAAAAAAAAACTCTTTGGTTATGGCGTTTGGAACGTAGGGCATTTAGGGGCAAGTATATGGTTTGGGACATTGTGTTTTACAAATACCATTTCCAGTTTGTTTTTCTCATTCGGATAATGCCCCTTTGAAGAGATATTGTTCTTTGAGTGAATGTTGATAAAAGTTTGTTAGCAAAATATCTCAAAAGCTATAAGAGCTAGAGCCTTGATAGTTGATGAAAAGATTGATGGTGAGGAATAGATGACCTGATAAGCTTTTGACTAATTCTGAAACATACTTCACGAGTTATGACCCTTTGTCACTCTGGGTATCTGTACATTGTATGCTTTCTGATGCATAGAATAACTTAGAACCCGTATGCTAGGATTTCGAAACTTCATGTGTGGATTCCTCATGGAAAATTAACTGAAACAATTTTTCTTTTGTCATTCAGATTATGCCCCTTTTAAGAGTTAATGTCCTGTATTTTTTTTTAGCTCACCGGAGCATGAAGTGCCCCGGGTGAGCTATGTTTATCACCCTATTTCCGTCGTACGTGCGTCGTGCGTCGTCAACACTTACCTTGTTCGTCCTCTAAAGGCCACAGTTTTACTTCATTTGTCATGAAACTTTGCTAGAATGTTTGTCTTTATGATATCTAGGTCACGAATATGGATCATGTCAGGTCAAAAGCTAGGTCACTAGGTCAAATTTCTTTTAAACCTTTTTCACCCTTTAGAAGCGATAATTTTGCTTCAGTCTTCATTAAACTTTACCAGAATGCTTGCCTTGATGATATCAAGATCAAGTTTGAATATCGGTAATGTCAGGAAAACTAGGTCAATAGATCAAATTTCTTTAAAACATCCCTCACCCTCTAGAAGACATTATTTTGCTACAATCTTCGTGAACGTTTACCGGAATGTTTGCCGTGATGATATCAAAGCCAGTTCAAATAAAAGTCATGTCAGGTCTAAAACTAGGTCACTATGTCATTTTTTTTTTTTAAAAAAAAAAAACCTTGTTCACCCTCAACTTTGAATATCGGTCATGTCAGGTTAAAAACTAAGTCACTAGATCAAACATATCTCACCCTGTAGACGACATTATTTTGCTACAATCTTCATGAAAGTTTACCGGCATGTTTGCCTTGATGATATCAAGGTCAGTTCAAATATAAGTCATGTCAAGTCTAAAACTAGGTCACTAGGTCATTTTTTTTAAAAACCTTGTTCACCCTCAATGTTGAATATCGGTCATGTCAGGTAAAAAACTAGGTCACTAGATCAAATTTCTTTAAAACATCTCTCACTCTCTAAAAGCCATAATTTTGCTACAATCTTCATGAAACTTTACCGGAATGTTGGCCGTTATGATATCAATTTCAAGGTCAAATATAGGTCATGTCAGGTCTAAAACTAGGTCACTAGGTCAAATTTCTTTATAAATTTGTTCACCTTCTAGAGGCCTAAGTTTTGCTTCAAACTTCATGAACCTTTACCAGCATGTTTGCCTTGATAATATCTGGGTTGAGTTTGAATACGGGTCACATCCGATTAAAAACTTGGTTATAAGGTCAAATTGCGTTATAACTTTGTCCACCATCTAGAGGCCACAATTTTGCTTCAATCTCCAAGAACCTTTTCCAGAATGTTTGTCTTGATGATACCAATGTCAAGTTCAAATATGGGTCATGTCAGTCCAAAAACTATGTCTTTAGGTCTAATTTCTTTAAAACCTTGTTCACCCTCTAGAAGCCATAATGTTGCTTCAACCTCCAATAAACTTTACCAGAATGTTTGCCTTAATGATATCAAAGGCGTGTTTAAATATGGATCATGTCAGGTCAAAAGCTATGTCACAAGGTCAAAGTTCTTTATAACCTCGTTCACCCTCTAGAGGCATACGTTTCACTTCAATCTTCATGACTCTTTTGCAGAATGTTCGTTTTGATGATATCTGGGTAGGGTTTTAATGTGGGTCACTTCGGATAAAAACTAGGTCACTAGGTCAATTGTGTCAAAACCATGATATCACTCTCGAGGCCACAATTGTGCTTCAATCTTTATAAAACCGTACTAGGTCACTAGGTCAAATTGCATTAAAGTAGAAGTAAAACAAAGATCAGGAATTGATACAATTAACTTACTCCATCCATAAAAGACACCAAAGGGAAAGAAATACAAACATTAAGCGACCAGACCATAATGGAAACCTAAACAAAGGAAGGCCATATGGACAGTTACTTTCCCACAAAATGGCCATATTGCCATCCAAAATTAAAAGACACAAGTGATACACACAGTAAGTAACAAACAACAACATAAATAAATCGCCACAGAAGAGCCGCCTTGGAACGGTCAGTGGAAGATTTCCACTGGGGGGCTTAAATCGATTTTACGTGGCCACAATCCTCGCCCTTATATCCGTCGCGATTTAGACAAATAATTTGTTCAGTCCGCATGAAGGCCTCCTAACTCATCAGTGCAACATCTCCGTGAACACAGAAATCAAAGAACTACAGAGGTGAGACAACGGTGAGGACTCGACAGCAAGAAACCACTGAAATGCTGGAGCAAAAGAAAACCAACAGTTAGACTCCGATGAGCCCGACCAGAGACAGAGCATCAGGCACCAACCAACATTATCTCTTGTTCTTTCTCAAGAGGCCATAAATGCTTCAATCCTCATGAAATATTACCAGAATATCTTCATAAAACCTATCTATATGCCGACACTTCTTAACTTCCGTAGAGGACTTTCAGAACCTCACCAGAATGTCAGCCTTGATGATATCTTGGTCGAATTTGAAAATGGGTCATGCCAGTATTATTCAACTTACAGCCCTGTGGCCAAAAAATGGTCCCGCGCAGGGGCCCACTTGTTTTACATAGACTTATATAGGCAATACCTTAAAAAATCTTCCTGATTGAAACCAGAAAGTCTAGGCCTTTGACATTGGGTTCAAAATTTCAGCTAGTCGACCTGTTCCAAGGTTGTTCAAATTATAGCCCTGCGTCCGAAAATGCCCCACTCCCCCTTGAGATTTGGTACAGAGCTTTGTCTAGTTTCCCAAATCCATTACGAAAACATGCCTATTCAAATATATTAAAACAGTTTACCACAAAAAAATGAAAACTTTCAGATAATAAAATTTTATTTTTTTTTTTAATATCTGCTCAAAACAAAGAGTATGCATAAGCATTAGAACCACCGTCGCAAGGCAGTTCTAACGAGTACCCACAATCTATGGTTTTGAGCAGATATAAGAGAAAATTTTATATACCCCTGTGAACCCAAGGTTTACCGTATTAAAGTAGGGGTTTAAGATGGTCAAAATTATATAAGCATGTTTTCGTGATGTCAGGGGCTTAAACTATTCAGTTTTGTGTCCTATTGCATATAAGTAGGGAGCCGGACTGCTTAGTGTAGTAACTGTTGGAAGAATATCTGACTGAGAAGCTAGAGGTTGCATATTTTAGACCCAATCCGGCTACATACATGTACTTCAGTAGTATTAATAATGTAGGTTTTGGCACTGAATTATTCAGACGCTCCATTCAGCAGATAAAGTCTCCCAAAACCCAAACATCTACTACCGAGACAAACTCCATTCAGCAATTTAAGTCTCCCAAACTCAAAACAATTATGTGTATCTAATTTATTTCTTTGACAATGTTATTTGCCGGGGTTATAAAGCCATTACCAGGAGGCCCCCTGTCCTGGAAGAGACACTCCATGTGCAGACTCAGAATAGAGAGGCATACTCTTCGCAGGCTCAAGACAGCTTCTGCTAAAATCTGATTTACGCGAATGCGCAGTTTGTGAGCCTGTGTAAAGTCAAGTAGAAGTAAAACAAAGTTCAGGAATCGATACAATTAACTTACTCCATCCATCAAAGACACCAAAGGGAAAGAAACACAAACATTAAGCGACCAGACCATAATGGAAACCTAAACAAAGGAAGGCCATAAGGACAGTTACTTTCCCACAAAATGGCCATATGACCATCCAAAATAAAAAGACACAAGTGATACACACAGTAAGTATCAAACAACACCATAAATAAACCGCCACAGAAGAACCGCCTTGGAACGGTCAGTGGAAAGATTTCCACTGGGGGGCTTAAATCGATTTTACGTGGCCACAATCCTCGCCCTTAAAACCGGATTAACTAATGTAGAAAACCATGACCCGTGTTAACCAGATGCACCGTCAAAATTGAACAACTCTGATGCATCTTGGCAGATATAACAAAATGGCCAAGTAAAGGGTTCGGCTCTGTTTAGGTGTATTTAATTTAGTGTCTGAACGCTCTTTGAAAATGTCATTTGCTGGGATTATTAAGCCATTACCGGGAGGCCCCCTGTGCTGGGAGAGCCACCTGTCCTGGTAGAGACACACCATGTGCAGGCTCAAAATAGAGATACTTACCTTGCGCAGGCTCAAGACAGCTACTGCTAAAATTCAAAGTGATTTCAGTATAGGCTTTTAGCATGCAATATTCAGAGTGTACAGTGTACGCCTGCATTTAATGCACAATTGTGAGTGCACATGCAGGAAAGAGATGATAGATATGAGATTGCCATAATCTGTGCATAATTGGTCTGAATTTTGGATAAAGTGAATCCATATCGATGGTTTGGGCGTGAGGAAATCCATCTCAAGGGGCAAGAAACCTACAAAGAATGAGGCGTGCTGAGTTCTTTACAAGTATCTTGCCTCGCCCATAAACCTTGTAAAGGATTAACATTTGCATACAGGATAAGCTGTGACAGACAGAATTATCTGACAGCACCAAATGATTGGGATAGGTGAGCAAAATGTGCGGTAGGTGAGAAAGATGTTTGGTGAGATGTTCTACAAGATGAGATGCTATGGCATTTCGGAATTTCATTACTCGAGAGTGGGTTTCTGGAACAGTAGGTAAAATTTGATTTATCATGAGGTTTGAGTATTTCAGGGGTATTTCATGAGTGTTCTAAACTCTTCACAAAGCTACGTAGCTGAGATAAAATATGCACTGCACACTTTGTCGTGGTCTTAAGTCTCCCATAATCCATCTGAACTAGTCCGGATATTAACAAACAATTGATCTTCTTTACGCAACCTTTATATTTGTCCCCGTTGAAGTGGGCGACGGAAACCGAAATATTTTCGCGGTAAATGCGGTTTGTGCAGCTTGGGACACAACATGATGATGGCATTGTGTGTCAAATGCAAATTTAATACATCCGATTTATTATGACAGATTGTAGTGATTGTAAACAATGATGCTACGACCTGCATCACGGGTCACAGCTGGTGTTGTACCGTGTGGCGGCCGTAAAACGTCTGCCAGTACATCAACCATAGTGCAGTTTATATTTTACTTTTGGTCCTTTGAGATCAGCGTGAATATTCTGAGAAATCAGAAATAAATTATTGGTTTAGACTCCTATTCTAGACAGGTTTTTAATTATTTGGACCCCCATTTTGATTTATATCAGTCTTTATATCGACTGCCTATTCGAAATTCGCAAAATTGCAGTATGTTTCCTCTGGCTTTCTTTGCCGGATCATAACAGGGTCACTGATGAGGCTTTAATCGACTGCCTATTCGAAATTCGCAAAATTGCAGTATGTTTCCTCTGGCTTTCTTTTCCGGATCATAACAGGGTCACTAATGAGGCTTTATTAGCCGAAACTACGTAGTATGACCCATCTTCTTTCTTATGTATGTTTTCATTGCTCTTAAAGGAACTCATTTTTGATTTTTATTTGCCTTCACTGCAGCTGGTGTTGTGCCGTGTGGCGGCCGTAAAACGTCTCCCCGTACATCAACCATAGTGCAGTTTATATTTTACTTTTGGTCCTTTGAGATCAGCGTTAATATTCTGAGAAATCGGAAATACATTATTGGTTTAGACTCATATTCTAGACAGGTTTTTAATTATTTGGACCCCATTGTGATTTATATGAGTCTTTGAATCGACTGCCTGTTCGAAATTCGCAAAATTGCAGTATGTTTCCTCTGGCTTTCTTTGCCGGATCATAACAGGGTCACTGATGAGGCTTTATTAGCCGAAACTACGTAGTATGACCCATCTTCTTTCTTATGAATGTTTTTCATTGCTCTTAAAGGAACTCATTTTTGATTTTTATTTGCCTTCACTGCAGCTGGTGTTGTGCCGTGTGGCGGCCGTAAAACGTCTCCCCGTACATCAACCATAGTGCAGTTTATATTTTACTTTTGGTCCTTTGAGATCAGCGTTAATATTCTGAGAAATCGGAAATAAATTATTGGTTAAGACTCATATTCTAGACAGGTTTTTAATTATTTGGACCCCATTTTGATTTATATGAGTCTTTGAATCGACTGCCTATTCGAAATTCACAAAATTGCAGTATGTTTCCTCTGGCTTTCTTTGCCGGATCATAACAGGGTCACTGATGAGGCTTTATTAGCCGAAACTACGTAGTATGACCCATCTTCTTTCTTATGAATGTTTTCGTTGCTCTTAAAGGAACTCATTTTTGATTTTTATTTGCCTTCACTGCAGCTGGTGTTGTGCCGTGTGGCGGCCGTAAAACGTCTCCCCGTACATCAACCATAGTGCAGTTTATATTTTACTTTTGGTCCTTTGAGATCAGCGTTAATATTCTGAGAAATCGGAAATACATTATTGGTTTAGACTCATATTCTAGACAGGTTTTTAATTATTTGGACCCCATTTTGATTTATATGAGTCTTTGAATCGACTGCCTATTCGAAATTCGCAAAATTGCAGTATGTTTCCTCTGGCTTTCTTTGCCGGATCATAACAGGGTCACTGATGAGGTATTTTACACTTCTAAAGAGCATAAGAATTATACACTTTGGTCATGTCAGAAAGTGTGTGATGCCCTCACCTTTCTACTTGACAATATTTATATAAGATTCGGTACTATTTTTTTCAACAGAAATCCATATTTATTTCACCCTAGCAAACTTGATTCTCAAACATCCAAAGGTGACCAAACTTGATTCTCAAACATCCAAAAGTGACCAAGAGCCATTACCCATGAAGCATTTTTCTTGATTGAGTCAAAAGTTAATCAGGTCATCTACTCATATCCACCAATCTATTTATAAAACTTTCAAGGCTCTAACTCGTATAGTTTTGCTAACAAGATTTGATCAAAAAAATTTTAAAGGAAAAATGGGGTTGAAAGGGGCACAATGCGGACGAGGAAAAATATAGATTCAAGTTGATGTCGCACCTGCCTCCGACCCCCCCCCCCCACACACACACACACACCAGCCCCACCCAAACTATAAACTGTGTTTTAGGCAGAAGAAATGAATATATGGGTATCCATAGTCTATGTATCTGAGGTAAAAACTTGGCCTAGTTCATATATGCCAAAAATAACGTTAAAATTCATCCAAAATTATATCCAAATCACATGCTCATCTTTATACCATGGAAAAACACATGCGAAAATTCAAAATGATTGGTATAAGGCTGTAAAAATCGACCGGCTTACTACTCTGTTGCTACCAGTAAAGGTAATGGCACACAGGTGGTTGATATCATCATTCACCCAAGCCTGCTGACAATATTTATTTGATTTTTTAAGGGTCTGTTAAAGAAACGGAGCCTATTTGATCATTGCAATAAAAATATAGTTCAGTGCAGCTAAAACGCCTTATGTGCAGATTTTCAGTTCAGCCTGCTCATCTGCTTTTTAATGTTTACAGTCAATCTAAGCAACACATATATAGTTTTGTTTACCTATAATTTTTAGCAGTTTACTGCATACTGTTGGCAAGCTTTCCTGATTTCAAAGATTCTCAATGAGCCAAATTTTCGCTTGATATGATGAGATGATAAAAATATACCATCAGACTCGAGACTTCAGATTAGAAGGTCTAAGCTGCCCAAGTAAAGTGATGCGAGTCGGACCGTCCAAGCATATAAACACTATTGGTTTCATTGGGCGACAAGAGTTGAGATGTCATTTCATCTCAGTGCCGTGTATATGTCCAACAATCTTGGGAGCAACGTCTCCAAAATGTCCAAAATAGTATTGACGCGGATGTTAAACCTCAAATCGAACAAATACTCATTGAGTATCCACCTTAAAAGAAGCCTCGATTGTATATTATGATGAAACGACTGATACTAAACTCTGTTTTTCCCATCTTCCCTGAAAAATATAATTTCATAAATGGAATGATAGCGTTACGGTAACACGCCTGTGTAATATTACATATGTGTATAAATGTCATTTTTCAGATGACCCTTTGACATACTTTTAAGCTCAACAGAGCCGTAAGCTCCCGGTAGGATAGGCAGTTGTGTTTCGCACTCTGGCATATGTCGTCTGTTTCCCGGACTCAACACTCTCAAACGGCATCTCCTCTGATGTCAATTATATTTGTAGCATCCTTGGGCTGGGGGATTGAAAGTTTGTGGGTTTTTTTAAGAAAAAAAAAATCTCTTTATTCTGACTCCACAAACTTTTTGAGGATGCATTAGAGTGATCACCCTGTCTGTATATCCATCCGTCAGAACATCTGTCCATACGTCCATCCATCTATCCGTCCGTTCACTCACTTATTCATGATTTTCTTAATAACTTCCATACCGTTACATTTTGTTTGCTTCAAATTTTGTGGGGCTTTTAGCCGACACTGAGATAAAAAATCATCTCAAAACCTGCCGCCAATTGTACGGTCTGTCTCTAAACACTTTGCATGGGAAGGCTTAATTACCTCCTAAGCCCAAGACGTCTTTACGTCATCTTAAACTAGGTATTCAAGAATTTCATAAGAAGTTTGTTTTGGCCCCTGCAGACAAGGCCGCTAACAACGTCGTCGTTGTGTGACGGCTCCACTATGTTAACACGCTTAAGCAGGAGCTTGGTGGAACTAAGGCCTATGAACTTCAGCCTTTAGCTGAAGAGAGAGCTATAGTAGATAAACATGTTTGTCTTTCAGCCACCAAGTTTGCTGTGTGTGTCAACGAAGGCCAAGACAAGCTTCCTACGCTATACTGGTTACCAAAACTTCATAAAAAACCTTACAAAGCACGGTTTATTGCAAATTCTAGCTCTTGCACTACCACTGAACTTTCTAAATTATTAACTTCCTGTCTTACTGCTATTAAAACGCATGTAATTAAATATTGTGATAAAGTCTTTGAAAGATCAGGAAGAAATCTGTTTTGGTCTATAAAAAATTCGAATGAAGTTTTAAATAAATTGAAATCTAGACAGTTTCGTGCTCTTAGTCTGTCTACCTACGATTTTTCCACTCTTTACACTACACTTCCTCATAATCTTATAAAAGAAAAGCTTAATGATTTAATTGAATGGGCTTTTCACAGAGAAGATTCACTCTATCTTGCATGTAATGTCAGAAATGCATTTTTCACTTCTAAAGAGCATAAGAATTATACACTTTGGTCATGTCAGAAAGTGTGTGATGCCCTCACCATTCTACTTGACAATATTTATATTAGATTCGGTACTAAGTTATTTAGACAAATTGTGGGTATTCCGATGGGTACTAATTGCGCACCTCTTGTGGCTGATCTGTTCTTGTATTGTTATGAAAGAGACTTCATTTTGTCGCTTTCCATTGATAACCAATCTGAAATTATTGAAGCTTTTAGCTCTACTTCTAGATAATTAGATGATTTATTAAATATTGATAATACCTATTTTGATGGTTTGATCAGTCAGATTTACCCCCTAGAACTTCAGTTAAATAAAGCAAATTCTTCTGATACCGAGGCCCCGTTTTTGGATTTACATCTATCTATTGTAGATGGATTTGTTTCGTGCAAAATTTATGATAAACGCGATGACTTTGATTTTGAGATTGTAAATTTTCCTTTTTTGGATGGTGATGTTCCTCGTGCGCCATCCTATGGCGTTTATATTTCGCAATTAATTCGATTTGCTAGAGTGTGTAGTCATGTAACTGACTTCAACACTCGTAATAAATTATTAACGGCTAAACTTCTTAATCAGGGTTATCGGTACCATAAACTACGCAAAGCCTTTTCAAAATTTTATAGACGCCATTCTGATTTAATTTCAAAATTCAATATTGGACTTAAATCTCTTCTGCAACAAGGTCTATCGGAACCCGAATTTTATGGTGACTGAGTATATAAATTCAGAAAAATATATAACCGCAATGACTTCAGCACCCAATTTCGTAAAATCATTCTTCGATATAAAAAGATTGGGTACAGCATGGATATTATACGACAGACTGCATGCATGGTAGTTAACCCAATCACGGTTGGCAACTTTGCTTCCCTCTTTAATTGCACGCCGGTGGGTCAGGCCTCAGATTCTATGACGGCTCCAACGTAAAGGCTTATTGAAAATTAAAGAGATAATGTTGGTTGGTGCCTGATGCTCTGTCTCTGGTCGGGCTCATCGGAGTCTAACTATTGGTTTTCTTTTGCTCCAGCATTTCAGTGGTTTCGTGCTGTCGAGTCCTCACCGTTGTCTCACCTCTGTGGTTCTTTGATTTATGTGTTCACGGGGATGTTGCACTGATGAGTTAGGAGGCCTTCATGCGGACTGAACAAATTATTTGTCTAAATCGCGACGGAAGTAAGGGCGAGGATTGTGGCCACGTAAAATCGATTTAAGCCCCCCAGTGGAAATCTTCCACTGACGTTCCAAGGCGGCTCTTCTGTGGCGATTTATTTATGTTGTTGTTTGTTACTTATTGGTGTTTTACTTGTGTCTTTTAATTTTGGATGGCCATATGGCCATTTTGTGGGAAAGTAACTGTCCATATGGCCTTCCTTTGTTTAGGTTTCCATTATGGTCTGGTCGCTTGATGTTTGTATTTCTTTCCCTTTGGTGTCTTTTATGGATGGAGTAAGTTAATTGTATCAATTCCTGATCTTTGTTTTACTTCTACTTTATTAGCCGAAACTACGTAGTATGACCCATCTTCTTTCTTATGAATGTTTTCATTGCTCTTAAAGGAACTCATTTTTGATTTTTATTTATTAGCCGAAACTATGTAGTATGACCCATCTTCTTTCTTATGAATGTTTTCATTGCTCTTAAAGGAACTCATTTTTTATATTTTTATTCACAGGTTTTTAACAATGGTTTAACGTGTGTTTTTGCCCTACGTACTTTGCGCATGCGCGAGAATACCGCATTATAGGATTGCTTCTCCGTAACAACCAATGGCGTCCTGAAGTCATCCATACCAAATAGTGTCAAGAATTATCAGTCGAAAGACTTTCTCCACAAAGGATGTACCAAATGGAGCATGGGGAGTAAATGTGATATAAAATACTGTTAATGCCATATTATATTTCGCTTAAATTTGTGTAGACAGTTTCATTTCGTAAATAAACGTCTTAAAGCATGTAGGCATGTCAAACGCTAGCACCTTAGAGTTATAAAGTCCATGACCTATTTGGTGTGAATCGCAACTGAGCTCTAACAATAAATACTTAAGCCGGGGCCTAGCAAATTAAATGAGTAAGAACACTTGATCGTAATCACAAGGTCTCTCACCGCTGCTTTTCAAGCCTCACTCGGTTCACAATTGAAGGTGAGGCAGTTTTTAATGCGGGTACTTCAGTTTCGCCCAACTCTGGTTAAAGATTGGCTCGAATTAAACGAAATTATCTTGAAATGGCCGTGAAATTAAAATAAAAATAGATATCAAAGGGAAAGGAAAGAACAACACGAAGCACTTTCACAATAATTAAAACATCACTAACGGGAATCCAACATGACCGCTTCCTTTCCACAAAAAGAAAAGCCAAAAGGCTATCCAAAATAAAAGTGTAGTAGCGGTATATACATGTAAAGACAAACCATATCAATAACAAACCAAAACACAAGGGCCATTAAAAACTTCTTTCTATGTGCATTAAATGGAGTTTACATTGTTACAGTCTTCGCCTCTGATTATGCCGTAGTCTAGACCAATGATTGTTCAGTCCGCATAAAGGATTTCTAACTCATCAGTGCGACATCTCCGAGAACATAAAAAAACGAATACAGATGAAACAACGATGAGGACACGGCACCATTCTGGAGCAAAAGAAGTAAAACCTTTGTGGAACCCCTCGCCCAGCTTTAAACCGTTACTGTGATAGAGTCACGACCACGGTACACAGCCGTTTGCAGCCATCACTAGAATTAAAAAGACACAAAGGCACACATGCAAAGCATATAACAGATAATACGCATCAACGACGCAAAGCCAACACAAACACACACACACACACACACACACACACACACACACACACACACGCACACACACACACACACACACACATATTATATATGAAACACTTCTAACGTCTAAATTGCCAGATATGACTGATTCAGTATAAGAATACAACGATGTTACGTGTAATTGAAGTTTATGAGACAAAACCGTTCTGATCCAGGGTTCAGGTCTGTTTTCTCTGTACGTATGCCTGTCTTTTCCAGTATAAAACACAATTTTTTTTTATTAGCTAACCTGAGCCTATATTACTCAGTGGGCTATTCTGATAGGCCAGTGCTTCGGCGTCCACGCCCGGCGTCCGCGGCTGTCAACAATTGACATCTCCTCCTAGACCACTCTGCCAACTTGGACCTAACTGCGTCACCATGTGGCGTTTATATTTCGCAATTAATTAGATTTGCCAGAGTGTCTAGTTATGTTATTGACTTCAACCCTCGTAATAAATTGTGAACAGCTAAATTTCTTAATCAGGATTATCGGTATCATAAACAACGCAGAGCCTTTTCTAAGATTTTAGACGTCATTCCGATTTGGTTTCAAAATTCAATGTTGGACTTAAATCTCTTCTGCAAGAAGGTCTTTTGGAACCAGAATTTTATGGAAATGAGCATATACAACTAGAAAAATACATACTTGTAATGACTTCAGTACCCAATTTCGTAAATTCATGTTTCGATATAAAACGAATGGGTACAACATAAATATAATGCAGACTGAACAAATTATTTTTCTTAATCGTGACGGAAGTAAGGGTGAGGACTGCGGTCGTGTAGATTCGATTTAAGCCCCCCCCCCCCCCCAAACCAACCCAGTGAAATATTTTTCAATGACTCTTCCAAGGTCCAAGGCGGGTCTTCTGTCTTAATATAGTTCGTCTTTGAATATGTGCGTCGCTCAAATATATTTGTTTCGGATAGTCAGCTGGCTATTTTGTGGGAAGGTAACTTTCCTTTTGGCTTTCCGCTGTTGGTGTTTCCATTGGGGACCAGTTATTTAATGTTTGTGTTTCTTTCCCTTTGGTGTCTCTGATTTGAGGTGTAGGTTAATTGTATCGATTGCTGATCATTGCCTTTACTTCTGTTTCACTAGAATGATCCTTGGGGATAATAACTGACAGTTGTTCAAAGATTTGGAATCTAAGCATAACTCTGGTTGTCATGGCAAAAAATAGGGGAAAACTCGCAAAAACCCTTTAAAGTTCTTCTTCCTGAAAACAGAAGGCCCAAGTTTTTAAAATATTTGGTATGTAGCTTCAACTAATGGATTAATACCATTGTTCAAATTATAGCCCTTTGTTCATTATTGATCACGCCCTAGAGGTCGCATGTTTTAGTGTACAAATTCAGAAAAATTTATAACCGCAATGACTTCAGCACCCAATTTCGTAAAATCATTCTACGGTATAAAAATATTGGGTACAACATAAATGTTATACGACAGACTGCATGCATGGTAGTCAACCCAATCACGGTTGACAACTTTGCTTCCCTCTTTAATTGCACGCCGGTGGGTCAGGCCTCAGATTCTATGACGGTTCCAACGTAAAGGCTTGTTGAGAATTAGAGAGATCTAATTCAAGGTAAAGTTGGCTGATTCCTGATGCTCTATCTCTGGTCGGGCCCATCGGAGTCTAACTGGTGGTTTTCTGTTGCTCCAGTATTTCAGTGGTTTCTTGCTGTCGAGTCCTCACCGTTGTTTCATCTCTGTGGTTGTTTGATTATTTGTGTTCACGGAGATGCTGCACTGATGAGTTAGGAGGCCTTCATGCGGACTAAACAAATTATTTGTGTAAATCGCGATGGAAATAAGGGCGAGGATTGTGGCCATGTTAAATAGATTTACCCCACCCCCCCCCCCCCCAGTGGAATTCGTTTCCGCTGACCGTTCCAAGGCGGTTCTTCTGTCGCGATTTGTTTTTGTTATGTTTGTTATGGTTTGTCTTTAGGTGTTTGTGTCGCTTGTCTTATTTTATTTTGGATAGCCTTTTGGCCATTTTGTGGGAAAGTAACTGTCCTTTTGGCTTTCTGCTGTTGGTGTTTCCATTAGGTCTGTTGTTGCATGTTTGTGTTTTTTTTCCTTTCGTGTCTCTGATGGGACCTTTGGGTTGATTGTATCGATTCCTGATCAGTGCCTCTACTTCTATTTTACATTGACCCCTCACAGGGGTAAACTGGCCCTACCGGTTACGAACAAGAATATTTAATAAATATTTGTCCAATTTAAGTATATGCAAAAGCAGCGACCTCGGATGGGGGGCTTTTATTTGTCGCAGAGCTACAATTTGAACATTTTTGGTAAAGGTACTCTATATGATACTATATACTAAATATCAGAGATCTGGCCTTTTGGTTTCAGAAGAGAAGATATTTAACGTTATTTTCCCATGTAAGTCCATGAAATAAACTGGGTATTGAAATGTTTGGCCCCGGGGCTATCATTTGAACAATCTTGTAGAGGTCCATAGACAAAATAGTATTCCAAATATGAAAAGGCTGGGCCCAAGAAGATTTGTCAGGTTTTTCCATATACAAGTCTGTACAACACGTGGCCCTTTGGGAAGGGCCATTTTGGTCACAGGGCTGTAATTTGAACAATCTTGGCAGAATACCACTAGACGAAGCTGTGTACCAAATATCAAAGGCATGGACCTTCCAATCTTGGTAGAGGTCCACTAGATGAAGCGACGTGTCAATCATTATGGACCTTGGCTTTCTGGTTTCAGACAAGAAGAGTTTTAAAGGTTTTTCCTCGGTTAAGCACTGAAGCCAAAAAAGCTCCGCCTAGGGGCCTACATATTTTACATGGATTTTTATTGGAAAAACTTTGAAAAATAGAAGAGAAGGCAATGAAAAGTCTACTTGTCTAAAACTAAACGGTCCAGCCCTTTAATATTTGGTACGCAGTACACAGCTTCGTCTATTGATCTCTCTTATATACTTGTATACGGAAAACCATCAAATTGTTTTGTCTGAAAGCAGAAGGCCCTGGCCTTTAGTGTTTGGTTTCATAGCTTCATCTGGTGGACGTGTGCTTAAGATTATAGCTATGGGGCAAAATGGACCCTACCTGGGGTTCACTTGTTAGACGCAGACTTACGGTATACTGAGACAACCTTGAGAACCTACTATTCTAAAACCAGTAGGCCCTGGCCAATTGATATTTGGCTTGTAGCTTCGGCTAGTGGATCTCTGCCTATGTTGCTCAAATAATACCGAAGGGCTCAAAATATATATACATAGTCTTAATATAGCCTATCTTGTGAAACTTCAACATTAAGCGATATAGCACCATCACTGTCCCCTTGTTATTATTCCTTTATTTAATTATTGAATACACATATCAGTCACCTAAATATCTATTCTTCCTCTACATTATTAAAGCCACAATGCAATACGGTGCATTGATGTTATATTTGCAAGGGATATACTTTTAAAGGCATTAAGCTTTCGGTCTGGTCCTTGATGTTTGGACTAACAATTTTTCCGGTCATTTTGACCATTGTGTTTCTACCAGAGGTACAATTATCAAAGTAGAAGTAAAACAAAGATCAGGAATTGATACAATTAACTTACTCCACCCATCAAGGACACCAAAGGGAAAGAAACACAAACATGAAGCGACCAGACCATAATGGAAGCCTAAACAAAGGAAGGCCATACGGACAGTTACTTCCCACTAAATGGCCAAAGGGCCATCCAAAATAACAGGACACAAGTGATACACACAGTAAGTAACAAACAACAACATAAATAAACCGTCACAGAAGAACCGCATTGGAACGGTCAGGGGGGTGGGGGGGGGCTTAAATCGATTTTACATCGCCCGTTATTCTTGCCCTTACCTCTGTCGCGGTATACACAAATTTTGTACAGTCCGCATGAAGGCTTCCTAACTCATCAGTGTAACATCTCCGAAAACATACAAATAAAAAACTACAGAGATGAAACAAAGTTGAGGACTCGACAGCATACAACAACAGAATTGCTGGAGCAAAAGAAAACCAACAGTTAGACTCCATGGGGCCCGACCAAAGATGGAGCATCAGGCGCCAACCAACATAAAGAATACTAAGATAAAATAAAATTCCATTTTCAAGTTCTTTTTTATTAGCTCACCTGAGTCAAAGGCTCATGGTGAACTATTGTGATCGGTCACCGTCCGTCGTCGTCGTCGTCTTATGTCCTCCCGTTCACAATTTCTTTAAACAACATCTCCTCCTAAATCACTAAACAGATTTTGACAAAACTTGGCAGAAAAATCCTTAGGTTGTCCCCTCTCGAAGATGTTCAAGGAATTCAATTCCATGCAGAACTTTGTTTGTCATGGCAACAAAAACGGGATAAATAGGAGAAAACCTTTAATAACCTTCTAGACTGAAACTAGAAGGCCCAGGGCTTTGATATTTGGTATGAAGCTTCTTCTAGTAGACCTCTACAAATGCTGTTCAAATTATAGCCTTGGGCCAAAAATGGCCCAGGGGCGGGGCCCACTGGTTTTACAGGGATGTATATAGGAGAAACCTTTAAAACTCGTCTTGTCTGAAACCAAAAGAGCTAAGTCTTTGATATTTCGTATGAAGCTTCATCTAGTGGACCTCTACCACGATTGTTCAAATTATAGCACTTGGGCCAACAGTGGCCCGGGCGGGGCCTACTGGCCTTACATAGAGGTATAAAGGGAAAACCTTTAACAATCTTCTTCTCTGAAAACCAAAGTCCCAGATCTTTCATAGTTGGTATGAAGCTCTATCTAGTGTACCTCTACCAAAGTGGTTCACATTATAACTTTGGGCCAAAAAATGCCCCCGCGCCGGGGCCCATTGGTTTTGCATAGGCTTAAATAGGCAAAACCTATAAAAACCTTGTCAGAAACCAGAAGGCCCAGATCTTTGATTTTTTGGTATGAAGCTTCATCTAGTGGACCTCTGCAAAGATTGGTCAAATTATTGCCTTGGGGCCAAAAAACCACCTCCCCGGGGCCGACTGGTTTTACATAGACTTATTTAGGGAATACCTTCGAGAATCATCTTTCTGAAACCAGTAGGCTCAGGTCTTTTCTTAGCTCACCTGTCACGTAGTGACGAGGTGAACTTTTGGGATCACTTTTTGTCCGTCGTCCGTCGTGCGCGCGTATGTGCATGCGTAAACTTTTTCTTCATCGCCTCCTAAACCACTGATCGGATTTTGACCAAACATCACAGGAATGATCCTTAGGTGGTTCCCTTTCAAAGTTGTTCAAATGGTTCCGGTCCGTTGCACATTTGGGGTCACATGAGCTAAAAATAGAATTTTTGATGAAAAATCTTCTTCTCTGAAACCGCATGACGCAGGTCTTTGAAATTTGGCATGAAGCTTCATCTAGTGGACCCCTACCAAGAATGTTCAAATTATAGCCCTGGGGCCAAAAAATAGCCCCATCCCAGGGCCCTTTGCTTTTACATAGTCTTATGTAGGGTCAATCTTTAAAAATCTTCTCCTTTGAAACCACAAGGCCCCGGTGTTTGATATTTTGGTATATGGCTTCATCTAGTGGACCTCTACCAAATTATAGCCCTGGGGCAAACATGTCCCCGCCCCGGGGCCCTTTGGTTTTACATAGGCTTATATAGAGAAAACCTTAAAAATCTTCTCCCCTGAAACCAGAAGGCCAAGGTATTTTATATTTGGTATGAAGCTTCATCTATTGGGCCTCTACCAAGATTGTTCAAATTATAGCTATGGGACCAAAAATGCCCACGCCCCAGGGCCCTTTGGTTTTACATAGACTTATATAGGGAAAATCTTTAAAAATCCGCATGGCCCACGTCTTTGATATTTGGTATGAAGCTTCATCTAGTAAACCTCTACCAAGATTGTTCAAATTGTAGTTCTGGGGCCAAACATGTCCCCGCCCCACGGTCCTTTGGTTTTACATAGACTTATATAGGGAAAATCTTTAAAAATCTTCTTCGCTGTAACCGCATGGCCCACGTCTTTGATATTTGGTATGTGGCGTCATCTAGTGAACCTCTACCAAGATTGTTCAAATTGTAGTTCTGGGGCCAAAAATGCCCCCGCCCCACGGCCCTTTGGTTTTACATAGACTTATATAGGGAAAATCTTTAAAAAGCTTCTTCTATGGAACAGCAAGGCCCAGGTCTTTGATATTTGGTGTGAAGCTTCATCTAGCGGCCCTCTAAAAAGATTGTTCAAATTATATCCCTATGGCCAAAAATGCCCCCGCCCCTGGACCCTTTGTTTTTTCATAGGCTTATATAGTGAGAAATTTTAAAAATCTTCTTCTCCGAAACCACAAGGCTCAGGTCTTAGATATTTGGTATGAAGCGTGTGTGTGTGTGTGTGTGTATGTGTGTGTGTGAATTCGGGTTTAACGTCGCTTTCAACAATTTTTCAGTCATATCACGACGGTGTCTGGTTGCGACAGGGAGCTCAATGCTCACTTTTATAGTGCTGCCTCACTGAAGTATCATGTCCCAGACACATTACATGATACCACACCCAGTCACACTATCCTGACACTGGGTCGACCAGTCCTAGCCCTACCCCGCAAATCTGAGTGCCAAGCGAGGAGCAGCTAGTACCATTTTTAACGACTTTGGTATGTCGCGGCCCGGGATCGAACCCGTGACCTTCCGTTCCCCGGAGCGGACACTCTACCAACTGAGCTATCGGGGCCGGTTTGGTATGAAGCTTCATCAAGTGTACCTCTATCAAGATTATAGACCTAGGGCGAAAAATACCCCACCTGCGTGCCCTTTGGTTTTACATTAACTTACAGGGGAAATCTTTTAAAATTGTCTTCGCCGAAAATGGAAGGCCCAGATCTTTGATATTTGGTGTGAGCTTTATCTAGTGGACTGCTACCAAGATTGTTCAAATTATAGCCATTGGGCTAAAAATGCCCCTGCCCCTGCCCCGTGGTTTTACATTGACTTATATGGGGAAAATTAAAAAAATCTTCTCTGAAACCACAAGGCCAGGTCTTTGATATTTGGTGTGAAGCTTCATCTAGTGGACCGGTATCAAAATTGTTCAAATTATAGGCCTAGGGCCAAAAATGATCCTGCCTTTGGGCCCTTTGGTTTTACATTGACTAATGTAGAGAAATTAAAAAAAAATCTTCTTCCCTGAAACCGCAAGGCCCAGATCTTTGATATTTGGTGTGAAGCTTCATCTTATCGAACTCTATCAAGATTGTTCAAATTATAGCCCTTGGGCCAATAATGCCCCGCCCCACGGCCCTTTGATTTTACATACTCTTATATTGGGAAAAGTTAAAACAAAAATTCAACTCTGAAACCGCTAGGCCCAGGTCTTTCCTATTTGGTGTGTAGCTACATCTAGTGGACAGCTACCAAGATTGTTCAAATTATAGCCCCTGTGCTAAAAGTTCCCCTGCCCCGTGGCATTTTGGTTTTACATTGATTTCTATGGGGAAAATTTTAAAAAAATCTTTTTCTCTGAAACCACAGTGCCCCTGCCCATCGGGGCTGGGAGAAATATATTGGGCTGCATAATGCTTCCACGCAGAACTGAATCTGATTACTTAAGAGTACTGGTAAACAGCTTAGAAGGACTGCAAATGTGCTAGAAAGGTATATCCTTTCGAAGCAAGGAATACACCACAGAACTAGAAAATATGGAGTGGACATGTTATCTGGGCCAGACTAGCTAGTTTCGGCCAATTAGGCCTCATTAAAAGTCAGCAATGGAATCAATGATCCCAAAGGACAAAATTATAAACTACAGTATGATGTAAGCCTGCCCAGGCAAAGCGGTGTGAGTCAGATTGTCCAATGCATATAAGCCTTCTGGTTTCATTGGGCGGCAGGGCTTGAGATGTGATTTCATCTCAATGTCGGGTAAAAGTCCCACAAAATTGGAAGCAACGTCTCCAAAATGACCTAGATAGTGTTGACGGGGATGTTAAACCCCAATGCAAACAAACAGATCTCTGAAACCACAAGGCCCAGATCTTTGATATTTGGTTTGAAGCTTCATCCAGTGGACCTCTGTCAAAATTGTTCAAATTATAGCCCTTAGGCCAAAAATGCCCCTGCCCTGGGGCCCTTTGGTTTACCATACACATATTTTGGGAAAATCTTCTTCTCTGAAACCGCAAGGCCCAAGTCTTGACATTTGATGTGCAGCTTCAGCTAAAGGACCTCTATCAAGATCTTCAAATTATAGCTCTAGGGTCAAAAAGGCCCCGCCAAGGGGCCCTTTGGTATGACATTGACTTATATGGGGAAAATCTTTACAAATCTTTTTTTCTGAAACCAGAAGGCTCAGTTCTTTGATATTTGGTATGTGGATCTCGACCAAGATTGATCAAATTTTAGCCCCGGGGCCAAAAATAGCTCTGTCCCGGGACCCACTGATTTTACATAGACTTATAAAGTCAAAAACCTTTAAAACTCTTCTTGTCTGAAATCAGAAAGCTCAAGCTTTTGATATTTAGTATGAAGCTTTGTCTGAAAGACCACTTCTGAGATTGTCCAATTTCAGATGTGGGGCCAAAAATGCCCCCTCCTCCCCCCCCCCCCCGGTGCCCATTGGTTTTACATCAAATATTCTTGTCTGAAACCAGAAAGCCACAGTCTTTAATATTTGGTATGATGCTTTATGTAGTGGACCTCTACCAAAATAGATCAAATTATAGCCTTGGGGCCAAAAACGGGCCCACCCCGGGGCCCACTTGTTTTACATAGACTTATATTAGGAAATAGAAGTAATGGCAATGAAAACCTTTGAAAATCATCTTGTCTGAAAGCAGAAGGCCAAAGTCTTTGATATTTGTATGAAGCTTTGTCTTGTGGATTTCTACCACGATTGTTCAAATTATAGCCCTGGGACCAAAAATGTCCCCGCCCCGGTAACCCAAAGTTTTATATAGACTTATATAAGGAAAACCTTTAAATATATTCTTGCCTGAATCCAGAATCTCCGGTCTTTGATATTCGGTATGATGCTTCAGCTTTTAGACCACTACCAAGATTTAAAGCACAGGACTAATAATGGCTCTCCAAGGGGCCCACTTGTTACCCTATGGATCAGGTGAGCGATCCAGGGCCATCATGGCATCTTGTATTTTGAATGCGGCTTTATCTTATGGACCTCTACGAAGATTGTTCAAATTATAGCCCTGGTCCTTGATATTTGGTATGAATCTTCATCTATTGGACCTCTACCTAGATTGTTCAAATTATACCCCTGGGGCCAAAAATGGCCCCTCCCCGGATCCCACTGGTTTTACATAGGCTTATATAGGGAAAAACTTTGAGAATCATCTTTCTGAAACCAGAAGGCCCAGGGTCTTTGATATTTGGTATGAGGCTTCATCTAATAGACCACTACCAAGATTGTTCAAATTATAGCCCTGGGGACAAAAATGGCCTCATCCCATCCCCACATGTTTTACATAGGCTAATATACGGAAATCCTTGCAAAATCTTCTTGTTTGAAACCAGAAGGCACAGGTCTTTGAAACCTCGTATGAATCTTCATCTATTGGACCTCTTTCAAGATTTTTCAAATCATAGGCCTCGGGCCAAATATGGCCCTGCCAAGGGTCCCACTGGTTTTTCATAGGCTAATATAGTGGAAATAATTACAAATCTTCTTGACTGAAATCCAAAGGCGAAGGTCTTTGATAATTGATATGTAGCTTCATGTAGCTGACTCCTTCTAAGATTGTCCAAATTATAGCCTGGCCCCGCTCCGGGTCCCACTCGTTTTACATAGACATAAAAAAGGAAAATAAAAATCTTCGTGTCTGAAACCAGAAGTCCCAGGCCTTTGATATTAAACTTCATTTAGTAGACTTCTGCCAAGATTGCTCAAATTATAGACCTGGGACCATAGGATCATTGTGGTCCTCTTGTCTACCACTACGAATGTGGTCACGTCGAATCTATTTAAGCCTCCTAGTAAAACATTTTACTGACGGTTTCAAAACGCTTCTTTCTAGTGTGGTTTGCTTTTGTTATTTTTTTTTATTTCGTCTTTGCATGTTTGTATTGCCAATATAGATTATATTTCAATACTGGTGAAGTTGTGAATGAAAATGGGAGTTATTTATACCTCTGATCATTGCCTTCACTTCTGTGTTTACCTGTCGGAAAATGCGTGGTAAGGTTAACTGTCAATCAGAATATAACAATAAAAGTTAGCTGCGGCAATAAATGAAAATAAATACCGTTGATGGTTTGGTAAACGACAAAGACATATTTATCGTAGAAGGCATTGAAACACTGCTTAAGGGCTTGAAGGTGAGGGCTGGAATCCCATAAAGTTAACTTAAACCCACCAGTAATTGTTACTGACCGTTCCAAGTCCGTGCTTTTGCTGTAGTTCCTTCATGTTTTGTGTTGGTAGTTATGATTCTTTCACTAATCATACATGTTGTTTCGTTGATGATTCTGATTCGTCCCCTATTTTTGGTTGTTTATTTTTAGTTGAGTGTGTCCTTCCAGTTTAATGTTTGTCATGTTGCTGATTCTGGTTCTTTCCACCATTGCGTATATTGCTCCTTTTTAGTGAGGTTTGGCTATTCCGAGTCGCCACCTGTTTTGGGAAGCGCTGCTGACTCGGATTACCAGTTGTCCGTTTTGTTTACTGTCATCACGCCATGTTTCTTTCCCTTGTGATATTGTGGAAATAATTTGGGGTCTGATTGTATCAGTTCCTGATCGTTTCGCCTTTAATTTTCATGAACGTGGGGTTCATATGATTAAATTTGAATAATGTTTGGACCAATGAGTTAATCTTATTAGTGTTTTAAAGATACATCCCTAGTCTTATCTATTTAAAGCTAAGACAAATCATGCTTTTTTCTGGTTTTCTGAATAAGTTCTAAGCATTTTCTTTTAATGATGTCATTTAAAAAAACGAAAACAATTTACAAGACAGCATGCAGTCGAAATTAAATAGCTCGAACGCCTTTGGCACCAAGAATCTTGATTCGAAATATGGATTGTGCGATCCATTGAGTTTAAACGAAACGCCAGGTAAGGCGACATCTGGATAATTTCCGGACATGTTTCAATCTTTATCCGAGAACATACAAATAAAAAAACTACAGAGATGAAACAAGGTTGAGGATTCGACATCATACAACAACAGAATTGTTGGAGCAAAAGAAAACCAACAGTTAGACTCCGAGGGGCCCGACCAAAGACGGAGCAACAGGTGCCAACCAACATAAAGAATACTAAAATAAAATAAAATTCCATTTATGTTTTTAAGCAGGAACCGTCATATAATCTTAAGCCCGACCCACCGGTGTGCAATCAAAGAGGAAAGCAAAGTTGCCAACCGTGATTGGGTTAATCACCATGCATGCAGTTTGTTTTATAATATTGATGTTGTACCCAATCTTTATATATCGACGAACGATTACACGAAATCGCGTACTAAAGTCATTACAGGCATGTAATTTTCTAAATTTATATACTAAGTCATAGAATTTGGGTTCCGATAGGCCTTGTAGCAGAAGTGTTTTAAGTCCAACATTGAATTTTGAAACCAAATCAGAATGACGTCTATAAAACTTAGAAAAGGCTTTACGTAGTTTATGATACCGATACCCCTGATTAAGAAGTTTAGCGGTTAATTATTTATTACGAGTGTTGAAGTCGGATACATGACTAGACACTCTAGCTAATCGAATTAACTGCGAAATATAAACCGCGTACGATGCCGCACGAGGAACATCACCGTCCAAAAAAGGAAAATTTACAATCTCGAAATCAAAATCATCACGTTTATCATAAATTTTGTAAGAAACAAATCCATCTACAATAGATAAATGTAAATCCAAAAAGAGGGCCTCGGTATCAGAGGAATTTCCCTTGTTATCTGAAGTTCAAGGGGATAAATTTGACTGATCAAACCATCAAAGTAAGTATTGTCAATTTTTAATAAATCATCTAAATATCTAAAATATCTAGAAGTAGAACTAAAAGCTTCAATAATTTCAGATTGGTTATCAATGGAAAGCGACAACATGAAGTCTCTTTCATAACAATACAAGAACAGATCAGCCACAAGAGGTGCGCAATTCGTACCCATCGGAATACCCACAATTTGTCAAAATAACTTAGTACCGAATCTAATATAAATATCGTCAAGTAGAAAGGTGAGGGCATCACACACTTTCTGACATGACCAATGTGTATAATTCTTGTGCTCTTTAGAAGTGAAAAATGCATTTCTGACATTACATGCAAGATAGAGAGAATCTTCTCTGTGAAAAGTCCATTCGTTTAAATCATTAAGCCTTTCTTTTATAAAATTATGAGGAAGTGTAGTGTAAAGAGTGGAACAAATCGTAAGTAGACAGACTTGAAGCACGAAAACGTCTGGATTTCAATTTATTTAAAACCACATTCGATTTTTTTATAGACCAAAACAGATTTTTTCCTGATCTTTCAAAGACTTTATCATTGCCGGATCATTGCAGGGTCACTGATGAGGCTTTATTAGCCGAAACTACGTAGTATGACCCATCTTCTTTCTTATGAATGTTTTCATTGCTCTTAAAGGAACCCATTTTTGATTTTTATTTATCACAATATTTAATCGCATGCGTTTTAATAGCAGTAAGACAGGAAGTTAATAATTTAGAAAGTTCAGTTGTCGTGCAAGAGATAGAATTTGCAATAAACCGTGCTTTGTAAGGTCTTTTATGAAGTTTTGGTAACCAGTATAACGTAGGAAGCCTGTCTTGGCCTTCTGTAACACACACAGCAAACAAGGTGACTGAATGACAAATATGTTAATCTACTATAGCTCTCTCTTCAGCTAAAGGCTGAAGTTCATAGGCCTTAGTACCACCAAGCTCCTGCTTAAGCGTGTTAACATAATGGAGCCGTCACACAACGACGACGTTGTTAGCGGCATGGTATGCAGGGGCCAAAACAAACTTCTTATGAAATTATTGAATATCTAGTTTAATATGATGTAAAGACGTCTTAGGCTTAGGAGGTAATAAGTTGAAACTGAAATCGCGACAGAAAAACCGCCTTGGAACGGTCAGTGAAAATAATATTACTGAGGTGAGGGTGGGGTGGGCTTAAAATTACTCGCCTCGCCGTAAGAATGAAATTAATGCATTATTCCGTAAATCTTGATATTGCAACTTCACATATCAATCCAAAAATTGGATGCATTTGTAAAGCTGATATCTCTTGAAAAGTCAAGAAAACGTCCCCGTATCTAATATGCAGATAAATTGCCTATACATTGATCGTGAGAACTGTTACCCTGAAAGTTTTAAAAATATGTTGAATGGAGTTCTGTCCTTATAATATGGCTTAAGTAGCTGACCTGCATTTATTCATTAATAAATGTTGTTAATTTTTGTTTCAGATGGTCCGCTTAATATACGGTTCAGTCCTGCCGAAAACAGTTATACTCTACAGTCAGGCACTACTCTTCCTGATATTACATGTGAAGCGGACTGTAATCCGGGCTGTACTTATGTCTGGTATAAAGGTAGTGTAAACCATCAGTCAGCGCCGACATTGTCCCTTGGTAAACTGGAAATTGCTGATGCGGCTACGTACATTTGTCGGGCGTCCAGGTCAGAACAAATTTTGGAGATAAACCTGACGGTTTATGTAATCTGTAAGTATATAGTTGTATACGTTGTCAGTTTTTGTAAAGTGAATACTTAAGTTGAACCAACAGGAGTGTCTGACCGCATAGTGTGTCATCCGTTCATACAGCTTACGTCGTCAATCATCTTATCATTTATAAATGGCAAAACAGAAGTATAGGCAATGTATTTTTAGCCTTGTAAGTGTTTTGCCCACACTGGGCCCGAATGTCTTTTAAGTAATGAAAGTGTGTTTTCATTGATAATCAAGTTTAACCTTTTAGCAGGTGGGGCATTGGCCTTTGGAGACATAACAAAGGCGCATTCTTTGTTATTATGTGGCTTTTAGGATTCTTTAAGATAAATTCCCTTGTATCTACATGTATATAGATTTAATCGTTAATCCGAGATTGGCGAAATTCAGCATTGGTGAATAAAATCCACGCGACGTTCCGCTATAGCACTTGGCATCTTATTTATAACAACATAAATTAGCTCCTCAACAGGCAATACAGTCAGATTAATGGACATTTATCTGGAATAACTGATTAAACTTTAGATAGCTTGGGTTTGTATTTAACGCACTGATGAGTCAATTGTCCCTGCAAGTAGGCCCAAAATATAAAAAGGATTTTGAACCTTTTTTCATTGAACCATTAGTTATCTGTTCTTTGCGCACATAGTGCAGATTCTGATCAGACGCCGCATTCGGTAGCGACTGAACCCGATCCGTTATGGAAATGGTTTACTTGTTTGCCTCCAGTGGTTGTAATTTAAATTTCCTCTCGAAGATCTATGTTTGGAACTTAAATAAGTAAATATATAATAAATTGCCAGATGGAACAAATGGTTAATCACATGTCTGTCTCTCTCTCTCTCTCTCTGTGTGTGTGTGTGTGTGTGTGTGTGTGTGTGTGTGTGTGTGTGTGTGTATGTGTGTGTGTGTGTGTGAATTCGGGTTTAACGTCGCTTTCAATAATTTTTCAGTCATATCACGACGGTGTCTGGTTGTGACAGGGAGCTCAATGCTCACTTTTATAGTGCTGCCTCACTGAAGTATCATGTCCAAGACACATTACATGATACCACATCCCATCACATTATCCTGACACTGGGTCGACCAGTCCTAGCTCTACCCCGTAAATCTGAGTGCCAAGCGAGGAGCAGCTAGTATCATTTTTAACGACTTTGGTATGTCGCGGCCCGGGATCGAACCCGTGACCTCCAGTTCCCCGGAGCGGACAGTCTACCACTTGAGCTATCGGGGCAGGTCCCTCACGAAGAGAGCGAGAGAGAGAGAGGGATCACGTTAACAAGTCCTTAGTAATGCTCTTACAGCACAGCATTAGTTTTTACCCCCACTGAAGAATTTTAAAAGTTTTCGCTATATATGGCTATGTAAAACCAGTGTGTCCCAGGGCGGTCAAGTTTTGGTCCCAGGGCTATAATAATATGAACAATCTTTGTAGATGTCCCCTCGATGAAGCTTCATACAAAAAGACCAGAGCCTTCTGGTTTCAGACAAGAATATTTCTAAAGAGTTTTTTTTTTTTTAAATAAATCTATGTAAAACCGGTGGGCCCGGGATGGGACTATTTTTGGCGTGGCAATAATTTAAACTGTCTTGGTAGAGGTCCTCTTGATGAAGCTTCATTCCTGAACCTTGCGGCTTTAGATACGAAGATTTTAAAGGGCTTCTCTTTATTAGACTATGTAAAACCAGTATGCCCCGGGGCGGGGGTCGAGGGTTAGCTCCAGGGTCATAATTTGCACAATTGTGGTATAGGATACTAGAAGAAGCTTCATACCAAATATTAAGAACCTGTGCCTTTTGGTTTCAGATCACAGGATTTTTTAAATGTTTTTCCTATATAAGTGTATATAAAACCGGTGGGCCTCGGGCGGTGATTTTTCACCACATGGCTATAATTCAATCCCCTTGATGAAATTTATACCAAATATGAACGACCGGGACCCTGCCGTTTCAGAGATGTTTAGCTCACCATAGCCGAAATCTCCAGGGGAGCTTATAGGATGGTAGTCCCTCCGTCGTCCGTCCACACATTTGACCAGCTATATATCTGCAGCCTGCAGGCTGATCTCAATCAGTTCTCTCCTGTAGCATGCCTCTGGTGGGGCATTGATGACATAAGATTTTTTTTCGAAATCGCACGAAAACTTTGTTTGCTATGGCAACCACAAGGTCCCATAGACTAACAATGGGAAAATGCTTGTCATCACCGTAATGCCTTCAGTTTTGATCGGATCTTTCTGAAACTTATATGTAAGGTGGCTGGGGATAAAATCTCGAATGACCGGTCAAGTCGGCCCATTTATCATAGTCCCTTTGATTGCGGAAAATGCCGATTTTTGACCTTGTCATCACCGCAGACCCTTCAGTTTTGATGGGAACTTTCTTAAACTTTTATCTAGGGTGGCTGGGGATAAAATTTCCGACGAGTTCGAACACCTGCCAAGTTGGCCCATTTATCGAAAAGTGACGTCCCTTTGGTTGCTGAAAATGCCGATTATTGATGTTGTCATCACCGTTGTCCCTTCAGTTTTGATCGGATCTTTCTGAAACTTATATAAAAGGTGGCTGGGGATAAAAATTCGGATAAGTTCGAAAACCGGACAAGTCGGCCCATTTATCATAGAGTTACGTCTCTTTAATTGCTGAAAATGCCGATTTTTGACATTGTCCTTTCAGTTTTGATTGAATCTTTCTGAAACTTATTTGTATGGTAGCTGGAGATAACAACTCGTACTAGTTTGAAAACCGGCCGAGTTGGTCAATTTCTCATAGAGTTACGTCCCTTTGATTGCTGAAAATGCCGATTTTTAGTCCCTTCAGTTTTGATCGGATCTTTGTGAAACTTATATGTAAGGTGACTGGGGATAAAAGCTTGGGTGAGTTCAAAACCTGACGAGGTCGGCCTACCTGTCGAAGAGTTACCTTCCCTTTTTTGCTGAAAATGCCCGTTTTTTACCTTGTCATTACTTTAGCCCGTTCAGTTTCCATCGGGTCTTTTTGAGACTTATATGTAAGTAAGTAAGGGATAAAACCTTGGATGAGTTCAAAACAAAAATTGGTGAGGTTAGCATATATTTCAGAGAGTAACCCCCCTCTTTGAATACAGAAAATGTCTATTTTGGCATTGTCATCGCCGTAGCTCATTCAGTTTTGATCAGATCTTCCTGAAATTTACATACAAGTAAGTCAAGGTTAAAAGCTGGGATGAGTTCGAAAACTAGCAATGTCGGCCGATTACCCATGGAGTTATGTCCCCTAGTTTGCTGAAAAAGCTTATTTTGACCACGTCATCACCGTAGCCCCTTCAGGTTTGGTCGGAAACAAGTGAGTCAGGGATAAAATCGTGGGTGAATTCGAAAATTGACGAATTTGGCCCATCTATCGTAGAATTACGCCCCCTTTACTGCTGAAAATGACAATATTTTACCTTGTCATCACAACAGCCCCTTCAGTTTTCATCAGATCTTTTGGAAACTTACATGTAAGTAATGGATAAAAACTTGGCTGAGTTTAAAATTGGTGAGGCCAGCCTATATTTCAGAGAGCTGGGTACCCTTTGATTACAGAAAATGCCTATTTATGACCTTGTCATCACCGTAGCTCCTTCAATTTTTATCGGATCTTCTTAAAACGTACATGTAAGTAAGTGATGGATAAAAGCTTGGACGAGGTCGAGAACTGTCGAGGTCAGCCTATTTATCATAGAGTTACGTCCCTTTGATTGCAGAAAATGCCTCTTTGTGACCGTAACACCTTCAGTTTTCATTGGATTACATCCCTTTGATTGCTGCAATGGCTTAATTTGTATCTTGTCATAACCATAGCCCCTTCAGTTTATATCGGATCTTCTTGAAAGTTACATACAAACAATTCAGGGATAAAGGCTTGAAAGAGTTCGAAAACTGGTGAGGTCAGCCTATTTATCATAGAGTTACGTTCCACATGATTTAATAAAATGCTTAACTTGTCATCACGGTAATCCCTTCATTTTTTATCGGATCTTCTTGAAACTAACATGTAAGTAACTTGGGGATAAAAGCTCGAAAGAGTCGAAATCTGGTCAGGTCAGCCTATTTATCATAGAGTTACGTCTCTTTCATTGCAGAAAATGCCTGTTTTCAATTTGTCCTCACGGTAGCCACGTTCTTTTTGAAACTTACAAACAACTAAGTCAGGGATAAAAGCTTGGATGAGTTTAAAAACTGGTGAGATTGGCCTATCATAGACTTATGTCCCTTTGATTGCTGAAAATGTCCATTTTTATGTCTCCGGTAGCGATAGCGGGGACATATTGTTTTTGCCCTGTCTGTTTGTTTGCTTGTTTGTTTGTTTGTACGTGGGCAACTATAACGTTGGTCATAACTTTTTAACCGTTTGAGATAGAACAATTATATTTGGTATGAAGGTTCCATGTGACAAGAGCTTCACAGTCACGGAAAATAAATTGACCTGCGACCTTGACGTTGACCTTTGACCTACTTAAAAGAAAAAAAAAACATTGTTCATAACTTTTGAACCGCTTGAGATACAGCCTTCATATTTGGCATGTATATTCCTTGTGACAAAAGCTTTAGATTTGTGAAAACACTTTTGACCTGTGACCTTAAATGTGACCTTCGACCTACTTAAAATAAAAAAATAACATTTTGGTCATAACTTTTGAACTGTGACCTTGACGTTGACCTTTGACCTACATAAAAGAAAATAATTACATTGGTCATAACTTTTGAACCGTTTGAGATACAGCCTTCATATTTGACAAGTAGGCTTCTTGTGACAAGAGCTGTACATTCATGCAAAAATATTTGACCTGTGACGTTGACCTTTGATCTTTGACCTACTTCAATGAAAAAAAAAACATTTTGAACCGTTTTGGAAATAGCCTTCATATTTGGCATGTAGGTTCCATGTGATAAGAGCTTTACAATCATGCCAAAATAAATTGACCTTGACTTTGACCTTTGACCTTGACCTTGACGTTTGACCTACATAAAAGAAAAAGTTAACATTGGCCATAACTTTTTAGTCGTTCGAGATAGAACAATTATATTTGGCATGAAGGTTCCTTGTGACAAGAGCTTCATAATCATGTAACAAAATTTGACCTGTGACCATGACCTTGACTTTTGACCTACTTAAAAGAAAAACTAACATCGGTCATAACTTTTGAACCACTTGAGATACAGCCTTCATGTTTGGCATGTTTATTCCTTTGACAAAAGCTTTACATTCGTGTAATAAATTTTGACCTGTGACCTTGAATGTGACCTTTGAGCTACTTAAAATAAAAGATAACATTTTGGTCATAACTTTTGAACCGTTTGAGATACAGCGTTCATATTTTGCATGTAGGTTGCCTGTGACAAGAGCTTTACATGCAAACAAAACATTTGACATGTGACCTTGAACTTGACCTTTGACCTCCATAAAAGAAAAAGTTAACATTGGTCATAACTTTTAAACCGTTAAATTCGTGCAAAAATGTTTGACCTATGACCTTGAATTTGACCTTTGACCTCCTTAAAATAAAACAATAACATTTTGGTCATAACTTTTGAGTAAGAGCCTTTATATTTTGCATGTAGATTCCTTGTGACAATAGCTTCACATTCAAACATAAAATGACCTGTGACTTTGACCTTGACCTTTGACCTACATAAACGAAAAAAATTAACATTTGGTCATAACTTTTGAACCGTTTTATATGCATACTTCATATTAGGCATGTTGGTGGCTTGTGACAAAAACTTTACATTCATGCAAATATATTTGACCTGTGACCTTGACCTTTGACCTACTTCAAAAAAAAAATTACATTTTGGCTATAACTTTTGAACCGTTTGTGATAGAGCCTTCATATTTGGCCTGTAGATTCCCTGTGATAAGAGCTTTACATTCATGCAAAAAGATTTTGACCATGGCTTTGACATTTGACCTTCTTAAAAGAAAAAATAAAATTGTTTATAACTTTTGAACCGTTTAAGATAGAGCCTTCATATTTGGCATGTAGGTTCCTTGTGACAAGAGCTTCACATTCATGCAAAATGTTTGACCTGTGGCCTTGACCTACTTTAAAGAAAAATATAATTGTTCAACTTCTGAACCGTTTAAGATAGAGCCTTCATATTTGGCATGTAAGTTCCTTGTGTCAAGGCCTCCCACTCAAACAAAAAATCATAACCTATGACCTTGACCTTGAACTGTGACCAACTTTGGAATAAAATGACCATGCCCGGGGATATGTTGGTGTTTCACAAACACATCTTGTTGACTTTGTCATCATCATTTTGAACTGATTATCCTGAAACTTACATCAGTTAGGGATAAAAGCTTGAATATGTTTGCAAACTAACATTTTTGGCACATTTGTCAAAGTGTTAAGTTACCTGTTTTGCTGAAAATAACTATTTTGTACCTTATGTCGTTTAGTTTTGATAGAATCTTCCTGAAGCTAGCATATTAGTATGTTGGGAGTGCAAGGTCGGATGAGTTTGAAAGCTGGTGATGTCTGCGTATCTCTCATAGAGTTACATCTCCTTGAATGCTGAAAATGCATAGTTTTGATCTTGTCTATGCACAAAGTCTTCGGTAAAGATTAGAACTTCCATAAAATTTTAATCTGTTAGCTCAATTGAGCGATATAAGACCATCTTGGTCCTCTTGTTTAGAAGATTCTCCTATATAGGACCATGTAAAACAGGTGGGTCCTGGGGCGTTGCCAATTTGGTCCCAGGACTATAACATACTTCTTGGCAGCGGTCCACTAGTCAAAGTTGTGTGTCAAAGACCTGATGCGTTCGGTGCACAGTATTGAAATGATTTTTTTTTTATATAAGTATTGTTTACATTTTGTATTTATAGGACATTGCAATTGAAAACTTTACAGTGAAAACACTTCTGCATATTTCCTTATAAAAACACGCCTATTTAAATATATTGGTAAAATTTTAGCACTTAAATTTTAAATTTTCAGATAAAAATCCTGATATTTTTATTTGTCTGCTCGAAACATAGACTTTGGGCACTTGTTAGAACCAACACGTCGAGACGGCTCTTACGACTATCCACAGTCTATGTTGAGCGCAAATAGAAAAAATAATTCTCACCCCTGTCAACCCCAGTTTTACTATTTGAAAGTTTGGTTTAAGATGGTCAAACTGTTACAGACATGTTTGGGTGATGTACTCGTGATTTGTGATCGTTACACATGTGCAGACTGCGATGGTAAAGAAAACATTTTGTCCAAATTGAATTAAGTAAAGATATCAAACACGTGTTCCAAAACATCAAGGCGATTGGTGCATTTCAAATCCTTCAAATCCGCTAAACGCGTCTGTGTATGGACACTCCGTCGCACACTCAATTCGTATTGTTTTTCAATCAGTAGACTTGTCAATAACGGTTGACAACTTGCTTCCCTCTTTAATTGCACGCCGGTTGGTCAGGCCTCAGATTCTATGACGGTTTCGACGTAAAGACTTATGTTGGTTTGTACCTGATGCGCTGTCTCTGGTCGGGCCTATTGGAGTCTAACTGTTGGTTTTCTTTTGCTCCAGCATTTCTGTTGTTTCTTGCTGTCGAGTCCTCACCGTTGTTTCATCTCTGTGATTGTTTGATTTTTGTGTTCAATGAGATGTTGCACTGATGAGTTTGAAGGCCTTCATGCGGACTGAACAAATTATTTGTCTTAATCGCCACGGAAGAAAGGGCGAGGATTGTGGCCACGTAACCCCCCCCCCCTCCCCCAGTGGAATTCGTTTCCGCTGACCGTTCCAAGGCGGTTCAGCAGTCGCGGTTTATTTTTGTAATTGTTTGTCTTGGGTGTTTGTGTCGCTTATATTATTTTATTTTGGATAGCCTTTTGGCCATTTTGTGGGAAAGTAACGGTGCTTTTGGTTTTCCGCTGTTGGTGTTTCTGTTGGGGTTTGTTGCTTCATGTTTGTGTTTCTTTCCCTTTGGTGTCTCTGATGGGAGCTGTTGGTTAATTGTATCGATTCCTGATCATTGCCTCTACTTCTTTTTTGCGTCCGCATGCACACGCAATGCGTAATGTTTTGTGTCTCTGATTGGGGGTTGTGGGTTAATTGTTTCGATTCCTTATGATTGCCACTTCTACTTTATTCAGTAAGCAGGGTCGAGACCTCACCCTTGTTTCATCTCAGTGGCTGTTTGATATTTATGTTCACGGAGATGTTGCACTGATGAGTGGCTGTTGGTTTTCTTTTACTTCAGCATTTCAGTGGTTTCTTGCTGTGCAGTCCTCACCGTTGTTTCATTTCAGTGTTTGTTAGATTTTTATGTTCACGGAGATGTTGCACTGATGAGTTAGGAGGCCTTCATGCGGGCTGAACAAACTATTTGTTGTAATCGCGACGGAAGTAAAGGCGAGGATTGTGGCCACGTAAAGTCGATTTGAGCCCCACAGTGGAATTCGTTTTCGCTAACCGTTCCAAGTGCGGTTCTTCTGTCGCGGTTTATTTTTGTTATGATTTGTCTTTGGGTGTTTGTGTCGCTTATATTATTATATTTTGGATAGCCTATTGGCCATTTTGTGGGAAAGTAACTGTTCTTTTGGCTTCCCGCTATTGATGTTTCCATTAGGGTCTGTTGTTTCATGTTTGTGTTTATTTCCCTTTGGTGGCTCAGACGGGAGCTGTGGGTTAATTGAATCGATTCTTTGTCATTGCATCCACTCCTATTTTTTATTAAGACGAATGAAGCAGAAACTACAGATAAACTTTGTGTTTCATTAACATCAAAATAGAAGTAAAGGCAATGATCTGGATTCGATGCAGTTAATCCACAGCTCCCATCAGGGACACCAAAGGGAAATAAACACAAGCATGAAATAACTAGACATAAGTAGAAACACCTATAGCGGAAGCCACATGGACAGTTACTTTTCCACAAAATGGCCAACTGGCTATCCAAAACAAGAATATAAGCGATACACAAACTCAAAGACAAACCATAACAAAAGTAAACCGCGATAGAAGAACCGCATTGGAATGGTCAATGTAACGAATGTAACGAAATCCACTGGGGACTTAAATAGATTTTTCGCGACCGCAATCGACGCCCTTCCGATGTGATTTAGACAAACAATTTGTTCAGTCTGCATGAAGGCCTCCTAACTCATCACAAATCAAACAACCACAAAGATGAAACAACGGTGAGGACTCGACAGCAACAAACCACTGAAATGCTGGAGCAAAAGAAAACCAATAGTTAGACTCCGATGGGCCCAACCAGAGACAGAACATTCGGCACCAACCAACATCACATAAAATTAAATTCTCTCTATTTCTCAGAAAGTGTTTACGCTGGAACCGTTATAGATAAATTCAGAACTTGAACGGCCAAACTGGAATAAGGAATTGTCCCCGAACCTTTAAACAGTGATTGATTTTGTGGTCCACTAACCAAAAACTTCAAAGCCACGATACCAATTTGTTCGATAATTTTGAATAAAATACGCAAAGATAATACTTGTCAGAGTCATGAAGCCAAACGAAAAGCAGATGCACACCGCTTTAGTTAGCCGTGTACATATAATACACTCACCTGAGTAGTATATCATTTAGATTCAGTTGAAAGATTTTTATCTATTAAATTTATCGTGTACGTGACTGTCAAGGTCTGCACCTTAATATGTTTTCTTTATCAGCATGAATGAAACTATAATCTGATTAAATCTGGCAGCTCATAATTGCTTTATAAACCATTCTGGCGCCGTGTATTCTATTGAGTTGAGTCTATGATTGGAGTCATGGAGTGGAGTATGGAGCGATATTTTGGAACCAAATGATGGAGTCACTTATTTACAAGGTCCCAAATTAAAGAGCAAACATGTTTAGGAGCCACAAGGTCTACAAGTCTATGTAATGAACATCCCAAGCGATATAAATTTGTGAAAAAATGTTAAAAATATGTCCCTTTGGCATAGAAAGATTATAAGCAAAATATCTCAAGAATCGCTTTGGCTAGGCTCTTGAAATTTACCAGGCTCTTTGGAACAAATGTGAAGATGATTTGGTTGAATATTGATATAATTTTATAAAAAGTCGACGAATTTTTTGTAGGCTAGTTGGAACCGATGTCAAGTGAACTGATTAAATTTTGGTGATATTGTATGAAAAATTGACAAAATCATGCCCCTTTGGGGACTTAGGCCTTTTGGTACAGGAAAAGCTTGTTAGCGAAACATATAAAAACCGCTTAGGCTAGGTCTATCAACCAATATACAGAATTGATCAAAGTATGCCCCTTTGTAGACCTAGGCATTTTAGCACAGGAAAATCTTTAAACCTTATATACCAAGAACCGCGTGTTCTAGGCTCTTGAAATAGTGGAGATGTGAAGATGATGTGAGTAAATTTTGGTGTAATTTTTAGAAATGTGACGAAATTATGCACCTTTGTGGACTTAGATATTTTGGAATAGTAAAAGTTTGTAAGCAATATATTTAAATAACCGCTTGGGCTAGCCCCTTGAAATTTTGCAGGCTGTTTGGAATCTAATATGAAGATGACCTGATTAAATGTTGGTATGATTTTATGAAAAAAATGACCAAAGGTTGCCTCTTTTTGGATTTACGCATTTTTGCATAGGAAACGCTTGCAATCAAAATATCTCAAAAAACATATGGGCTTGTCCCTTGAAATGTTTCAAACTGTGTGGAACTATTGTGAATCTGATCTGATTACGTGTTGGTATAGTTCCATAAAGCGTAGTAAAATATATGTACCTCAATGCCTTTATGGATTTAGGCATTTTGATACGTTCTGAATAGTTGGAGCCTTCGGAAGCAAAGAATAACCAAATAAACGAAAATGGCATACTCGGTTTTACTGAGTCTGTTCGTCACCAGTACGGAAATGAGCTTTACCGACCTAGCCCTATAGCACCGGCTGAGGCTGTAAAAGTTCTCCCTGCACATGCATTGAATACTCTTATTTTTTCCAACCCTCGGGGATTGCATTTTATATTGCTTTTCATCGTTCCTTAATTTGACATTCTTTAGATACCTGTTGAATAGAAGTGTAGGCAATGATCAAGAATTGATACAATTAACCCACAGCTCCCATCAAAGACACAAAAGGGAAATAAACACAAGCATGAAATAACTAGAATCTGATGGAACATCAATAGCGGAACGCCAAAAGGACAGTGATTTTCCCACAAAAAGTCTAATTGGCTGTCCAAAACAAAAACAGAAAAAATAAGCAATATACGTACTTAAAGAAAAACCATAAAAAAATAAACTGTGACAGAAGAAACGCCTTGGCACCGTCAGGGAAACGAATTCCATTCGGGGGCTTCAATCGATTTAATGTGGCCGCAATTCGTTCCCCTACTTTCAACGCGAAACGGGTCTCCGTGGCCAACCGGATGATAGCTCTGACTTTTAATCATAAGGTCTCTCACCGTTGTGGGTTCACCTGACTCGGGCCACATGTGACACGCCAAGTTCTACAACGGAAGATTAGTTGGTTTATCTCCGGGTACTCCGCCCATATGTTCTAGAAAGGGTTATCTTTTGGAAGCAAGGAATACACCAAAGAACTGGAAAATATGGAGTTTTCGTGTTTTCTGGACAAGACCAGCTAGTTTCGGCCAATAAGGCCTCATGAATGACCCTCAAATAGTTTCGAAATTCAACAATGGAATGGGAGATCCCAAAGGACAAGAAAATATTACTACACTATGATGTAGGGCAGGGAGACTTTTTACGGCCGCCAAACACCAGCTGTACTGACGCTGAATATGTTTTAGGAAGGGTTATTTTTTGTAAGCAAGGAATACACCAAAATAAACTTGAAAATATAAGGTGTTCATGTTTTCTGGACCAGACTAGCTTGTTTCGGCCAATTAGGCCTCATCAGTGACCCTCAAATAGTTTCGAAATTCAACAATGCAATCGGTGATCCCAAAGGACAAGAAAATATAAACTACACTATGATGTAGGGCAGGGAGCCTTTTTACGGCCGCCACACATTGCCAGACACCAGCTGTAATGACGTTAAATATGTTCTAGAAAGGGTCATCTTTTGGAAGGAAGGAATACACCAAAGAACTGGAAAATATGGAGTTTTATGTTTTCTGGGCCAGACTAGCTAGTTTTGGCCAATTAGACCTCAGATTAACGATCGGCTGGATATGAGTGAAATAATATTGAAAAGGCGTAAAACCAAAACCAAAAGAGAAAGAAAAAATTCCATCGCGATTTAGACAAATAATTCTGTTCAGTCCGCATGAAGGCCTCGTAACTCATCAGTGCAACATCTCCGAGAACACAAAAAAATCAAACAACCACAGAGCTGAAACAACGGTCAGGACTAGACAGCAAGATACCACTGTAATGCTGGAGCAAAACAAAAGCAAAATTATGAACTTCATTATTAGATAGGTGTTCGTACCTCGTTGTACGAGTATAACAATTGCTTGTTTATTATCTATGGACTTTTTGCAGACATAGCTGTTTTGTAGACTAGTGTTATACCCGCCTTCTATTTTAAGGAATTTCCTTCTGTTCTTTCTTTTAATGTTTAACGCAATCACGGGTATGAATATCGCTTTACGTTTGACCGTATCGCAATATTACACACACATGCGTATCACAAATTAATATAGACCTGCAGTATCTCCCGTAAGGGTAACATTCTGCTTCTTCTTTTCGGAACCCCCATTATATTGATAACTTTAGAACTATGTTGCCGTCGGTATGGCCAGACGTATAAATTTGTTCTCTGCCACTTTCAATATCTTCAGTGGAGCAAGCAACACTAATATGTTTAAAAAATAATCTTAGAGTCTGACTATCTCCTATCAAAATAGAAGCGAAAGCAATAATCGGGAATCGATACAATTTACCCACACCTCACATGTGAGACACCAACTGGAAAGAAATACAAACATGAAATGACTAGACTCTAATGGAAACATCAATAGCGGAAAGTCAAAAGAAAAGTTACATTCGCACAAAATGGTCGATTGGATATCCAAAAAAACACATATATTAGCGATACACATATTCAAAGACATACTATAACAAAAAAAAAACCGCGGCACAAGAATCGTCTTGAAACGGTCAGTGAAAAGTATTTCACTGGGAGCTTAAATCGGCTTTACGCGGTCGCAGTCCTCGCCCTTACTTCCGTCGTGATTTGGACAATAATTTGTTCAGTCCGCATGACGGCTGCCTAACTCATTAGTGCAACATCTCCGCGAACACAAAAATCAAACAACGACAGAGACGAAACAACGGTGTGGACTCGGCAGCAAGAAATAAACGCTAGAGATATTTAGAACACTGTTTAAGATATTGTCAGGGAACTTGACAGACTGGTAGAAAAGGACCCGTATACGACATGCTTAACTTTTTAAAACAAATCTTATTGTTTTTGTCGCACCTGCTATTAGCATGGTGCGATTTAGGTGTCCGGTTTTTCGTCCGTTCTACCGTTTGTCAAGGCGTCAACACTGCGATCACCCAAGCGCTCATCAAAAGGTTTAAGTTTATTTCTCAATAACTATACGAGCTTCATCAATGATAATTAGCAAAAATATGTATCTGTGGACGGTAACTGAAATGCAAGCATCCATATTTGACATTGACCTACATTTAATGGTTCAATATTACGACCAGCCTACCATTTACCCAAATGGTCAATTTAGTTTTTCAACAACTATAAGAGCTTCATTAATAATACTTGGTGCAAATTTGTGTCTGGAGGTGGCAAGTTAATTGCAAGCATCCATATTTGACCGTGACCAACATTTTATGGTTCACTGACTTTGTAAAATATTCCGACCACCCTAGCGTTCACCCAAATGGTCAAGTTAATATCTCAGGAACTATAAGAGCTTCATTAATGATACTTGGTACAAACTTGAATAGATATCGGGATGACAACTTAAATGCAAGCATCCATATTTGACATTGACCTACATTTTCTGGTTAAATGGATTTGTAAAATATTCCAACTACCCTAGCGTTCACCCTAACGGTTTTATTCATTTCTCAAGAATTGTTTGAGCTTCAGTAATGATACTAAGTACAAGCTAGCATTTAAGAATGGCAACTTTTAAGCAAGCTTCTATGTTTGACCTTGGCCTAGATGTCATAGTTCGGTGACTTTGCACCTTCCACAGGCGCGACACAGCCTTCGGCGGAATTCTTGTTTAATTGAGAAATGGCTCTTTGAAAATGTCGGCAAGCAATATATCTCAAAACCTGTTTAACCTGTTTTCTTGAAACGTGACGGCTGATAAGGAATGATGAGTTAACGGTCAATTTAAATTTTTGATAATTTTAATAGTTTTCCTTGAGTTATTACCTTTCAACCATTCGGCAGTTTTAACTTTGTTTCATTATCTACTGCTAGCCTACCTAGCTAGTTATACTCAGACGCCTTTGCCACGTGAATCACTCTTATTCCAGCTTCCGTATTGATAACTTACCTTGTATATTAAAATAGTTATTAGTGTGAAACAACTCCTGTTTGCTGTCTTCCCAATATATAACAAAACATGGTGTCAGATTGTAAAAGTGATAATTACAGATAATTGGAGAACTTATAAATTGCTTTCTTTGTACTAATTATTGTACATTATCGGACACAA
Organism: Lucinisca nassula; assembly: GCA_963580285.1. Classification (NCBI taxonomy): domain Eukaryota; kingdom Metazoa; phylum Mollusca; class Bivalvia; order Lucinida; family Lucinidae; genus Lucinisca; species Lucinisca nassula. The sequence continues at coordinate 147,073,730 of OY757019.1, read as the reverse complement.
TATGGAGTTATCAGGCATTCCAACACCCATTCTGAACTGGAATAGTGTCAATCTTCTTGAAGCTTTCCAGAAATTCAGGCAACATGCGGAATTAATTTTCCAAGGTGCTTTAGCAGAAAAGACAGAAGAAGTACAGGTGACATATTTGCTTCTATGGGTGGGCGAAAAAGGCCGTGAGATTTACAACACCCTCATCCTAACAGCCGAGGAGATACAAAAGGTTGATGACATTTGCACGGCATTTCAGAATCATGTTCAACCAAAGTCAAATCCAGTTTTTGCTCGTAATAAATTTAATAATGAGGTCCAAGGGGACAGCTCGTTGGAAAATTTGTTACACGACTGAAAGTGCTTTCCAAGGACTGTTCGTTTGAAGACACGTACATAAATGATATGATAAGTGACCGTTTGGTATTTGGAGTACGTTCACAGGACATACGTAAGAAACTCCTAACGGTTGGTGCTGATCTTAAGTTAGCCAAGGCAGTGCAAATATGTCAAACGTATGAGTACGCTCAGGAGCAGCTAAAAACAATGGCGTCAACGTTAACCACGGGGGCCAGCATTGGTGCAGCAACCGCTGCAGTAAATTATGTAGATAAAGGACATGGTTCGGGCCAGGGCGCTAAGTTCAGGGCTGCCAAACCAAAGGGACCACACAAGGGCTCCAACTGGAATCCAACAAACGGTAAACCGACGAAACCGGAGGATACGGATCAGAGACAGTGCGGGAACTGTGGCAAAAACATGCAAAAGGGATGTGCCCTGCGAAGGGTAAACAGTGCTTTTCGTGCAAGAAATGGAACCATTTAAAAAAAAATTGTAGATCTAAAAATGTGAACAATGTTAACATTTCGGAGGATGTGTCATTTGATGACTTGTTTATTGATAGTGTGGAGTCAAGGATTAACACTGACCAAATTTTTGCTGAAATGGAAGTAGGTCCGACAAAAAAGGGGCTTACCTTCAAAGTTGACACCGGAAGTCAGGTAAACATATTACCTTACTATGCTTTTCAACAACTTGGTGTTAAGGCTGCACTCAGACCTTCAAGCACTAAGCTTTCAGCATACAACGGCAATCCGCTGCACTCCCAGGGTACTATTAATTTGACATGCATACATGCAGGCACAAACCACACCGGACGGGTTGAGTTTCATGTTGTTGATACACAATCGACACCATTGTTTGGTTTGAAAACATGCATTGAGTTCGATCTCGTAAAGATCACTTATGCCGTCAACAGCAAACAGCCGGTCGTGCATGGTCACATGACCAAATCTTCAGTCTTGAAAGATTACCCGCAACTATTTAACGGTTTAGGTTCCATTCCTGGCAAATGTTCAATACACCTCAAACCGGACGCTATACCTGTCGTCCATCCGCCGCGTAAAATACCTGTCGCTCTCAAGGACCGATGCAAAGCCGAGCTTGACCGAATGGAGTCATTAGGGGTAATTCAGAGAGTGCAAGAGCCCAGTCAGTGGATCAATTCTATGGTCATTGTAGAGAAAAAGTCAGGTAAACTGAGGACATGTTTGGATCCGCTTGACCGTAACAAAAATGTGCAACGCCCGCATTACCCAATTAAAACCATTGATGACGTCTTGCCGCAACTCAATGGCGCAAAAGTTTTCACGAAAATGGATACGGCGTCAGCTTATTGGAGCGTCATGTTAAATAGGGACTCTTCACTTTTGACAACCTTTAACACCTGTTTTGGCAGGTATATGTACCTTCGCCTTCCCATGGGCATAAAGTCGAGTATGGACATCTTCCAATCAAAAATGGATGAATGTTTTGAGGGCTAACCCGGGGTGGTCGCCATTGTAAACGATATATTGTGCTACGGCAAAAGTAGGGAGGAGCATGACTATAATTTGAAAGCAGATTTGGACAGGGCATTAGAAAAGGGTATTCGGCTTAATCAGGACAAACTTGAAGTCGGTCTCAGTGAATTAAGTACTGCGGCCACGTTTTGTCAGAAGGGGCTTTGCGGACTGATCCGGCCAAAATCGCAGCCATTAGAGACATGCCGCCGCTAGTCAGTCGGCAAGAGCTTGAAACTTGGTTTGGGATGGTAAACTATCTCTCACGGTTCGCTCCCAATTTGGCGGAAGCCATGTGTCCTTTGCGTGAGTTGCTTTGTAATTCAGTGGAATTTTACTGGGGCAAACCGCAAGAAGCAGCCTTCTCCAAGGTTAAGGAAATAACCACTCAGGAACCAGGTCAGGTGTTAGCTTACTATGACCCTGCAAAAATGCTGGTTTTGCAAACTGACAGTAGTAGGTCAGGTCCGGGGGCCCCACTTCTACAAGAGGGAAAACCTATAGCTTATGCGTCCAAATCGCTGACATCAAGCGAGAAGAACTATGCGCAGATTGAACTTGAGTGTTTGGGCATATTGTTTGGGTTAAAGAGGTATTACCATTGGGTTTATGGCAGAAAGGTCATAGTTGAAACTGATCATCTCAGTTTGATACCGATTTTTTAGAAGCGCCTTTACCTGTTCCCGCCAGCTTGCAACGAATGATGTTTCAGATGCAACGTTACGACATTGAACTTCGTTTTCGGGCAGGTAAAGACATTCCTGTCCCAAACACCTTTTCTCGGAAATCTGTTAGTGACACATGTCCGAATTTATCTGAAACTTTCGATGTACAGGTCAATATGGTCATCTCAAATTTGCCTGTTAGTGACAGAAAACTGCAGGAAATTAAAAGCCAAACTGAGCAGGATGAGCACCTAGTCGTATTAAAACAGGTTATATTGGATGGATGGCCAGTCTACAGAAAGCACTGTCAGCCTGAGGTTATCGATTACTGGTGTTTTCGTGAAAAATTAGCTAATTTTGATGGGCTGGTAATGAAAGGTGAGAGGATTGTTATTCCTAGGTCGATGCGCTCTAGCTTGCTAGAACTAGTTCATGCAGGTCATATGGGAGTGGAAAAAACCCTCAGTCGAGCATGTGACTTGATCTTTTGGCCTAGAATCTCTAATGATATAACTCAACTGGTGCTAAACTGTGCCGTATGCTTAGATCATCGAAGTTCCAATCCCAAGGAACCTTGATGCCTCACTTTATCCCTGAATACCCTTGGCAGATTGTAGGTACCGATCTCTTCACATGGAATCAAAAAGATTTTATTGTGATTGCAGACCCCTGTAACCATTACTTTGAAGTTAAGGAGTTACCTAACATGAGGAGTTCGACTATCATCAAACGAATGAAAGGCATCTTTTCTTGTTTAGGTGTCCCGGAAAGAGTCATATCTGAAAATCAAACATGCTTCTCGTCAGAAGAGTTTGCGCAGTTCGCGAAAGATTGGGATTTTGAGCATGTGACGTCGTCACCGCATCATAGTCAAGGAAATGGGTTCGCGGAAGCGTATGTAAAGATATGCAATCGCATTTTCACAAAGGCAAAATCTGCAAATACATACCCTTTTATTGGTCTATTGGAATATAGGAACACAAAGTTAAGCAGCACAAACTTTTCTCCTGCCACTCTTCTCATGTCCCGCGAACTGAGGTCAATCCTACCGACCTCAAAATTAAAGTTGAAAGCACGTGCTATTTCCCAAGAAATAGTTCGCTGAAGGTTACAATCTAATCGGCAAATGGAAAAATCCTATTTTGAAAGGAGAACAAAGCCACTTGAACCTCTTGACCTTGGAGGTTCCGCACGAGTTCAAAACATGCAAAACAAAACATGGCAGCCAGCAGTCATCACTGATAAACACAATGACAGATTATATTCAGTGCGCACTCAAAATGGGGCAACTTACAGACGCAATAGACGACATCTTATTAAAACAAACGAATGAATGCCAGTAACACCAGATGTTGAAATGCATATTCCGGGGGAAACTTCACTTTCGGAACCAGAGCAGCCTGCAATATCGGAAACACCACAGCCCCCCATTTCTCCAGAAACAAAGTCAGAGACTCCAATGGTTGATAAGCCTGTTTACATAACTCGTTAAGGAAGACAGGTGAAACTGAGGGTTTTGGAGCAGTACTGATTGAATAGAAACAGAAACATAGAAACGGTTTAGTACAAATTTTGATGCTATTCTGCTTATCTGGATCATGTATACCACAGCAATTATGGTACGTATCAGACATTTAATAGACACCGCTGGTTGTATAAGATTTCAGTATGTTTACATTTTTTACAAGCGATATCAATCAGACAATTCACATGCGGTATTTACTTAGGTGAATTACCATAGTTATCATGATGCTACAGCCAGTGACTAGAAACTTTTGACAGCTTGATTGTGCATTAATCAGTATCATTAATTACAATTATTTTTAAAAGAAGGGAGATGTTTCAGTATCTACTGCTAGTCTACCTGGCTAGTTTTACTCAGACGCCTTTGCCACGTGAATCACTCTTATTCCAGCTTCCGTATTGATAACTTACCTTGTATATTAACGTAGTTATTAGTGTGAAACAACTCTTGTTTGTTGTCTTCCCAATATATAACAAAACAATCCTGTAAGCAAGATATCTTAAAATTGTTAAAGCTATTACCGTGAATCATGACAGGCTTATGGGCATGATGAGTGGATGACTTTGTAAAATGTTTAAAAAATATGGAAAAATTCTTCTGTTATGGCCCTTTGAAAATTTTGGCGTTTAGGGGCAAGCATATGGTTGGGGCATAGTGTTTTACAAATACAATTTCTAGTTAAATATCTTTTTCAAAGCATACGCTGGATGGATTTCTCAAGTATTGTGAGCCTAATTCCTTAATTATTAATTCAAGTAATGCATCCTGACAGTAATTGATTTGCAGTGAATCCGGCTTCTGTCTTGTTCACTCGATACTTTTCATTCTACGATGTATCCATTGCTTCCAAAGGATGATAGAAGTGAAGGCAATGATCAGGAATCGATACAATTATCCCACAGCCCCCATTAGAGACACCCAAGGGAAAGAAACACAAACATGAAACAACAGACCCTAATGGAAACATCAATAGCGGAAAGTCAAAAGGACAGTTGCTTACCCACAAAATTAAATAATATATTAAGCGACACAAAAACCTAAAGACAAACCATTAAAAAGTGAATATCATTTGAGTCTTGGCATCAATAAATGATAGACTGAAGAAATTCCATGTGTGAACAGAAAATTGGTAATATAGTTGTTACAGTACAAAAGTCACGTCCGGTCTATATAATTTGCTTTTGTACCATTGTATTGAATATTTCTTCTCTCCTTAGACGCCCCATTATAAGAAATGTCAAAGATGGCTCAGAAACTATAAAAGGTAGAAGCCACAATCTGGGTATACTAAAAATTAGGATTACTTATATTGCGTTTTCTAATTTCATCCTTACTTTGACCCTTTCTCTCAATATAGATCAACTATTTCTAAGCAATTATAAAAGCTAGACAATATTTTGTATGCAATGCAATATTGGCGACTTATATTGTGTATGAGGCAATAGGCTTATTCCGCTTATTTGTTCATCTGTTCTTGTATTTTTCTCTCATTATAGGCCAACATTACTTTTTTGTCAAAGACTTCAATGGAATTTAAAAGGAATAGAAGTGACGGCAATGATCTGCTATCGACACAGTTAATCCACAGCTCCTATCAGGGACACTAAAGTGAAATAAACACAAACATCAAATAACTAGGCCCTAATGGAAACATTAATAGCGAGAAGCAAAAGGACAGTTTCTTTCCCACAAAACGGCCAATCGGTTATTCCAAAGCAAACATATAAGCTACACTTCAGGAGGCCGACCTTAATTTCGGTTGCGCAACGTTCTGCGCATTGCCGTCAATCGGAACTGTAACGACATTCACTTTTTAAGTGGTATTTATATTTTCTTTTCGACCTCTAAAACGAAGTAAATTTTCTACGATTGACTGTATTTTCCACCACACATGGATAAAATACCAACAATTATCATTTCTTGTCACTGTTAAAGCAGACAAAGTGAATGTAGAAAAAATCGAGTTCAGAAACGGTCGAATGTGTCGGTCACAATTGAGCCAATAAGGCAGCTCATTTACAATAGCAGAACTGATTACCTTTTTTATTCGTCTTTTTCTCGAAGATATCTTTTGCTCCTGAAGGCACCTTACCTGACATTGAAGAGCCCGTCTAAAAGTGTGGCATCTTTCCATAATGGCAGTTACAGTTAAATTTGTAAAGTGTATAGATCTAAGAATTAGATCAGACTCAGAATTGTTTACTGGTGACACGTCCTTAGTCGATCCCTCAACAGGACAACATGTTGAATGCCATACTATATCTCCTTTAAAGTACAATCCATTTGCTATCCTGTTTGTTTACGCTTGCAACACACTAAAATGATAGTTCTTTGGATATACGTTTACACACTGCCTGTGTGTTAACTTTTGCTGTGATGTAATCATATTTATGACGTCATGATAAACAGCCGATGGATTGAATTAAAGTCCGCATGCTACTGATTTTTTTTAGATTTTTTTGCTGGCTGAGAACTGACAATTATGCCCGTAGAATGCATCATTCTGTCTGCATAGGCCTACTACTAAATTTTATTGTGGTCGAGAACTTCTCTCTCTCTCTCCCCCTCTCTCTCTCTCTCTCTCTCTCTCTCTCTCTCTCTCTCTCTCTCTCTCTCTCTCTCTCTCTCTCCAGTAAGTCCCTCGGCTTTCTTTCAACTTATATACTGCGATCGATCATATCTGACCAATACTCGCAGGTGTACATTACATACACACCTGGGACAGTTGTTAGAAACTAACGACGACGTTATTTTAACCAAAAGCTGCTCACATGTTTTCAGCGAAAATACCAAAATTTAAGATATTGTACTTGCTAGAACACTTCACAATATGATCTCTAACAAGCTCGTTTAGCTAACAATGCTTTGAACAACTGGCCCCTGGTATGCAGGATGAAAGCCTACACAGTTATCGTGTAATTACGGTAGGAGTCTTTAACTTGCACAGGGCATAACTCTCCCTCCACATCCCCAGTTAAAATCCCGATCCACAGGACGGTGCACTTTATGGCATTATCCCTGCAAATGATGCCAATGGAGCGTGCCCGGACACCGAAATTTTATCGCCGCTGCCACGGATCGAACCGGGGACCTCTAGCATCAGAGTCAAGTGCACTAACCACTGAGTTATCTCGCTCGTACCCGGCATCACGAAAACACGCCTATCTTAGTTTAACCCCCTAAAGCACACGTTTATACAGTAAAACTGGGGTTTAAAGGAGTAAACATTATTTTTTCTAATTTCTGTAACCCATTTAAGTAGAACTGACAATTATGCCCGCAGAAATATAAAAAAAAAATCAGTTAACAATTCTCGTTTTGTGGTGGTAAAATGTTGTTATACTTGAGTATTGTTTGTTTGTTTGATTTGCGGTTAACGACCCCGTCAATACTGTACAGGTCATTTGAAAACGTTGCTTCCAATAACGTGGGACTTTTACCCGACACTTAGATGAAATGACATCTCAAGCCCTGTCGCCCAATAAACCAATAGGGTTTATAAGCATGGACGGTATGACTCGCACCGCTTTATCTGTGCAGGCTTAGATCCTCTAAACGGTTTACCAGTACTCGTGTGACGTCGGTTTCAGCTCTGCGTGGAAGCATCGTGCAGCCCATTTATTTCTTCAAGCCCAAATGGGCGGGGACTATGATATATTTGAGTTGGTGGATTTAAAACACAGTAAGGTCATTCATAGTTAAGAGAGAGAGCGCAAGAGTGAGAGAGATCTTGGTCAAAATACATCAAAATCTGGAACCGTAAAAGCTTCAAGGTTAAATCCCAAACGCATGGAATGGAAACTAGATTTCGAGCCAATCATTAAATAGAAAGTGGTCTACGAGGGTCCTTCAAAAATTTTTGTCACTAATAGGTTTCCCTAGTTTTATCGTAAGTATTTCTGATAACGCATCAATGCATCTGAATAGCCTTTCTAATAGCCAACGATGACAGTTTATTTCTAGCAAATTGCTTTTATAATGACCGAGATTTGTCAAATTGAAATGCATGCAGTCAAATACACTGGCCAATTTACGAGTTACATTATAAATTGGACAGAAAGACTGAAATTCGTAGCTAAATTAAATGCCGTGTAATGCTTGACATAGGTTGTTGAATTGTGAGGCAAAAATGAACCTCTTGTAAATTCAAAGCGCACAATTTATCGGTGGGTCAAAGCTTTTGAAGCTGGTAAATAAACGACCAAAGATGATGCCCGTGTTGCTAGGCCAAAGACCTCCATCACCAAGGCAACCATCGCTGCTGTAAAGGCAGCGGTCAAAAAAGGAAGCGCGACTGTCAGTGAAAGAGATATCTCAATGCACTGGCTTATCAGAAGGCGGTGTACAAACCATTCTGACAAAGCACTGGGCTTGAGAAAGATTTGCGCTAGGTTGGTGGCCCATTTGCTCACTGAAGAGCGAAATTGTATTATGTTGATGTTTCTTTCCCTTTGGATCTTTATCTTGAATGGGATGTGTTAGGTAATTTTATCGATACCTATTCATTGCCGTCACTTCTGGTTGGCAAATCATATGTAGATGCATGCCATATCTGAGTGACACCTTGGTTTTGGTGTACAATTAAAAAAAAAAAGAGATTTAGACAAAAAAATGATATTTTGCATGAAAAGCTTACTCTTATAACGACCCCAATTTTGTATGAACGACCTACTGTTTTTATTTGATAGGTTTTGCAAATTATTATTAGATATAATACCTTTCTTAGTGATCATATCATTTATATAGCAGAAATTCATATAATAATTTGAAAAATATGTGTATAAATGTTCATATTTTTCAGTTTATGTTTACTTTTGAAACGACCCACATTATCTTATTGGAAACCTGTCAACCTGTTTTCATTTAATAGTTTTGCGGATTACATATAGATACATCATCTATCATGGCTTAGCTCAGAAGCAACTATAATTTTTGTGATGTTTCCAAACAAAAAGTTTTGCCTGTTATGATAACTTTTGAAACGACCCTTTTTGCTTGAAATAACACTATAACCGAATTCTTTCATCATATTGCGGCAGATAATAAGCATAAATATCATCTATTTGCGTGGAGTTATAATTTCTAGCAAAACAGTTATTTTAATGTTAGCGATCTTCACGAAAAAAATGTATTTTGCCTGTAATTTTTTCTTTTGAAACGGCCATCATTCTCTTATATGGCCGGTGACCCCCCATTTTTATTTCATCATTTTGAATGTCATATGAATAAACATAATTTAAATTAGTAAGTCCAAAATCTCTAGGGCAGAAGTCACTTTAATTTTCGCATTCGTGTCAAATTTTAGCGATTTCCCATTACAATCAATGCAAAATATGTGTAAAATGGCGTTACTTTTGGAGTGACCCCCATTCTTTTCCAGTCTCGGTGACATGATACTTTTATGACTTTAATCTAAAGTTAAGTCCTCGCTGGATACTTTGTTATAATATAAGGAAATTCTCTAGGATAGGTATGTCAGAAAAAAATTAAGGTCGGCCTCCTTAAAGACAAACCATTACATACTAAACCGCGGCATAGGAACCCCCCTTGGAACGTTCAGTGAAAAGAATTTCACTAGGGTTTTTTTCTTGGGGGGGGGGGGCTTAAATATCGATTTTACGCGCCGGAATCCTCGCCCTTACTTTCGTCGGATTTCGCAGCTTATTTGTTGATCTGTTCTTGTATTCTTTCTCTCATTATAGGCCAACATTACTTTTTTATCAAAGATTTCAATGAAATTTTAAAAGGAATTGAAGTGACGGCAATGATCTGCTATAGACACAATTAACCCACAGCTCCTATCAGGAACACTAAAGTGAAAGAAACACAAACATGAAATAACTAGACCCTAATGGAAACATTAATAGCAGGAAGCAAAAGGAAAGTTGCTTTCCCACAAAATGGCCAATTGGTTATCCAAAGCAAAATATATATAAGCCATACACACACTTAAAGACGAATCATTACAAAATCAACCGCGACATGGGAACCCCTTTGGAATTGGAACGTTCAGTGAAAAGAATTTCACTAGGTTTTTTTGTTGTTTTTTTTTGGGGGGGGGGGTCTTAAATCGATTTTACGCGCTGCAGGCCTCGCCCTTACTTCAGTCGGATTTCGCAACAGTGATATTTGGACTGATCTCTTCTTACATTTTTGAAACTGTTACGGTTTGTTCAAATACATGGCTGCAAGGAGAAGGGCCAACCCTAACTCTGGTAAGCATAGTGGCCAGCACGCCCATGGCTGTTTGTTTGATTTTGGGTTGAACGTCCTTGTGAGCACCATTTATGTTAGTTTGAAGACGTTGCTTTCAATTTCATTGGACTTTTACCTGACATTAAAATGAAATGACACATCAGTCCCTGTCGCCCAATGAAACCAGTAGGGTTTTTATGCTTGGACCGTGCGGCTCGCACCATTTTGCCAGGACAGACGTAGACCTTCTATGCAGGTTACCAGTACTCATGTGCGGTCGGTTTCAGCTATGCGTAGAAGCACCATGCACCTATATCTATGTCGCAAAGCCCTGGCCAAAAGTGCAGCCTTTACGGCCTTGAAACCTGCATGAAAAATCGAGATCAATTTAGCTCTACAGCTGAAAAGCATGACTTCGGCAAGGAAATAAAAATAAAACGTGAGTACAATAGTATTTCGGTGACCGCTACCATGTCTAGGTATATCTTAGAGCTCGACGATTTTTGTCCCTTTCCTAACATACAGTTCTCCAGTTTGGTGCATACATATGTTAGGTCTTTAAAAAAACAGAATCGATACACACACCTCCCGTCAGAGACCCTATTGGGAAAGAAACAAAAAAAAAAAAAAAAAAACTAGGCCCTCTTGGAAACATCAATAGCGGAAAGCCAAAAGGACAGTAACTTTCCCACAAAACGGTCAATTGGATATCAAAAAAAAAAAAGAGATAAATCTGAATAACTACAACAGGCATACATAATCATTTTAAATTTCTTTGTAGAAGCCTCCGTGGTGTAGTGGATACGCTACTCGCTTTGTAAACCAGGGATCGCAGGATCGATTCCGGGCTTCTCCAGACTTTCGGATGAGTCTTTAAACCGAGGTCCCGTTTCCGTATGACCTTAAGTTGGTGGGACGTAACACTCAAACACTCACTCACTTAAAATTCTTTGTAATAAATGAGTAACACTGATGCGTCCATGCTACTTGCTTCTCAACGTTAGGGCGTGCAAGGTCGGTCTTTAGAAATTCGCATAATGATTAAACGAAAAGCTCTTCTTTGGCAAAAACAACAACTCTTGAAACTGCCACATTATAGGGATTGACAAATATGTAGATGTGACAAGTTAGATACACACACTTCTCAGCCGCACTGGTCTTGACTAAATTTAACTTCACTACAGCTGGTGTGTGGGAATGTGTGGCCCTACATCATAGTGTAGATTATATTTTCTTGTCCTTTGGGATCATTGATTCCATTGTGGAATTTTGAAAATATCTGAGGGTCACTGATGAGGCCTAATAGACCGAAACTAGCTAGTCTGGCCCAGAAAACATATGCACTCCATATTTTCACTTCTGTGGTGTATTCCTTGCTTCCAAAGGATAACCCTTTTATAGAACATTTACCTTCACTACAGCTGGTGTGTGGGAATGTGAGGCGGCGGTAAAACGTCTCCCTGCCCTACATCATAGTGTAGATTAAATTTGTCTTGTCCTTTGGGATCATTGATTCCATTGTGGAATTTTGAAATATCTGAGGGTCACTGATGAGGCCTAATTGGCCGAAACTAGCTAGTCTGGTCCAGAAAACACGTACACTCCATATTTTTCACTTCTGTGGTGTATTCCTTGCTTCCAAAGGATAACCCTTTTAAAGAACAATTTATAATGTCAAAAAAAAAAAAAAAAAAAAAAAAAAAAAAATTTGAAATAAAATTAACGTTTAAGTAGTTTAGGTCGTAGTACCAAAGCGTTAATCATTAATCCATAGATAAATGGCAAATATCAATGTTCAGACAAACAGACATGGGCTCCAGAAGAGTGTAAATGATAATTAAAAGAATGCCAAAAAGCAAGTAATTTCAGAGCAATATAAAACATATACACGAAGAAGTTGTAGAGAGTTCGGGTTTCTGTCTTGCTTCTAATAAGTTCTGAATAGGTAGATCCTTTGGAAGCAAAGAAAGCACCAAATAAACGAAAATAGCAGACTCGGTTTTATTGAGTCTGTTCAAGACCAGTATTTAAATGTGCTACACCGGTCACGCCCCCTAGCACCGGCTTAAGCAGAACTCTATTATCAAAATGATTATATATGAACTCAATGATCTCAAAGGACCAGAAAATATATTCTTGCACACCAGACAAGGAAATCCGTAATTTTACCCTGGGATAGAAATTTATGTTCTGACCCTGTTGTTCCGACCCAAAATCGAATATACTTGCGTGTTTGATAAATGCACTGGTTGATTACGACCTCGTATGCGCCGTCGTTAAGGTTGACGTCACAGCACGTTACGTGGCGTCACTAAACATTCCTGCAGTGTCAAAACAATATGGCGGACGTTGGTAACCGAAGTGTCTGCACCATTAAAAATCCGCGCTAAGTAATGGAAGGTATGCAAGAAAAAGAATCCAATATGGGTGTGAGGGGAGGATAGAAAAATCCGTCCCTCGGGATCACTGTCCGGCATCACTCGGCAAGCCTCGTGATGCCAGACAGTGTCCCTCGAGACAGATTTTTCCATCCACCCCTAACACCCATATAAGATTCTTATAATCTGCACTATGATGGAAGTACGAGGGGACTTTTTACGGCCGCCACACGGCACAGCACCAGTTGGCCTTCCCGCCTTGGGCTACGAAACAATTCTAACAGTTTAACGTTATTCACGATAAAGGAAATGATCCTTTGAAACATAACAACGATTCGAAACAATTTAATTGATACGATTTATGTCCGACATGAATTCCTTACATTTTTTGTTATTTGTTTTCATAGTGTTTATAAAAACGGACTTAAACTTCAAAACTGTCGTTTAATTTCAGATGGACCTTTAGACATATCTCCATCATCTGGCTCTGTCTTTGTCGGGGATATCTCAACCAACATATCGCCTATACAATGTTCTTCGCGGTGCTGGGAGTGCACCTACACCTGGACGGGTCCAATGAATGAAACTGACAGAGAACTTTCCATAGCTCGCCTCCAGAAGTCACATGCTGGAACATACAGATGCACAGCCAGAAACACCAGAAGCTTTGTAACTAAGACAACCGATATCCATATAAAAGTTAAATGTAAGTGCTTGAACAATTTGAAAAAAAAAATAAACTACGTGGTTGTCAGTATTTCTTTTAAAGTACTCTAGAACTGTTATGTCTGTTATATTCTTCTTACCATGCCATTAGCAGCCCCCGTGGTGTAGTTGTTATGCTACCCGCCTTGAAAACCTGGGGTCGAAGGATCCCGAGCTTCTCCCGACTTTCGGATGAGTCTTTAAACGTAAGTCCTGTCTCCATATTACCTTAGCTGTTGGTGAGACGTAAAACTCAAACACTCACTCACTATTACCATGTCATCAACGAAATAATGCATCGTGTCAAACATGGCAGCTTATCAGGTTTTTGGATGGTTATGTTCCTCGTGCGCCATCATATGGCGTTTATATTTCGCAATTAATTCGATTTGCTAGAGTGTATAGTCATGTAACTGACTTCAACACTCGTAATAAATTATTAGCGGCTAAACTTCTTAATGAGGATTATCGGTACCATAAACTACGCAAAGCCTTTTCAAAATTTTATAGACGTCATTCTGATTTAATTTCAAAATTCAATATTGGACTTAAATCTCTTCTGCAACAAGGTCTATCGGAACCCAAATTTTATGGTGACTTAGTATATAAATTCAGAAAAATATATAAACGCAATTACTTCAGCACCCAATTTCGTAAAATCATTCTTCGATATAAAAAGATTGGGTACAACATGGATGTTATACGACAGACTGCATGCATGGTAGTTAACCCAATCACGGTTGGCAACTTTGCCTCCCTCTTTAATTGCACGCCGGTGGGTCAGGCCTCAGATTCTATGACGGTTCCAACGTAAAGGCTTATTGAGAATTAGAGAGATCTAATTCAAGGTAATGTTGGTTGATGCCTGATGCTCTGTCTCTGGTTTGGCCCATCGGAGTCTAACTGTTGGTTTTCTTTTGCTCCAGCATTTCAGTGGTTTCTTGCTGTCGAGTCCTCACCGTTGTCTCACCTCCGTGGTTCTTTGATTATTTGTGTTCACGGAGATGTTGCACTGATGAGTTAGGAGGCCTTCATGCGGACTGAACAAATTATTTGTCTAAATCGCGTCGGAAGGAAGGGTGAGGATTGTGGCCACGTTAAATCGATTTAAGCCCCCCAGTGGAAATCTTTCCACTGACCGTTCCAAGGCGGTTCTTCTGTGGCGATTTATATATGTTGTTGTTTGTTACATACTGTGTGTATCACTTGTGTCTTTTCATTTTGGATGACCATATGGCCATTTTGTGGGAAAGTAACTGTCCTTATGGCCTTCCTTTGTTTAGGTTTCCATTATGGTCTTGTCGCTTAATGTTTGTGTTACTTTCCCTGTGGTGTCTTTGGTGGGTTGAGTATGTTAATTGCATAGATTCCTGATCTTTGTTTTACTTCTACTTTAATGAAATCAAGAATGTAGTGCTTACCTCTTAAATTCTAATAGCTCGTGATCAGTAATGCCTAGGGGCAAAAGTTAACTGAGAAACCTTGCAGGAATTGTAATTTGCTGATATTACTAATTCAGTTTGGCGCAACATTTTGCATTTTGTTGACGTAGTACACATTTTATGCACAATCTGGAAACAAATGACAGTAATAAGGCTATTGCCCAACGATACCCGCTTTCTTCTGCGGGGATGGGAGGGGCGTTTTGCTGTGTAATGTTTTAAACGTACATAATCGAAGGTAATGTAATGATTTGCTGTCATCTTGACATTGATATGTTTAGCAGTTGCGAGCATTCTAGTTTTACTTTAGCATTGACACTACAAAGAAGGTAGTCACCTTTTGTGTGTGTCCACGTGAATGTTAAGTTTTACTGATCCTACATTCATATATATTATATACTGAGTCAAAAAAAGTTCCCATACATAAAATTGTTTCTGTTACCATAGTTACTACAAATGAAAAACACACAATAATTGTTTTGTTTAAGTTAGAAAACTCATTTTACAATGCAAAAGTCCAAACTGTTTTTGTTTATGTAAACTGGCCAGCCTGGGCTATTGTTTTAAACACCCAAGGGGTCACTGTGACAATTTCGCAGAATAAATCATTACAAGGCCAAGATTTAACATCATAAAAAATTACATTTAGCACAAGATTTCTAAAATTTGATACATGTCACCTTTTATTAGATACCCTGTGTGTCTATTCACAGAAGGTTTGGACTTTAAGTTCCATTTGCTGAGAGAAACATACGATCACGTACAGACCTCCGATTCTTTGAAGTTGCGTGTCAAATGCTGCTTTCAATTGAAACTACATAGAAAATCGATATTGGTAGTGCTACATGCTACACGAATTTTGTTCAGTATTTTCCATCATGGTTAACAGCAATAGTGGCAACAAAGCGCTTTTTAAAGAAATTGCAAATATTGAATCACAGGTATAGAAATAGCAGCAGTTTGAAAATTGCTATATTTTTAATTGAATGGGAGATAATCTGAGAATTTCACAAATTAAAGCCTTGATTGTAGTGTAAGATCATAAGATGTGGAAAAAGTAAAGTGAGTTATGATAATCAATGGCCATGATCTTTCATCTCAGACCAAAAGTGATCATCTGCGCATGCGCAGTGCCAAATTCCTCGCAAAACCTTTCTAGGCACATATTGCAAGACAACTCTTGAGCAGAATGTTATGGGCAAATGCAAATGTATGCATTTTGTAGCTAAACGTCCGATTCGCATGTTAACAGCCACATTTAGCTGAATGGCTGCCGGAAAGCTACTGGAATTTACCCGGACGTTGGTATTGTTACTTTCATTGACTGGGTAAATATACAAAGTGAGGCTTCTGCATGTCTCAGTCAGGTTTCGATATTTTATTTCTCTTGGGCACAAAAAAAATCTGCAAGTCGTACCTATAGTGTTATCTATCTTACTGACTATCATATAACTGGGAAATATCAGATAACGGGTGTTTTTTGTTTGTTTTATTACCTCACCTGTCACGTAGTGACGAGGTGAGCTTTTGGGATCGCTTTTAGTCCGTCGTCCGTCGTGCGTGCGTGCGTGCGTGTGTGCGTGCGTGCGTAAACTTTTTCTTCAAACAACATCTCCTCCTAAACCACTGATAAGATTTTGACCAAACTTCACAGGAATGATCCATAGCTGGTCGCTTTTCAAAGTGGTTCAAATGGTTCCAGTCTGTTGAACATCTAGGTCACAGGAGCTAAAAATAGATTTTTTACTGAAAACTTAAAAAATCTTCTCCTCTGAAAACGCAAGGCCCAGGTCTTTGATATTTGGTAGGAAGCTTCATCTAGTGAATTCCTACCAAAATTGTTCAAATTATAGCCCTGGTACCAAAAATGCCCCCGCCCAGGGGCCCTTTGGTTTTACATAGGCTTATATAGGGAAAATCTTTAAAAATCTTCTTCTCTGAAACCGCAAAGCTCAGGTCTTTGATATTTGGTTTGAAGCTTCATCTAGTGGACCTCTACCAAGATTGTTCAAATTATAGCCCTAGGGCCAAAAATGCCCCCGCCCCGGGGCCCTTTTGTTTTACATATGCTTTTATAGGGAAAATCTTTAAAAATCTTCTTCTCTGAAACCGCAAGGCCAAGGTCTTTGCTATTTGGTTTGAAGATTCATCTAGTGGACTTCTAACAAGATTGTTTAAAATATAGCCATGGGGTCAAAAGTGCCGCGGCCCCCGGGCCCTCTGGTTTTACATAGGCTTATATAGGGAAAATCTTAAAAAACTTCTTCTCTGAAACCGCAAGGCCCAGGTCTTTAATTTTTGGTATGAAGCTTCATCTAGTGAACATCTGCCAAGATTGTTCAAATTATAGAAAATGCCCCCGCCTTGGAGACCTTTAGTTTCACATAGGCTTATATAGGTTAAATCTTTAAAAATCTTCTTGTCTGAAACCGCAAGGCTCAGGTCTTTGATATTTGGTATGAAAAGTAGAAGTAAAACAAAGATCAGGAATTGATACAATTAACTTACTCCATCCATAAAAGACACCAAAGGGAAAGAAATACAAACATTAAGCGACCAGACCATAATGGAAACCTAAACAAAGGAAGGCCATATGGACAGTTACTTTCCCACAAAATGGCCATATGGCCATCCAAGCTTCATCTAGAGGACCTCTACCAAGATTTTCAAATTATAGCTCTGGGACCAAAAATGCCCCCGCCTTGGGGTCCTTTGGTTTTACATAGGCTTATGTAGGAAGAAATCTTTAAAAATCTTCTCCTCTGAAACCGCAAGGCCCAGGTCTTTAATAATTGGTATGAAGCTTCATCTAGTGGACCTCTACCAAGATTGTTCAAATTATAGCCCTGGGGCCAAAACATGCCCCGCCCTGGGGCCCTTTGGTTTTACATAGACTTATATAGGGAAAATCTTTATAAATCATCTTGTCTGAAACCGCAAGGCCCAGGTCTTTGATGTTTGGTTTGAAGCTTCATCTAGTGGACCTCTCCCAAAATTGTTCAAATTATAGCCCTAGGACCAAAAATTCCCCCGCCCCGGGGCCCTTTTGTTTCACATAGGTTTATATAGGGAAAATCTTTAAAAATCTTCTTCTCTGAAACCGCAAAGCTCAGGTCTTTGATATTTGGTTTGAAGCTTCATCTAGTTGACTTCTACCAAGATTGTTCAAATTATAGCCATGGGGCCAAAAATGCCCCCGCCCTGGGACCCTTTGGTTTTACATAGGCTTATATAGGGAACATCTTTAAAAATCTTCTTGTCTGAAACCGCAAGGCCCAGGTCTTTGATATTTTGTATGAAACATCATCTAGTGGACCTCTACCAAGATTTTTCGAATTATAGCCCTCGGGCTAAAAATGCCCCCGCCCCGGGCCCTCTGGCTTTACATAGGTTTATATAGGGAAAATCTTAAAAAAATCTTCTTCTCTGAAACCGCAAGTCCCTGGTCTTTGATATTTTGTATGAAGCTTCATCTAGTGGACCTCTACCAAGATTGTTCAAATTAAAGCCCTAGGACCAAAAATACCCCGCCCTTGCCCCTCTGGTTTTACATAGGCCTATATAGGGAAAATCTTTAAAAATCTTCTTCTCTGAAACCGCAAGGCCCAGGTCTTTGATATTTGGTAAGAAGCTTCATCTAGTGGACCTCTTCCAAGATTGTTCAAAATATAGCCCTGGGGCCAAACATGCCCCCGCCCTTGAGCCCTTTGGTTTTACATAGACTTATATAGGTAAAATCTTTAAAAATCTTCTCCTCTGAAACCGCAAGGCCCAGATCTTTGATATTTAGTATGAAGCTTCATCTAGTGGACCTCTACCAATATTATTCAAACTATAGCATGGGGCCAAAAATGCCCCCGCCCCTGGCCCTTTGGTTTTACATAGGCTTGTATAGGGATAATCTTAAAAAATCTATTTCTCTATAACCACAAGGACCTGGTATGAAGCTTCATCAATTGGACCTCTACCAAGGTTGTTCAAATTATAGCCATATGGCATAAAAATGCCCTCGCCAAGGGCCTTTTGGTTTTACATTGACTTATATAGGGAGAATCTTCTCTGAAACCGCAAGGCCCATGTCTTTGATATGTGGAATGAAGCTTCATCTAGTGGACCTCTACCAAGATTGTTCAAATTATAGCCCTGGGGCCAAAATGCCCCCGCCCCGAGCCCTTTGGTTTTACATAAGCTTATATAGGAAAAATCTTTAGAAATCTTCTTCTCTGAAACCGCAAGGCCCAAATTCTTTGATATTTGTTATGTAGCTTCATTTGGAAGACCTCTACCAAGATTGTTAAAATTATAGCCCTGGGGACAAAAATGCCCCCACCCCGGGGCCCTCTGGTTTTAAAAATTATACCTTTATGCTCCTCGGGGCCCACTTGTTACCCTATGGATCAGGTGAGCGATTCAGGGCCATCATGACCTTCTGGTTTGAGGTTTAATGTCCCCGTCAACACTGTAAAGGTCATTTTGGAGACGTTGCTATCAATTTTGTGGGACTTTTACCCGACATTGAGATTAAATGACATCTCACCTGCCGCCAAATGAAACCAATAGGGTTTATAAGCATGGAAGGTCCGACTTGCACCGCTCTGCCTGGGCAGGCTTAGATCCTCTAAGCTGTTTACCAGTACTCGTGTGCGGGTCGGATTTAAGCTCTGCGTGGAAACATCGTGCAGCCCATATATTTCTTATAGCCCCGATGGGCGGGGGCCAGAGATAACGGGTGTAAAAGCTTCGTTGCGTGTGATAGAAAAATAATAATATAAAATGTAATGTGCTTCATTAAGTGAAACAAACAATTGTTGTGCTTCTTCCGTCATTAGCTCAACCGAGCCGAAGGTATGACCAAACTTGGTAGAAATGATCCTTAGGTGGTCCTCTCCCAAATTTGTTCAAAGAATTCAATTCCATGCAGAACTCTGATTGCCATGGCCAAGAAAAGTGGAAAATAAGAAAAAAAAAAAAAACATTTAAAAATATTCTTCTTTTAAACCAGAAGGCCTAGGTCTTTGATATTTGATATGAAGCTTCATCTAGTGGACCGCTACCAATATTGTTGTAATTAGAGCCCTTGGGCAAAAAACCACCCCTCCCTGCCCCCCCCCCCCCTGGTTTATATAGGCTTATATTGGTAAAACATATAAACATCGCCTTTTCTGAATATGTTCTATAAAAGGGTTATCCTTTGGATGCAAGGAATACACCACAGAACTGAAAATAGGGAGTGCACATGTTTCTTGGCCAGACTAGCTAGTTTTGGCCAATTAGGCCTCATCAGTGACCCTCAGACATTTTCAAAATTCCACAATGGAATCAGTGATCCCAAAGGACAAGAAAATATAATCTACACTATTATGTAGGGCAGGGAGACGTTTTACCCCCGCCACACATTCCGACACACCAGCTGTAGTGAAGTTAAATATGTTCCATAAAAGGGTTATCCTTTGGAAGCAAGGAATACACCGCAAAACTGAAAATATTGAGTGCACACGTTTTCTGGGCCAGATTAGCTAGTTTCGGCCAATTAGGCCTCATCAGTGACCCTCAGATATTTTCAAAATTCTACAATGATCCCAAAGGACAAGAAAATATAATCTACACTATGATGTAGGGCAGGGAGACGTTTACCGCCGCCACACATTCCCACACACCAGCTGTAGTGAAGTTAAATATATTCAATAAAAGGGTTATCCTTTGGAAGCAAGGAATACACCACAGAACTGAAAATATGGAGTACACACGTTTCTGGGCCAGACTAGCTGGTTTCGGCCAATTAGGCCTCGTCAGTGACCCTCAGATATTTTCAAAATTCCACAATGGAATCAATGATCCCAAAGGACAAGAAAATATAATCTACACTATGATGTAGGGCAGGGAGACGTTTTACCGCCGCCACACATTCCCACACACCAGCTGAACCCAGAAAGCCCAGTTCACTGATATTTGGTATGAAGCTTCATCTAGTGGACCTCTACCAAGATCGTTCAAATTATAACCCTTCGGCCAAAAACGCCCACGGGCTGGGGCCCACTGGTTTCACTTAGGCTTGTATTTCAGGGTCACTGATGAGGCCTATTTGGTCGAGACTAGCTAGTTGTGCCCAGAAACCATGAACACTTCACATTTTCCTGGTCTGTGGTGTATTCCTTGCTTCCAAAGGATAACCCTTTTATCGAACATATTTGACGTCACTGCAGCTGTTGTCTCGGAATGTGTGGCGGCCGTAAAAAGTCTCCCTGCCCTACATCATAGTGTAGTTTATATTTTCTTGTCCTTTGGGATCATTGTTTCCATTGTGGAATTTTGAAAATATTTGAGGGTCACTGATGCGGCCTAATTGGCCGAAACTAGAAAATATATACCCTTTATATTTCAGTTCTGTGGTGAATTCCTTGCTTCCAACAGATAACCCTTTTTAGCTCACCGTCACGTAGTGACAAGTTAAGCGTTCAGGATCCCTTTTTGTCCGTCGTGCATGCGTCCGTGCGTGGGTAAACAATTTCTTCAAACGACATCACCTTCTAAACCACTGATCGGATTTTGACCAAACTTCACGGGAATGATCCTTAGGTGGTTCCCTTCTAACGTTGCTCAAAAGTTTCCTGTCCGTTGCACATCTAGGTAACAGGAGCACAAAAAATAAGAATTGAAAACTTAAAAATCTTATTCTCTGAAATCACAAGGACCAGGTCTTTGATATTTAGTATGAAGCTTCATCTAGTGGACACCTACCAAGATTTTTCAAATTAGAGTGCTGGGGCCAAAAATGTTCTCGCCCCGGGGCCCTTTGGTTTTTCATAGGATTATATAGGGAAAATCTTTAAAACTCTTTTTTCTCTGAAACCGCAAAGCTCAGGTCTTTGATATTTGGTATGAAGCTTCATCTAGTGGACCCCTGCCAAGATTTTGTTCAAATTATAGCACTGAGACCAAAAATGCCCCCACTCTGGGACCCTTTGGTTTTACATAGACTTGTATAGGGCAAATCTTTAAATATCTTCTTCTTTGACACAACAAGACCTAAGTCTTTGACATTTGGTGTGAAGCTTCATCTAGTGGACCTCTACCAGTATTGTTCAAATTATAGCCCTTTGGTTTTACATAGACTTATATAGGGAATATTTAAAAATCTTCTTCTGTGACACCATCAGGCCTTTATCTTATATTTTTTTTTTTGTGAAATCTTATCTAGTGGACCTCTATCAAGATTGGGCAAATTATAGCTCTGGGGCCAAAAATGCCCCCGCCCGAGACCCTTTGGTTTTACATAGACTTATATAGGGACATCTTTAAAAATCTTCTTCTCTTAAACTGCAAGGCCCAGGTCTTTGATATTTGGTCTGGAGGTTCATTTAGTGGACCTCTACAAAGATTGTTCAAATTATAGCCCTTCGGCCACAAATGCCCCAGCCCCGGTGCCCTTTGGTTGAACATAGGATTATATAGGGTGTATCTTTTAAAATCTTCACGGAAACCGCAAGGCCCCGGTCTTTGATATTTGGTATGATGCTTCATCTAGTGGACCCCTACCAAGATTGTTCAAATTAAAGCCCTGGGCCAAAAATGCCCTTACTCCGGGGCCCTTTGGTTTTACATAGATTCATATAGGGAAAATCTTCAAATAATTTTATTCTCTGAAACCACAAGGCCTAGGTATTTGATATTTGGTTTGAAGCTTCATCTAGTGAACTCTACCAAGATTTTGTTCAAATTATAGCACTGAGACCAAAAATGCCCCCACTCTGGGACCCTTTGGTTTTACATAGACTTATGTAGGGAAAATCTTTACATATTTTCTTCTTTGACACCACAAGGCCTAGGTCTTTGATATTTGGTGTGAAATTTCATCAAATGGACCTCTATCAAGATTGTGAAAATTACGGCCCTTGGGCCAAAAATGACCCCCGCCACGGGACCCTTTGGCTTTACATAGACATATATAGGGATATCTTTAAAAATCTTCTTCTCTGAAACTGCAAGGCCCAGGTCTTTTATATTTGATATGGAGCTTTATCTAGTGGACCTCTACCAAGATTGCTCAAATTTTAGCCCTCGGGCCAAAAATGCCCCCGCCCCGGGGCCATTTGGTTTTACATAGACTTATACAGAGATAGTCTTTGAAAATCTTCTATCTGAAGCAAGGTGCAGGCCTTCAAATTATAGCCCTGGGGCCAATAATGCCTTCACCTCTGGACCATTTGGTTTTAGATAGGTTTATATAGGGAATATCTTTAAAAATCTGCTTCTCTGAAACTGCAATAACAAGGTCTTTGATACTTAGTGTGAAGCTTCATCTAGTGGACCTCTATAAAGATTGTTCATGTTATAGCCCTTTGGCCAAAAATGCTCGCACCCCGGGCCCTTTGGTTTTACAAAGGCTTACATACGAAAAATCTTTAAAAATCTTCTTCTTTGAAACCGCAAGGCCCAGGGCTTTTATATTTGGTATGTAGCTTTATCTTGTAGACCTCTCCCAAGATTGTTCAAATTATTGCACTTCGGCTAAAAGTGCACCCGCCCTTAGGTTTTACATTGACTTATACAGGAAAACTTAAAAAAAATCGTCTTTTCTTAAACCGCATAGCCCAGATATTTGATGTTTGGTGTGTGCCTTCAACTAGTGGACCACTACCAAAGCTCTTCAAATTATAGCACTGGAGCCAAAAAGCCTTCGCCCCTGGACCCTTTGGTTTTACATAGGTTTATATAGTGAAAATCTTTAAAACTCTGCTTCTCTGAAACCGCAGTGCCAAGGTCTTTGAAATTTGGTGTGAAGCTTCATCTAGTGGACGTCTATAAAGACTCTTCACAGTATAGCCATTGGGCCAAAAATGCCCCCGGGTCTTCGGTTCTACATAGGCTTACATAGGGAAAATCTTTAAAAATCTCCTCTGAAACCGCAAGGCCCAGGTCTTTAATAAGCTTAATGTTGTGGACCTCTACCAAGATTGATCAAATTTTAGCCCTTCGGCTAAAAGTGCACCCGCCCGGGGCCCTTTGGTTTTACATTGACTTATACAGGGAAACATTTAGAAAATCTTCTTCTCTGAAACCGCAAAACCCAGGTCTTTGATATTTTGTGTGTGGCTTCATCTAGTGGACCTCTACCAATATTGTTCAAACTATAGCCCTTGGCCCCAAATGCCCCCGCCCTGGGGCACTTTGTTTTTAAATTGACTTATAAATTGAAATTCTTTTTAAAAAATCTCATGCTCTGAAACCGCAAGGCCCAGGTATTTGATATTTGGTGTGAAGCTTCAGCAAAAGGACCTATATCAAGATCGTTCAAATTATAGTCATCGGATCATTGGGCCCTTTTATTTTACATTGACTTATATTTTGAAAATATTTATAAATCTTCTTGTCTGAAATCAAAAGACTCAGTTCTTTGATATTTGGTATGATGCTTTGTCTAGTGGACCTCGAGCAAGATTGTTCAAATTATAGCTATGGATTTACATAGACTCAAATAGGGAATACCTTTGAAAATGTTCTTGTTTGAAACCAGACGGCCAAGGTCTTCGATATTTGGTATGAAGCTTCATGTCGTGGACAATTCCCAAAATTGTTCAAATTATAGCCACGAGGCCAAAGATGGCCCACCCCGGTGCCGACTAGTTTTACATAGACTTAAAAAGGGAAAACCTTCTTATCTGAGACCAGATGGTTCAGGTCTTTGATATTTTGTTTGATGCTTTGTCTAGTGGATCTCGAGCACGATTGTTCAAATTATAGCCCTGGGGACAGAAATGGCTCCGCCGCCGAACCGACTGCTTTTACATTGACTTATATAGGGAACACCTTTAAAAATCTTCTAGTTTGAAACCAGAAGCCTCAGGTCTTTGATATTTGGTACGAAGCTTTGTCTAGTAGACCTCTACCAAGATTGTTCAAAGTATAGCCCGAGGGCCTAAAATGAGCCCACCCCGCTGCCCACTATTTTCATAGACTAATATAGAGAAAATCTTTGAAAATGTTCTTTTCTGAAACAAAGAGGGTCAAGATCTTTTATATTTGATTTGAAGCTTAATGTTGTTGACCCCTAACAAAATTGTTCAAATTTTAGACCTGGGGCCAAAAATGGGCCAACGCTGGGGCCCCCATGTTTTTCATAGACTATCCCGGGTTTTATATAGACTTACATAGGAAAATCTTTAAAATCTTCTTATCTGAAACGAAAATCTCCAGTCTATGATATTTGGTATAAAGCTTTACCTTTTAGACCACAGCCCAGATATTTCAAATAATAGTCCTAGGGCCAATTATGGCTCTCCCAGGGGCCCACTTGATACACTATGGATAAGTAGACCAATTCACGGCCATCATGGCCCTCTTGTTATTGTTTGCTATTGGAAACCAAACTAAAAGTATAGAAAAAAAAAATAAAATAAAACATTCAGCTCGTAATAAACCATATGCCCTATGAGGCTTTATGGCAGTATTCACCATGTTTGGCTTTGCAGTTTTTTGGTGTTTTTTATATAAAATATGGCTTGTTAGTTTGGTTTCTGTGGGAAGTTAAGAGGTTCCATCGACTTATAATAGGGAAAATTGAAAAATAACTTTTACACAATTCAATATATTTTAAATAATTTCATAGAAATGTTCTTAAACAGTGTTCAATCTTCCATTTGATTTGAAGGCTAATTGGTTGCAACAGATGGTTGTAAATGGTCGTTTGTTGTCTTGCAACAAAAATTCAAGAAACATTTGTTTGTTTGTTTGTTTGATGTTTATCGTCCCCGTCAACACTGTAAAGGTCATTTTGGAGACGTTGCTTCCAATTTTGTGGGACTTTTAACCGACATTGAGATGAAATAACTTGTCAAGCCCTGACGCCCAATGAAACCAATCGTGTTTATAAGCATGGACGTCCGACTCGTGCGCACCGCTTTGCCTGGGCAGGCTTTGATCCTCTAAGCTGTTTACCAGTACTCTTGTGCGGGTCGGATTCAGCTCTGCGTGGAAGCATCATGCAGCCCATATATTTCTATAAGCCCCGATGGGCGGGGGCCGAAATTCAAGAGACATCAAACCTCTGAAGCCACTGGGCTGATTGGTCCAAATTTTATCTGTTGCGTCTTTGGACGCAGGCTTTCGTGGTTAATTAAAACACATGCCTGCGAGTGAACAATGCTCCCTGAGCTCTGGTTTCACTAAGGATTCGGAACTGCATATTTTCAGCTGGAACTTCGAAATTACCTAATATGGACAAACACCGCTTTTTCCACATTTTCTATCGAAAGTATTCGTTACGGCCTCCTCCCATCGGGGCTTGAAGAAATAGATGGGCTACCTGATGCCTCCATGCAGAGCTGAAACCGACCGCACACGAGTACTGGTAAACCGCTTAGAGGATCTAAGGCTACCTAGGCCAAGCGGTTCGATTCGGACCTTCTTGCTTATAAACCCTACTGGTTTCATTGGCGAGAGGGCTTGAGATGTCATTTCATCCATATATTAAGTAAAAGGCCACAAATCCGGAAGCAATGTCTCCAAAATGACCGCTACAGTATTGACCGGGACGTTAAACCTCAAATCAAACAAACAAAAACGATATGAATCGTTGTTAGATGTGAAATCGTAGGATTACAATCAGCAAAAAACGGTTTGTTGTTCAAGGCAGGTTAAAACTGTTAAATTAGTTAGTAATTGGGTCGGCAAAATCATTAAGGACTGAAGTTGCAACCATTTGGACTTTCAATTGTAATCAAAATAGAAGTGAAGGCAATGCTCGGGAATCGATACAGTTTACCCACAGCTCCCATCAGAGACACCATGGGAAAGAAACACAAACATGAAACAAGTAGACACGAATGGAAACATCACTAGCGGAAAGCCAAACGGACAGTTACTTTCCCACCAAATGCCAATTGACAATCGAAAGCAAAATAATATAAGCGGCACACACACACACACACACACACACACACACACACACACACACACACACACACAAACCACCACTGAAGAACCGCCTTGGAACGGTCGGTGAAACGATTTCCACTTGGGGGCTTAAATCGATTTTACGTGGCCACAATCCTCATCCTTACTTCCGTCGCGGATGAAGGCCTCCTAACTCATCAGTGCAACATCTCCGTGAACACAAAAATCAATAAACCACAGAGATGAAACAACGATGAGGACACGACAGCAAGAAACACTGCAATGCTGGAGTAAAAGAAAACCAACAGTTAGACTCCGATGGGCCCTACCAGAGACAGAGCTTTAGGCACCAACCAACATTGCATAGACTTACATTCCCTCTTATTCTCAGTAAGCCTTTAAGCTGGAACCATCCTAGAATCTGAGGCCTGACCCATAGGGCAAACTGTAATGTTGGCGATAGTAACAGTACAATGATTGGTATTCTGTAGTGTCATAGAAGTAAATGCAATAATCAGGAATCGATACAATAACCTCTCACCTCCCATCCCAAAATGATGTTTGGTACTTATTCATAATCAGCGTTATCAATGTGTAGTCAGGGATGCACCTGAATACTGATTGGAAATCACTTTAAAAGATTATTTTGCACACAGCATACATCTTTAACACATTTGAGTACCCATAATAACTATCAGAAAGTAAAACAATATTGTTATCAAAAACACGAACTATTCGCATGAAGTCAAGGAAACCACAGTGACTATCACGAGCACAAATGAGTACATATGCGGATTGCTCATACTGTCTCATACTCATTCCAGTATTTGCCCACCACACGGTTACACATGGGCAAGAATAACCATGCATCTGCTTGAGTGTCGCTGAGTTACACCAGTGAACTAATAGCAGTAACTCATGTTATGTACTTTATTAAATTTATATTTTCATCTTTTAACTACTTAATTTGATGTAATATTATCCTCATAATGGTACTGCCTACGGGACCAAAGTCGGCACTGACGTCTGAGACATATAAGATTCTCGAGAGCAGATGGAAAATCAATATTTTTGTAAAATCTTTCCAGATGGCCCAGACACAGTAACGTTGTCTCCGTTAGGACTATCGCATACAGTGAATGAAACAGAATACCTACATAATATTGAATGTCATGCTGAATGCTACCCTAAATGTACCTACGTGTGGAGAAAGAAATTTCAAGACCAACCAGTGGCGTACGACAACACATTACCACTTGGAAACAATATGAAGAGAGAGAAGGGTGGAGAATACACGTGTACAGCTACCAATCCTAAAATAGCCACTGTACCGTCTGCTACAGCAACTGTCAGAATATATGTAAATTGTAAGTTTGTTTAAAATGACAACGGCTTCAAGTTATCGTGTCCGTTTCAGTCCTTAAATATTATACACTCATAATGTTCAAAAATAAATTGCAGACTTGGAATCGAATGATTTAGACTAACGGTATTTCGCTGAAGAACTTTTCATATCCTCAAATTCTTAGAAGTCATTTTAGCTCACCTGAAAACGAAGGGCTCATGGTGAGGTATTGTGATCAGTGAATGTCCGTCGTCCGTCGTGCGTCATCCGTCGTGTGTGGTGCTTCGTCAACAATTTTATTTAAATGCGAACTTCTCCTAAATCCTTAGACCAATTTGATTCAATCTTCACAGGAATGTTGCCTTGGTGGTTCCATACCAAAAGAGCTAAAATCGTTCCGCTCCGATGAACAAGCTGGCCGCCAGACCTAAAAAAATAGAAAAATATTTAAACGCCAACTCCTATTGTACCCTTGGGCCAATTTCATTTAAACTTCACAGAAACGTTACTTAGGTGACCCTTTACCAAAAAAGCTAGAACGGTTCTACCCCAGTGAGTAAAATGGCCGCCAGAGCTAAGTATAGAAAAACATCGCAAATTTGCTTCGAGCGCGAACTCCTCCTACACCCTTGGGCCAGTTTGATTCAAATTGCACAGGACTGTGCCTTGCTGGCTACTTACTAAAATAGCTAAAATCATTTCGCTCCGATGAACAAACAGGCCGCCAGACCTAAAAATAGAAAATAATCGAAAATTTGTTTCAAACGCGAACTCCTCCTACATCCTTGGGCCAATTTGATTCAAACTTCACAGGAATTGTGCCTGGGTGGCTCCCTACAAAAATAGTTAAAATCGTTCCACTCCGGGGAACAAGATGGCCGCCAGAGTCAAAATAGAAAAACTTTAACCCAACTCCTATTGTACCCTTGGGCCAATTCCATTCAAGCGTCACAGAAACGTTGCTTAGGTGACCCTTTACGAAAATAGCTATAACAGTTCCACCCCAGTGAGCAAAATGGCCACTAGAGCTTAAATTAGAAAAAAAAAACATAGTAAATTTGCTTCAAACGCCAACTCCTCCAAAACCCTTGGGCCAATTTGATTCAAACTTCACAGGACTATTGCCCTGGCGGCTCCCTACCAAAATAGCTCAAATCGTTCCGCTCCGATGAGCAAGATGGCCGCCAGAGCTAAAAATAGAAAAATCTTTAAACGCCAACTCCTACTGTACCCTTGGGCCGATTTCATTCAAGCTTCACAGAAACGTTGCTTAGGTGACCACTTACCAAAATAGCTAAAACAGTTCCGCTCCAGGGAGCAAAATGGCAACTACAGCTAAAATAGAAAAACAAATCGTAAATTTGTTTCAAACTCGAAGCGCTCCTAAACCCTTGGGCCAATTTGATTCAAACTTCACAGGAATGTTGCCTGGGTGGCTCCCTACCAAAATAGCTTAAATCTTTCCGCTCCGATGAACAAGATGGCCACCAGAGCTAAAATTGAAAAATCTTTAAACGCCACTTCTACTGTACCCTTGGGCCAATTTCATTCAAACTTCACAGAAACGTTGCTTAGGCGATCCTTTACCAGAATAGCTAAAACGGTTCTGCTCCAGTGAGCAAAATGGCAGCTAGAGCTAAAAAATCAGAAAACCATCGTCAATTTGCTTCAAACTCGAACTCCTCCTAAACCCTTGGACCAATGAGATTCAAACTTCAAAGAAATATTGCCCTGGCGGCTCCCTACCAAATTAGCTTAAATCGTTCCGCACCGATTAACAAGAAGTCCGCCAGAGCTAAAAATAGAAAAACCTTTAAACGCCAACTCCTACTGTACCCTTGGGCCAATTTCATTCAAACTTCACAGAAACGTTGCTTAGGCGATCCTTCACCAAAATAGCCAAAACGGTTCTGCTCCAGTGAGCAAAATTGCCATCAGAGCTACAAAAATAGAAAAAACATCGTACATTTGCTTAAAACGCGAACTCCTCTTAACCGCTTGCGTCAAATTGATTCAAATGTTACAGGAAAGTTGCATAGATGAGTCCCTACCAAAATAGGTAAAACCATTCCGCTCTTACGAACAAGATGCCCACCAGAGCTAAAAATAGTAAAAAATCTTTAAACGACAACTTTGCCTGTACCCTTGGGCCAACTTCATTCAAACTTTATGGGAATGTTGCTTAGCTGACCCGCTGTCACAATAGCTTAAATGGTTCTGCTCCGATGAACAAAATGGTCTCCAGAGATAAAAAAGAGAAAATCATCGTACATTTGCTTCAAATGCGAACTCAAACGACAACCCTTCCTGTACCCTTGGGCCAATTTCATTCAAACTTTATTTGAATGTTGCTTAGCTGACCCGCTGCCGCAATGGCTTAAATGGTTCTGCTCCGATGAACAAAATGACCACCAGAGATAAAAAAGAGAAAATCATCGTACATTTGCTTCAAATGCGAACTCAAACGACAACTCCTCCTGTACCATTGGGCCAATTCATTCAAACTTCGTAGGAATATAGATTACCGTTTACCAAAACAGCTTAAACGATCCCGCTCTGGTGAACAAAATGGCCACCAGAGCTTAATATAGAAAAACATTGTAAATTTGCTTCAAATGCGAACTCTTCCTAAACGCTTGGGCCAATTTGATTAAAACTTCATAGGAATGTTGCCTAGTTGACTCCCTATCAAAATAGCTAACATTGTTCCACTCTGATAAACAAAATGGCTGCCAGAGTCAAAAATAGAATGTACTAGAGATAGTGACACTCAGGTAAGCGAATCAGGGTCCTGTTTGATAGCAGTATGGTCTGGAAATAAATGAGTGAATCGATGGCATGCGCTCATGTATTCCCTATAATAGGTGCTTGTGTAAAATTTTAATTGCCCTTCAATCGATAATTTTTGCAGCTATATGCTAAATTTGGCCACAAACCTGACTAAGGTAAAGGTCATAGATGACCGAATCACTGTCTGAAACAGATAAAAGATAGTGCCTTTACCCTCTCATTTTAGATCTTTTTATTCAGAGTGACAATTCTCCAAGTTTGCATTATTTGCTGGCTCACAGCTTACACATTTTATCAATATTGGAAAAAAGGTAACCAGACTCCCCCCACCCCTGACTTTAAAAGGTCAGGGGGTATGGTTACCTATTTTCCCAAAACTGATAATCTTCAGACTAGGAACCAGCAGATAATGCAAATAAGGTGAATATGGAATGACCTACTATGACAGATACGTTGTCAAGCCATACCACATCACACATAATATATTGAAATCATTTAGATATAGAACTACCATGCTTTAATAAGTCTTCTGTTGAGCTGACGCCTTTTTGTTTTGTTCTGCCAAATCCTGTACCTCAAAAAGTTCATTGTTGAATAGAACAAATACAAAATAATGTCGCTAACACCCAATACCTTAGTTAATTAACAGTGGTCTTGTAAAAGTTTTCCTTATAACTTGGTACAGATGATGGCGTTTATATAGAATATATATCAAATTCAGTTTTGGAAATGCACACCATATACAGCCATTAAATTGCAGTAATTCTGTATAGTATTTAATTTATTTTGAGTGTTTTGTAACGATGTTATTTATGTGTGTCTTCATTTGTTTGTGACAGTGGATTTCCCAAGATATGGCACGAGGTTAAACGGAGTGAAAACACAGTGCCACAACATTATAACATAGCTTATACATTTTGAAGACATCAGTCTTTTACCAACCATTGCTGCGAAACGAACCGAAAATAATCGTAATAGCTGTCGTCTGTCCGTCTGTGCGTCCATCTGTAAATATGTATAGTGTATTAATTCATTCGGAGTGTTTTGAAACGATGTTATGTTTGTCTTCATTTGTTTGTGACGGTGAATTTCACTAGCACTATGTAAAACGAGGTTAAATCATAGTGCCATAAAATGATAAAATAGTTCATATTAGTTGTGAAGACATCAGTCAGCTATCACTCTATCCCCGCACAGCTAACCCCGTAAAGCGGAGCGAGAATTATCGGAATAACCTTCGTCTCTCCGTCTGTGCGACCGTCTGCCGTCCCGTTCATATATCTTTCCACAGCACTTCCTTGGCCGTCCCATATCTCTTGTATCCTTTTTAAGATTTTATAGCACGTTTTTCTAATGTTTGCCGTAGTAAAGTGGTGTGTAGAACCCATAATTAAACCATACCGTCAAGATCATAATTGAAGGTCACGATTTTGAGTCTCGAATCGCGTTTCCGCTCCAGATCTCCTCTACACCTTGAAGGATTTTCATTAAACTTTGGTAAAATTCTTACCTTAAAAAGTTTATGTACAGTGCCTATAAGTCAGCAGTGTCGATACGACTCAGGGTCAATGCCACAGTCGAGGTCACGAGTTTGAGCGTTCAGTTTTGAGTTTGCTCCTATTCTCATTTACCCCTGGAAGGAATTGCAGTAACATCGGTAAAATGTTCGCCTTAGCGAGATGACGAACAGAACACAACTCAACAGCAGTTCCGACTCAAGGTCACGGTGGTAATTGTAGGTCACGAGTTTTAGCCTCTAAAAGCATGTCTGCTCTATATTCCCTTTACCGCTAGAAGGGTTTCATTAAATTTGGTCAAATGTTTGCCACGGTGAGATAATGTGAAGACTCCATAACTCAACAATGCTGACTCAAGTTCAAGATCACAATTAAAGGTCACGAGCTTGAGCGTATAATTTTAAGGCCCTCCATATCTCCTGTACTCTTTGAACTTTGGCCAGATGTTGCCCTTGTTGAGATGATGTGCAGAGCCAATAACTCAGTCATGCCGACTAAAGGACAGGGAAACAAGTTTGACCTATGAATTCCGCGCTCGCTCTTTCTACCCTTTACGCCTGGAAGGATTTTATTTAAACTTTCAAGTGCAATACTTTTCGCTGACCACTCCAAGGTCGTTCCTCTGTCGCGGTTTATTTTTGTCATTGTTCGTCTTTCAATGTGTGTGTCGCTTATATTTTGAATGGGTTTTGAACATTGCTTTTCCTTATATATTTTTTAATCCGTCCTTTAAAATTGCGATGTCCGGGCAGGCGGGCGGGTGTCGCCCGTGGTTAACCTTTTGGTAAACATTTTTTTCATAGTGATATGTTACCTTTGTTATTAATCGGATGGCTTTCATTTTGATTGCTGTTTCATTGGAGGTATTCATCTCGAATACAGTCCATTAATGGCACCAAGGACCAAAAGTTTGGTGAAAATGGTCATTTTTCCTATTTTGGTTTTTCAGTTTTACCTTTTGGTTAACCGTTTTCAAGTGCCAGTGTAGAGGATAGAGTGCTGGACTACTGATCAAGAAGCTGTCAGTTCGAGTCCTGGTGGAGAATTAGTTTTTCTTCATGAATGAACATATACAATTATTATCCCCCGCCCAGCGAAGTCCTTGGCGCAAGGTCAAGGTAACTGTGGCTTTTTTTTTTAGAAAAAAAACTTTGTCATGGCTCTAGCACCTACATTTATGGATTGATTTAATGTAATTTCACACAAATAGTGCATATGATGATTTCTGGACAAGTTCGAATTTCAGGATCCTGGTTCCAGGGTCAAGATCACTTTACTACAGTAGCTATTTTAGAAGGGAAAAAACGTTGTCATTTCTCTAGTGCCTACATTCATTGATGGGTTTTAATGTAACTTCACAAAAATACTGGATATGATAATATCTCGAGCATGTTTGACTTCCAGGGTCCTGAGATGTAGTTCAAGGTTGCTGTGGCATTTTTGTTAAGGAACACTTTGCCATCGCTCCAGTGCCTATATTTATTGATGGAATTTTATGTATCATGCACATGATGGACATGACAATATCTTGAATAAATTCGACGTTCATGACCCTGGACGCAAGGTCAAGGTCAATGTGTTTGTTTGTTTGTTTGATTTGAGGTTTAACATCCCCGTCAACACTGTAAAGGTCATTTTGGAGACGTTGTTTCCAATTTTGTGGGACATTTACCCGACAGTGAGATGAAATGACATCTCAAGCCCTGTCGCCCAATGAAACCAATAGGATTTATTAGCATGGGCGGTCCGCCTTGCACCGCGGTTCCTGGACAGGCTTAGATCCTCTAAGTGGTTTACCAGTACTAGAGTGCAGGCCGGATTCAGCTCTGCGTGGAAGCATCATGCAGCCCATATATTTCTTCAAGCCCCTATGGGCGGGGGCCGA
Organism: Lucinisca nassula; assembly: GCA_963580285.1. NCBI lineage: Eukaryota > Metazoa > Mollusca > Bivalvia > Lucinida > Lucinidae > Lucinisca > Lucinisca nassula. The sequence goes on along the minus strand of OY757019.1, from coordinate 147,039,562 downwards.
CAAGATCAATGTGACTTTTTTTTTTAAAAAAAAACTTTGTCATCGCATTAGAGCCAACATTTATAGATGGATTTTAATATCATAAATGCTAGATATGACAATATCTCAAGCAAGTTCGATTTTTCAGGCCCTTCAGGTAATTGTGGCTATTTATAGGAAACAATTGGCGTCACTCTACCACCTACATTTATTGGTGGACTTTAATACAACTTCTCACAAATGTTTGGTTATGAAAATATCTCTAGGGAATTTGACTCTCAGGGTCCTGAGCCCAAGGTCAAGGTAAATGTGGCTAATTTTGAAAAAAAATATGTGACATGGCTCTAGTGCCTACATTTATTGATTGATTTTTTTATGACATCACACTTACGAAAGTCATGATAATATCTTACAAATTCGACTTTCTCAGCCAAGGCCAAGGTCATTGGCTATTTTAAGACAAAACTTTGCCATCGCTGTAACACTTACATTTATTGATGGGTTTTAATATAACTATACACAAATATTGGATATGATAATATCTCGAGTAAGTTCTATTCTCAGGATCCTTGGGTAAAGGTCAAGTTCACTCTGGCTGTTTTTCGAATACTTTTGTCACCGCTCTAGTGCCTACATTTATTGATGGGTTTTAATATATAAATTCACACAAATCGTGCATATAGTAATATCTCGAGCAAGTTTGACACAAGAAAATGGCTTGTTGGGGCAAAACCTGTGAATTTTTTTTTCTTTTTTAAAATTGAAAGCTCTTGAACCGAGTCACTACCTATGTGTACTTCGATTTCTGTTTCTCTTGGGATTGTTGCGGTCTGTTGGCTCTTTTACAAAAGAAAGAATATTTTATTTGTTTTTGTTTTTTTAAAATGCATATTTGACATCAAATTTTGATAAATAACCCTAATTCAACTTAGGCCCCTATAGGCTTGCTATGTTATCTTCTGACAATTCTTGTTACAAATGCAGGTTGAAGCTTTGCCGGCTCCAAAGCTGTATGGAAAAACCTGTCTTAAATTTTTCGTTTAGTTTTGGATAGCCAATTGGCCATTTTGTGGGAAAGGAACTGTTCTTTTGGATTTCCGCTATTGATGTTACTATTAGGGTCTAGTTATTTCATGTCTGTGTTTCTTTCTCTTTGGTGTCACTAATGAGAGGTGCGAGTTAATTGTATCGATTCTTGGTCATTGCCTTCACTTATAATTTGGACAAATGTTCACCTCAAAAGGTTGTTATCACATGTTTCCCTCGTTGAGTTGATGTGAAGAACACGTGCCTCAATCACGACCACTCAAGGTCAAAATCAAAACGGAAGGTAAAGAGTTTGAGCACTACATTTTGTCTCCGCTCATAATCGCCTTTACCACTTGAAGATTTTTTCGTAAAGAAATTGTCAAATGCTCAGCACATTGAGATAATGAGTAGTTTGCATCCGCCAAATAGGTTATAGGGATAAAGCAATCATCCTGGCCTCCGTCCGGCCGTCCGTTTGTCCGTCTGTCCGTCGACACAGCCTTGTGATTGCCATAATTACAATATTGTGCGTACTTCGAATTGAGGTCAAGAAGGCGTGTAATAAGCAAGAACCACAATACTTGATGCCATGAATCATATTATAGGTATTTCGTATGACAATATACTGTTTTGATCACAATAACACCAATAGCTTTTTGAGATATATTCACTAGACTTTGCACAATTGTACAAGAGATTGAGAAGGTGTGTCATGAATTAGAACCGTAACTGTTGGTGTCATAGTATTTTAGTTATTCCCCCTTGACCGTGTGATCGAAATAACTCCAACACCTTTGGCAATGTGTTGATGTACTTGTTATAGTTGTACAGGAAGTTAAGATGGTGTGTCATGAGCAAGAGCCACAACGCTGGATGATATGATATTTTGGATACCGCCCCCACCCCCCCGACAAAAATATGATTGTAATAATACCATTTGAGATATTTTGATGGTATTTGTAACAATTATAAATGAGATTATTAGTGTGAGTCGTGAGCAAGAACCACAACTCTAGGTGCTAGGATAGTTCAGTTATCTCCCCTGACAATGAAACCTTCTCATAGCCATAACTCCAATACCCTTTGAGATATTGATGGGGCTTGGTAAATTTATGCATGGGGTTAAGGTGTCATGAGCGGTAACCACAACTGTAGGTGCCAGGGTATTTAGTTATCTCCCCTGACAATATAACTCCAATACCCAATGAGATATACTGATGGGATTTGGTACAGTCATGTCAGAAGTGTGGTGCAAGAACCACAACTCTAGGTGCTATGATACTTCAGTTACCTTCCCTGACAATGAAACCTTGTCATAGCCATAACTTCAATACCCTTTGAGATATTGATGGGGCTTGGTACATTTATACATGAGGTTAAGGTGGCATGAGCGGTAACCACAACTTTAGGTGCCAGGGTATTTTTAGTTATCTCCCCTGGCAATATAACCTTATGATAGTCATAACTCCAGTACCCAATGAGATGTACTGATGGGGCTGGTACAATTATATATGAGATTAAGAAGGTGTTTGTTTGTTTGTGATTTGAGGTTTAACGTCCACGTCAACACTGCATAGTTCATTTTGGAGACGTTGCTTCCAATTTTGTGAGACTTTTACCCAACATTTAGATGAAATGACATCTGAAGTCCCGCCACCTAATGAAACAAGTACGGTATGCATGTACGGTCCAACTCGCACCACTTTCCCTTGGCATGCTTAGAACCTCTTTGCCGTTTACCAGTATTCATTTGCAGTTGGTTTCAGCTCTGAGTGGAAGCATCATGCACTCCATCTATTTCTTCAAGCCCCGATGGGCGGGTGGCGAATAAAGAAGGTGTATATTAAGCAAAACACCACAACTCTGGCTGCTACGGTATTTTAGTTATTTTTCCCTGACAATCAAGCAATGCAATAAATGCTTTTTTCACTTCTGAAGGGCATACAATTTATACTTTATGGTCATGTCAGAAAGTGTGTGAAGGCCTCAACTTTCTACTTGACAATATTCACATAAAATTTGGTACTAGGTTATTTAGACAAGTTGTGGATATTCCGATGGGCACTAATTGCGCACCCCTTGTGGCTGATTTGTTTTTGTTTTGTTATGATAGAGACTTCATGCTGTCCTGTTCTGCTGAAAACCAATCTTAAATCATTGAAGCTTTCAGCTCGACTCCTAGGTATTTGGATGATTTACTAAATATTGACAATACCTATTGCGATGGCTTGATCATTCAAATTCCCCCCCCCAGAACTTCAGTAAAATAAAGCAAATTCTTCTGAGACCGAGGCTCCGTTTTTGGATTTACATCTATCTATTGCAGATGGGTTTGTTTCTTGAAAAATTTATGATAAATGCTGATTTTAATGAGATTGCAAATTTTCCTTTTTGGGATGGTGATGTTCCTCGTGCGCCATCCTATGGAGTTCATATTTCGCAATTAATTCGATTTGCCAGAGTGTGTAGTCATGTAACTGAGTTTAACACTCGTAATCAATTGTAACTTCTAAATTCTTAATCAAGGTTATCGGTACCATAAACTACGCAAAACCTTTTCAAAATTTTATAGACGTCATTCTGATTTAATTTCAAAATTCAGTAATGGACTTAAACCTCTTCTGCAACAAGGTCTATCGGAACCCGAATTTTATGGTGACTTAGTATATAAATTCCGAAAAATATATAACCGCAATGAATTCAGCACCCAATTTCGTACAATCATTCTTCGATATAAAAAGATTGGGTAGAACATAAATGTTATACGACAGACTGCATGCATGGTAGTTAACCCAATCACGGTTGACAACTTTGCTTCCCTCTTTAATTGCACGCCGGTGGGTCAGGCCTCAGATTCTATGACGGTACCAGCGTACAAATTATTTGTCTAAATCTCGATGGAAGTAAAGGCGAGGATTGTGACCACGTGAAATCAGGGGAATTCGTTTCACTGACCGTTCCGAGGCGGTTCTTCTGTCGCGGTTTATTTTTTGTTATGGTTTGTCTTGGGGTGTTTGTATCGCATATATTATTTTGTTTTGGATAGCCGGTTGGCCATTTTGTGGGAAAGTAACTGTCCTTTTGGCTTTCCGCTATTGTTGTTTTTTTAGGGTTTGTTGTTTCACGTTAGTGTTTCTTTCCCTTTGTTGTCTCTGATGGGAGCTGTGGTTTAATTCTGTCGATTCCTGATCATTGCCTTCACTTCTATTGTGATCACACATTCCGTTATGTATAGTTGATACGTGGTATAGTTGTACATGAGGTTAAGAAGACATGTCAAGAGCAAGAACCAGAACTCTAGATGGCGTGGTATGTTAGTTATCTCCACTCACAGTAAAATCTTGGTATCGCCATAACACCAGTAGTCTTTGACAACCTAATTTATGCAAATCTTGCAGATGTCTTGCTGATATTAGCGGCAGTATAATTGAGGATTAGCTGGTGTTTTTATTTAAAGTACACTTTCTGCATGTGTAAAATCTTCTGTATGCCATACTGGCTTTCAGTCGGGAAATTGCCATCTCTTCTGATTGCTATTTTTGTGACGCAGACTGCTACTACAAGGTTAAGTCAGAATTGAAGTTCGCTTGTTTCAACCTTTGATTTCCTGTCCTCTCCATATCTCCGTTACACAAGGACAATTTTTATTAAACCTTATTAAAATATTCGCCGCGGTAAGGTTGTTTGCAAAACCATTGTTTCAGCCATGCCAGCTCAAGTTCATGGTCACGTCACAGTGATGGCCATTATGATAGGTCTGTTTCCGGGCGTGTTCCGAGCGTGTGTAGCTAATGCAATTTGACATGAGATTGATGACCTCTATTACCATGATTTCACACCCAACTATCTTCATATACTGAGTCGGTCATACCTGGCCATTACCGCAGTTGGGAATGCATATATTTATCTGCGCTAATTCCTAAAGAGGTCGATATTGTTATTCAATACATAGTAGTCGGTTATTGGGTTGCGACCCAGTGCAGGTCAATTGTACAGACTGCTTTTTGGTAAATATTGATATATATAACGTATATTTAGCTAAATATTGGCAGCCCCCTTACACTTCTAGTGGGAATAGATTTTATTTCGATTTTTAAACACACAGATTGGTTGAATGTCGTTGTTCAATTCAATAATGTATAAATTGCACACGCACATACAAGAGGGAACGCGTGGCTCAGTGCATAGCGCGTTGTTTTCCACGTCGTAGTGGTATTTTACCTTGTTCAACAGAGGTTCAAGCCTGGGTAATCCAAATCGTTAGCCCACAAGAGCCGAAGGCTCCGGGGGAACTTAAATGATAGGCAGTTGCGTCGTATGTATGGCGTCAAATCTTTGAAATGAAATCTCCTCTGAAGCCACTGGGCCGGTTGGGCCTAAATTTTATCTTTAGAATCCTTGAGCTTGGGTTGGTTGGTTGATTGGAGGTTTAACGTCCCCGTCAACACTGTATAAGTCATTTCGAAGATGTTGCCTCCAATTTTGTGGGACGTTTACCCGACATTGAGATGAAATGACATCTCAAGCCCTGCTGCCCAATGAAACCAAAAGGGTTTATAAGCATGGACGGTCCCGCACCAAATTGTCTGGGCAGGCTTATCTTTCTTCGATATAAACAGATTGGGTACAACATTGATATTATACGACAGACTGCATGCATGGTAGTTAACCCAATCACGGTTGGCAACTTTGCTTCCCTCTTTAATTGCACGCCGGTGGGTCAGGCCTCAGATTCTATGACGGTTCCAACGTAAAGGCTTATTGAGAATTAGAGAGATCTAATTCAAGGTAATGTTGGTTGGTGCCTGATACTCTGTCTCTGGTCGAACCCATCGGAGTCTAACTGTTGGTTTTCTTTTGCTCCAGCATTTCAGTGGTTTCTTGCTGTCGAGTCCTCAGCGTTGTCTCACCTGTGCGGTTCTTTGATTATTTGTGTTCACGGATATGTTGCACTGATGAGTTAGGGGGCCTTCATGCGGACTGAACAAATTATTTGTCTAAATCTTTCCACTGACCTTTCCAAGGCGGCTTTTCTTTGACGATTTATTTATGTTGTTGTTTGTTACTTACTGTGTGTATCACTTGTGTCTTTTTGTTTTGGATGGCCATATGGCCATTTTGTGGGAAAGTAACTGTCCTTATGGCCTTCCTTTGTTTGAATTTCCGTTGTAGTCTGTCGCTTCATGTTTGTGTTTCTTTCCCTTAGGTGTCTTTGATGGGTGGAGTTAGTTAATTGTATCGATTCCTGATCTTTGTTTTACTGCTGCTTTAGATGCTCTAAGTAGTGTGCGGTCGGTTTCAGCTCTGTGTGGAAGCATCATGCAGCCAATCTGTTTCCTCAAGACCCGATAGGCGGGGGTTTGTGTTTTTTACGAAAATTGGCTCGTGTTGCAACTTTGACTTTCCATAGACTTATTATCGGCAAAATTGAAAAAAGGCATATATAAATTTGCTTCCAAGCCGTTGCAGATATTTTGACAAAGCTTTCATAGAAATGTTCCTTAAGCTATCTACTATCTGCCATATGATTTAGGGCTCACTGCTCATTTTTAGCTCACCGTCACGTAGTGACGAGGTAAGCTTTTGGGATCACTTTTTGTCCGTCGTCCGTCGTGCATCCGTAAGTCCGTCCGTGCGCACCAACGAAACGACATTTAGGGGGCAAAAAATTTGGACAGTTTGACACTTAAGTATATATTCGTGGGTCCAAATGGACTTTATTCCGTCATTTTGGTACTTAAGTGGCATAATTTGTCTCTTAGGTGGCTTGCCGCTTAAGAGAATTTGCCGCTTTAGTAGTCAATATGCCGTCGCCTAGCCACTGAAGTATCCATTCGTGAGAACCTACGTACATCCGTCCGTAAACAATTTCTTCAAACGACATCTCCTCCTAGACCACTGATCGGATTTTGACCAAACTTCATAAGAATGATCCTTAGGTGGTCCCCTTTCAAAGCTGTTGAATATCTGGTCCGTTGCATATCTAGGTCACAGGAGCCAAAATAGATTTGTTTCACTGAAAACTTGAAAAATCTTCTTCTCTGAAACCACAAGGCTCAGGTCTTTGATATGGTATGAAGCTTCATCTAGTGGACCCATACCAAGATTGTTCAAATTATAGTGCTGGGGCCAAAAATGCCCCCGCCCCGGGGCCCTTTGGTTTTACATAGGATTATATAGGGAAAATATTAAAAAATCTTCTTTTCTGAAACCACAAGGCCGAGGTCTTTGATATTTGGTTTGAAGCTACATCTAGTGGATCCTTACTAAGATTGTTCAAATTATAGTGCTGGGGCCAAAAATGCCCCCGTCCCAGGGCCCATTGGTTTTACATAGGATTATATAAGGAAAAACAGCAACCAGCCTTGTAGACAGTATAGCTTCAATGATGCTCTTATGGTCAACGTAGGCCTCAATCAGAATGGTTCTCGGCTTAACCCCTAGTACACTCTCCAGCATCTCTCTGTAGTAGTAACTGGCTTCAAGCCCCTCCTGCAAACTCAAGGTTTCAGCTGCTAATGTAGACCTTACTACACGCTTGATTTTATGTGCATTCCAGGCAATTGGACAACATTGCCCTGTTTTGTCCTTCAACCAGATAATGAATGCACCAGTACTGCCAGTTCCTTCATTGATATTTCCCAGTGAAGCATCAGTGAAAACAGCAATTTTCAATTCAGCAGTTTTGCTTAACCTTGGAAATGTCAAATAGGAATGAAAGTCTTTCAGCTTACTTATTTTCTTGATGACTCGTACCAGATCCTCTACTGTACCTTGTTTTAACTTCGTGCTCATCTTTTAAATTTCAAATCCCATATCAGGCCTTGATCCCTGTACTGCCCAATTCAACTGACCTACTAACTGCCTGTATGTATTTTGTTCTTGTGCTGTCAATTGCTCTTGTTTGTCAGAGGCTCTCTGTGGGTCCACAGTTGTATTCTTCATTTTGACTATATATTCAGAATGGTCAATTACATGTATTATCCTATTTTCAAGCTACTTGACTTTGAACCCTATATATCTGAACCCTTTCTCCTCCACTTTTCCGGCAGAAAATCTTCCCCTCAGTTTGTTTCATCAAAGTTTCAAAAACATCATCACCAGCATGTAAAAATCATCTACATGGCAGCAGAGAATTCCCCTCAACCTGTTTTCTTTATGAACATAAAATACTGCTGGATCCAGTTTACATGGAGTGAAGCCAAGTTTCATTAGTTCTTCTCTGACACTTTCAAAGAACTGCCTAGCCCCGTCTTTTAACCCATACAGATCATGTTTAAGCTTCCAGATTATGTTTGACTATCCTTTGGTGGTCTTATGTATATTCCCCTCTCTAATTCTTTGCCTTGTAGAAAAGGCGATTTTATGTCAGTTGTTTTTAATTTCCAGTTTTCAAGTGCTGCAACTGAAATCAATAGCCCCATAGTTCCTTTTCGTACTGTCGGACTGTCTCGTGGTATTTCAAGATCTCTTTCTTCAAATCCTCTCACAACTAATCTGGCTTTGGTTTTTCCATCCTTATTTGATATTACCCATCGTGTTGACAACACTTTTTGTCCACAGTCTGTTACTTCCTCATATGTTTCAACCTGAGCTAATTTTTCCAGTTCATTTTCTTTGGCAATGTCTGTTTCTTTACTACCTAAGCTCTCACTCTTGGAAACCTCCGTAATATTGATTTCTGTTTCAGGTATTTTCTGCCATTGAATGCTTCCGAGATCAATGCTTCTTTCCTCATTGTTTTCATTCCTAATATTGTACCAGTTTTTGTACTTTCCAGTTGCTTTTCCTACTCTACTAAGAACTGTGCCAGTTACCCATTCATCATTAAGCTTGTATCTGATACTGTCATTTGTTTTCACACTGCTAGATCTTCCCGTGTCTCTATCATTCCCAACACCTCCTGTAGCTGTCTCTGAGTTGATTGCTGGCAGTTCTCTGTCTTTAACTGACAACTGATTTTCTGCATTTCTGTCTGGTTCAACAGAGTTTTGTCCTTCAGCAGGACCCAGTCCTGACAAAACCTCTGACACAGATGACTCCTCCTTTGCCTCCTCCGCATTTATTTCATCTCCCTTGTCAGCTGGTACAGTTTGGGCCTTGTCACTGCTTTCATTTCTGTCTAAAGCTTGATCTATTCTTTTCAGTCTATTCGGTGATACCCTGACAAAGATTCCACCATGACGCACAAACACCACCTTACCATCTTGAAAAACAACTGTACCTGGCCCAAGCCATCGTTCTTTCCCCTCTCTCTTGTAGAACACCATGTCTCCATTTTCAAAAATGTCCTCAGCTGCCCTGATCTTCCCCCGTAAAGCTCTCCTTATCCTTTCATTTGCCTCTGTTTGGATGTAGGCTCTGCGTGAAGAACGTAAGGCATTTAGATGCTGTGCAAACGTATCGCTACTGGTTGACCCTTCAAGTCCTGGCAGTCCATCTGTCATTACACCGGGCAAATTTGGATTCTTGCCAAAGATAAGCTGATGGCTACTAAATCCATTCCACAACTGTAATGTATTCCGTGCCATATTTGCCCAGCATAGCAGAGTCTGGCTATCAGTGTTTTTGTTTTCCTCTTCAAGTTTCAGCAGCATCATATCTGTCACAGCATGCGCCCGCTCACATAGCCCATTTTGAAATGGGCTTTCAGCTGCAATAGTCAGTACTCTCACGTTTAGGATGGACATATCACTTCACGCATTTCATCAGCATTGAATTCTCCCCCATTGTCTGTCATCATTGATCCCATTACTCCGAACACTCCAACCCAGTTCTGCATCAAAGCATTTAAAAATCACTTGATCTTTTCCTGTTTATGAATATCTGTTTATGGTATATCTTGACCACATGTCGATGATATGGAGAATCCAGCGTCCATTCCATTGCTTTAAGTCCATAGCCACCTTCTCATTGAACTGAGTGGCCATAGGCATGCCAACTACAGGACGGGCTGGTGTTTTTGCACACCTCTTGCATAAGTCACACTTTCTATCTATCTCTTCAAGCAAGTCCTTATAGTCATCTCTCCAGATATTTGCATCTTATTGCAGTGACTTAAGCTTACTTGCATGTGGATGTGCAAACTGCCTGTGCAGCTTCAGCAAAGTTTTCAATTTGTCTTGTCTCCCCATTTCTTCAAGCTTTGCAGATAACACCTCTTCAACTGCTATATTTTCTGTTCTGTCAATAGGGATGCAGTAATGACCTGATGTAGTGAGGTTCAGGGCAATATCTTCCCCGAATATTTTTGCTGAGTCATTCTCCAGATCCATCTTCACACCTGCCTTTTTCATCGCACTTCTTGATAAGTGTAATGGGATATCTGATCTAACTACATCTGTTTTAATTGTTACTTCTTTTCCAGCAATTACTGCTGGAAGACAGTATTCAGCTTTAGATTTCAGACGTGTTCCTCTTCCAAATTTAAAAGTTCTCTCACCTACTGTCTGCTTCCTGTCACCCTCATTCAATGAGTGGATGTAGCTATCTATCCAGTTCTGCCCACACACCGTGCTGCTACAAGCACTGTCCAGTATTGCGCAGTTGCGTGCATTAACACCCAGCTGATATATCTCCTCTTTGTTGTATCCTGTAAACAACACTACGTTCTCATCTTCGACCACATGTACATTCTTAATGTTCTCCAACTATCAGGGCAGTCTTTCAGGGCTCATCGGAGTCTAACTGTTGGTTTTCTTTTGCTCCAGCATTTCAGTGGTTTCTTGCTGTCGAGTCCTCACCGTTGTCTCACCTCTGTGGTTCTTTGATTTTTGTGTTCACGGAGATGTTGCACTGATGAGTTAGGAGGCCTTCATGCGGACTGAACAAATTATTTGTCTAAATCGCGACGGAAGTAAGGGCGAGGATTGTGGCCACGTAAAATCGATTTAAGCCCCCCCAGTGGAAATCTTCCACTGACCGTTCCAAGGCGGCTCTTCTGTGGCGATTTATTTATGTTGTTGTTTGTTACTTACTGTGTGTATCACTTGTGTCTTTTAATTTTGGATGGCCATATGGCCATTTTGTGGGAAAGTCACTGTCCTTATGGCTTTCCTTTGTTTAGGTTTCCATTATGGTCTGGTCGCTTAATGTTTGTATTTCTTTCCCTTTGGTGTCTTTTATGGGTGGAGTAAGTTAATTGTATCAATTCCTGATCTTTGTTTTACTTCTACTTTCATAAGATGCCTGTATGAACCACAAACTCTGCAGGTTATTACCTTGCCATCTGGTCCTGTAGGATTCATTCTTCTTCTCACTTCTGGTTCCTGGGCCCGCTGTCTACCACGTTGAGTGTAACCGCATCTTCCTGTCTTTACTGACCTTTTTCCTTGACCTTGTTTGACATAACCAGCAGCTAATAAAGCTTCATCATTTTCAGCTAAAAATGTAGGCTCAAATTTTATACTGGATCCTTGGCTTGCACTCACTTCTATAACACCCCCTTTGAATTTTTTCAACGACTGTTTAGCAACTTCATATATTGTCTCTTTGTTTGCATAATTCATCCCTGTGAGAACACGCATTTTTTCGTCTTTGCTGATATTTGCCTTTCTGAGAAGTTTGAATGCTAAGATCTCTGTTGGTAATTTTAATTTGTATTTTTCAAGTTTTCTATAGTGAGAGTCAAAGGTTGCTATGTATTCTGTAATGCTCTGTTCATTAACCCTTTGAAAGTCTTCAAATTGTTCAAGTTTTTCCAAACTGTCACTCAGTTCAACTTTCATTTATTGACTGTCCAAAAAATTTATGAGAGTGTCAAGACCATTTACTTACTTTAGATTTTCACGACCAATTTGATTGAAAACTTTTTCTTGTATTTTATTCTTGTCATCATCTGGAAGTGTTAGTGCAATAACAATTCCCTTCTTTTCTGTAGGAAGGTCAGTCACATCACGCCTTGCTAACAGCTTTTCTTTATACAGTTCATACCTCTCTGAAGCAAAATTGGGTGGATTGATTTTTGTTCCCATTTTTTTTAACTTTATAATTCCCACAAAAATACCTCTACAAGTCTCTGTATATTTAGATCTGCTCTAATTCCAATACTTCCAATTGGATCCGCTCTGCTACCATTGTTAAACGCCATGAAAACTTCTTAGAAGTAGCAACACACTTTATTTACAACAATGGTGGACATACAATAACTCTATGACGTTACGTCGTTTCCATGACGTTCATGACGTCACAGTTAAGAATACTCAGTAACAGTAACTCTAGCATTGAAGAGTAGCATTGAGGAGTATTTAACAACAGATTTAGAAGAGTTACCTAACCTGATAGTAATTAACATTAGAGACACCAAAGGGACAGACAGAAATACAAACCTGAAATAACTATAACATAATGGAAACATCAATAGCGGCATACAAAAGGACAGATTCTTTTCATTTGGCGATCCAAAACAAAAAGATATAAGCGATACACACACTCAAAGACGGATTATAACAAAAATATACCGCGACTGACGAACCGCCTTGAAACGGTCACTGAAAAGAATTTTATTGGGGACTTTGTTTGTTTGTTTGTTTGATTTGAGGTTTAGCGTCCCTGTCAACACTGTAAAGGTCATTTTGGAGACTGGGGACTTAATCGATTTTGTGCGTGTGTGTGAATTCGGGATAAACGTCGCTTTCAACAATTTTTCAGTCATATCACGACGGTGTCTAGTTGCGACAGGGAGCTCAATGCTCACTTTTATAGTGCTGCCTCACTGAAGTATCATGTCCCAGACACATCACATGATACCACACCCAGTCACATTATCCTGACACTGGGTCGACCAGTCCTAGCTCTACCCAGTAAATCTGAGTGTCAAGCGAGGAGCAGCTGGTACCATTTTTAACGCATTTGGTATGTCGCGGCCCGGGATCGAGCCCGTGACCTCCCGTTCCCCGGAGCGGACACTCTACCAACTGAGCTATCGGGGCCGGTTTAAATCGATTTTACGCGACCGCAATCATCGCCCTTGATTCCGTCGCGATATAGACAAATGACTTGTTATGTCCGCATTAAGGCTTCCTAACTCATCAGTGCAAGTCTGACGTAAGCTATCATTACTGGGTTGTAAACATACCAGGCTGTTTTCATTCTTCCTCTAAATAGGGTCATAAACGCTGCCCTACCCGTACTATTGCCTTGGCTCTTGAAGCGATTTCTTAAATGAAACGGTCTTGTTTCAGCCTTTGTTTCACCATTTAATAGGATCATTAGCTATTTTCGTTAAAATTCATTCGTGTGATAATTTGACCTTGTCGTAAATATCCATTGAAGTAGAAGGAAAACAAAGATCGGGAATCGATACAATTAACTTACTCCACCCACGAAAGACACCAAAGTCTTCTGCTTTCAAAACTGGCTCTAGTTATGCCCCCAACTTTGAAAAAGTTGGAGGGGCATATTGGTTCTGGTTCGTTCGTCCGTTCATCCGTTCGTCCGTCCGTTACGCTTTTGATGCATAGCATAACTAAAGAACCGTGTACGCTAGGGTTTTGAAATTTCATATATGGATTCCTCATGGAAAATTAGCTGACGCGTATTTTTTTCTCGTCCTGATTATGCCCCCTTCAAGAGTTATTGCCCTTTGAATTTTTTTTTAAATAAAATCTTGTCAGCAAGATATCTCAAAAACTATTGGAGCTAGACCCTTGAAAGGTGGTGAATATATTGGTGGTGATGAGTAGATGAACTGATTAACTTTTGACAAAATTCTGAAAAATACTTTGTGAGTTATGGCCCTTTGTCATTAGGGCCCCGCACTGAAAGTGTGGGTGCCCTATAGTAATCACTCTGTCCGTCCGTCTGTCTGTCTGTCCGTCCACAAATTTCTGATAGCGCTGCCGGGGCCCTAGTCAGTTTCACTGGCAGCTCTAGTTTTGGTAATTTGTGCCCATTGTAATGAATGCTAAAAGTGATGCATAGCATAACTTTAGAACCGAGTATGCTAGGGTTTTGAAATTTCATATATGGATTCCTCATGGAAAATTAGCTGACGCGTATTTTTTTTCTCGTCCAGATAATGCCCCTTTCAAGAGTTATTGCCCTTTGAAATTTTTTTAATAAAATCTTGTCAGCAAGATATCTAAAAATATTGGAGCTAGAGCCTTGAAAGTTGTTGAATAGATCGGTGGTGATGAGTAGATGAACTGATTAACTTTTGACAAAATTCTGAAAAACACTTTGTGAGTTATGGCCCTTTGTCATTTTGGTAATTTGTGCCCATTGTAATGAATGCTAAAAGTGATGCATAGCATAACTTTAGAACCGTGTATGCTAGGGTTTTGAAATTTCATATATGGATTCCTTATGGAAAATTAGCTGACGCGCATTTTTTTCTCGTCAGGATTATGCCCCTTTTAAGAGAAATTGCCCTTTAAATTTTTTTTAATAAAATCTTGTCAGCAAGATATCTCAAACACTATTGGAGCTAGAGCCATGAACGTTGGCGAATAGATTGGTGGTGATGAGTAGATGAACTGATTAACTTGTGACAAAATTCCGAAAAATACTTTGTGAGTTATGGCCCTTTATCATTTTGGTAATTTGTGCCCATTGTAATGAATGCTAAAAGTAATGCATAGCATGACTTTAGAGCCGTGTATGCTATAGTTTTGAAATTTCATTTATGGATTTCTGATGGAAAATAAGCTGACGCGTATTTTTTTTCTCGTCAGGATTATGCCCCTTTCAAGAGTTATTGCCCTTTGAATTTTTTTAATAAAATCTTGTCAGCAAGGTATCTCAAAAACAATTGGAGCTAGAGCCTTGAAATATGATGAATATATTGGTGGTGATGAGTAGATGAACTGATTAACTTTGGACAAAATTCTGAAAAATACTTTGTGAGTTATGGCCCTTTGTCATTTTGGTAATTTGTGGCCATTGAAATGTATGCTCAAAGTGATGCATAGCATAACTTTAGAACCGTGTATGCTAGGGTTTTGAAAATTCATATATGGACTCCTCATGGAAAATTAGCTGACGCGTATTTTTTTCTCGCCCAGATTATGCCCCTTTCAAGAGTTATTGCCCTTTGAATTTTTTTTTACAAAATCTTGTCAGCAAGATATCCCAAACACTATTGGAGCTAGAGCCTTGAAAGTTGTTAAGTATATTGGTGGGGATGAGTATATGAACTGATTAACTTTTGACAAAATTCTGAAAAATACTTTATGAGTTATGGCCCTTTGTCATTTTGGTAATTTGTGCCCATTGTAATGAATGCTAAAAGAGATTCATAGCATAACTTTAGAACTGTGTATGCTGTGGTTTTGAAATTTCATATATGCATTCCTAATGGAAAATAGCGGACGGGTATGTTTTTTTCTCATCCGGATTATGCCCCTTTCAAGAGTTATTGCCCTTTGAAATTTTTTTAGTTATCCCCTCGCACAACATAGTTGTGAGGGGGGATATAGCATTTGTCCCTACGTACGTACATACTTTTGTCATCGCTCTAGCGCCTACATTTCTTGACCGATTTTAATATAACTTCACATAAATGTTCCCTATAAAAAAAATCTCGAGCGAGTTCGACTTTCTAAGGTCATGACCTAAAGGTCAAGGTCACTGTGGCTATTTTTAGAAAAACTTTGGCATCGATTTAGCACCTACACTTCTTCACCAATTTCAATATTACTTCACACAAATGTTCTTTATAAAAAAAATCTCGAGCGAGTTCGACTTTCAAGGTCATGACCTCAAGGTCAAGGTCACTGTGGCTATTTATAGAACAAAATGTTCCTTATAAAAAATCTCGAGCGAGTTTAACTTTCAAGGTCATGACCTCAATGCCAAGGTCACTGTGGCTAATTTTAGAAAACTTTTGTCATCGCTCTAGCGCCTCCATTTCTTCACCAATTTCAATATAACTTCACACAAATGTTCCTTATAAAAATATCTCGAGCGAGTTCGACTTTCAAGATGATGGCCTTAAGGTCAAGGTCACTGTGGCTATTTTTAGAAAAAATTGTCATCACTCTAGCGCCTACATTTTTTCACTGATTTCAATATAACTTCACACAAATGTTCTCATGACAGTATCTCGAGCGAAGTCGACTTTCAAGGTCATGACCTAAAGGTCAAGGTCACTGTGGCTATTTTTAGAAAAACTTTGTCATCGCTCTAGCGCCTACATTTCTTCACTGATTTCAATATAACTTCACACAAATGTTTCTTATGACAATATCTCAGCGAGTTCGACTTTCATGGTCATGACCTCAAGGTCAATGTCACTGTGGCTATTTTAAGAAAAACTTTGTCATCGCTCTGGCGCCTACATTTCTTCACTGATTTCAATATAACTTCACACAAATGTTCTCATGACAATATCTCGAGCAAGTTCGACTTTCAAGGTCATGACCTCAAGGTCAAGGTCACTGTGGCTATTTTTAGAAAAATTTTGTCATCGCTCTAACGCCTATATTTCTTCACCGATTTCAATATAACTTCACACAAATGTTCCTTATGACAATATCTCGAGCGAGTTCCACTTTCAAAGTCAAGGTCACTGTGGCTATTTTTAGAAAAACTTTTCACAGAGAAGATACTCTCTATCTTGCATGTAATGTCAGAAATGCATTTTTCACTTCTAAAGAGCATAAGAATTATACACTTTGGTCATGTCAGAAAGTGTGTGATGCTCTCACCTTCCTACTTGACACTATTTATATTAGATTCGGTACTAAGTTATTTAGACAAATTGTGGGTATTCCGATGGGTACTAATTGCGCACCTCTTGTGGCTGATCTGTTCTTGTATTGTTATGAAAGAGACTTCATTTTGTCGCTTTCCATTGATAACCAATCTGAAATTATTGAAGCTTTTAGCTCTACTTCTAGATATTTAGATGATTTATTAAATATTGATAATACCTATTTTGATGGTTTGATCAGTCAGATTTACCCCCTAGAACTTCAGTTAAATAAAGCAAATTCTTCTGATACCGAGGCCCCGTTTTTGGATTTACATCTATCTATTGTAGATGGATTTGTTTCGTGCAAAATTTATGATAAACGCGATGACTTTGATTTTGAGATTGTAAATTTTCCTTTTTTGGATGGTGATGTTCCTCGTGCGCCATCCTATGGCATTTATATTTCGCAATTAATTCGATTTGCTAGAGTGTGTAGTCATGTAACTGACTTCAACACTCGTAATAAATTATTAATGGCTAAACTTCTTAATCAGGGTTATCGGTACCATAAACTACGCAAAGCCTTTTCAAAATTTTATAGACGCCATTCTGATTTAATTTCAAAATTCAATATTGGACTTAAATCTCTTCTGCAACAAGGTCTATCGGAACCCGAATTTTATGGTGACTTAGTATATAAATTCAGAAAAATATATAACCGCAATGACTTCAGCACCCAATTTCGTAAAATCATTCTTCGATATAAAAAGATTGGGTACAACATGGATATTATACGACAGACTGCATGCATGGTAGTTAACCCAATCACTGTTGGCAACTTTGCTTCCCTCTTTAATTGCACGCCGGTGGGTCAGGCCTCAGATTCTATGACGGCTCCAACGTAAAGGCTTATTGAAAATTAAAGAGATAATGTTGGTTGGTGCCTGATGCTCTGTCTCTGGTCGGGCTCATCGGAGTCTAACTGTTGTTTTTCTTTTGCTCCAGCATTTCAGTGGTTTCTTGCTGTCGGGTCCTCACCGTTGTCTCACCTCTGTGGTTCTTTGATTTCTGTGTTCACGGAGATGTTGCACTGATGAGTTAGGATGCCTTCATGCGGACTGAACAAATTATTTGTCTAAATCGCGACGGAAGTAAGGGCGAGGATTGTGGCCACGTAAAATCGATTTAAGCCCCCCAGTGGAAATCTTCCACTGACCGTTCCAAGGCGGCTCTTCTGTGGCGATTTATTTATGTTGTTGTTTGTTACTTACTGTGTGTATCACTTGTGCCTTTTAATTTTGGATGGCCATATGGCCATTTTGTGGGAAAGTAACTGTCCATATGGCCTTCCTTTGTTTAGGTTTCCATTATGGTCTGGTCGCTTATTGTTTGTATTTCTTTCCCTTCGGTGTCTTTTATGGATGGAGTAAGTTAATTGTATCAATTCCTGATCTTTGTTTTACTTCTATTTGTCATCGCTCTAGCGCTTACATTTCTTCACCGATTTCAATATAACTTCACACAAATGTTCCTAATGACAATATCTCAAGCCATTTCGACTTTCAAGGTCAAGGTCAAAATGGCTATTTTTAGAAAAACTTTGTCATCGCTCCAGCGCCTACATTTCTTCACCGATTTTAATATTACTTCACACAAATGATCCTTATGACAGTACCTCGAAAGAGTTCGGCTTTCAAGGTCAAGGTCAAGGTCACTGTGGCTATTTTTAGAAAAACTTTGTCATTGCTCTAGCGCTTACATTTTTTCACCAATTTCAAAATCGATTCACACAAATGTTCCTTATGACAAAATCTGTAGCGAGTTCAACTTTCAAGGTCAAGGTCACTGTGGCTATTTTTAGAAAAACTTTGTCATGGCTCCAGCGCTTACATTTCTTCACCAATTGCAATATAACTTCACACAAATGTTCCTAATGACAATATCTCAAGCCATTTTGACTTTCACGGTCAAAGTTACAATAATAATCAAAAATGAGTTCCTTTAAGAGCAATGAAAACATTCATAAGAAAGAAGATGGGCCATACTACGTAGTTTCGGCTAATAAAGCCTCATCAGTGACCCTGTAATGATCCGACAAAGAAAGCCAGAGGAAACATACTGCAATTTTGCAAATTTCGAATAGGCAGTCGATACAAAGACTGATATAAATCAAATTGGGGTCCAAAGAATTAAAAACCTCTCTAGAATATGAGTCTAAACCAATAATTTATTTCTGATTTCTCAGAATATTCACGCTGATCTCAAAGGACCAAAAGTAAAATATAAACTACACTATGGTTGATGTACGGGGAGACGTTTTACGGCCGCCACACGGCACAACACCAGCTGCAGTGAAGGCAAATAAAAATCAAAAATGAGTTCCTTTAAGAGCAATGAAAACATTCATAAGAAAGAAGATGGGCCATACTACGTAGTTTCGGCTAATAAAGCCTCATCAGTGACCCTGTAATGATCCGACAAAGAAAGCCAGAGGAAACATACTGCAATTTTGCAAATTTCGAATAGGCAGTCGATACAAAGACTGATATAAATCAAATTGGGGTCCAAAGAATTAAAAACCTGTCTAGAATATGAGTCTAAACCAATAATTTATTTCTGATTTCTCAGAATATTCACGCTGATCTCAAAGGACCAAAAGTAAAATATAAACTACACTATGGTTGATGTACGGGGAGACGTTTTACGGCCGCCACACGGCACAACACCAGCTGCAGTGAAGGCAAATAAAAATCAAAAATGAGTTCCTTTAAGAGCAATGAAAACATTCATAAGAAAGAAGATGGGCCATACTACGTAGTTTCGGCTAATAAAGCCTCATCAGTGACCCTGTAATGATCCGACAAAGAAAGCCAGAGGAAACATACTGCAATTTTGCAAATTTCGAATAGGCAGTCGATACAAAGACTGATATAAATCAAATTGGGGCCCAAAGAATTAAAAACCTGTCTAGAATATGAGTCTAAACCAATAATTTATTTCTGATTTCTCAGAATATTCACGCTGATCTCAAAGGACCAAAAGTAAAATATAAACTACACTATGGTTGATGTACGGGGAGACGTTTTACGGCCGCCACACGGCACAACACCAGCTGCAGTGAAGGCAAATAAAAATCAAAAATGAGTTCCTTTAAGAGCAATGAAAACATTCATAAGAAAGAAGATGGGCCATACTACGTAGTTTCGGCTAATAAAGCCTCATCAGTGACCCTGTAATGATCCGACAAAGAAAGCCAGAGGAAACATACTGCAATTTTGCAAATTTCGAATAGGCAGTCGATACAAAGACTGATATAAATCAAATTGGGGTCCAAAGAATTAAAAACCTGTCTAGAATATGAGTCTAAACCAATAATTTATTTCTGATTTCTCAGAATATTCACGCTGATCTCAAAGGACCAAAAGTAAAATATAAACTACACTATGGTTGATGTACGGGGAGACGTTTTACGGCCGCCACACGGCACAACACCAGCTGCAGTGAAGGCAAATAAAAATCAAAAATGAGTTCCTTTAAGAGCAATGAAAACATTCATAAGAAAGAAGATGGGCCATACTACGTAGTTTCGGCTAATAAAGCCTCATCAGTGACCCTGTAATGATCCGACAAAGAAAGCCAGAGGAAACATACTGCAATTTTGCAAATTTCGAATAGGCAGTCGATACAAAGACTGATATAAATCAAATTGGGGTCCAAAGAATTAAAAACCTGTCTAGAATATGAGTCTAAACCAATAATTTATTTCTGATTTCTCAGAATATTCACGCTGATCTCAAAGGACCAAAAGTAAAATATAAACTACACTATGGTTGATGTACGGGGAGACGTTTTACGGCCGCCACACGGCACAACACCAGCTGCAGTGAAGGCAAATAAAAATCAAAAATGAGTTCCTTTAAGAGCAATGAAAACATTCATAAGAAAGAAGATGGGCCATACTACGTAGTTTCGGCTAATAAAGCCTCATCAGTGACCCTGTAATGATCCGACAAAGAAAGCCAGAGGAAACATACTGCAATTTTGCAAATTTCGAATAGGCAGTCGATACAAAGACTGATATAAATCAAATTGGGGTCCAAAGAATTAAAAACCTGTCTAGAATATGAGTCTAAACCAATAATTTATTTCTGATTTCTCAGAATATTCACGCTGATCTCAAAGGACCAAAAGTAAAATATAAACTACACTATGGTTGATGTACGGGGAGACGTTTTACGGCCGCCACACGGCACAACACCAGCTGCAGTGAAGGCAAATAAAAATCTAAAATGAGTTCCTTTAAGAGCAATGCAAACATTCATAAGAAAGAAGATGGGCCATACTACGTAGTTTCGGCTAATAAAGCCTCATCAGTGACCCTGTAATGATCCGACAAAGAAAGCCAGAGGAAACATACTGCAATTTTGCAAATTTCGAATAGGCAGTCGATACAAAGACTGATATAAATCAAATTGGGGTCCAAAGAATTAAAAACCTGTCTAGAATATGAGTCTAAACCAATAATTTATTTCTGATTTCTCAGAATATTCACGCTGATCTCAAAGGACCAAAAGTAAAATATAAACTACACTATGGTTGATGTACGGGGAGACGTTTTACGGCCGCCACACGGCACAACACCAGCTGCAGTGAAGGCAAATAAAAATCAAAAATGAGTTCCTTTAAGAGCAATGAAAACATTCATAAGAAAGAAGATGGGCCATACTACGTAGTTTCGGCTAATAAAGCCTCATCAGTGACCCTGTAATGATCCGACAAAGAAAGCCAGAGGAAACATACTGCAATTTTGCAAATTTCGAATAGGCAGTCGATACAAAGACTGATATAAATCAAATTGGGGTCCAAAGAATTAAAAACCTGTCTAGAATATGAGTCTAAACCAATAATTTATTTCTGATTTCTCAGAATATTCACGCTGATCTCAAAGGACCAAAAGTAAAATATAAACTACACTATGGTTGATGTACGGGGAGACGTTTTACGGCCGCCACACGGCACAACACCAGCTGCAGTGAAGGCAAATAAAAATCAAAAATGAGTTCCTTTAAGAGCAATGAAAACATTCATAAGAAAGAAGATGGGCCATACTACGTAGTTTCGGCTAATAAAGCCTCATCAGTGACCCTGTAATGATCCGACAAAGAAAGCCAGAGGAAACATACTGCAATTTTGCAAATTTCGAATAGGCAGTCGATACAAAGACTGATATAAATCAAATTGGGGTCCAAAGAATTAAAAACCTGTCTAGAATATGAGTCTAAACCAATAATTTATTTCTGATTTCTCAGAATATTCACGCTGATCTCAAAGGACCAAAAGTAAAATATAAACTACACTATGGTTGATGTACGGGGAGACGTTTTACGGCCGCCACACGGCACAACACCAGCTGCAGTGAAGGCAAATAAAAATCAAAAATGAGTTCCTTTAAGAGCAATGAAAACATTCATAAGAAAGAAGATGGGCCATACTACGTAGTTTCGGCTAATAAAGCCTCATCAGTGACCCTGTAATGATCCGACAAAGAAAGCCAGAGGAAACATACTGCAATTTTGCAAATTTCGAATAGGCAGTCGATACAAAGACTGATATAAATCAAATTGGGGTCCAAAGAATTAAAAACCTGTCTAGAATATGAGTCTAAACCAATAATTTATTTCTGATTTCTCAGAATATTCACGCTGATCTCAAAGGACCAAAAGTAAAATATAAACTACACTATGGTTGATGTACGGGGAGACGTTTTACGGCCGCCACACGGCACAACACCAGCTGCAGTGAAGGCAAATAAAAATCAAAAATGAGTTCCTTTAAGAGCAATGAAAACATTCATAAGAAAGAAGATGGGCCATACTACGTAGTTTCGGCTAATAAAGCCTCATCAGTGACCCTGTAATGATCCGACAAAGAAAGCCAGAGGAAACATACTGCAATTTTGCAAATTTCGAATAGGCAGTCGATACAAAGACTGATATAAATCAAATTGGGGTCCAAAGAATTAAAAACCTGTCTAGAATATGAGTCTAAACCAATAATTTATTTCTGATTTCTCAGAATATTCACGCTGATCTCAAAGGACCAAAAGTAAAATATAAACTACACTATGGTTGATGTACGGGGAGACGTTTTACGGCCGCCACACGGCACAACACCAGCTGCAGTGAAGGCAAATAAAAATCAAAAATGAGTTCCTTTAAGAGCAATGCAAACATTCATAAGAAAGAAGATGGGCCATACTACGTAGT
The DNA here is from genome assembly GCA_963580285.1 of Lucinisca nassula. Lineage (NCBI taxonomy): Eukaryota > Metazoa > Mollusca > Bivalvia > Lucinida > Lucinidae > Lucinisca > Lucinisca nassula. The sequence goes on along the minus strand of OY757019.1, from coordinate 147,016,654 downwards.
TTCGGCTAATAAAGCCTCATCAGTGACCCTGTAATGATCCGACAAAGAAAGCCAGAGGAAACATACTGCAATTTTGCAAATTTCGAATAGGCAGTCGATACAAAGACTGATATAAATCAAATTGGGGTCCAAAGAATTAAAAACCTGTCTAGAATATGAGTCTAAACCAATAATTTATTTCTGATTTCTCAGAATATTCACGCTGATCTCAAAGGACCAAAAGTAAAATATAAACTACACTATGGTTGATGTACGGGGAGACGTTTTACGGCCGCCACACGGCACAACACCAGCTGCAGTGAAGGCAAATAAAAATCAAAAATGAGTTCCTTTAAGAGCAATGAAAACATTCATAAGAAAGAAGATGGGCCATACTACGTAGTTTCGGCTAATAAAGCCTCATCAGTGACCCTGTAATGATCCGACAAAGAAAGCCAGAGGAAACATACTGCAATTTTGCAAATTTCGAATAGGCAGTCGATACAAAGACTGATATAAATCAAATTGGGGTCCAAAGAATTAAAAACCTGTCTAGAATATGAGTCTAAACCAATAATTTATTTCTGATTTCTCAGAATATTCACGCTGATCTCAAAGGACCAAAAGTAAAATATAAACTACACTATGGTTGATGTACGGGGAGACGTTTTACGGCCGCCACACGGCACAACACCAGCTGCAGTGAAGGCAAATAAAAATCAAAAATGAGTTCCTTTAAGAGCAATGAAAACATTCATAAGAAAGAAGATGGGCCATACTACGTAGTTTCGGCTAATAAAGCCTCATCAGTGACCCTGTAATGATCCGACAAAGAAAGCCAGAGGAAACATACTGCAATTTTGCAAATTTCGAATAGGCAGTCGATACAAAGACTGATATAAATCAAATTGGGGTCCAAAGAATTAAAAACCTGTCTAGAATATGAGTCTAAACCAATAATTTATTTCTGATTTCTCAGAATATTCACGCTGATCTCAAAGGACCAAAAGTAAAATATAAACTACACTATGGCTGATGTACGGGGAGACGTTTTACGGCCGCCACACGGCACAACACCAGCTGCAGTGAAGGCAAATAAAAATCAAAAATGAGTTCCTTTAAGAGCAATGAAAACATTCATAAGAAAGAAGATGGGCCATACTACGTAGTTTCGGCTAATAAAGCCTCATCAGTGACCCTGTAATGATCCGACAAAGAAAGCCAGAGGAAACATACTGCAATTTTGCAAATTTCGAATAGGCAGTCGATACAAAGACTGATATAAATCAAAATGGGGTCCAAAGAATTAAAAACCTGTCTAGAATATGAGTCTAAACCAATAATTTATTTCTGATTTCTCAGAATATTCACGCTGATCTCAAAGGACCAAAAGTAAAATATAAACTACACTATGGTTGATGTACGGGGAGACGTTTTACGGCCGCCACACGGCACAACACCAGCTGCAGTGAAGGCAAATAAAAATCAAAAATGAGTTCCTTTAAGAGCAATGAAAACATTCATAAGAAAGAAGATGGGCCATACTACGTAGTTTCGGCTAATAAAGCCTCACCAGTGACCCTGTAATGATCCGACAAAGAAAGCCAGAGGAAACATACTGCAATTTTGCAAATTTCGAATAGGCAGTCGATACAAAGACTGATATAAATCAAATTGGGGTCCAAAGAATTAAAAACCTGTCTAGAATATGAGTCTAAACCAATAATTTATTTCTGATTTCTCAGAATATTCACGCTGATCTCAAAGGACCAAAAGTAAAATATAAACTACACTATGGTTGATGTACGGGGAGACGTTTTACGGCCGCCACACGGCACAACACCAGCTGCAGTGAAGGCAAATAAAAATCAAAAATGAGTTCCTTTAAGAGCAATGAAAACATTCATAAGAAAGAAGATGGGCCATACTACGTAGTTTCGGCTAATAAAGCCTCGTCAGTGACCCTGTAATGATCCGACAAAGAAAGCCAGAGGAAACATACTGCAATTTTGCAAATTTCGAATAGGCAGTCGATACAAAGACTGATATAAATCAAATTGGGGTCCAAAGAATTAAAAACCTGTCTAGAATATGAGTCTAAACCAATAATTTATTTCTGATTTCTCAGAATATTCACGCTGATCTCAAAGGACCAAAAGTAAAATATAAACTACACTATGGTTGATGTACGGGGAGACGTTTTACGGCCGCCACACGGCACAACACCAGCTGCAGTGAAGGCAAATAAAAATCAAAAATGAGTTCCTTTAAGAGCAATGAAAACATTCATAAGAAAGAAGATGGGCCATACTACGTAGTTTCGGCTAATAAAGCCTCATCAGTGACCCTGTAATGATCCGACAAAGAAAGCCAGAGGAAACATACTGCAATTTTGCAAATTTCGAATAGGCAGTCGATACAAAGACTGATATAAATCAAATTGGGGTCCAAAGAATTAAAAACCTGTCTAGAATATGAGTCTAAACCAATAATTTATTTCTGATTTCTCAGAATATTCACGCTGATCTCAAAGGACCAAAAGTAAAATATAAACTACACTATGGTTGATGTACGGGGAGACGTTTTACGGCCGCCACACGGCACAACACCAGCTGCAGTGAAGGCAAATAAAAATCAAAAATGAGTTCCTTTAAGAGCAATGAAAACATTCATAAGAAAGAAGATGGGCCATACTACGTAGTTTCGGCTAATAAAGCCTCATCAGTGACCCTGTAATGATCCGACAAAGAAAGCCAGAGGAAACATACTGCAATTTTGCAAATTTCGAATAGGCAGTCGATACAAAGACTGATATAAATCAAATTGGGGTCCAAAGAATTAAAAACCTGTCTAGAATATGAGTCTAAACCAATAATTTATTTCTGATTTCTCAGAATATTCACGCTGATCTCAAAGGACCAAAAGTAAAATATAAACTACACTATGGTTGATGTACGGGGAGACGTTTTACGGCCGCCACACGGCACAACACCAGCTGCAGTGAAGGCAAATAAAAATCAAAAATGAGTTCCTTTAAGAGCAATGAAAACATTCATAAGAAAGAAGATGGGCCATACTACGTAGTTTCGGCTAATAAAGCCTCATCAGTGACCCTGTAATGATCCGACAAAGAAAGCCAGAGGAAACATACTGCAATTTTGCAAATTTCGAATAGGCAGTCGATACAAAGACTGATATAAATCAAATTGGGGTCCAAAGAATTAAAAACCTGTCTAGAATATGAGTCTAAACCAATAATTTATTTCTGATTTCTCAGAATATTCACGCTGATCTCAAAGGACCAAAAGTAAAATATAAACTACACTATGGTTGATGTACGGGGAGACGTTTTACGGCCGCCACACGGCACAACACCAGCTGCAGTGAAGGCAAATAAAAATCAAAAATGAGTTCCTTTAAGAGCAATGCAAACATTCATAAGAAAGAAGATGGGCCATACTACGTAGTTTCGGCTAATAAAGCCTCATCAGTGACCCTGTAATGATCCGACAAAGAAAGCCAGAGGAAACATACTGCAATTTTGCAAATTTCGAATAGGCAGTCGATACAAAGACTGATATAAATCAAATTGGGGTCCAAAGAATTAAAAATCTGTCTAGAATATGAGTCTAAACCAATAATTTATTTCTGATTTCTCAGAATATTCAGGCTGATCTCAAAGGACCAAAAGTAAAATATAAACTACACTATGGTTGATGTACGGGGAGACGTTTTACGGCCGCCACACGGCACAACACCAGCTGCAGTGAAGGCAAATAAAAATCAAAAATGAGTTCCTTTAAGAGCAATGAAAACATTCATAAGAAAGAAGATGGGCCATACTACGTAGTTTCGGCTAATAAAGCCTCATCAGTGACCCTGTAATGATCCGACAAAGAAAGCCAGAGGAAACATACTGCAATTTTGCAAATTTCGAATAGGCAGTCGATACAAAGACTGATATAAATCAAATTGGGGTCCAAAGAATTAAAAACCTGTCTAGAATATGAGTCTAAACCAATAATTTATTTCTGATTTCTCAGAATATTCACGCTGATCTCAAAGGACCAAAAGTAAAATATAAACTACACTATGGTTGATGTACGGGGAGACGTTTTACGGCCGCCACACGGCACAACACCAGCTGCAGTGAAGGCAAATAAAAATCAAAAATGAGTTCCTTTAAGAGCAATGAAAACATTCATAAGAAAGAAGATGGGCCATACTACGTAGTTTCGGCTAATAAAGCCTCATCAGTGACCCTGTAATGATCCGACAAAGAAAGCCAGAGGAAACATACTGCAATTTTGCAAATTTCGAATAGGCAGTCGATACAAAGACTGATATAAATCAAATTGGGGTCCAAAGAATTAAAAACCTGTCTAGAATATGAGTCTAAACCAATAATTTATTTCTGATTTCTCAGAATATTCACGCTGATCTCAAAGGACCAAAAGTAAAATATAAACTACACTATGGTTGATGTACGGGGAGACGTATTACGGCCGCCACACGGCACAACACCAGCTGCAGTGAAGGCAAATAAAAATCAAAAATGAGTTCCTTTAAGAGCAATGAAAACATTCATAAGAAAGAAGATGGGCCATACTACGTAGTTTCGGCTAATAAAGCCTCACCAGTGACCCTGTAATGATCCGACAAAGAAAGCCAGAGGAAACATACTGCAATTTTGCAAATTTCGAATAGGCAGTCGATACAAAGACTGATATAAATCAAATTGGGGTCCAAAGAATTAAAAACCTGTCTAGAATATGAGTCTAAACCAATAATTTATTTCTGATTTCTCAGAATATTCACGCTGATCTCAAAGGACCAAAAGTAAAATATAAACTACACTATGGTTGATGTACGGGGAGACGTTTTACGGCCGCCACACGGCACAACACCAGCTGCAGTGAAGGCAAATAAAAATCAAAAATGAGTTCCTTTAAGAGCAATGAAAACATTCATAAGAAAGAAGATGGGCCATACTACGTAGTTTCGGCAAATAAAGCCTCATCAGTGACCCTGAAATGATCCGACAAAGAAAGCCAGAGGAAACATACTGCAATTTTGCAAATTTCGAATAGGCAGTCGATACAAAGACTGATATAAATCAAATTGGGGTCCAAAGAATTAAAAACCTGTCTAGAATATGAGTCTAAACCAATAATTTATTTCTGATTTCTCAGAATATTCACGCTGATCTCAAAGGACCAAAAGTAAAATATAAACTACACTATGGTTGATGTACGGGGAGACGTTTTACGGCCGCCACACGGCACAACACCAGCTGCAGTGAAGGCAAATAAAAATCAAAAATGAGTTCCTTTAAGAGCAATGAAAACATTCATAAGAAAGAGGATGGGCCATACTACGTAGTTTCGGCTAATAAAGCCTCATCAGTGACCCTGTAATGATCCGACAAAGAAAGCCAGAGGAAACATACTGCAATTTTGCAAATTTCGAATAGGCAGTCGATACAAAGACTGATATAAATCAAATTGGGGTCCAAAGAATTAAAAACCTGTCTAGAATATGAGTCTAAACCAATAATTTATTTCTGATTTCTCAGAATATTCACGCTGATCTCAAAGGACCAAAAGTAAAATATAAACTACACTATGGTTGATGTACGGGGAGACGTTTTACGGCCGCCACACGGCACAACACCAGCTGCAGTGAAGGCAAATAAAAATCAAAAATGAGTTCCTTTAAGAGCAATGAAAACATTCATAAGAAAGAGGATGGGCCATACTACGTAGTTTCGGCTAATAAAGCCTCATCAGTGACCCTGTAATGATCCGACAAAGAAAGCCAGAGGAAACATACTGCAATTTTGCAAATTTCGAATAGGCAGTCGATACAAAGACTGATATAAATCAAATTGGGGTCCAAAGAATTAAAAACCTGTCTAGAATATGAGTCTAAACCAATAATTTATTTCTGATTTCTCAGAATATTCACGCTGATCTCAAAGGACCAAAAGTAAAATATAAACTACACTATGGTTGATGTACGGGGAGACGTTTTACGGCCGCCACACGGCACAACACCAGCTGCAGTGAAGGCAAATAAAAATCAAAAATGAGTTCCTTTAAGAGCAATGAAAACATTCATAAGAAAGAAGATGGGCCATACTACGTAGTTTCGGCTAATAAAGCCTCATCAGTGACCCTGTAATGATCCGACAAAGAAAGCCATAGGAAACATACTGCAATTTTGCAAATTTCGAATAGGCAGTCGATACAAAGACTGATATAAATCAAATTGGGGTCCAAAGAATTAAAAACCTGTCTAGAATATGAGTCTAAACCAATAATTTATTTCTGATTTCTCAGAATATTCACGCTGATCTCAAAGGACCAAAAGTAAAATATAAACTACACTATGGTTGATGTACGGGGAGACGTTTTACGGCCGCCACACGGCACAACACCAGCTGCAGTGAAGGCAAATAAAAATAAAAAATGAGTTCCTTTAAGAGCAATGAAAACATTCATAAGAAAGAAGATGGGCCATACTACGTAGTTTCGGCTAATAAAGCCTCATCAGTGACCCTGTAATGATCCGACAAAGAAAGCCAGAGGAAACATACTGCAATTTTGCAAATTTCGAATAGGCAGTCGATACAAAGACTGATATAAATCAAATTGGGGTCCAAAGAATTAAAAACCTGTCTAGAATATGAGTCTAAACCAATAATTTATTTCTGATTTCTCAGAATATTCACGCTGATCTCAAAGGACCAAAAGTAAAATATAAACTACACTATGGTTGATGTACGGGGAGACGTTTTACGGCCGCCACACGGCACAACACCAGCTGCAGTGAAGGCAAATAAAAATCAAAAATGAGTTCCTTTAAGAGCAATGAAAACATTCATAAGAAAGAAGATGGGCCATACTACGTAGTTTCGGCTAATAAAGCCTCATCAGTGACCCTGTAATGATCCGACAAAGAAAGCCAGAGGAAACATACTGCAATTTTGCAAATTTCGAATAGGCAGTCGATACAAAGACTGATATAAATCAAATTGGGGTCCAAAGAATTAAAAACCTGTCTAGAATATGAGTCTAAACCAATAATTTATTTCTGATTTCTCAGAATATTCACGCTGATCTCAAAGGACCAAAAGTAAAATATAAACTACACTATGGTTGATGTACGGGGAGACGTTTTACGGCCGCCACACGGCACAACACCAGCTGCAGTGAAGGCAAATAAAAATAAAAAATGAGTTCCTTTAAGAGCAATGAAAACATTCATAAGAAAGAAGATGGGCCATACTACGTAGTTTCGGCTAATAAAGCCTCATCAGTGACCCTGTAATGATCCGACAAAGAAAGCCAGAGGAAACATACTGCAATTTTGCAAATTTCGAATAGGCAGTCGATACAAAGACTGATATAAATCAAATTGGGGTCCAAAGAATTAAAAACCTGTCTAGAATATGAGTCTAAACCAATAATTTATTTCTGATTTCTCAGAATATTCACGCTGATCTCAAAGGACCAAAAGTAAAATATAAACTACACTATGGTTGATGTACGGGGAGACGTTTTACGGCCGCCACACGGCACAACACCAGCTGCAGTGAAGGCAAATAAAAATCAAAAATGAGTTCCTTTAAGAGCAATGAAAACATTCATAAGAAAGAAGATGGGCCATACTACGTAGTTTCGGCTAATAAAGCCTCATCAGTGACCCTGTAATGATCCGACAAAGAAAGCCAGAGGAAACATACTGCAATTTTGCAAATTTCGAATAGGCAGTCGATACAAAGACTGATATAAATCAAATTGGGGTCCAAAGAATTAAAAACCTGTCTAGAATATGAGTCTAAACCAATAATTTATTTCTGATTTCTCAGAATATTCACGCTGATCTCAAAGGACCAAAAGTAAAATATAAACTACACTATGGTTGATGTACGGGGAGACGTTTTACGGCCGCCACACGGCACAACACCAGCTGCAGTGAAGGCAAATAAAAATCAAAAATGAGTTCCTTTAAGAGCAATGAAAACATTCATAAGAAAGAAGATGGGCCATACTACGTAGTTTCGGCTAATAAAGCCTCATCAGTGACCCTGTAATGATCCGACAAAGAAAGCCAGAGAAAACATACTGCAATTTTGCAAATTTCGAATAGGCAGTCGATACAAAGACTGATATAAATCAAATTGGGGTCCAAAGAATTAAAAACCTGTCTAGAATATGAGTCTAAACCAATAATTTATTTCTGATTTCTCAGAATATTCACGCTGATCTCAAAGGACCAAAAGTAAAATATAAACTACACTATGGTTGATGTACGGGGAGACGTTTTACGGCCGCCACACGGCACAACACCAGCTGCAGTGAAGGCAAATAAAAATCAAAAATGAGTTCCTTTAAGAGCAATGAAAACATTCATAAGAAAGAAGATGGGCCATACTACGTAGTTTCGGCTAATAAAGCCTCATCAGTGACCCTGTAATGATCCGTCAAAGAAAGCCAGAGGAAACATACTGCAATTTTGCAAATTTCGAATAGGCAGTCGATACAAAGACTGATATAAATCAAATTGGGGTCCAAAGAATTAAAAACCTGTCTAGAATATGAGTCTAAACCAATAATTTATTTCTGATTTCTCAGAATATTCACGCTGATCTCAAAGGACCAAAAGTAAAATATAAACTACACTATGGTTGATGTACGGGGAGACGTTTTACGGCCGCCACACGGCACAACACCAGCTGCAGTGAAGGCAAATAAAAATCAAAAATGAGTTCCTTTAAGAGCAATGAAAACATTCATAAGAAAGAGGATGGGCCATACTACGTAGTTTCGGCTAATAAAGCCTCATCAGTGACCCTGTAATGATCCGACAAAGAAAGCCAGAGGAAACATACTGCAATTTTGCAAATTTCGAATAGGCAGTCGATACAAAGACTGATATAAATCAAATTGGGGTCCAAAGAATTAAAAACCTGTCTAGAATATGAGTCTAAACCAATAATTTATTTCTGATTTCTCAGAATATTCACGCTGATCTCAAAGGACCAAAAGTAAAATATAAACTACACTATGGTTGATGTACGGGGAGACGTTTTACGGCCGCCACACGGCACAACACCAGCTGCAGTGAAGGCAAATAAAAATCAAAAATGAGTTCCTTTAAGAGCAATGAAAACATTCATAAGAAAGAAGATGGGCCATACTACGTAGTTTCGGCTAATAAAGCCTCATCAGTGACCCTGTAATGATCCGACAAAGAAAGCCAGAGGAAACATACTGCAATTTTGCAAATTTCGAATAGGCAGTCGATACAAAGACTGATATAAATCAAATTGGGGTCCAAAGAATTAAAAACCTGTCTAGAATATGAGTCTAAACCAATAATTTATTTCTGATTTCTCAGAATATTCACGCTGATCTCAAAGGACCAAAAGTAAAATATAAACTACACTATGGTTGATGTACGGGGAGACGTTTTACGGCCGCCACACGGCACAACACCAGCTGCAGTGAAGGCAAATAAAAATCAAAAATGAGTTCCTTTAAGAGCAATGAAAACATTCATAAGAAAGAAGATGGGCCATACTACGTAGTTTCGGCTAATAAAGCCTCATCAGTGACCCTGTAATGATCCGACAAAGAAAGCCAGAGGAAACATACTGCAATTTTGCAAATTTCGAATAGGCAGTCGATACAAAGACTGATATAAATCAAATTGGGGTCCAAAGAATTAAAAACCTGTCTAGAATATGAGTCTAAACCAATAATTTATTTCTGATTTCTCAGAATATTCACGCTGATCTCAAAGGACCAAAAGTAAAATATAAACTACACTATGGTTGATGTACGGGGAGACGTTTTACGGCCGCCACACGGCACAACACCAGCTGCAGTGAAGGCAAATAAAAATCAAAAATGAGTTCCTTTAAGAGCAATGAAAACATTCATAAGAAAGAAGATGGGCCATACTACGTAGTTTCGGCTAATAAAGCCTCATCAGTGACCCTGTAATGATCCGACAAAGAAAGCCAGAGGAAACATACTGCAATTTTGCAAATTTCGAATAGGCAGTCGATACAAAGACTGATATAAATCAAATTGGGGTCCAAAGAATTAAAAACCTGTCTAGAATATGAGTCTAAACCAATAATTTATTTCTGATTTCTCAGAATATTCACGCTGATCTCAAAGGACCAAAAGTAAAATATAAACTACACTATGGTTGATGTACGGGGAGACGTTTTACGGCCGCCACACGGCACAACACCAGCTGCAGTGAAGGCAAATAAAAATCAAAAATGAGTTCCTTTAAGAGCAATGAAAACATTCATAAGAAAGAAGATGGGCCATACTACGTAGTTTCGGCTAATAAAGCCTCATCAGTGACCCTGTAATGATCCGACAAAGAAAGCCAGAGGAAACATACTGCAATTTTGCAAATTTCGAATAGGCAGTCGATACAAAGACTGATATAAATCAAATTGGGGTCCAAAGAATTAAAAACCTGTCTAGAATATGAGTCTAAACCAATAATTTATTTCTGATTTCTCAGAATATTCACGCTGATCTCAAAGGACCAAAAGTAAAATATAAACTACACTATGGTTGATGTACGGGGAGACGTTTTACGGCCGCCACACGGCACAACACCAGCTGCAGTGAAGGCAAATAAAAATCAAAAATGAGTTCCTTTAAGAGCAATGAAAACATTCATAAGAAAGAAGATGGGCCATACTACGTAGTTTCGGCTAATAAAGCCTCATCAGTGACCCTGTAATGATCCGACAAAGAAAGCCAGAGGAAACATACTGCAATTTTGCAAATTTCGAATAGGCAGTCGATACAAAGACTGATATAAATCAAATTGGGGTCCAAAGAATTAAAAACCTGTCTAGAATATGAGTCTAAACCAATAATTTATTTCTGATTTCTCAGAATATTCACGCTGATCTCAAAGGACCAAAAGTAAAATATAAACTACACTATGGTTGATGTACGGGGAGACGTTTTACGGCCGCCACACGGCACAACACCAGCTGCAGTGAAGGCAAATAAAAATCAAAAATGAGTTCCTTTAAGAGCAATGAAAACATTCATAAGAAAGAAGATGGGCCATACTACGTAGTTTCGGCTAATAAAGCCTCATCAGTGACCCTGTAATGATCCGACAAAGAAAGCCAGAGAAAACATACTGCAATTTTGCAAATTTCGAATAGGCAGTCGATACAAAGACTGATATAAATCAAATTGGGGTCCAAAGAATTAAAAACCTGTCTAGAATATGAGTCTAAACCAATAATTTATTTCTGATTTCTCAGAATATTCACGCTGATCTCAAAGGACCAAAAGTAAAATATAAACTACACTATGGTTGATGTACGGGGAGACGTTTTACGGCCGCCACACGGCACAACACCAGCTGCAGTGAAGGCAAATAAAAATCAAAAATGAGTTCCTTTAAGAGCAATGAAAACATTCATAAGAAAGAAGATGGGCCATACTACGTAGTTTCGGCTAATAAAGCCTCATCAGTGACCCTGTAATGATCCGTCAAAGAAAGCCAGAGGAAACATACTGCAATTTTGCAAATTTCGAATAGGCAGTCGATACAAAGACTGATATAAATCAAATTGGGGTCCAAAGAATTAAAAACCTGTCTAGAATATGAGTCTAAACCAATAATTTATTTCTGATTTCTCAGAATATTCACGCTGATCTCAAAGGACCAAAAGTAAAATATAAACTACACTATGGTTGATGTACGGGGAGACGTTTTACGGCCGCCACACGGCACAACACCAGCTGCAGTGAAGGCAAATAAAAATCAAAAATGAGTTCCTTTAAGAGCAATGAAAACATTCATAAGAAAGAAGATGGGCCATACTACGTAGTTTCGGCTAATAAAGCCTCATCAGTGACCCTGTAATGATCCGACAAAGAAAGCCAGAGGAAACATACTGCAATTTTGCAAATTTCGAATAGGCAGTCGATACAAAGACTGATATAAATCAAATTGGGGTCCAAAGAATTAAAAACCTGTCTAGAATATGAGTCTAAATCAATAATTTATTTCTGATTTCTCAGAATATTCACGCTGATCTCAAAGGACCAAAAGTAAAATATAAACTACACTATGGTTGATGTACGGGGAGACGTTTTACGGCCGCCACACGGCACAACACCAGCTGCAGTGAAGGCAAATAAAAATCAAAAATGAGTTCCTTTAAGAGCAATGAAAACATTCATAAGAAAGAAGATGGGCCATACTACGTAGTTTCGGCTAATAAAGCCTCATCAGTGACCCTGTAATGATCCGACAAAGAAAGCCAGAGGAAACATACTGCAATTTTGCAAATTTCGAATAGGCAGTCGATACAAAGACTGATATAAATCAAATTGGGGTCCAAAGAATTAAAAACCTGTCTAGAATATGAGTCTAAACCAATAATTTATTTCTGATTTCTCAGAATATTCACGCTGATCTCAAAGGACCAAAAGTAAAATATAAACTACACTATGGTTGATGTACGGGGAGACGTTTTACGGCCGCCACACGGCACAACACCAGCTGCAGTGAAGGCAAATAAAAATCAAAAATGAGTTCCTTTAAGAGCAATGAAAACATTCATAAGAAAGAAGATGGGCCATACTACGTAGTTTCGGCTAATAAAGCCTCATCAGTGACCCTGTAATGATCCGACAAAGAAAGCCAGAGGAAACATACTGCAATTTTGCAAATTTCGAATAGGCAGTCGATACAAAGACTGATATAAATCAAATTGGGGTCCAAAGAATTAAAAACCTGTCTAGAATATGAGTCTAAACCAATAATTTATTTCTGATTTCTCAGAATATTCACGCTGATCTCAAAGGACCAAAAGTAAAATATAAACTACACTATGGTTGATGTACGGGGAGACGTTTTACGGCCGCCACACGGCACAACACCAGCTGCAGTGAAGGCAAATAAAAATCAAAAATGAGTTCCTTTAAGAGCAATGAAAACATTCATAAGAAAGAAGATGGGCCATACTACGTAGTTTCGGCTAATAAAGCCTCATCAGTGACCCTGTAATGATCCGACAAAGAAAGCCAGAGGAAACATACTGCAATTTTGCAAATTTCGAATAGGCAGTCGATACAAAGACTGATATAAATCAAATTGGGGTCCAAAGAATTAAAAACCTGTCTAGAATATGAGTCTAAACCAATAATTTATTTCTGATTTCTCAGAATATTCACGCTGATCTCAAAGGACCAAAAGTAAAATATAAACTACACTATGGTTGATGTACGGGGAGACGTTTTACGGCCGCCACACGGCACAACACCAGCTGCAGTGAAGGCAAATAAAAATCAAAAATGAGTTCCTTTAAGAGCAATGAAAACATTCATAAGAAAGAAGATGGGCCATACTACGTAGTTTCGGCTAATAAAGCCTCATCAGTGACCCTGTAATGATCCGACAAAGAAAGCCAGAGGAAACATACTGCAATTTTGCAAATTTCGAATAGGCAGTCGATACAAAGACTGATATAAATCAAATTGGGATCCAAAGAACTAAAAACCTGTCTAGAATATGAGTCTAAACCAATAATTTATTTCTGATTTCTCAGAATATTCACGCTGATCTCAAAGGACCAAAAGTAAAATATAAACTACACTATGGTTGATGTACGGGGAGACGTTTTACGGCCGCCACACGGCACAACACCAGCTGCAGTGAAGGCAAATAAAAATCAAAAATGAGTTCCTTTAAGAGCAATGAAAACATTCATAAGAAAGAAGATGGGCCATACTACGTAGTTTCGGCTAATAAAGCCTCATCAGTGACCCTGTAATGATCCGACAAAGAAAGCCAGAGGAAACATACTGCAATTTTGCAAATTTCGAAAAGGCAGTCGATACAAAGACTGATATAAATCAAATTGGGGTCCAAAGAATTAAAAACCTGTCTAGAATATGAGTCTAAACCAATAATTTATTTCTGATTTCTCAGAATATTCACGCTGATCTCAAAGGACCAAAAGTAAAATATAAACTACACTATGGTTGATGTACGGGGAGACGTTTTACGGCCGCCACACGGCACAACACCAGCTGCAGTGAAGGCAAATAAAAATCAAAAATGAGTTCCTTTAAGAGCAATGAAAACATTCATAAGAAAGAAGATGGGCCATACTACGTAGTTTCGGCTAATAAAGCCTCATCAGTGACCCTGTAATGATCCGACAAAGAAAGCCAGAGGAAACATACTGCAATTTTGCAAATTTCGAATAGGCAGTCGATACAAAGACTGATATAAATCAAATTGGGGTCCAAAGAATTAAAAACCTGTCTAGAATATGAGTCTAAACCAATAATTTATTTCTGATTTCTCAGAATATTCACGCTGATCTCAAAGGACCAAAAGTAAAATATAAACTACACTATGGTTGATGTACGGGGAGACGTTTTACGGCCGCCACACGGCACAACACCAGCTGCAGTGAAGGCAAATAAAAATCAAAAATGAGTTCCTTTAAGAGCAATGAAAACATTCATAAGAAAGAAGATGGGCCATACTACGTAGTTTCGGCTAATAAAGCCTCATCAGTGACCCTGTAATGATCCGACAAAGAAAGCCAGAGGAAACATACTGCAATTTTGCAAATTTCGAATAGGCAGTCGATACAAAGACTGATATAAATCAAATTGGGGTCCAAAGAATTAAAAACCTGTCTAGAATATGAGTCTAAACCAATAATTTATTTCTGATTTCTCAGAATATTCACGCTGATCTCAAAGGACCAAAAGTAAAATATAAACTACACTATGGTTGATGTACGGGGAGACGTTTTACGGCCGCCACACGGCACAACACCAGCTGCAGTGAAGGCAAATAAAAATCAAAAATGAGTTCCTTTAAGAGCAATGAAAACATTCATAAGAAAGAAGATGGGCCATACTACGTAGTTTCGGCTAATAAAGCCTCATCAGTGACCCTGTAATGACCCGACAAAGAAAGCCAGAGGAAACATACTGCAATTTTGCAAATTTCGAATAGGCAGTCGATACAAAGACTGATATAAATCAAATTGGGGTCCAAAGAATTAAAAACCTGTCTAGAATATGAGTCTAAACCAATAATTTATTTCTGATTTCTCAGAATATTCACGCTGATCTCAAAGGACCAAAAGTAAAATATAAACTACACTATGGTTGATGTACGGGGAGACGTTTTACGGCCGCCACACGGCACAACACCAGCTGCAGTGAAGGCAAATAAAAATCAAAAATGAGTTCCTTTAAGAGCAATGAAAACATTCATAAGAAAGAAGATGGGCCATACTACGTAGTTTCGGCTAATAAAGCCTCATCAGTGACCCTGTAATGATCCGACAAAGAAAGCCAGAGGAAACATACTGCAATTTTGCAAAGGCTATTTTTAGAAAAACGTTGTCATCGCTCCAGCGCCTACATTTCTTCACCGATTTAAATATAACTTCAGACAAATGATCCTTATGACGATACCTCAAAGAGTTCGTTTTTCAAGGTCAAGGTCACTGTGGCTATTTTTAGAAAAACTTTGTCTTTGCTCTAGCGCTTACATTTTTTCACCAGTTTCAAAATCGATTCACACAAATGTTCCTTATGACAATATCTGTGGCGAGTTCCACTTTCAAGGTTAAGGTTACTGTGGCTATTTTTAGAAAAACTTTGTCATGGCTCTAGCGCTTACATTTCTTCACCAATTTCAATATAACTTCACACAAATGTTCCTTATGACAATAACTCAAGCGATTTCGACTTTCAAGGTCAAGGTCACTGTGGCTATTTTTAGAAAAACTTTGTCATCGCCCTAGCGACTACATTTCTTCACTGATTTCAATATAACTTCACACAAATGTTCCTTATGACAATACCTCGAGTGATTTTGACTTTCAAGGTCAAGGTCACTGTGGCTATTTTTAGAAAAACTTTGTCATGGCTCTAGCGCTTACATTTCTTCACCGATTTCAGTGTAACTTCACACAAATGTTCCTTATGACAATAACTCGAGCTATTTCGACTCTCATCGTCAAGGTTACCGTGGCTATTTTTAGAAAAACTTTGTCATCGCTCTAGTGCCTACCATTATTGATGGATGTTAATAGAAGTTCACACAATTGTTTCTTATGGTAATATCTCGAGTTGCTTTGACTTCCAAGGTCATGACCTCAAGGTCAAGGTCACTGTGGCTATTTTATGGAAAAAAATGTCGTTGCTCTACCGCCTACATTTATGATTTTAATCTAACTTCACACAAAAGATACTTTTGATAATATCTTGAGCAAGTCAGGGTCCATATGACTATTTTTAGAGAAATATTGTCATCACTCCAGAACCTACATTTATGGATGGATTTTTAAACAAACTTTACACAAATGTTGCATATGATAATATCTCAAGCAAGTTGGACTTTTGCCATTTCAGTGTTTTCCACAAACGAAGTTGTCTTGGACGAGGGGATTGGTATCGCATGCGACGCCTTGTTTTTTTTAGCTCACCTGTCACGTAGTGACAAGGTGAGCTTTTGGGATCACTTTTGGCCGTCGTCCGTCGTGCGTGCGTGCTTGCGTCCGTGCGTGCGTCCGTCCGTAAACTTTTTCTTCAAACGGCATCTCCTCCTAAACCACAAATCGGATTGTGACCAAACTTCACAGGAATGATCCTAAGGTGGTCCCCTTTCAAAGTTGTTCAAATGGTTCCGGTCGGTTGCACATATAGGTCACAGTAGCCAAAAATAGTTTTTTTTTTCACCGAAAACTTAAAAAATCTTCTTCTCTGCAACCGCAAGGCCCAGGTCTTTGATATTTGGTATGAAGCTTCATCTAGTGGACCCCTTTACCAAGATTGTTCAAATTATAGTGCTGGGGCTAAAAATGCCCCCGCACCGGAGCCCTTTGGTTTTTACATGGGCTTATATAGGGAAAATCTTTAAAAATCTTCTTCTCTGAAACCGCAAGGCCCAGGTCTTTGATATTTGGTATGAAGCTTCATCTAGTGGACCCCTACCAAGATTGTTCAAATTGTAGTGCTGGGGCTAAAAATGTCCCCGCACCGGGGCCCTTTGGTTTTACATGGGCTTATATAGGGAAAATCTTTAAAAATCTTCTTCCCTGAAACCCCAAGGCCCAGGTCTTTGATATTTGGTATGAAGCTTCATCTTGTGGACCCCGACCAAGATTGTTCAAATTGTAGTGCTGGAGCTAAAAATGCCCCCGCACGGGAGCCCTTTGGTTTTACATGGGCTTAAATAGGGAAAATCTTGAAAAATCTTCTTCTCTGAAACCGCAAGGCCCAGGTCTTTGATATTTGGTATGAAGCTTCATCTAGTGGACCCCTACCAAGATTGTTCAAATTATAGTGCTGGGCCCAAAATGCCCCTGCACAGGGGCCCTTTTGTTTTACATAGGCTTATTTATAGGCTGATTTAAGCCCCCCAGTGGAAATCTTCCACTGACCGTTCCAAGGCGGCTCTTCTGTGACGATTTATTTATGTTGACTGTTTGTTACTTACTGTGTGTATCACTTGTGTCTTTTGGTTTTGGATGGCCATATGGCCATTTTGTGGGAAAGTGACTGTCCTTATGGCCTTCCTTTGTTTGGGTTTCCATTATGGTCTGGTCGCTTAATGTTTGTATTTCTTTCCCTTTGGTGTCTTTTATGGGTGGAGTAAGTTAATTGTATCAATTCCTGTTCTTTGTTTTACTTCTACTTTATATAGGGAAAATCTTTAAAAATCTTCTTCTCTGAAACTGCAAGGCCCAGGTCTTTGATATTTGATATGAAGCTTCATCTTGTGGACCTCTACCAAGATTGTTCAACTTATAGCCCTGGGGCCAAAAATGCCCCCGCTCCGGGGCCCTTTGGTTTTACATAGACTTACATAGAGAAAATCTTGAAAAATCTTCTTCTCTGATACCACAAGGTTTTGGTCTTTGATATTTGTTATGAAGCTTCAGCTAGTGGACCTCTATAAAGATTGTTCAAATTATAGCCCTGAGACCAAAAATGCCCCCGCCATGTGGCCCTTTGGTTTTACATAGACTTATATAGGGAAAATCTTTAAAAATCATCTTCTCTGAAACCACAAGGCCTAGGTCTTTGATATTTGTTATGAAGCTTCAGCTAGTGGACCTCTACCAAGATTGTTCAAATTATAGCCCTGGGGCCAAAAATGCCCCCGCTCTGGGGCCCTTTGGTTTTACATAGACTTATATTGGGAAAGTAGAAGTAAAACAAAGATCAGGAATTGATACAATTAACTTACTCCACCCATAAAAGACACCAAAGGGAAAGAAATACAAACATTAAGCGACCAGACCATAATGGAAACCTAAACAAAGGAAGGCCATAAGGACAGTTACTTTCCCACAAAATGGCCATATGGTCATCCGAAACTAAAAGACACAAGTGATACACACAGTAAGTAACAAACAACAACATAAAATAAATCGCCACAGAAGAGCCGCCTTGGAACGGTCAGTGGAAGATTTCCACTGGGGGGCTTAAATCGATTTTACGTGGCCACAATCCTCGCCCTTACTTCCGTCGCGATTTAGACAAATCTTGCAACTGCAAGACAAGTCTTGTTTTACATTGACTTCTATATGCATGGTAAACCTTTCAAATCTTCTTCTCTGAAACCACAAAGCCCAGGTCTTTCATATTCGATTTGAAGCTTCATCTTGTGGACCTCTACCAAGATTGTTCAAATCATAGCCCTGGGGCCAAAATTGACCCTGCCCGGGGCCCACTTGTTATACATTGGATCAGGTGAGCGAACCAGGGCCCTCTGGGCCCTCTTGTTTAAAAAAAAATCTTATCAGCAAGTCCATATCTTGAGAACTATTAGAGCTTCATTAATCATTCTTGGTACAAACTTGCATCCAGGCAATGCAACTTCAACGCAAGCATCCATATCTGACCTTGACCTATATTTCATGGTTCACTGACTTAGTGAATTATTGCGACCACCCTGACTTTCACCCTAATGTAAGAGTCCATTTCTCGAAAACTATTAAAGCTTTTTAAATTATAATTGGTACAAACTTGCATCAAGGGATTGCAACTGCAACGCAAGCATCCATATTTGACTTTGACCCATATTTCATGGTTCACTGACTTTGTGAATTATTGCGACCACACTGACTTTCACCCTAATGTAAGAGTCCATTTCTCAAGATCTATTAGAGCTTCATTAATTGTATTGGGTACAAACTTGCATTTAGGAATTGAAACTTCAATGCAAGTATCCATTTCTGACCTAGACCTACATTTCATGGTTCACTTACTTTGTAAAATAGTGTGACAACCCTAACTTTCACCCTGATGTAAGAGTCTGTTTGTAAGAGTTTCATTGATGATACTTGGTTTGGTTACTTTGCGCTCCCACAGGCGCGACATAGCCTTCGGGGGAATTCTTGTTGCATGTTTGTGAGCCTTTAACAATATTTGTTGAATATTTTGCCATCTAGGGACAAGCAAAGGTTGGGGGCATTGTGTTTTACAAACACCATTTCTAGTTTGTATGGTCATTTATTAAGTTTTGGTAACCAATACATCGAATGAGTCGAACCTGGCATTCTTTAACAGTCACAGAAAACATTATGGGCAGTTTGTTGATGTGTCCAGCAACAACTGACTTTTTGTCTAATAGGGTCTGTTCGTAGGCCATGGTACCAGTTAGTTCCTGTTCTGTTAATATTGAGCAACCCTAAAAAAACGACGACAATATTAGCAGCCTTATCTGCTGGTACCAACTCGTACTTCCCATGAATTTCGTGGATACCATGCTTCAAATGATGGGAAGTAGATTTAGGTTTAGGCGGTAGAAGATTAGTATTCTGGGAATAATTTCAATACGTTTATCAATTAATTTAATAAAAGTAAGTTTTCCATTCCTATAGCACATCGGTTACACCAATGATCGCCGAAAGTGTTCAAAGCCTGGACAATTTCATTCTGATATTCATTAAAGTAATATAAGAAAGAAATATGTATTTAGGTTTGGTATATTTGTTACAAATTACAGGAGTTCTTGATTAACAATATAATCAGTTAATGAAGAAGTTACAGATTTGTCTGTAAATATACTAGGTACATCAGTACCCTTCTTTATAAAAGATGTTTTTTTTTATATAAAATAGTGTTTGTAATTTGTTTCAGAATCGATTGTTGGGCGAAGAAAATGATGAGCTTAGCATTAAGTTTAAAGTGCTGCATAGCAAAATCATAGAATCTATTAGCCTCCTAATCTAGTTTCCGTTTCACTGGAATAGGAAGAGAACTTAAACGGACATCATAGCGTGACGACCACGTTTATTATTTCATCTTAAACGTTATTAGAGACGTATTCCTATTCTTTATTGCGAGACATTTCGTCTGCTTCGTTGTTGCACTAAGCAGACAATTTCCGTTTAAAATTTTCATTTTTGATGACAGATTCTATCTGTCATCTCTAGCTATCCTGCGTGTTGTAAAGTTGTTCCGGCTTTCTTACGAATTTCTTCCGGCTTTGACCGCCAAAGAAATATGAGTCCGCACAAAAATGTAGTCCGGTTAGGCGCAGTTATCAAAATTGTACATCCTATAATCGCAATACAAACTTTTGAAGCAGACGACTTGACGATTTTATCTTACCTTTCAGAGAATATATTCAGCACTTCATATGAATCAGCTGCATCATGCGAGACTGTATACCTAGATCAATGCGGCATCTGCTTAGACGTCTGCTCAGGTTTTACACTGTTTTCTGACAGTGCTGTCAATATTTAATCCTTAAAGATCAGCCGGTCAGCTGTAGACCAGAATATTAATGGGTTTTCCGACATTCGAGGTCAAGTCTAGGTCAGTTACAACTAGGTGTATATCAGACTTTGCGAGAAAGGCTGTCCCTTTCAACCCTGGAATATTGTACAGATACCTACGCAAACAGTGTAGGCCCTGTGATATAATTCTAGGTGCCATATTTAGCAGAATGGACGAGCCCAACTTCAGTGATGGAAGAGTACACTCCAGAAACTCAAGGCAGTGAATAAATCAAAGCACTGACAACACTCATGCCGATTGTCTCTAAATTCAGGCTGGTCATGAACGAGGACTTGGACTGATCCGTTTAAACTTAACGGAAGTTTAGTAACTGATGCATAAAATGTAGAACAAGATCAGCACCGTGTTCTGTGGCGTTTGATCTTAGTCTACATTGTTTGCCAGATCGAACATTTTTTTCAAGTGCAGATTTTACAGATAACACTTACATGTAACCAAGACTGACAAACGACGCGGCTATGTTTGGGTTGATTGTTTTGCATTCGACCCGAAGTTACTAATAAAAAAGCGATTCAGAGCTAACGTCTACGTGACTATCACTGACTTCTCAGAATAACCTTTTTCTTGCAGAAAATAGCCGCAGTGAGATCAGGGTATTCCATAAGACTGAAGAGGGTCATCCTGGAATCATAGGGTGAGCTTGGCAAACAGTGTAGACCAAGTTCAGACGCTGCAGAACGCGCTTCTTATCAATGTCTTCACTATTTGTTTAGAATTTCAGAGTTAAATTAAACAGTTTAATCTCATCCCAGGACTTTTTCCCCAACCTTCACCCCACCAACACTTTCGGTGCTTTGATTTTGAAACCAAACGATTGCATGATTACAACACGCTTAGGCACCATGCCCTTAAGCTAAAAAGGTTAAATCAATCAACCGTGACGTATGGTTACCAGTCCGGCCACGATCCTGTGTTTTGTATTGTTTGATTTGAGGTTGAACGTCCCCATCAACACTGTATAGGTCATTTTGGAGACGTTGCTTCCAATTTTGTGGGATTTTAAACCGACACTGAGATGAAATGACATCTCAAGCCCTGCTACCCAATCAAAACCAATAGGGTTTATATGCATGGACCTCTTTCCCTGGGCAGGCTTAGATCTTCTAAGCAGATTACCAGTACTCGTGTGCGGGTCGGTTTCAGCTCTGCGTGGAAGCATCATGCAGCCCATCTATTTCTTTAAGCCCCGATGGGCGGGGGCCAACGATCCTCTGTACCACCTTCACACCAGCTCTGATAGAAACCACATGTTCAGGATCAAACTTTTGATTGGTGATGTAAGGTCGTGCCTAGAAAAGAAGAAATTGTATTTTGTTCTCAAAAAGCATCAGGTGAGAACGTATTGCAACATTTTTCATTAAACCCTGGACAGTTAGAGTGAGTGAGTGTTTGAGTTTTACGTCCCACCAACAGATAAGATCATACGGAGACGATATTTCGGTTTAAAGACACATCCGAAAGTCTGGAGAAGTCTGGGATCGATCCTACGATCCCTGGTTTACAAGGCGAGTAGCATAACCACTACACCACGGAGGCTTCTAATGGACAGTTAGAGAAGCTGGTCGGAAAGCGGATGGCGTTGACTCTGATTTTGGGTGCCACATGTGTGTGATCTATTTGATTGTTGGAGCGACATCTTTCATCAACAGAAGACGCTAGTGGACGTCGGCGTAGCGGAAGACCGACGTCAGTATGTCAAGATCGATTCATCCGACAGACGCATATGCGAAGCAGATTTCCACCGGCATCTGCTACACTGTACCTGTAGATAAACAAAGGGTTTCAACTACCGACTAATAAGCACTGACACTGTTCGTCGCACTTATGCGATGCACTTTTGAGAGCTAGACGTCCATGTCGTGACCAAAATTAAGACGTCGACACAGTACGGAATACTTACGCTGGTGCATGAAATACGTACATGTATATTGGCGTCTAAGCGACTCGCGTTATATGCGTTTCAGTGACACATCGCACTTCAGCGTGAATCACGTCGATCGTCGTTTCCGGATGTTTCGACACATAGGTGTAAGGTATGCCGAGGCGACGCGTGCGTAATAGAGCATGACATATCGGATGGAATAAGCGAAATGGTATGTCGAGCTATTGTAGCTAGCGACATTAAGAACATTCAAGATCATGGCTGAGACGTTAACTGAACAGCGAGACGTTACATCAATCAAGTGCGTCGGCCTCACGTGGTTCCATTTATTTGTTTACGCTCAGAATCCGGGATATCTAATCCAGCAGGATTACGCGCGTGTTTATAGTGGTGTTCTTACTCAAAAATGCCTTCAAGCCAATGGAATTCATGTACTGGACTGACCAGCCTTTCTCCTCCGATCTCTTTGTTAAAAATAGAGTTTTGGGGGGAGGTATCCACATCCGACCAGTTAAAAATGTTACTAATTGCCAGTAGTATTGTTAAAACTTGAATTTTAATGTTTGGTTTTGAAAACGTAAATAGTTTCTTTCCAAAATTTGAAACATCGTATGGCATTTCATGATACCACCGGTGTATAGACATCTGCAAACATATCATACAATGGAATTTGCAGAACTACTTTTCTAAATTTTAAGATCTTTTGAGAAAGGTTGTCTGTAAGTTTTCACAGTGTTTTGATTTTCTTATAGAATCTGTCATTTCAATGCCTTTGGCGCTTTGATTCATTAAACCATGTGATCAATATTTACATTTACGTTTCCCCAAAATATTTAATTAAAATGGATAAGGTTGCTTCAATCATCATTTCCTCTGAAAGTAAACGATATTATGTATCGAAACGTTAATATTTCTAGGGTGCAAGACTTTGACTTTTTGCGATTTGGCATTATTAATAGCTTTCGTAGGGTATTGATCATAGGTTACTTTCCTCTGACTGTACAGTAACATAACGATTAGAAGAGTATTTCACTGAGGAAAAGGTCTGGTAAAAAATAATGCTTCAAGGCATCACTGTAGGCCTGGTACCTGTGGTTTGTGTGTTGTTTACCTTTGAAGCTTAGCGCCCGCCCATCGGGGCTTGAAGAAACAGATGGGCTGCATTATCTTTCCTCGCAGAGCTGAAACCGACCGCACACGAGTACTGTTTAAACGCTTAGTGGATCTAAAAAATAGAAGTGAAGTTAATGATCTAAGTCTGCCCAGAAAAAAACGGTGCGGGTCGGACCGTCTATGCTTATAAACCCTATATGTTTCATTTGGCGACAGGACTTGAGATGTCATTATGTCCCCCCACCGGAGGGGATGGGACATATTGTTTTTGGTGCGGATCCCGTTTGCGTCGGCGTCGGCGTAGCATGTTTCAAGCACTATATCTCCTGAACCTATGGATGGATTTTGACCAAACTTGCATAGACACATCACTAGGATAGGGGATAACAGTCATTAGGTCATGATGACCTCGATCTCATATTCAAGGTCAAAGCGACCCCCAAAACAGTCATTTTTGGGCCAAAGAATGGCGGCGTCGGCGTTGGCGTAGCCTGTTTGAAGCACTTTATCTCCTGAACCTAAAGATCGATTATGACCAAACTTACATAGACACATAAATAGGATAGGGGAAAAAAGTCATTAGGTCATGATGACCTTGACCTAATTTCCAAGGTCACAGCGACCCCCAAACAGTCTTTTTTGGGCCAAAAATTTCTTGTCTGCACTCTATCTCATTAAGGAATTGATTGATTTTAGTCAAACCTAGTACAAAATATCATTACAACATACCGCAGATTTGATTAGATTTCAGTGACCTTGGCCTCATTTTCAAGGTCACAGCGACGCAAAAACCTTCATTTTTGGGCCAAAGATGGCTTGTGGGCACTCTTTCTCATTTAGGAACTGATTTATTTTCGACAAACTTGGGTCAATATATCATTACAACATACCACAGAATTGATAAGATTTAGATGACCTTGACCTTATTTTCAAGGTCACAGCGACCCGAGAACTGTCAGTTTGGGACCAAAAATGGCTTGTCTGCACTCTATCTCATTGAGGAATTGATTGATTCAAGTCAAACTTGGTACAATATATATTACAACAAACCGCAGATTTGATTAGATTTTAGTGACCTTGTCCTCACTTTCAAGGTCACAGCGACCCAGAACAGTCATTTTTGGGCCAAAAATCGCTTGTCTCCACTATCTCATTAACAAATTAAGTATTTTTAGTGAAACTTGGTACAATATATTAATACAACATACCGCAAATTTGATTAGATTTTGGTGACCTTGACCTTATTTTCAAGGTCACAGCGACCCAAAAACAGTCATTTTTGTCCAATAATGGCTTGTCTGCATTCTATCTCATTAACGATTTGATTGATTTTAGCCAAACCTGGTACAATATATCTTTACAACATACTGCAGATTTGGTAAGAGTTTGGTGACCTTGATCTTTTTTCAACGTCATAGGCTCCCAAAAAACAGTCAGTTTTGGGACAAAAATAGCTTGTCTGCACACTCTCTCATTAAGGAATTGATTGATTTTTTGTCAAACTTGGTACACAATATCATTATAAGAAACTGCAGATTTGATTGGATTTTGGTGACCTTTACCTTTTTGTCAAGGTCACAGCGCCCCAAAAGGCCAAAAATGGCTTGTTTGCAGCTTACTTTTTGGTGACTTTAACCTAGTTATTAGAGCCAAATGGGTGTTTCAGATATCTTTATGGGGTGGGGACATTGTTTTTCTCTGAAAACATTTCTAGTTTAATCTCAATGTCGGGTAAAAGTCCCACAAAATTGGAAACACTGTCGCCAAGATCACCTATACAGTGTTAAATGGGACCTTAAACCTCAAGTCAAGCAAACAGAACATTTGATGCCATTGTTTGGGTTGAAACCGTCAAGTATTTATCTTTATCAAGGGGCACTCCATCAGAATGTATCTTATAAAAGAAGTTTCAAGCGGACTTCTCACGACAGGCATCAAGGGACGGCCACACAAACTCGCTTAGCATAAAACCGACGCTACTTTTATTTCACAAACGCCGACAGATCCATCGAGCTGCAGTCTTCTGTACCTTCTCAACCTGCGTTTTACATAGGAAGACAAATAGGTGATGCAAACTCAAGGTGATGTCGAACCAACGCATCGTATGGAACCTCCTCTGTCGGCCTTGCTACAAAAGCCACTATTAGGACGTAAATGAATATGTGAATTCCTGGGTATACATGCAAATTCTCCGGGGTGTATCTTGAAAAATGTTGTAGGATTAATATCGTAATCTATTAACAGACTATCGTAGAACCACAGAGGACAGGACAAAAGACATAACATCGGCCATCACTCGTCTGATGGAAGATGAAGATCTAATCCATTAAAGATATGTTCTATAAAGGGTTCTCGGAAGCAAGCAATAAACCGCAGAACCGTAATGTAAAGAGTGTACAAAATTTTCTGGGCCACCAGCTAGTTTCGTCTAATTAGGCCTCATGAGAGACCCTCGAATAAATTCAAAACACCACAATGGAATTAATGGTCCCAAAGGACGAGAACATATAAACTACACCACAATGAAGCTCACGGAGACTTTATACGGCCACTACAATTATCTTAACACTAGCTGTAGTGACTTTAAATATGTTTTATTGAAGGAGTATCCTTCGAAATAGAAGTGAAGAGAATGATCAGGAGTCGATACAATTAACCCATTGCTCCCATCAGAGACACCAATGGGAAAGAAACACAAACGTGAAATAACTAGACCCTAACGGAAACATCAACAATGGAAAGCCAAAAGAACAGTTACTTTCCCACAAAATGGCCAATTAGTAATCCAAAACAAACAGAAACGGCCCCGCCCACTGGGGCTAGAAGAAATAAATGGGCTGCATGATGCTTCCACGCAGAGCTGAAACCGACGGCACACGAGTACTGGTAAACCGCTTAGAGGATCTAAGCCTGCCCAGGCAAAGCGGTGTGGGTCGGTCCGTCCATGCTTATAAACCATATTGGTTTCAATGGGCGACAGGGCTTGAGATGTCGGCTAAAAGTCCCATAAAATTGGAAGCAACGTCTCCAAAATGACCTATACAGTGTTGACGAATCGAACAAACAAAAACAAACAAAATAATATAGGCGATACACATACCCAAAGACAAACCATAACAAAAATAAACCGCGACAGAAGAACCTCATTGGAACGGTTAGTGACACGAATCACGAATTCCACTGGGGGTTTCAATCGATTTTACCTCGCCCTAACTTCCTTCGCAATTTAGACAAATAATTTGTTCAGTCCGCACAAAGGCCTCCTAACTGATCAGTGCAACATCTCCGAGAACACAAAAATCAAACAACTACAGAGTTGTAACAACGGTAAGGACTCGACAGAAGAAACCAATGAAATGCTGGAGGACTCGACAGAAGGAAACCACTGAAATGCTGGAGCAAAACGAAACCAACAATTAGACTCCGATGGGCCCGACCAGAGCCAGAGAATCAGGTACCAACCAACATTACATAAAATTAAATTCTGTTTATTTCTCAGTAAGCATTTACGCTGGAACCATCATAGAATTATTGCCTGACCCACCGGCGTGCAATTAAAGAGGGAAGCAAAGTTGTCAACCGCGATTTGGTTAACTACCATGCATGCAGTCTGTTGCATAAAAAGTATTTTGTATCCAACCTTTATTTATCGAGAATGATTTTATGAATGGGTGCTGATATTTTCTGAATTTATATACTAAGTCACCATAAAATAGGGGTTCCGATAGCCTTTGTTGCAGAAGAGATTTAAGTTCAACATTCAATATTGAACTTAAATCGGAATGACGTCTATAACATTTTGAAAAAGGCTTCGCGTTGTTTATGATACCGATAACTCTGATTACTGATTTACTGCGAGTATTGACGTCAATTACTTGACTAGACCATCTGGCAAATCGAATTAATAGCAAAATGTAAACGCCATAGGATTCCGAATCAAGATAATCACCATCAAAGAAAGGAAAATTCACAGAATTACTATCATCGCATTTATCATAATTATTGCAGGAAACAACCTATCTACAATAAATACATGTAAATCCAAACATGGGGCCTCGGTATCAGAAGAGTTTGCTTTATTTAACTGAATGTCTGGGGTAGGGGGTTGTGGTTAAATTTGAGTTATCACACCAACGAAATAGGTATTGTCAATATTTAAATTGATCTTCCAAAAATCTAGAAGTCGAGCTAAAGGCTTGAATGATTTCAGATTGGTTTTAAACGGAAATGGACATCATGAAGTCTGTTTCATAACAAAACAAGAACAGATCAACCACAAGGAGCGCGCAATTCGTACCAATTGGAATATCCACAATTTGTCTAAATAGTGCCAAATCCTATGTAAATATTGCCAAGTAGAAAGGTGGGAGCTTATCAAATTTCTGACATGACCATACAGTATAGTTTTATGCTCTTTAGAAGTAAAAAAAAATATTTCTTACATTACATGCAGGATAGAGGGAAACCTCCTTGTAAAATGTCCATTCAATTAAATCATTAAGTGTTTCTTTCATAAAGTAATTATGAAGTTTAGTGTAAAGTGTCGAATAATCGTAAGAAGACAGATTTGAAGCACAAAAACGTCTGGATTTCAATTTATTTACATCTTCATAGACCAAAACGGATTTCTTCCTAATCTTTGAAAGACTTTGCCACAATATTTAACCACATGATTTTGGTTGGCAGTAAAACATGACGTTAATAATTTGGAAAGTTCAGTAGTGGTATAAGAGCTTGAATTTGCAATAAACCGCACATTGAATGTTCTTTTACGAAGTTATTGACCACTATAACGTTGGAAGCTTGTCTTGGCCTTCAGTACCACTTACAGCAAACTTGGTGACTGAATGACAAACGTGGACATCAACTACAACACTATCTACAGCCAAAGGCTGCAGTTGATAGGATTTAGTATCTCCAAGCACTTGCTGAAGAGTGTTAACAGAGTTGAGCCTTCAAACAACGACCACAGTGTTAGCGGTCTTGTCTGCTGGAGCCAAAACAAACTTCTTAAGAAATTTTAAATACCTAGTTTAAGGTAATGGTTTAGGAGGTAACAAATTCGTATTTTGAGAGTAGAAAGCAATGCGTTTGTTCACTAGTATCAGAATGCTAAGTGTCAATTCTTTGAGGGCTTTATGTTAATGATGAGTTAGGAGGTCTTCATAAGGACTGGATAAATTATTTGTATAATCGCTACGGAAGTAAGGGCGAGGACTGCAGTTGCGTAAAGTCGATTTAAGCCCCCGGTAGAATTCGTTTCACATACCGTTCCAAGGCAGTTTTTCTTTCGTGGTTTATTTTTGTTATGGTTTGTCTTCTCTTCTGAGTGTGTGTATCGCTTATATTATATAAGCTTTCAACAGTCCAGAAGCGAGAAAAAATGTCAAAATCGGGATTTTAGAATTATTACGCTCGTGATAAATGTTGTCATTAAAGTCCGATGTAAAAGGTGTATGTAATAGTTTAAACCATTTTAATTCAGTTTCCTGTCGTTTAATAATTTTAAACCTAGCTGTAGACTATATATTAAAGTAAATTTTTACACTGGTTTTATAAATATTGCAAATGAGCAAGAAATACAACGAATAACCGTAAAGTATAGAGTGTACAATTTGTTCACATCCATTCTAGGTGCGGCCAGTATGGACTCATCAGTGACCCTCATATTTACAAACTCCTCAACGAGAACAATGATCCCAAAGGACAAGAACATATAAAATACACTACAATGAAGGCCGGGAGACTTTTTACGACTTTTTATGGCCACCTTGCATTCCCTAGACGTAGGCTGTAATGTGTCCTATAGAATGATTATCCTTCGGAAGCAATGACTAATCCGTAGTCCAGAAAGGTATGGAGCGTATAAGTTTTTCTGCGCCAGACTAGCTAGTTTCGGCCAATATGGTCTCATCAGTGACATTCGAATGTTTTCAAAACTCCAGAGAGGAATCAAAGATCTCTAAGGAAAAGAAAATATTAACTACACTATGATGAAGGGCAGGTAGTTTTTTACGGCCGCCACACATTTCGCTATGACCAGCTGTAGTGATTTTAATATGTTCTATAAAAGGGAGTCTGAAATTGAGACCCGACACACCGTAGTGCAACAAAAAGGAAGAAACATAGTCATCAACTATGATTACACCAAAACATCAGCTATCCAGGCTGTCATACATTAATGTTATAACCTTACTGTTTGTAGCGGGAAAGGTAAAAGATCCACTTTTCAGTTATTTGTCCTCAGTTCACTATCGAGATTGCCATTAAACTTTGGTTCCGATATTCCTTGTTGTAGTAATTTTATCAGCCGATGTTACGTTAAAGCAGATAAATCAGTATGTCGACGATAAAATTTTAAAAAGGCTTTGCGGAGCTTATAAGCCCTATAATAACTTACGAGATCTACAATTTTGGAATCGGTTATCATATACGTTTTGCTAAGTAAGAGCTGATTGAGTTTAAGCCCTTACTTTAGCAAAGCCATTTTAAAGTATTGTACGATGTGTTATTATTCCTTTAACTAAGTTGGAGGGGCATATTGCTTCTGCTTCGTTTGTGTGTTCGTCCGTCCGTGACGCCTTTGATGCATAGCATAATTTAAGAACCGTGTATGCTAGGGTTTTAACATTTTATATATGGGTTATTCATGGAAAATTAGGGGACGTGATTTATTTTATCATCTGTATTATGCCCCTTTCAAGAGTTATTGCCCTTTGAAATTTCTTTTATAAAATCTATTCAGCAAAATAACTAAAAAACTATAAGAGCTAGAGCCTTGAAGTCGGTGGATTGATTGAAGGTGATGAGTAGATGGCCTGATTAACTTTTGACTAAATTCCGAAAAATACTTAAGGGTTATTGCCCTTTGTCACTTTCAATGGGTATTTTTACATTGTACCTCTATATGCTCTGAGATGAACCGCGTATGCTGGGGTTTTGAAATTCCATATATGGATTCCTCATGGAAAATTAAGGGACACATAGTCTAGAATAGATTGGTGGTGATGAGTAGATGACCTGGTTAAATTTTGACTAAATTGAGAAAAATACCTTATGAGTAATGGCTCTTTGTCACTTTGGGTATTTGTACATTGTGAACTTAGTTCATTGTGAATAGCAGATCTTATGAGCCGTACGCCATTGTAGTGGATAGACTGGTGGACTGCGAATCAATTTGTGGACAATGAATCTGAGGGTAGGACTGTATTTTTTTTGTTCTTCTTTTCCTTTTTGTCTTCATAAACACACATAAATAGTTATAATGCCCCTCGCACAACAACGTTGTAAGGCGGTGGGGATATTTCATTTGTCCTGCATATACATACATACATACATACATACATACATACATACATACATACATACATACATACAAACATACATTTATCGGCCCCCGCCCATCGGGGCTAGAAAAATATATGGGCTGCATGATGCTTCCACGCAGAGCTGAATCCGACCCACACACGAGTACTGGTAAACCGCTTAGAGGATCTAAAATAGAAGTGGAGGCAATGATCGGGAATCGATACAATAAACCCACAGCTCCCATCAGAGACATCGAAGGGAAAGAAACACAAACATGAAACAACAGACCATAATGGAAACACCAACAGCGGAAAGCCAAAAGGACAGTTGCTTTCCCTCAAAATGGCCAAAAGGTTATCCAAAATCAAATAATATTAGCGGCACAAACACCCAAAGACGAACCATAACAAAAATAAACCGCGACAGAAGAACCGCATTGGAACGGTCAGCGGAAACGATTTCCACTGGGTGGGGCGTGGGGGAGGGGGTGGGCGGCTTAAATCGATTTTACGTGACCACAATCCTCGCCCTTACTTCCGTCGCGATTAAGACAAATGACCCGTTCAGATCGCATGAAGGCCTCCTTACTCATCAGTGCAACATCACAGTGAATACAAAAAGCAAATAACCACAGAGATGAAACAACGGCGAGGACTCGACAGCAAGAAACCACTGAAATGCTGGAGCAAAAGAAGACCAACAGTTAGACTCCGATGGGCCTAACCAGAGACAGAGCATCAGGTACCAACCACCATAAGCCTTTACGCTGGAACCGTCATAGAATCTGAGGCATGACCCACCGGCGTGCAATTAAAGAGGGAAGCAAATATGTCAACCGTGATTGGGTTAACTACAATGCATGCAGTCTGTCGTACAACATTTATTTTGTACCCGATCTTTTTATATCGAAGAATGATTTTACGAAATTGGGTGCTGAAGTCATTGCGGTTATTTATTTTTCTGAAATTATATACTAAGGCACCATAAAATTCCGGTTCCGCTAGACCTTGTTGCAGAAGAGATTCTGCCCAGGCACAGCGGTGTGAGTGTCGTACTGTCCATGCTTATAAACCCTATTGGTTTCATTCGGCGACAGGGCTTGAGGAGTCATCTCATCTCAATGTCGGGTAAAAGTCCCACAAATTGAATGCACTGTCTCCAAAATGACCTTTACAGTCTGGACGGGGACGTTAAACCTCAAATCAAACATACATACATACATACATACATACATGCATGTAGTGTGTGTGTTTGTGTGAATTCGGGTTTAACGTCGCTTTCAACAATTTTTCAGTCATATCACGACGGTGTCTGGTTGCGACAGGGAGCTCAATGCTCACTTTTATAGTGCTGCCTCACTGAAGTATCATGTCCCAGACACATTACATGATACCACATCCAGTCACATTATCCTGACACTGGGTCGAGCAGTCATAGCTCTACCCCGTAAATCTGAGTGCCAAGCGAGAAGCAGCTAGTACCATTTTTTACGACTTTGGTATGTCGCGGCCCGGGATCGAACCCGTGACCTCCTGCGCCCCGGAGCGAACACTCTACCAACTGAGCTAACGGGGTCGGTACATACATGTAGACTTATGCATGTACGCATGCATGTAAAAACATGCGGACTTGCACTCATGCCAAAATGTACACATGCATACATGCACACACACTCACACTCATGCATGCACGAACATACACACGTGCATGCATGTACATTCTTGCAGGCATGCATGCGTGCATGCACTCAAGCATGCATGCACACACACACATACACTCATGCATGCATGCGCACACACATACATGTATGCATGAACACGCATCCATGCAAGCATGAATGCACACATACATTCATGCATGCTCTCACACATGCATGCATGCTCTCACACATGCATGCATACATGCACACATGCATACATGCACACGCACACCCATGCATGCATGTATACATGCATGCACAAACATGCTTGCATGCACTCATTCATGTATGCTGATTCAAATACTTGCATGCACATACATGTACTAGCACTCATGCACGCACACACACACTTATGCAAACACTCACACATGCGAACACACTTGCATGCACACATAAACTCATGCTAGGACACACACATGCATGCATGGCTGCACATACACACTCATGCAGGCACTCATTCACACAAACATTAATGCATACACTCTAACATGCATGCATGAATGCATGCACACTAATACATGCATGTTCACACACTAATGCAAGCACACATGCATGCACACATATACTTCGCATGAGTGTGTGTGCATACATGCATGAACACGCACTAATGCAGGTATGCATGCACTCATTCATAAATGCGTGCACTCACACATGCATGCATGCATACATGCATACACATACATGTATGTGCACATGCACACATATGCACAAACATGCATTCACACACACTAATGCATTAATGCTCACACTCAAACATGCATTCATGCACACACTAATGCATGCACACATACACTCATACATGCATGCACACATGCAAACCTGCATGCACACACACACTCGTGCAGGCATGCATGCACACCTTCATGCATGCACTCACATATGCATGCATGCATACATGATCACATGGTTGCATGCACACATACACTCATACATGCATGTACACATGCAGGCACACACACACACTTACATGCATACATGCCTGCACTTACATACATGTGCATACACTCATGCATCCATGCATACATACTTATACATAAATGCAATTACTCACACATGCGTGCATTGCAAGCACACATGCATACACACATACACTAATGTACACATGCATGATGCATGTAATTCACATATACAGACCAGCTATCGGTAAAAACCCGTATTTATTTTTTCGCCGCGGTATTAGGCTTTTTGTCTCGGAGAACAAGCGAAAAATTTCTGCGCGAAAGTCGCTTTTTCTCGGAGAAAGACAATTAGTACTGGTGAAGACGTTCAAAGTGTTTCTCCGCGAAATCTGCCTATACCTACGTGTATATTTGTTCATGTGCATGTATTTTTTCATCCATTCAAATTTCGTACACAAAGTTTGAAGCATATGACGAAATGCATGTTCTTGGTACAAAGAGCGACAACTCTAGCGATCGTAAAGTGTGATTTTGATCCGGTCAGAATCATAATGATTTGCATCTTACAACGCAGTATGACCCCCAGGTATTAGACTTCCTGCCTTGCCGTGGCCCTGGGGGCTCAATTCCCACTGGGCACATTGCCGCTGTGGTCTTTGTGCCCACTGGGAAGAGCTAAAGGAAGTACCACCCGTTTGCCGTGGGTGGCGTCCTGTAAGCCGGAAGAAGGGATCCTGGAGGTTGAGGGTTACCTGAGGTGGCGGTGCTTCAGGTACCCAACACGCCTCTTTGGCCTGGCTTTTCGGTGTAGACGGGTGGCCGTGCGGTCCGGCACGGTCAATCGGCTGGTCGCGCCGAGCCCTAGAGATACCGCTTTGCTTTCTCTTCAACTCTTTTTGTATCTTTCCTGATACCAACCATATGCCCATTTACCTTACCCTTTTCTGTCTTTTTATCTCTAGAAGGCGGTGGCTAAACGGATCAATCGTGTAGGCATTTTGTTTATACGAGTATATCTCACGTGTATCTCTAACACCTGCGAGTTGGATAACCACTCCATTATGGTGTTCCCTTGTAGGGCTCCACGGAGGGCGGAGAGCACTTGGGACGAAACTAGAATTTTTTCCTTATGCCTCATGGAAAAAAACATAACCGCAACGCAGCTAAACGTAAAAAAGACGAGGATTCATCCGGAACGGATGAACCCAGTCAACAGTCAAGTCAGCAGTCAAGTCAGCAGTCTAGTCAGCAGTCTGAAACTCAAAAGCTTAACAATTTTCCACGCTTCTTGGTGATAACATCACGTGATGATACACGTACGGTGTCAGATTTATCACCTTTTGTGATCGAAAAGAGTATAGTGTCCATTGCCGGACATCCAAAAAGTATCAAGAAACTGAAGTCAGGTGATCTCCTCTTGGAAATCGAGAGAGAACAGCAGGTCAAAAACCTGCTTGGTACCACAAAGCTCTTCGATCTCAACGTCAAAGTATCGTTGCACAAAACCCTAAATTCATGTAAAGGTGTCATCCGCAGCCCAGAGCTACGCCCGTGCAGCGATACCGAGATTGTTGAGAATTTGAGAGATGAAGGCGTCATTGGTGTACGTAACATCCAAGTTCGTAGAGGTGGTGTATTAAAGCCAACAAGTACCTACGTGTTGACATTTAATACACCAGTTCTGCCCAAGAAAATAAAAGTTGCATATCTATCTGTTAACGTAGAGGTGTATATACCAAACCCTCTCAGATGTTATCATTGTCAGGTTTTTGGTCACCACGAAAGCAGATGTCAGAAGAAACAACTCTGTCCAAACTGTGGTGAGGAAAAACATGTTGATAACCACCAAAACTGCAAAAATGAACCCAAATGCGTCAATTGTGGTGGCAAGCATGCTGTTTTCTCTCGAGATTGTCCGGCATGGAAAAAAGAAAAAGAAATACTCACTGTCAAATACCAAAGGGGGATAACATTCCCAGAAGCGCGGAAAATTGTTGATGAGCGATACAGAACACCAACCACTAGTTACGCCAGCATCACAAAGGGTGCTGGTGTAAAAGTTTCTAGCTCCGAAACACAGACTGCTGAATCATACATAGCTGAACTGAAAAAATCTGGTGCATGGAGTAAATCCACTCCGGCACCACAAAGTTCAACCAGTTTATCAAATGGCGCAATCCAGGTTGCTTCGGATCGGTCGACAGCGACCGTACCGAAGCCAGCGCCGCATGTAAAAGAGAAACTCGACTTAGGTCGAACTAATAAGGGATCAGAAGATCCGAAAAAACAAATGTCTCTTAAACAAACAGACAGACAACGTAAAATGGAAAGAGACAATATAAGATTCCAGAACAGATTCGGATCTTTGAGTGACAGTGATATGGAGTTTGAAACTCCATCATCACCAAACGGCAAAAACAGATCGAGGTCAGCAACACCACGAGCTGGTGGTAGCAGATCTATATCACCAATTGCAGCTCCAATATAGTTTTTAGTCTTAATCTCTTCATAAAATGGATTTAAAACACAAAATAATACAATGGAATTGTCGAGGTCTTAAATCAAATTATAATGAACTCTTATTACTTATTTCGTTATTAAACCCATCGGTTTTTTGTTTGCAAGAAACTTTTTTAAAAACTGATGACAACATTGATGTCAGGGGTTTCAATACATACAACTATATCTATTCTGATGGTAACAAACCATCTGGTGGCAGTTCAATTTTTATTAAATCATGTTTACCACAAAGAGAGATCAAATTAAAAACAGACCTTCAAGCTGTAGCAGTATCGGTTTCTCTGGATAAAGAAACTACAATATGCTCTTTATACATTCCACCCTCATTTTCTTTAAAGCCCGAACATCTTGACTCATTGCTGAGTCAGCTTCCATCCCCATATCTTTTAGTTGGCGACTTCAATGGTCACAATATTCTATGGGGCTGTAAAGATATCAATAACAGAGGAGCACTTGTCGAAGATTTTATTGCAAAGAGCGATCTTTGCTTGATGAATGATAAATCTTATACTTACCTTCACCCTGCGACAGGTCATTTGTCTTCTTTAGATCTCTCTTTGTGTCACCCATCTCTCTTCTTGGACTATGACTGGTCTGTTCATGATGATCAGTGCGGAAGTGATCACTTCCCTGTTATAATTGAGAGCGTAAACGAATCAGATGAAGACTGTAACCAGAAGTGGAAAATGAATAAAGCCGACTGGGAATTATTCCATAATTTATGTGAAGAAGAGTTAACAGTTGATCACTTAAATGAATCATCCGACATTGTTTCTGATTTCACAGATACACTTATTAATATATCAGAACAATGCATTCCAAAGACCTCCACAAATACTAAGAAAAGCAAGCCTTGGTTTAATAATGACTGTAAAGAAGCTATTAAAAAGCGTAAACAGGCTCTAAATAAGTTCTGCAAAAGTCCCACTTCAGAAAAGCTAAACGACGTAAAAGTTTTTAGAGCTAAAGCTCGGCGAACAATCCGAGCTTCAAAACGAAAGTCATGGAGAGAATATGTCTCCAAATTGAACTACAAAACCCCCATTAAAAAGGTTTGGGATATGGTACGAAAAATTTCAGGAAAAACAAAGTCCTCTAGTTTTACACATTTAAATACTGAATTTGACACAATGGCTTCAACAAAAAAAGATATTTCAGATACTCTTGGGCACACATTCTTGAGAAATTCATCATCGCGTAATTATTCTGACACTTTTAGAAATTTCAAAAAGGACCAAGAGAAAAGAAATCTAAACTTTAAATCACTTAATCACGAAGAATACAACAAACCTTTTAACTTATCCGAACTCGTTGAAGCCATTGAAAAATCACATGATACGGCAACCGGCCCCGATGAAATTCATTATCAGATGCTTAAGCATCTGCCAAAAAGTTCTCTTACAACACTTTTAGATATCTTTAATAATATTTGGGAAACGGGGGTCTGTCCTGAGAGCTGGCGTGTAGCTACAGTTGTACCAATTCCGAAGCCAGGGAAAGATCATGCAGAACCTACAAATTATCGTCCGATAGCTTTGACAAGTTGTTTGTGTAAAACATTGGAGAGAATGATAAACAAGAGATTAGTCTGGTACTTAGAGTCCAACAACCTCATTTCAGAATATCAATCGGGTTTTCGTTCGGAACGCAGTACCAATGACAATTTAATAAGACTAGAAACATTTATACGAGATGCTTTTATTAACAAAGAACACGTAGTAGCTGTCTTTTTCGACTTGGAGAAAGCATATGATACAACATGGCGTTATGGTATATTGAAAGATCTCCATAACATTGGCTTAAGAGGAAAACTTCCCAGTTTTATTGAAAGCTTTTTAGGGGAGCGCATGTTTCAGGTGCGTGTGGGGTCTACCCTGTCAGATTTCTATGATCAAGAACAGGGTGTCCCACAGGGTAGTATTCTTTCAACTACGCTATTTAACATCAAAATAAACAATATTGTACAATGTTTGGACGACAAAACTGATTGTTCCTTGTATGTTGACGATTTCTGTATATGTTACCGTTCAAAAAATATGAAAACAATTGAACGAAAGTTGCAACAAAATTTAAAACGAATAGAAGAATGGACTGATAAAAATGGTTTCAAGTTCTCCAAGTCGAAAACGCAGTGTGTTCATTTTTGTAAACTACGGAAGAAACACGAACATCCTTCCTTGTTTTTATACGGATCACAAATTCCTGTTGTTGAAGAAGCCAAATTTCTTGGGGTCATATTTGATCAAAAGTTATCTTTTATTCCCCATATTAAATATCTTAAAGCGAAATGCTTAAAAGCCTTGAATCTTTTGAAAGTTTTAGCCCATACAAGTTGGGGAGCAGATCGGTATACTTTATTACATCTTTACCGGTCTTTAATAAGATCTAAATTAGATTATGGGTCTGTTGTTTATGGTTCTGCCAGAAAGTCCTATTTAAAATCATTGGATACTATCCATCACCAAGGCCTTCGTCTGGCTATGGGAGCCTTTCGTACTTCTCCCGTATTAAGCCTTTATGTAGAAGCAGGTGAACCATCTTTAACTTCGCGCAGAGAAAAACTTTCTCTTCAGTATGCTATTAGACTTGCTGCAAATCCATCTAACCCGGCATCCAAAATTTCATTTCCACCTCAATTTATAGATAAGTATGAAACTAAACCCACAGCAATCAAACCTTTTGGATTACGAATTTTACCACTGCTAGAAAATTCAGGCATCGACCTTAAAAATATTCAAAAACATGAAACGGCCGAAGTTCCATCTTGGTGTATTAAACAACCTTCTATTCTGTTCGACTTGCATGATGGCAAAAAATCCGAATCAAATCCGATACTTCTCAAACAAAACTTCCAGGTACTGCAGTCACGTTACAATGATTACCAGCAAGTCTATACTGATGGTTCCAAAGAAGGAGATAAAGTTGGTTGTGCGTATGTTTCTAAAGATACGCACAAAACCATGCGCCTTCCAGATGGTTCATCTATTTTTACAGCTGAAGCCAAAGCAATAGACCTAGCTTTAGATTTTATCAGTTCTTCAATAATTCAAAAAGCAATTATATTTTCTGATTCACTTTCTGTGCTTAAGGCTTTAAACCATTCATCATCTAAAAATCCTCAAATTCAAAAATTGATCGAAAAACATCATGAAATTTCTAAAACACACCAAATCTTGTTTTGTTGGCTTCCAAGCCATATTGGCATTGTCGGCAATGAATATGCTGACAAGAAAGCAAAGGAATCGCTCAATCTTGATCCATCTGTTTTTAAAATTCCCTTTAACAATTTTAAACCATTTATCAACAGATACATCTTGTCTGAATGGCAAGGCGAATGGGACCGTGCAATAAATAACAAACTCCATGCCATTAAACCTGTCGTTAGTACAAAATGCTCTCCTCCACAGTTTTCCAGAAAAGAGGACGTAGTATTAACACGACTGCGCATCGGCCATACTAGAGTTACTCATTCTTATATTTTTAATGGTGATGATCAGCCTTCTTGTGTAGGTTGTGATCAGCCATTCACTGTGAAACATATCTTAATTGACTGTGTTGACTTTTCACCCTCACGTATTTTATATTTCAAAGCTGACACTTTGCAACAACTGTTTCGAGATGTACCTGTTGATAACATTATTTTATTCTTAAAAGAAATTGGTCTTTTTCATAAGATTTAACTGTTTCAGATTTTTATACATTATCATTCTGACTTGTTACTTTTAATATCGTCATAATTATTCATGCCGTTTAACCATTAACCGACTGACGCTTATGACCCACAAAGAGGGTTGACGCGTCGTTAAACACGAAATCATCATCATCATCAACAACGCAGTATGAACACAATGAATGCTTTCAGTGTTCCTTTTTACTGTTGTTTAAACGCCTCATAAATTGAAAACTGTAGATTCCATCAGTTCACCATATTTGGATTACTTTAGTTTTTTCTCAAGTATGCCTTTAGAACAATCAAACTCAATGTATATAATAACGGAGAACACAAACTATCAATCCTGCTTACACATGTATGTTTAGGCGCTGATCTCACTCTACATTTTTGTTATTCTTTTTCTTACAATGCAAGTAATTAAACATCACTGATGCTTACACTTAAGCCCACATGTGGCCCGAGTGAGAGATCTAATGTTTAAGAGTAGGCCACAGAGACCCGCTTGTGTCTCTTGCCTTTACAATTCATCAGGTCATTAGGTCTCTCCGCTGTGGTTTGCGCCTCGCTCGGGCCACATGTGAGACGCCATGATCTGCAACGGAAGGTGGTCTTACTCCAGTTTTAACTCAATTCTGATTAGCGGTCCGCTCGAAATTAGTGAAATTATCTTGAAAGTGCCGCAGATCCACTGAATACCCAAAGGATAAAGGACATTCTTGTCCTTATTGGAAAAGGCACTGACACATAATCATAAGAACTCTCACCGCTGTAGTTCGCACCTCATTCGGTTCAAGTCCTGCAACGTTGCGAGCTGAGCACGGTCGGCTCGAAGTAAGTGAATTTGTCCTGACATCTCCAAAACACGCCTATATAATTTTGACCCCCTTGAATCCCACTTTTATATAGAAAAACTGGGGTTTACAGGGGCAAACCTTTTTTTCCAATTTCTGATCTAAATTAAATATTGAGGGTACTCGTTACAAACGCCTCGGCGAGGCGAGCCTAGGCGGTTCTATCGAGCCCCCACAATCTATATTTTGAGCAGGTATAAGAAAAATATCATAATTTTTTATCTTAAAATTTCAGTTTTTCGGCGATAAAGTTAATTCTGTATTTGTATACGCGTGTTTTCGTAGTGACGGGTCGTAAATCCACTATACATCCCGAAGATAGCGGGCCACGTGTTTTAAAGGGTAAGAACGCTGACACTTAATCATTAGCCTCTCACCGCAGTATGCACCTGGTTTTAGCCCATCTCTTATTAACGACCAGCGTGTAATAAGAGAAATAATTTTGAAAGGACCGTAAAATCAAATCACCAATCAAACCGAGTATCAAGACGATGATGTCGGGCAAAAATTCGAAGCAAGGTCTCCAGAATGACCTAAATATTGTTGACTGGGACGTTTAACCTCAATTTAAACAAACAGACGACAAAGCAGACAACAGTTGTTGTGACTGATGCCTTAAGTCCCTCAAAATTGGTGGCAACAAAAGTGACACAAAAAGTGCTGACGGGTACATGTACATGTCCATTTAGATAGTCCCGGTATGAGACTTAACCATCTTCAATAGTTGGAGTTGTGATCTCACTGATGCTGTTGCCAAGCATGTCTGTGGCGTAGTCAGGGAAGCCACTGCTGTCATCAACTTGTCCTTCTGCCTCAGAAGCCCCCGTGGTGTAGTGGTTATGCTACTCGCCCTGTAAACCAGGGGTCGCAGGATCGATCCCGGGCTTCTCCAGACTTTCGGATGTCTTTAAACTGAGGTCCCGTCTCCGCATGACCTTAGTTGTTGGTGTGACGTAAAACTCAAACACTCACCCACTCCTTCTGCCGCAATACACTGCAGTTCATTACCGGCCGCACACGAGTACTGGTAGACCGCTTAGAGGATCTAAGCCTGCCATGGCAAATCGATGCGATTCGGACCGTCCATGCATATAAACCCTATTAATTTCATTGGGCGCTAGGGCTTGAGATGTCATTTCATCTCAGTGTCGAGTAAAAGTCCCAAAAAATTGGAAGCAACGTCTCCAAAATGACCTATACAGTGTTGAGGGGACGTTAAACCTCAAATCAAACAAAACAAATATTACACATATAGGGCGACATTATGCTTCCAGAGCTGAAACCCGCTGCACATGAGTACTGGTAAACCATTTAGGAGGTCTATGCTTGCACATCAAAAGTGGTGTGAGTTGGACCGCCTATGCATATAAACCCCATTGAGTTTATTGGGCGGCAGGGCTTGAGATGTCATTTGAGCTCGGTGTCGGTTAGAGTCCCAAACAATTGGAAGCAACATCTCCAAAATGACCTAAATAATATCGAAGGGGGCGTTAATCCTCGAATCCAACAAACAAACCGAGTTTCCACATTTTAAATCGGCGAACTCAGTTGTCATTTTCTGGCGAATGAATGTGCACTGTACTGGTTAACCACGTAGCGCAAATAATGAGTGTTTAAAAATGCGTGCGAATGCAAAGCAGCATATCATTTTTCACGCGCCTGCATGGAGCATGGCGCGATATAGGAATCGGGTTTTCCGTCCTTTCCTCCGCGACATAGACCTAGCCTGCTGTGGAATTCTTGTGTTCCTCGTAAACTGGTCACTAACTTTACTGTACCAATTAGACAGTTTGTAAGCATAAATGATTGGAGCGAATCTGAGCTTTTGGTAAATGTCGCGCATCAATATGGTTTTAAATACCTACATGTACGACTCATCATGAAAACTCGCTTATTCAAATATATTAAAAATTTTACTATAAAAAGCGGAAAATTTTCAGAAAAAAAAATGACATTTTTCATATTTCTGCTCAAGATTGTGGACACTCTTTAGAACGAGGCGAGGCGCCCTTCTCTCAGAATTACACGGATTTCCGTGTGCAATCCATGTTATTCCGTGTATTTCCATATCTGCAGAGTATTGGCACCTCAGTTTCCATGTTTTCCACGTAAAACTTTGGAAAAAAATAAACAAGAAACCAGTACGGATATAAATATGTCGAAATCCATGGATTTACATGGAAATCCATGGATTTACGTGGAAATCCATGCTTTTACATGGAAATCCATGTTTTTACATGGAAATCCATAGAAATTATTTGCAGTTATCGATGTATCTGGAAAACCATGGATTTCCACGGAAATCCATGGATTCCACTGAAATCCAGCGAAAAACAAAGCTATTACTTCTGTGACTTTGAATCAAAGTACTGGGAGTACTGTTGAGGCAATTGCCTCCGTGTCTGAGAGTGGAGGTTGGGAAAATAGTCCTTTACTCAAGGTTGGCAAAAAGCCGGTGAGTATGAGTATTGACCAGGCCAGTGGTTAAAACCGGTTTTAACCGGTCATTACTGGTCAATACTGGTCGATTTGTGGTCCATTAAATCACTGGAGTATATACCTCTGTCCTGTTGCTAAACTGGTCTTAGAAGCTTTCCCCCTACATCAGG
Source organism: Lucinisca nassula (assembly GCA_963580285.1). NCBI lineage: Eukaryota > Metazoa > Mollusca > Bivalvia > Lucinida > Lucinidae > Lucinisca > Lucinisca nassula. The sequence goes on along the minus strand of OY757019.1, from coordinate 146,973,263 downwards.
TACATGATGTTAGACTATATTTTCATCACTGAACAAGACAAAATAGTTTTTATTAATAACAGTAATTATTTGAGGTATCTTTTATTTCATCAAAAGTCAAAAGACATTATTGCGTGTCAATTGATTCACTGAACTGTAGACAGGCCTGTTCTTTTCAATCAAACAATCTATATAATTATTCTTTTTTCCTTTATAGGTTAGATTGATTGTTCATATTTTGATTTACAGGAATATGAATAAGCTGAATGTATCATGGATTTTGAAGGAATTATGAAAGGTCCTATATTTATTGACCAAACAATATTTGAAGATTCGCTGATGTCTTTGAATATTCAAAAGTATCTGAACACCTGTCAATTGCTGTCAAAACAGACTAACCCATGCCACGGCAGTGGGAGTGCCAAAGATCTGATTGCTAAATTGACCAATTACATGTCCCTAATAGGGGTATTATAAACTGACACCAGGCTTTATTCATACTCTGTGAAATTTTGATTTATATGCAATATGGACAGTACCTTATCATCAAGCTATTACTGAAGGTGTCAAAAATGAATGAAACCTAAAGACCAAATTTGGAACTTCTTCACTATTTTGGACAGTACAAGGTGTTGAAATTAGTACTAAGGTCTTAAGACTGATGAGCCAGACAAAAATTCCTAGGGCTAAAAAGCCAGAAAGTCTTGCTAAGAGGCCACTTGAAGAAATTACATCTGAACCTGAAACTCTATCAAATGATCAGCCTCCAGCAAAGAGAGCAAAACTTCAAAACAGTATCAGTAGCTTTGCTTTTTAACACTAAAATTATTCAATTGACCACTCAATATTTCAATTGACCAAGTATTGACCACTTTGGGAGTATTGATCGGGACGGTTTAACCGGTTAAAACCACTGGTTAAAACCGCCCCTGGTTTTGACCGTCCAACCTTGCCTGGACTTATGATTACATTTGATCCCTATACATCCTTTTTATGCCCCCGCATCATATGATGCCGGGGGCATATAGTTTTTCGGTTTTCCGTACGTGCGTACGTGCGTACGTGCGTACGCGTGTACGTCCGTCTGTACGTGTGTGTACGTACGTACGTACATACGTACGTACGTACGTACGTACGTGATCCTGTAACCTCAGGTTAAAGTTTTTGTAACAGGTAGAGCCTGAACTTTTAGAACTCATATCTTCCTAACCATTTGATGGAACTGGTTCATATTTTGTATGATGATAGATATAGGTCCAAAGTTTTACTAAGCAATACCCCCACCCATGCCTGTGACCCCAAGGTCAAGGTCACAGACTTAGAAATTTTCAATGTTAAAGACTCAGGTTAAGGTTTTTGTAACAGGTAGACTTGAACATTTTAGAACTCATATTTTCCAAACCATTTGATGGAGTTGGTTCATATTTGGTATGATTATAGATATAGGTCCAAAGTTTTATTCAGCGATACCCCCACCCATGCCCATGGCCTCAAGGTCAAGGTCATGGACTTAGAAATTTTCCATGTTAAAGACTCCAGTTAAGGTATTTGTACCTGGTAGAACCTGAACTTTTATGATAGCTTTGGTTCATATGATGATAGATATAGGTACAATGTTTTATTCAGCAATACCCCCACCCATGCCTATGACCTCAAGGTCAAGGTCACAGACTCAGACAATTTTAATGTGAAAGATTTTAAAGAGCTCAAATTTTCCAAACTATATTATGAATTTGGCTTATGTATGCTATGAGCCTATGATGATAGATACAGGTCCAAATGTTTATTTGGCAATACCCCCACTCATGCCTATGGCTTCAAGGTCAAGGTCACAGATTTAGAAATTTTTAATTAGATATTTTAAGAGTTGATATTTTCCAAATCATGCGATGGATTGAGTTGATATTTGGTATGATGTTAGATACCTGTCCATTTTATTCAGTGATACCCCCACCCATTCCCATGAGCTCAAGGTCAAGGTCACAGACTTAAAAAATTTTTATTATCCCCTCGCACAACATAGCTCTAGCGTCTATATTTCTTCACTGATTTCAATATAAGTTCACACAAATGTTCCTTATGACAATATCTCTAGCGAGTTCCACTTTCAAGGTCATGACCTCAAGGTCAAGGTCACTGTGGCTATTTTTAGAAAAACTTTGTCATTGCTCTAGCGCTTACATTCTTCATCGATTTCAATATAACTTCACACAAATGTTCCTTATGACAATATCTCTAGCGATTTCCACTTTCAAGGTCAAGGTCACTGTAGCTATTTTTAGAAAAACTTTGTCATCACTCTAGCGCTTACATTTCTTCAATGATTTCAATATAACTTCACACAAATGTTCCTTATGACAATATCTCGAGCCATTTCGACTTTCAAGGTCAAGGTCACTGTGGCTATTTTTAGAAAAACTTTGTCATCGCTCTAGCGACTACATTTCTTCACTGATTTCAATATAACTTCACACAAATGTTCCTTATGACAATACCTCGAGCGAGTTTGACTTTCAAGGTCAAGGTCACTGTGGCTATTTTTAGAAAAACTTTGTCATTGCTCTAGCGCTTACATTTTTTTTACCAATTTCAATATAACTTCTCACAAATGTTCCTGATAACAAGGTCACACATTTAGAAAATTTTGTTGCAACATGGATTTTCGGGGTGAGGCGGGGCCCTTGGCGGGGGCATCTGTGTCATCTGGACACATTTCTAGTTTAAGTAAAAAGTGTAGAACCTGATCAGACACCCCATTCTGTGACATCTGATCTGGGTCTACACTGTTTGCCATAACAGCCCAGATTCAAAAGATGACCCTTTTATGCAACAAACTAACATCTCTGCAATAAAACAATTAATGCTGCTATTTTCATTACTTGCTACTTGCTATTATCTAGCGCTTAACAGACATTTTGTTTGTTTGATTTGAGATTTAACGTCCCCGTCAACACTGTAAAGGTCATTTTGGAGACGTTGCTTCCAATTTTGTTGGACTTTTACCCGGCATTGAGATGAAATGACATCTCAAGCCCTGTCGCCTAATGAAACCAATAGGGTTTATCAGCATGGACGGTCCGCCTCGCACCGCGGTTTCTGGACAGGCTTAGATCCTCTATGCGGTTTACCAGTACTAGTGTGCGGGCCTGATTCAGCTCTGCGCGGAAGGATCATGCAGCCCATATATTCTTCAAGCCCCTATGGGCGGGGTTTTCTTATCAGACATGGAGCGTTCACAAAATCTCCCGTGTCACTATGTGACAGGTGAACTTACAACAAGAATAAACACGAAAAATCATCAATTAAAAGATTATTTGTCTAAAATGAACTGCTCTGTAGTGATGCAGTGCCATGCATATACGTAAAAACTAGAAATGTTTTCAAAGGAAAACAGTGTCCCCCTCCCCCACCATAAATATATCTTAAACATACATTTGACCTTAATAACTAGGTTAAAGTCACCAAAATGTAAGCTGCAAACAAGCCATTTTTTTTGTCAAAAAACTGACAGTTTTTGGAAGCCTGTGACCTTAAAATTTGTCTGTACAGACAAACCATTTTGTCCCAAAATTGTCTGTGTTTGGGGGCCTGTCACCTTAAAAAAGGTCAAGGTCACCAAAACCTAATCAAATCTGAGTCGTGTTGTAATGATATATACATGTATTGTACCAAGTTTGACTAAAATTAATCAGATAAAGTGCAACCGTGACGGTTTTTGGGGGCATGTGACCTTGAAAAAAGTCAAGGTCATCAAAATCTAATCAAATCTGCTGTATGTTGTAATGACAAACTTTTCCAAGTTTCACTCAATTCGTTAACGAGATAGAGTGTAGACGGGCCATTTTTTACCAAAAATTGACATTTTTTGGGGTGGGGGAATGTGACCTTGAAAAAAAGGTCAAGGTCACCAAAATCTAGTCAAATGCAGTATGTTGTAATGATATATTGTACCAAGTTTGACTAAAATTAACCAATTCGCTAATGAGATCAGAATGCAGACATGGCATTTTTGGCCCAAAAATGACTGTTTTGGGGGCCTGATACCTTGAAAATGAGATCAAGGTAATCATAACCTAACGACTGTTTCGCCCATCCTAGTAATGTAACTATCCAAGTGTGGTCAAAATCCATCCCTAGGTTCAGGAGATATAGTGCTTCAAACAGGCTATAGTATGCCGATGCCAACGCAAACAGGATCCGCATCAAAAACAATATGTCCCCTGCCCTCCGGTGGGAGGACATAACTAAGTCCGAGAACTTGTACTGTTTCTTCATCCGGTTTCTCAGTTGGATCTGTGTCAGTCCGGCCACTCTTTTCTTGGTCAGTCAGCACTTTCTGGTGTCTTGTTGAACATCGCCTGTATGAAACAAATTTGATACACATATGTAAATTCATGGATTTATTATACGTTTTTACATAATAAATGTATCCCTTTAGTTTTTGTGTTTTTTTTTTTCATAAAATTTGAAGTGTATACAAAGATCAGATGCCGCATTGGATGCTTATAATTCTTGCTACTTTGGATATCTCCTTCCTGATGCCCGGGACTTCCGTGGAGTGTGGGCTATGTTTGCTGATGTTGACTCGGTGGGGATGCCTATAAGTCCTAGGGAAGGCGCCTCTTGCCTGTTGCCTCCAGCTGACATGTCTCATGAGCTACGTCGGTCTGTGTGTGCTCGGAGGGGGATGTGCTGTGTTTGCCTGGTCTTGTCCAACATCCGTTTCGGTTTCAGAACTTTGAAGTTGAGACACACTGATGAAGATTAAATATCAGAAAGGCCTCTGTGTCACTGAATTTGGTATAGTTACGCCTTAATTATCATTACACATTAGGAAGGAATAATACAATGAAGAAAAAATTATTAAACTGTAATTGTGTAACATAAAACAATATTTGATTATTATTTAACAATGACTTCCATTTGCCGCCTTCGTTTACAAAACAACGTGAAACAAACGAAGTAAATAATAATAAGCGGAAAGTTGACTTTTGCATTCCCGTAAGCCCAGGTGTTGTTCTTTTCTCCGCGTAACGCGGTTAAATCCATTCATAATGAAAACATTCGGCCAATTTTCGCCTAGCGGGAGAAAATTTCCGTTCTCGCTCAGTTTCTATTTTCTCGGGGTTTCGCGGAGAAAAAAAGCCGATTTCGCCTTAGTCGGTTTCTCCGAGAAACAGCAAAAATGGGGTTTTACCGTTGGCTGGCCTGTATACATGCACATGCTTGTGCATGCACTACTCATGCATGCATGCACACAATAATGCATAAATGAACACACTCACGCACGTATGCATGCAATCAAACATGCATGCACACATACACTTATGCATGCATGTACACATGCATTTATGCTGGTATGCATGTACACGTGCATTTATGCAGGCATGCATGCGCAGATACGTGCATGCAGTCACAAACACACACACACACACACACACACACACACACACACACACACACACACACACACATACACACACACACACACACACACACATGCATTTGTTTATGGCCCTTGGAATATTGGGCACTAAGGGGCAAGCATATGGTTATGGGTATTTTGTTTTACAAACACCATTTCTAGTTACCATGCAATTATACGTTGTAATTGTGTTATTTACAGATGGCCCTGATGAAGTGAGTCTTCAACCAGCAAAGCAGCTCTATACCAAGAATGAACAGGAAACACTTAACATTATAAACTGCACAGCCGATTGTTACCCAGAATGTAGTATCAAGTGGATAAAAAACAACAGTTTATATCAAAACAACAACATCCTATCTTTGGGAGAATTGGATGAACTAGATGCTGGCAATTATTCATGCGTAGCTACAAACACACGAAAGCAAGGGACTGCTCACAAAACAGTTTCAGTCAATGTCAGATGTAAGTCAGTTTGTTTACTGTATTTTTGTCCTGGATTTTAACAACCAAACTTATGAGAAAAGGTCACTCTGGAAAGGCCACAATCTAACAACGCAGCCGTCTCAAGTCACCGATAAAAAGTGACATGGAGGCAAACACAAAAACAGACGAAATATGAACCGTCGACACAAAGCCGATAACAAATAAGACACTACAAAAGAACGACCGCCTTGGGAGGGTCAGTAGTAAAACTACTGGCGAGCGGGGGTAAACTCTTGCATGGTAAACTCCGGAGTTTATAAAATTTCAACCCTCGCCCTCAGTTCCAGTATAGTATCAAACAAAATAACAATAACAAATTGATTCGCATGGAGACTTTCTAGCTCAACAGTGAGTCGCCTGGTAAACAAAGTCGGGATTATTCTTGAAAATCCTATTTTGTTCTGTATCCTTTACTTTTCTTAGTTTTTGATTATCAAATACCGCGGTTTCCTATTCGTGAATCTGTTAATAGTGAGCTTTGAGAAACGCACTCAGTAACTTTCTTATTTCTGGATGAATTTTGCAATTACTAGCAGAAATATAAGCCATCATGACACGATGTTCGCATACAAAACCCACGTCCGTACCACCAAGGTTATGGTCGTACTTAAAAGGTAAAAACGGGTCCGAAACTTAAACACGGCCAATAACTTTCTTATTTCTGGATGGATTTTGCAATTACTTGGCAGAAATGTTAACCATCCTGAGACGATTTGTCGCGACCGGCCCGGATAGATCAGTTGGTAGAGTGACCGCTCCGGGGAACGGGATGTCACAGGTTCGATCCGGGCCGCGACATACCAACGTCGTTAAAATGGTACTAGCTCTCCTCGCTTGGTGCTCAGATTTACGGGGTAGAGCTAGGACTGGTCGACCCGGTGTCAGGATAATGTGACTGGGTGTGGTATCATGTAATGTATCTGGGACATGATACTTCAGTGAGGCAGCACTATAAAAGTGAGCATTGAGCTCCCTGTCACAACCAGACACCGTCGTGATATGACTGAAAAAATGTTGAAAGCGACGTTAAACCCGAATCCCCCCCACACACACACGATATGACGCGCGCAAAATCCAGGTCCGCATCTCCAAGGCCAAGATCGTACTTAGAGGCCAAAAATACAAAACATATTCCAAAGCTTGAACACGGTAAATTACTTTCTTTTTATATCCCAACTTCTTAACATATTGCTTTTACCTTGTTCGTCCGGCCTTCCGTCCGTCCCGCTTTTTAGCTCACTCGTCCGTCGTCTGTCCGTCACCAGTTGACCAGTTATATCTCTGCAGCCTGCAGGCTGATCTCGATCATTTCTTATCGGCAGCATGCCTGGGGTGGGGCAACGAAGGATTTAGCTTTTTTATCAAAATTGAATGAAAAATTTGGTTGCTATTGCAATTGCAATCCCAATTTCCCATAGACTTACAATGGGAACATGTTTGTCATCACCGTAGCACCTTCAAGTTTGATCGGATCTTTCTGAAACTTATATGTAAGGTGGCTGAGGATAAAATCTCGGATGATTACGAAAACCGGCCAAGTCGGACCATTAATCATAGAGTTACGTCCCTTTGATTGCTGAAAAAGCCGATTTTTGACATTGTCATCATAATAGCCCCTTCAATTTTGATCGGATTTTTCTGAAACTTATATGTAAGGTGACTGGGGCTAAAACCTCGGATGAGTCCGAAAACCGGCCAAGTCGGACTATTTATCATAGAGTTACGTCCCTTTGATTGCTGAAAATGCAGATATTTGACCTTGTCATAACCGTAGTTCCTTTAGTTTTGTTTGGATCTGTCCGAAACTTATGTAATATGTAATGTGGCTGTGGATAAAAACTTGGATGAGTTCGAAAACCGGCCAAGTCGACCCATTTATCATAGAGTAACGTCCCTTTGGTTGCTAAAAATGCCGATTTTTGACCTTGTCATCACTGTAGCCCATTCAGTTTTGATAGGATCTTTCTGAAACTTATATGTAAGATGGCTCTGGATAAAAACTCGGATAAGTTCGAAACCGGCCAAATCGGCCCATTTATCATAGAGTTACGTCCCTTAGATTGCTGAAAATGCAGATATTTGACCTTTGCATCACTGTTGGTCCTTCAGTTTTGATCGGATCTTTCTAAAACTTATATGTAAGGTGGCTAGGATAAAACCTCGAATGAGTTCGAAAACCTGTCAAGTCGGCCCATGTATCATATAGTTACGTCCCTTTGATTGCTGAAAATGCCAATTTTGGACCCTGTCATCACTGTAGCCCCTTCAGTTTTGATCGGATCTATCTGAAACTACGAAAGGTAGCTTGGGATCAAAACTCAGGCGAGTTTAAAAACTGGCCAAGTCGGCTTATTTATCATAGAGTACCGTCCCTTTGATTGCTGAACATGTCGATTGTTTACATTGTCATCACCGAAGCCCCTTCAGTTTTGATCGGATCTTTCTGAAGCTCACATGTAAGGTGGCTGGGGATAAAAACTTGACAATTTGGAATTTGACAACCGACCAAGTCAGCCTATTTATTATAGAGTAACGTCTCTTTGATTTCTCAAAATACTGATTTTTGACATTTCATCACCGTAGCCCCTTCAGTTTTGATCGGATCTTTCTGAAACTTATTTGTAAGGTGGCTGGAGATAAAAGCTCGACCGAGTTTGAATAAGGGCCAAGTTGGCCCATTTATCATAGAGTTACGTCCCTTTGATTGCTGAAAAAGCCGATTTTTGACCTTGTCATCATAATAGCCCCTTCAGTTTTGATCGGATTTTTCTGAAACTTATATGTAAGGTGACTGGGGCTAAAACCTCGGATGAGTTCGAAAACCGGCCAAGTCGGACTATTTATCATAGAGTTACGTCCCTTTGATTGCTGAAAATGCAGATATTTGACCTTGTCATAACCGTAGTTCCTTTAGTTTTGTTTGGATCTGTCCGAAACTTATGTAATATGTAATGTGGCTGTGGATAAAAACTTGGATGAGTTCGAAAACCTGCCAAGTCGACCCATTTATCATAGAGTAACGTCCCTTTGGTTGCTGAAAATGCCGATTTTGACATTGTCATCACTGTAGGCCCTTTAGTTTTGATCGGATCTTTCTGAAACTTATATGTAAGGTGGCTTGGGTTGAAACCCTAACTGAGTTCGGGTTATCATAGAGTTACGTCCCTTTGATTGCTGAAAATGCCGATTTTTGACCTTGTCAGGTGGCTGGTGATAAAAGCTTGGATGAGTTTGAAAACCGCCCAAGTCGGCCCATTTATTACAGAGTTACATCCCTTTGATTGTTAAAAATGCCGGGTTTTGTTCTGTCATCACCATAGCCCCTTCAGTTTTGATCGGATCTTTCTGAAACTTATATGTAAGGTGGTTTTGAATAAAAACTTGGATGAGTTCGAAAACCGGTCAAGTTGGCCTGTTTATCATTAAATTACATCCCTTTGATTGATGAAAATGCCGATTTTCGACCTTGTCATCTACGTAGCCCCTTCCGTTTTGATTGGAACTTCCTGAAACTTAAGTAAAAGTAAGTCCAAGTTAAAAGTTTGCATGAGTTTGCAAACTAGCAATGTGGGGCGATTACTGACAGAGTAATGTCGACTCTTTTGCTGAAAATGCTTATTTTTGACTTTGTCATGACCGTAGCCCCTTCAGTTTTTATCGGATCTTCTTGAAACTTACAAACAAGTAAGTAAGGGATAAAAGCTTGGATGATTTAAAATACTGATGTGGTTGGCTCATCTATTGTAGAGTTACATCCCATTTACTGCTAAAAATGCCTATTTTTGACGTTGTCATCAACATAGCCCCTTCTGTTTTCATCGGATCTTGTTGTAACATACATGTTAGTAAGTAAGGGATAAAACCTTGGCTAGATTAAAAAAATGGTGAGGTCGGCTTATATTTCGGAGAGTTATGTCCCCCTTGATTATAGTTGATTATAGAAAATGCCTATTTTTGACGTTGTCATCACCATAGCCCCTTCAGTTTTGATCATATCTTCCTGAAACTGACATACAAAGAAGTTGTGGTTAAAAGCTTGGATAAGTTTGAAAATTAGGGATGTAGGTCGAATTTTCATGGAGTTATGTCCCCTACTTTGCTGAATATGCTTAGTTTAGACCTTTTCATCACCTTAGCCCCTTCAGTTGTGATTGGATCTTCTTGAAACTTACAAACAAGTAAGTCGGGGAAAGCTCAGATGAGTTCGAAAACTCACGAGGTTGGCTTATTTAACGTAGAATTGTGTCCCTTTTACTGCTTAAAATGCCTGTTTTATGCTCCCCGAAGGGTTAGCCATATAGTCGCCGCTTTGTCCGTCCGCCTGTCCGACCGTCCGTCCGTCCGTCTGTCCGGGCCAACATATAATTGTTAGGGGTTATATTTTGTCCAACCTTATGGGTTTATTCCGTTAAGTTAACACTATAAACTCATAAACCTTACTGCTTAGGGGCTATTTTTCGGCTTAGGAGCTTAATTTCTCTATGGGAGTTTATAATGGGAAAAGCCCATAAACCGGATTTGTTAGAACGTCCGTCCGTCACACTCTATATCTCAAAAAGTATTAAAGGTATTTAAGTGAAACTTAATATACTGATACAGGGCGATGAGGGGAATCGTAGAACACAAGAACAACAACCCTGTCACCAGTATTTATGGAGTTACTTTCATTCTTAACTATTTCAATGAAAAGATTGTCCGGAGCATATCTCTGAAAGTATAGAAGGGATTTAAGTGAAACTTGATACATTGATAGATGACCATCAGAGGAAATGCAGAGTGCACGAACTGTAACTCTATCACAAATAATTACAGATTTATTTCCCTTTTTAGTTTTGGCGTTGTCCGTCCGTCCTTCCGTCCTTCCGTCCTTCCGTCCGTCCTTCCGCACCAACGAAACGACATTTAGGGGGCAAAAAATTTGGACAGTTTGACACTTAAGTATATATTCGTGAGTCCAAATGGGGTTTATTCCGTTATTTGGGTACTTAAGTGGCAAAAATTCGCTCTTAGGTGGCTTGCCGCTTAAGAGAATTTGCCGCTTAAGTAGTCAATATGCCGACGCCTAGCCACTTAAGTATCCGTTCGTGAGAACGTCCGTCCGTCCTTCCGTCCGTCCGTCACACTTTGTCCGGAACCGTTTCTCAGCAACTATTGCATGGAACTAAATGAAACTTGAAATAAATATGTATTATTATGCTGCGGTGATGCACGCGCAATTTTTTTTCGGATTGACTTTTAACATCCAGAGTTATGGCCCCTTGAATTATTGAAATTCTGGATTTTTCGTCGTCTCACTTTGTCCGGAACCGTTTCTCAGTAACTATTGCATGGAATTAAATGAAAATTGAAATAAATATGTATTATTATGCTGCAGTGATGCACGCGCAATTTTTTTTTCGGATTGACTTTTTACATCCAGAGTTATGGCCCCTTAAATGATTGAAATTCTGGATTTTTTCGTCATCTCACTTTGTCCGGAACTGTTTCTCAGCAACTATTGCATGGAATAAAATGAAACGTGAAATAAATATGTATTATTATGCTGCGGTGATGCACGCGCAATTTTTTTCTGGATTGACTTTTTACATCCAGAGTTATGGCCCCTTAAATGATCGAAATTCTGGATTTTTCGTCGTCTCACTTTGTCCGGAGCCGTTTCTCAGCAACTATTGCATGGAATTAAATGAAACTAGAAATAAATATGTATTATTATGCTGTGGTGATGCACGCGCATTTTTTTTTCCGGATTTACTTTTTACATCCAGAGTTATGGCCCCTTAAATGATTGAAATTCTGGATTTTTCGTCGTCTCACTTTTTTATCGGGAACTGTTTCTCAGCAAATATTGCATGGAATTAAATGAAACTTGAAATAAATATGTATTATTATGCTATGGTGATGCACGCACAATTTTTTTTCGGATTGACTTTTTACACCCAGAGTTATGGCCCCTTAAATGATTAAAATTCTGGATTTTTCGTCGTCTCACTTTGTCTGGAACCGCTTCTCAGCAACTATTGCATGGAATAAAATGAAACTTGAAATAAATATGTATTATTATGCTGCGGTGATGCACGCGCATTTTTTTTTCTCAATTTTGGCCAGATATATTTTCTTGCCATTCTACACGAAAAACCCATTCGGCGGGGGATATCAATTCAACGAATTTGATTGTTGCTATATTAACTTTGTCCGGAGCATATCTCAAAAGTTTTAAAGGGAATTTAGTGAAACTTGATACACTGATAGGGGGCTATGCGAGAAATTGCAGAATGCAAGAAGCATTACCTACCAACAGTATTTACGGAGTTACTTCCGTTCTTAATTAGGGCCCCACACAGTATTTTGGTTGCCCTACAGTAATCCCTTGTCAGTCAGTTTCAAATCTAAACCAAAACATTTAACCGGTTATAACTTCCAAAGTATTATCCCTACTCCCATGAAACTTCACACTCATACTAACAATCACAAGACCTACATTCTGACAAACCATATTGCTTTTGACGGTGTGTTTGTCACGCCTTTAACAAAAACATAACCTCGGTCATAACTTCAAAAGTTTTTGGCCGACTCTCATGAAACTGCACACACTTACTTACTATCACAAGACCTACATTCTGACAAAGGGCCATAACTATATTGCTTTTCGGTGTGTGTATTTCAGGCCATAATCAAACAACTTAAACTTTGTCAAAATTTTAAAAGTATTTATCCTACGCTCATGAAACTTCACACACATACTTACCATCACAAAACGTACATTCTGACAAAGAGCCATAATTATGTTGCTTATTTTCACTGAATTATCCCCCCTTTTTCAAAAAATATCTCCTGTTGTTTCATAACCATGGGTAATAGGGCTTTCATATTTCACATATGTATTCCTTGTGACATTCTTCATTGAAAACAACTTTCTAGGGAACACAAAACTGAGTTTCTTTGTCTTATGGTTTAAGATTTACATGCCCTTGCATGGAAGGGGCCTTACATTTCTCCTTATTTTTGCAGTCTTTGTTGAAAATCACTAACTAGGGAATTCTTAGACTTTTGGTAAAACCCATTTGGTACCGGAAACCCCAAAACAGGTAAGTGGCAAACAGTGCAGGCCCAGATCAGACGCCACGAAACTCGTGTTTGTCACGCCTTAACTGGCCCTACTCTTATGAAACTTCACACACATACTTACCATCACAAGACCTACATTCTGACAAAGGAGAATAACTTGTGTGTTTGTCACACCTAAACCAAAAACCTTATCCTCGGTGATAACTTCAAAAGTATTTTGTCTTCTCCCATGAAACATCACACAGATTATTACCATCACAAGACCTACATCCTGACAAATTGCATTTGGGTGTGCGTTTTTCAGGTCATACCCAAACATCTTAAACTCCGGCCAAAATTTTAAAAGTATTTGTCCTACTCTCATGAAACTTCACACACATACTTACATTACAAAAACCTACATTCTGACAAAGGGCCATAACTATGCTGCTTATTTTCACTAATTATCTCCCCTTTTTAAAAAAATCTCCTGTTATTTCAAAACCATGGGTGATAGGGCTTTCATGTTTCACATGTGTATTCCTTGTGACATTTTTTACTGAAAACCACTTTCTAAGGAACACAAAACTGAGTTTCTTAGCCTTATGGTTTAAGATTTACAGGTCCTTGCAGGGAAGGGGCCTTACATGTCTCATTTTTTGCATTCTTTGTTGAAAATCACTACCTTGTTTCTTTATTTGTACGCCAAACATCAGCTGAGGGTACTCATTACAACCGCCTCATTCAGACGGTTCTAACGAGTACCCATAACCTTTGTCTTCAAACAAATCTTATCAAACTTCAAAGTGTATAGGATCATTTCACTAAAATAACCCTCCTACTACTGCGCATCTTCGGCGAGCATTCCTCGGTTTCACCGATGCTCTTGTTGAACTTGCCATCACCAAAGTCCCCTTCAGTTTTCATCGGATCATCTTAAATCTTACATGTGAGTAAGTAACGGATAAAACCTCGGCTGAGTTGAAAAATTGGTGGGGTCAGCCTGTATTTCAGGGAGTCATGTGCCCTCGATTACAGAAAAAGCCTGCTATTTTACCTTGTCATCACTAAAGCTCCTTCAAAATTATTGGATCTTCTTGAAACTTGCATGTTAGTAAGTTGGAGATAAAATGGATGAGCGCGTGAACTGATGAGGTCAACCTATTTATCATAGAGTTACACCCCTTGGATTGCTGAAAATGCCTCTTTTTGGCTGTAACTCCTTCGTTTTCATGGATCTTCTTGAAATTTGTATGTTTGTAAGTTATGGGTAGAAGCTCAGACTAGGTTTAAAACTGGCAATTGCTTATTTTTGACCTTGTCATCCATAGCCCCATCAATTTATATTGGATCTTCTTGAAAGTTACATATAAACAAGTCAGGGATAAAAGCTTGAATGAGTTTGAAAACCGGTGAGGTCAGCCTATTTATCGAAGAGTTACATTCTACTTGATTGCAGAAAATGCTTAATTTGTCATCACCTTGTCCTCGCTTAAATCCTTCAGTAAAGGTTGGCACTTCCTGAAACTTTGATTCTGTTAGCTCAGGTGAGCGATATAGGACCCGCTTGGTCCTCTTGGTAAGCTCACCTGTCACTTTTTTTTTTTTTGTTTGATTTGAGGTTTAACGTCCCCGTCAACACTGTAGAGGTCATTTTGGAGACGTTGCTTCCAATTTTGTGGGACTTTTACCCGACATATTGACAACGTGAGCTTGTTTGATTTCATCTTCAGCCATCGTCCGTGCGTGCGTCCGTTCGTAAACAATTTCTTCAAACGACATCTCCTCCTCAACCACTGATCGGATTTTGACCAAACTTTACAGGAATGTTCCCTTTCAAAATTGTTCAAATGGTTCCGGCCCATTGTACATCGTGGACACAGGAGCCAACAATAGATTTTTTAAATGAAAACTTAAAAAGTTCTTCTTATCTGAAACCGCAAGGCCCAGTGTAACAGAACCAGCACGTGCTTTTGCTCGTGATCTATAGTTTTTGTCTACTACTCTTATTGTTAATACTACGCGTTGTGTTTTTGTTTTCCCTTGATAAAAGACTAAGTCCATTTCTACAAGTTTCTATCTTTATTTGCAACCCATATCTACAGTTAGTATTCAGAGCCCTGACCAACGCTTTGAATCCCAATGAATATCCACAAAGTGGACTCTATGAAATCGTAAACCAGAACCAACCAACATGATCAGAGACGTAGTATTTATACAGAACAGTAAAATGTCAGCAGACACCTGCATACATAACAGAGAACAAAATCTGATGTAACTGCACTGTCCTAATGTCAAATATGCAAGAAAACAAGTTAACATTGGATAATATTCGCTTTCTCATGCATTCCTTGAATGGCAAGCTGTCTGCACTCTCAATGTACCATATGGTTAATTGACATAATAATAAATAAACGCTTCTACTGGTAAACAAATCCCTACATGATTGACATAAATTCACTGGAAATATCAATTGCACTAATTGCGCATAGTTATGTAACCATTCTGACGATAAGCCAAAATAATGTTATTATAACCTTCTGTTTTGAAATACTGCCAAGTTACATGTAAGCCCAAACTAAAGTACATTCTGGCTTTTTGTGTTATAGAAATGCTATGTCAGAATATTGAAGTGAAGGTTTGATATAAAACAGCTTCAACTAACAATGTTTCTCCCATATTTACGGCCTCATCAATACTATTTGATCATACCGAATTTCTAAACTTACGACCCATACAATAGCTTTTCGGTCATACTGTTCATGTATAAACATGACTATGTTACACACCTCCCTTTCTTAAAATGAATCAATTAACCCTTTAATTGATTTACTCAATCAATATACCTGCACCTTCTGATCATGTTCCCCTAAACATAATTATAATCATACACGTAATTCAATAATGTCAACACATTATAAACCTGCACATCATTATAAATATTTTCATTATTACACAGTGACTAGGATTTCATTAGCCTAATTAAAATGTGACCAGGATATTTAATGTCTGAAACTAAAATGTGACTAGGATTTTTCACTTAAGATTTAAACAAGTTCCTGACCAGGATTTTAACAAGTTCATAAGGCCACTATAATGTTCTGTCACTACAACTAATGGAAATGTCACTTGTTTGTTTCATCTGCATTGTTTCTGCCGTCAGACGTCGTCGTTGTAGGTGGATTAAAGTTAAAATTTAAGTCCACAACCTAGTGTGGTTTTGGTATCCCCATTTCCGGAACTCTCTCTTTTGCATTGATCTTATAAGAGTTTATCCTCCTCCATCGACGGTGTATGATGACTGTTTCTTGGGTAAGAGTTACCTTTGGGACGACTCCCATACCCGCTTCTCATAGCATTAATATCATCTGGCTGAAACAAAGAAAGTGTCACTGTATGTAATAATCTTCACCTGAGCAAAACATTCAGGATCTTACTTAGGACTTTAAATACTAAAGTCTTATTACTTCTTCTTCATCCAAGCATGATCTGCAGGATCATACAAGGCAAAAGTATAATTAACAGTTTAATAAATGAGTATTTACATAATGGGTTGTACTGTTCTACTTTAACAACAACTTAAAGAGTTCATAATTCGCATTGTATTCATCTGTGCATAATAATAAATAGATCTATGTTCCCGAAGCAAAGCTTCAATTCTGTGTCCACGCCTTTGTGGCATCTGTCCGCCTGAAGGAATTCTTTTGACCTTCAGTAATGTTATCGACACCCCTTTCGTCAGTAAGGACGGATAATTCTACGTCTTCACTACTTGTCGGTGACTGTTTTACATTTACCCTCTAATAAGCATGCACATTAGTCAATCTTTTAACAATTATCTGGGTCAAACAACATTTACTTTTTCCTAAACATAGCCAGATAATTGCAATTAACAACAGAATGAATGCAACATTGCCTACTATAACAAATGTCCCATCGACGTGCATCATTTATGAAGACTTGATTTGTCTTCTGAAACACTACGTTTTCGGATGTAAAGAGTGCAAATACATGACTAAATGACAATGACCACAAGATAAATGTAATATGCATCACATTCATCTGAAATGAAAAAAAAAAAAAACACTATTACTCTATGTAATACGAGGTATTAAATTATACATTATTTACCTCTTACATTAATAAGCGGAGGTCATTTTTACAACGTATAAGAAATTAACGTCAATAGTTGTTACAAACCCCCCTTATTACAAAGAGAAGAAATATTAACACTTTCTACACTGTGATATCTCAACCACGAGGCAATCTAATTAAACAAGACATACCTCATAGAGATACACAAAAAAGTAATTTATCATTACTTCAAGTCATACATATAAGGAGGTTTGTCTACGACATATTTACCTCAACTTATGCATATACATACAATAAAAACAGTTTGAACATTCCAGGGATTCAGCTGAGAATGCTACCGATTCCAGAGTGTACCAAATGAGCATGTCAAATCATCATTCATGCTCGAAAGTCGGTAAACAAAATCATTATATGTTAATCCACTTCAAATAGGAACAGCCTTCATGAGTCCTGCTTTCAGGAATACACCTTTTAAACAATAAGTTCGGCGTACCAAGGTCTATCTTTGCTCAAAGCTTAAATCCTTATTTAGAGATAAAACAACATATGGTTTCATAGTAACACTAAAGAGTAGCCCAAACATATATAGAAAATACATGGTTAGTGTCTTTAATAATAAACTATTATCGGTGAGCCTTAGACAAATTTTCAGGGGCAAGCTTCAGCGAGCCCCTTTAAAATTGTCGCGGCGAACCGATTATATTTTATTATTAAAGAAACTAATCATGTATTTAGTTTATCGCGCAATTAAAAACACCCAAGTTTTTGCAATGATTTGGCAAATTTAAGCCAAAAAAGACCACAAACAAAGAGGCATTTAAAACGACATTCAGTGCCATGGCGCGCACACGTAGTACAACGGGACGTCAATGAGTGCAAAGTGTATGACATCACCGCGCCACATAGGCGTTGGAATCAACATGGACGCTCGAATGGAATTTTCTAAGCGCTTTCCATTCTGTATGAAAAGTAGCAAATAAATAGCTTATTTTAGCTTTAGAATTTATTTTCGAGGTGGAGACGCAACCGCAGTAGCAGTGCGCAATTATTCCAACGGACCATTTAAATTAGGAAAGCCCGACAAGGTAAGAATTTAGCTGAAATTTCAGAAAATCTGTCTAAATAAATATTGAAAACATTATAACTTGCAGTTGCGTTGTTTTTCCGTGTACAAAATGTTGCATGTTATTGTATACACTTGCAAATTAGGGATCTGAAAAGTATGTTCGGTCTATAAACGGTCACTAGACGTATTATAGCTCACTAGAATGTATTATGGGTCACTTCCAACAATAGCGTGCAGTTATTCGACCCCCCCCCTTTAGTAGGTTACTGGAATGCCTGATTACGGTATAAAATGCCAATTCTTTATCCTAATCATAGTCGCTAAGCGAACAATAAAATACTTCAAACACCATCCTTAGAAGTCTAACTTTATTTCACTGACCTGACAAGCTGTCAAACATTATGCCCCTTCTTCGTCCTGAACAGACTGACCTCAACAAGAATGTTCAAGTGTTACAATAGTCATCAACTCCAACATTGACCATTGACCAGGTCAGAATTCTTACAATATTGCACACATTAACAGAGGGGCTATAATAATTGGAGATACTAACACTTAAATTTCTTCCGCTGCCTATTCTGAAGGTATATAATAGGCACGTCATCATCAGAACCGTAGCCTTGTAAGTAAACCCGCTTTCAACCGATTCTATAAGCCAATTCACTCAAAGATAATTCCTTCAGAATCACTATCGTTCGTAAATTCTTCAAAAGTTTTAAAACTTTTCACATTTACTTGGGGAATAATATTAGATGATAATGAACAATTTTCAACACGTTTTTGTTCTGTTTCTACCCTAGTTTCTTTAAGTTTCGACAACTTGACATTTATGGGAAGACCCAAATATTTCCCTTCAGAAGTTTTCTTTGCCATTCTTAACCTAATTTCAAATCAAAAGCACTTAATAGATGCTAACTAAAATATTCAAATTATTACCTCTCTTCCACTGAAATTTAGCTTTAATACTTAGTGACTTATGGTGACTTAGTATATAAATTCAGAAAAATATATAACCGCAATGACCCAATTTCGTAAAATCATTCTTCGATATAAAAAGATTGGGTACAACATGGATATTATACGACAGACTGCATGCATGGTAGTTAACCCAATCACGGTTGGCAACTTTGCTTCCCTCTTTAATTGCACGCCGGTGGGTCAGGCCTCAGATTCTATGACGGCTCCAACGTAAAGGCTTATTGAAAATTAAAGAGATAATGTTGGTTGGTGCCTGATGCTCTGTCTTTTGTAAGGCTCATCGGAGTCTAACTGTTGGTTTTCTTTTGCTCCAGCATTTCAGTGGTTTCTTGCTGTCGAGTCCTCACCGTTGTCTCACCTCTGTGGTTCTTTGATTTCTGTGTTCACGGGGGTGTTGCACTGATGAGTTAGGAGGCCTTCATGCGGACTGAACAAATTATTTGTCTAAATCGTGACGGAAGTAAGAGCGAGGATTGTGGCCACGTAAAATCGATTTAAGCCCCCCGGTGGAAATCTTCCACTGACCGTTCCAAGGCGGCTCTTCTGTGGCGATTTATTTATGTTGTTGTTTGTTACTTACTGTGTGTATCACTTGTGTCTTTTAATTTTGGATGGCCATATGGCCATTTTGTGGGAAAGTAACTGTTCATATGGCCTTCCTTTGTTTAGGTTTCCATTATGGTCTGGTCGCTTAATGTTTGTATTTCTTTCCCTTTGGTGTCTTTTATGGATGGAGTAAGTTAATTGTATCAATTCCTGATCTTTGTTTTACTTCTACTTTACTGAGGCGGAATGACTCCTACATATTTGCCATTGGCAGACAAACACACATACTGCATTTTCTTTTAATTTGTCAAACCAATCAGAAAATTCTTGGCCATTTTCATAGTACCATCTTACAAGTTCAATTGACATACTTTGCCTCTGTATAAGTTCCTGTACAGTAAGCATTTCTTGAAATACTTCTTCAGATATGTGTTCCATTAAATCTATGAATCAAGATTGAACGGGCTGTTCAGACATTATGGAAGAGTCTTAGCAGTTGCTTACTCGTATAATCTTTAGCTCGCCCTACGAATGTAAGAGGGGAGCTATTGCCATACCCCCGGGCGTCCGGCGTCGGCGTCAGCGTCGGCGTCCGCATTTGGTTAAAGTTTACCTACAAGCTCTTATATGTGATGTTTTACAAGTTTATTTTGAATATATGATTAACAATTGGTAAAAAACAATATTTAACATTATCATTGTACTTCATTTTTCAGAGTTTTTTTTTTTGGCTTAAATTGGACTTTTTGAGAAGTTAATATTTTCCTCTGTATTACCTCCCATATTTCCCTGTGTCAAGTCCCGGGGGGAGGCATGTTTTTTTTTTTCATTTCTTTTTTTTTTTTCTTTTTAAAACATAGCGGGTCTGGTGCTCAAGGTCAAGGTCACTGTGGCTATTTTTAGAAAAACATTGTCATCACCCAAGCGCCATCTTTTATTGATGGATTTTAAAATAACTTCGCCCAAATGTTGGGTATAATGATACCCGAGTGATTTTGACTTTCAGGGATCCGGGGCTTAAGGTCAAGGTCACTACTTTCAGGGCTACGGGGTCAAGGTCACTGTGGCTATTTTTAGAAAAAACATTGTCATCGCTCTTGCACCTTAATTTGTTTATGGATTTTAATATAACTTCACATAAATGTTGGGTATGATGATATCTCTAGCAAGTTAGCCTTTCAGGGTCTGGGGCTGAAAGTCAAGGTCACTGTGGCTATTTTCGAAAAAAACTTTGTGATCGCTCTAGTGCCTACATTTATGGATAGATTTTAATATAACTTCACACAAATGTTGGGTATGATGATATGTCAAGCGGGTTCGACTTTCAGGGTCTGGGGCATCCGCTGAAGATCAAGGTCACTGTGGCTATTTTTAGAAAATCTTTTTCAATGCTCTTGCGCCTTTATTTATTGATGGATTTTAATATAACTTCACAAAAATATTGGGTATGATGACATCTCGAGTGACTTAGAATTTCAGGTTCCGGGGCTGAAGGTCAAGGTCACTGTGGCTATTTTGAGAAAAAATCTTTGTGATAGCTCTAGCGCCTACATTTCTGGATGGATTTTAATATAACTTACACAAATGTCTGGTATGATGATAACTCGAGCGAGTTCGACTTTCAGGGGCTGGTGCTGACGGTCAATGTCACTGTTGCTTTTTCAAGAAAAACTTTGTCATCGCTCTTGCGCCTTCATTTATTGATGGGTTTTAATATAACTTGACACAAGTGTTTGGTATGATGATATCTTGAGTGACGTTGACATTCCGGGTCAGGGTCTCAAGGTCAAGGTCACTTTGGCTATTTTTTAGAAAAACTTGATCATTGCTCTAATGTCCACATTTATTGATGGATTTTAAGATAACTTCATTCAAATGTTGGGTATGATAATATCTCGAGTCAGTTTAACTTTCAAGGTCTGGTGCTCAAAGTCAAGGTCACTGTGGCAAGTTTTAGAAAAACTTGGTCATCATTCTTAAGTTCCTACATTTATTGATGAATATAATGTAATTTTACACAAATTATAGGCTAGGCGTTTTTTAATTTGTCTTTCACGAGGGGATTTGTATTGTCTGTGATGCATTGTTATTACTTGGAAGTTTGTAGATTTTTTTTATTTATTATAAATATAGATTTCTTTTTAATGTTTTTTAAACAGTGAAAGGATGATTAGGCGTACATTTTTGTTCTTTTTCATTTGCTGCAGTCTGTTGGGCTTTTTTGCAGAAGAGAAAAGTTTGATAACTTGCCCTCATCCATCTTAGCCCCCCCCCCCCCCCCCACAAAGGCGAGCTAAGTTGTCTTCTGTCAACTCTTGTTATATCTTACACATACTTATCTACTTTAACCATTGACATGCCCTTAAAACAGATTGCTTTTTAATTTAAAAAACACCTTATTTTTTGTTTACTACTGAATTTACAATATCGTAAATAAATTTAAATTAATAATAAACAAATTTTACATCTGGCTATTGCCTAAAATTTGACAGTAGCATGCCTAACAACATACCAATAGAAAGATAAAGTAAACAGCACCGACCTGGTTTCGACTGTTGTTGTTTGTTTGTTTGATTTGAGGTTTAGCGTCCCCGTCAACACTGTAAAGGTCATTTTGGAGACGTTGCTTCCAATTTTGTGGGAATTTTACCCGACATTGAGATGAAATGACATCTCAAGCCCTGTAGCCCAATGAAACCAATAGGGTTTATTAGCATGGACGGTCCTTCTCGCACCGCGGTTCCTGGACAGACTGAGATTCTCTAAGCGGTTTGCCAGTACTAATGTGCGGGCCGGATTCAGCTCTGCGTGGAAGCATCATGCAGCCCATATATTTCTTCAAGCCCCTATGGGCAGGGGCTTTCGACTGTTGTTGTCCGCCATTTCTGTTTCATCCAAAGGTTCCTTTTCTTTTGAATCCTGTGAGCGACACCAAAGCAAACACGTGTCTACTACTTGTTTTTGTTTTCCCTTAATAAAATACTATGTCAATTTTTACAAGTTTCTATCTTTATTTACAACCCATATCTACAGTTAGTATTCAGAGCCCTGACCAACGGTCTGAATGCCAAAGAATATCCACGAAGTGGACAAATGAAATCGTAAACCAAAAGCCAACCAGCATGACCAGAGGCGCAGTATTTATACAGAACAGTAAAATGTCAGCAGACACCTGCATTCCTAATTAATAACAAACTCTGGTGTAACTGCACTTTCTTAATGTCAAATATGCAAGTAAACAACGTAACATTTGATAATATTTGCTTTCTCGTGCATTTCTTGAATGTCAAACGGTCTGCACTCTCAATGTACCATATGGTTAATTGACATATTAATAAACAAACGCTTCTACTGGTAAACAAATTCCTACATGATTGACATGATTACTAAATCGTCTGTTATATAATTTCACTGGAAATATCAATTGCACTAATTGCGCATAGTTATGTTACCATTCTTATAATAAGCCAAAATTATGTCATTATAACCTTATGTTTTGAGATACTGCCAAGTTACATGTAAGCCCAAACAAGAGTACATTCTTGCATTTCTGGCAAAGTTATACAAATGCTATTTCAGAGTATTGAAATGAAGGTTTGATATAAAACAGCTTCAACTAACAATGTTTCTCCGATATTTACGGCCTCATCAATATTATTTGATCATACCGAGTTTCTAAACTTACGGCCCATACAATAGTTTTTCGGTCATACTGTTCATGTATAAACATGACTATGTTAAACCCAGGCTTTTGATATTTGTTGTGTAGCTTCATCTAGCAAACATCTACCAAGATTGTTCAAATTATAGACCTTGTGCCAAAAATGCCCCCGCCCTGGGACAAAGTGATTTTACATAGCTGATATAGGAAAAATCGTTAATATCTTCTTCTTTAAAACCGCCAGGCCTAGGTCTTTGATATTTGGTGTTAAGCCTCTTCTAGTTGATCTCTTTCAAAATTGTTCAAATTATAGTCCTGGGTGCAAAAATGCCTCCGCTCTGGCGCCTTTTGGTTTTACACAGATTTATAAAGCGGTAATATTTAAAAATCTTCTAGTCTGAAACCACAAAGCTTAGGTGTTGGATATTTGATATGAAGCTTTGTCTTGTGGACCTATATCAAGACTGTTCAAATTATAGACCTGGCGCAGAAATTGCCGCCGCGTCTGGGCCTTTTGGTTTTACATTGATTTATATAGGAAAACATTTAAAAATCTCCTTGTCTGAAACCAGAAGGCTCGGGTGTTTGATATTTGGTATGAAGCTGCGTCTTGTGGACCTCTATCAAATTGTACAAATTATAGCATCGAGACCCAAAATGCAACCGCCCCGGGGCCCACTTTTTTACTTAGCCTTTTATAGGGAAAATCTTCAAAAGTCTTCTATTCTGAAACCAGAAGGCTCAGATGTTTGCTATTTGGTATGAAGCATTGTTTTAGCTCACCTGTCACGTAGTGACGAGGTGAGCTTTTGAGATCACTTTTTGTCCGTCGTGCGTGCATGCTTGCGTGCGTCCGTCCGTAAACAATTTCAAATAAGTATATCTCTAATACCCCATGGCCAATCTTTATCAAATTTTATGTGAAGCATCATTAGGTAGTGGGAAAGGCTGCATAAGGTTCTTGGGCTAATCGGATTGTAATTCTGGTTGCCATGGCAACATATAGCTCCCATAGACTTATAATGAGATTTTTTTTTAAAAAAACCTTCTTCTCTGAAACCACAGGGCCCAGAGCTTAGATATTTAGCTTGTTACAATGTTAAGTAGTCACCTACATAAATCTTGCCAATCATGCCCCTGGTGTCCAAATTGGCCACACCCTGGGGCCCCTTAGCTCAAATAGACTCATAATGAAAAAACTAAGCTTCAAAAATCTTTTTCTCTGAAGCCACAGGGCCCAGAGCTTAGATATTTAGCATGTAGCAACGGCAAGTGGTCACCTACATATTTCCTGCCAATCGTGCCCCTGGGTTCTAAATGGGCCACGCCCCGGGGCCCCTTCGCCCTCATAGACTCATAATGGAAAAAAGCTCCAAAAATCTTCTTCTTTGAAACCACAGGGCCCAGAGCTGAGATATTTAGAATGTAGCAAGGGCAAGTGGTCACCTACATAATTCCTGCCAATCATGCCCCTGGTGTCAAAATTGGCCACGCCCCGGGGCCCCTTAGCTCCTATAGACTCATAATGGAAAAGAGCTTTATAAATCTCCTTCTCTAAAACCACAGGGTCCAGAGCTTAGATATTAAGCATGTTGCAACGGCAAGTGGTCACCTACATAATTGCTGCCAATCATGCCCCTGGGTTCCAAATGGGCCACGCCCCTGGGCCCCTTCGCTCCCATAGACTCATAATGGAAAAAAGCTTCAAAAATCTTCTTCTCTGAAACCACAGGGTCCAGAGCTTATATATTTAGCATGTAATAACGGCTAGTGGTCACTTACATAATTCCTGCCCCTGGGGTCCAAACTGACCACGTTCTGGGGCCCCTTAGCTCCTATAGACTCATAATGGAAAAAAGCTTCAAAAACCGTCTTCTCTGAAACCACAGGGCCCAGAGCTTAGATATTTAGCATGTAGCAAGTGTAAGTGGTCACCTACGTAATTCCTGCCAATCATGCCCCTGGGTTCCAAATGCGCCACGCCCCGGGGCCCCTTCGCTGCCATAGACTCATAATGGAAAAAAGCTTCAAAAATCTTCTTCTCTGAAACCACAGGACCCAGAGCTTACATATTTAGCATGTAGCAAGGGCAATTGGACACCTACATAATTCTTGCAAATCATGCCCCTGGGTTCCAAATGGGACATGCCCCGGCCCCCTTCGCTCACATAGACTCATAATGGAAAAATGGTTAAAAAATCTTCTTCTCTGAAACCACAGGACCCAGAGCTGAGATATTTAGCATGTAGCAACGGCAAGTGGTCACCTACATAATTCCTGCCAATCATGCCCCTTGGTTCTCAATGGGCCACGCCCCTGGGTCCCTTCGCTCTCTTAGACTCATAATGGAAAAAAAAGCTTTCAAAATTGCTTATCCCCGTTGTGCTTGGATGAACAAGATGGCTAAAATTATAAAAACCTCCTTGTGTCAACCAAAATTGTTCAAACCCTCTACTCTACCATATATTATCTTCAATTCCATTTTTACAATATGGATCAGGTGAGCGATCCAGGGCAAGAATGGCCCTTTTGTTTAGATCTCTATCAAGATTGTTCAAATTGTACCCCATGGGCTGAAAATGGCCCCACCCCAAGGCCCTTTGCTTTTACATTCATTTAGATAGGGATAATCTCAATATAACTTCATCTCTGAAACGGCAAGACCAAGGTCTTTGATATTTGTTGTGAAAATTCATCTAGCAGACCGCTACCAAAATTAGTTAAATTAGAGCCTTTGGGTCAAAAATTGTCCTGCGTCGGGGCCCACTGGTCTTACTTCAACTTGTATATGAAAAACATAAAATAAATCTTCTTGTCTGGAACCAGAATGTCCAGGTCTTTGATATTTGGTATGATGCTTCATCTGGAGGAGAGTGAGTGAGTGTTCGAGTTTTACGTCCCACCAACAGCTAAGGTCATACGGAGACGGGACCTCGGTTTAAAGACTCATCCGAAAGTCTGGAGAAGCCCGGGATCGATCCTGCGATCCCTGGTTTACAAGGCGAGTAGCGTAACCACTACACCACGGAGGCTTCTTTCATCTGGAGGACCTCTACTGTGTTGTTCAAAGGACTTCGGAAACTATGGGGGGTTTTATGCCTCAATTTTGAAAGCTTCTGCAAGCGTCTGTAGTGTGTATATATGGAATTGACCTAATGTATACTAAAAACTGACGTATGTCGAACATCATGGCATGTACCAAATGTAGAAGGATGGCAAACTAGTAGAAAAATTCCACATTGAAGTGGGCGGGGGTGATAATTTTTGAAAAAAATATAAGGTAAAAAAATGACAATTCCATGTTTCATTTTCAAGTTGATATCAAGTTAGGGCTATTACAACTCAAAATTTTAACATATAGTGCAATGTACACATAAAACGCAGGTGCACTACTTCAATGCATTTTACACCAGGAGGTACAGTGCTCATCACAAATGGACACACCTGTACATAAATAATAATATTAGATATACACCTGTTATTTATAGAAGACAGGTAGCCTGTTCATTCAGGTATAACATACCTGTATTCTGTATGTACACTATATATGCTCAGCCAGGCATAAATATGTCCTTAGTTTAAAAATAAACCCTACTGTATAATGATACAGTATAGTTCCAAATCCTGTGAAGTTTTTCAATGATAGCGCTAAGCATGCATGTTGGTTTTTAGGATTTTTCACAGCCTTCCCCCCCCCCTTGCCCAAACACGACAGTTGGTCAGAGGATGTATAAATTAGATATACAAATGTATGCCAAATTGTTTTATTGGGCAAGGGGGAGGGGGGAACATATACTTATTTAAAAGTTCCTGTTTCCTATGCAACTTTATAGAAACTTGACTCAATTAAGCCAAAAATCAACAAAATTAATATTTGAGCTGTAGACCAAAATGCATATCATAATAGAACAAAGTTTTACCTTTAAGTTGCCTCTGTGATGAGTTCGTTTGGTTAAATTTGAGAATTTTATAATTTCCGGGGCAAATGTCTTACAAAGTTTCGAAGTCCTTGTAGCCCTGAAGCCAAAGATGGCCCCGCCCAAACACAAACCGGTTTTACTTATTCATATATGGAAAACCTTTAAAATCTTTTTCTCTGATACCACAAGGCCCTTGTCTTTGATATTTTGCTTGAAGCTTAATGTTGGTGACAGCTTCAAATGTTATTGAAATCATAGCCCTGGGGTCAAAAATGGCCCCGCCACGGGCCCCACCTGTTTAACATAGTCTTACGAGGGAGGTTGATTAAAGTTGTAGTACTCGGTTATTTTGTATGCAATTCATGATTCCTTTTTCATTTCTGTGCAGTGTAAACCTTTGCCATTTGAATGATAACAGCCGTTCAGTCAACACATACACTTTTGCTCTTACTTTTTATTAGCTCACCTGAGCCGAAATCTTTTTTCTCTGAAACCAGAAGGCCTAGGTCTTTAATATTTGGTATGAAGCTTCATCCAGGGAACCCCTACAAAGATTGTTCAAATTATAGCCCTGGGGCTAAAAACGGCCCCGCCCCGGGTCCACTGGTTTTACAAAGGCTTATATACGGAAAACGTTTAAATATCTTCTGGCCTGAAACCAGAAGGCTTAGGTCATTGATATTTTGTATGAAGCTTCATCTAGTGGACCTCTACAGAGATTGTTCAAATTATAGCCCTGGGGCCAAAAACGACCCCGCCCCGGGACCCACTGGTTTTAGGCTTATATAGGGAAAACATTTAAAACTCTTCTTCTCTGAAACCAGAAACCCTATGTCTTTGATATTTAGTATGAAGCTTCAACTAGTGGACCTCTACCAAGATTTTTCAAATTATAGCCCTGGAGCCAAAAGCGGCCTCGCCCCGGGGCTCGCTGGTTTTATATAGGCTTATATAGGGAAAACATTTAAAAATCCTCTTCTCTGAAACCAGAAGGCCCAGGTGTTTGAATTTTGGTATGAAGCTTCATTTAGTAGACCTCTACCAAGATTGTTCAAAATATAGCCATGGGGCCAAAACCGGCTCCGCCTCAAGGTCCCCACCCATAGGGGTTTGACGAAATATATGGGCTGCATGATGCTTCCACGCAGAGCTGAATCCGGCCCACACACTAGTATTGGTAAACCGCTTAGAGGATCTAAGCCTGTCCAGGAACCGCGGTGCGAGGCGGACCGTCCATGCTAATAAACCCTTTGGGTTTCATTGGGTGACAGGGCTTGAGATGTCATTTCATCTCAGTGTCGGGTAAAAGTCCCACAAAATTGGAAGCAACGTCTCAAAAATGACCTTTACAGTGTTGACAGGGACGTTAAACCTCAAATCAAACAAAAAACAAAAAGCCCCGCCCCGGGCCCACTGTTTTTTATAGGCTTATATAGGGAAAAATCTTCTTCTCTGAAACCAGAAGGCCCAGGTCTTTGATATTTGGTATGAAGCTTCATCAAGTGGACCCATGCCAAGAATGTCAAATTATAGCCTTGGGGCCAAAAACGCCCCCCGCCCCGGGGCCCACTGGTTTTCCATAGGCTTATATAGGGAAAACCAGTGGACGTCTGCTTAGATTGTTCAAATTATTGACCTGGGTCCGAAAATCGCACCGCCCTGGGACCTAAATATTAATATCTTAGTTCAGGTGAGCGATATAGGACCATCGTGGTCCTCTTGTTTGAAATCCTAGACCCATAGGCATATAAGAAAAGTCAGAACTTTGAGTTGAGAACCGTCATAAAGTTTCTCACTAAGGAGGTTGCAAATGCCAAAGAAATCCATCGACGTATGGCTGATGTTTATCGTGATAGTTGAACAAAGTACTCCACAGTTACAAGTGTGACAAGTGGTCAGTAGAATTTAAACGTGCGCGCGACTGTTTAGAAAATGTCCCAAGGCCAGGTCGCCCTGCTGATGTCATCAGCCAGGATATGATCGATCGTGTTGAGAGACTTGTGCTAAATAATCGCCGAATCGAAGTGGGCCAACTTGCTTCAGAATGTGGTATATCTAATGGAAGTGTTTACACTATAATCCCTGAACATTAAAGCATGTCAAAAGTATCTGCCATGTGGGTACTCAGAAACCTTAACATGCAAGCTTGTCAGCGAAGGGTGGAGTCAAGTTTGAACTTCGGGAAGTGTACAGTGCCAATCCAGAAGCCTTTCACACTCGTCTTGTAACAGGAGATGAAACTAGGCTTCACGACTGCGACCAAGATTCTAAAAAAGAAGTCTTGCAATAGAAGCGCCCTGGCTCACCCTCATTTAAGAAATTTCGTACACAACCATCAGCCGGCAAGGTAATGGCCACTGTGTATTGGGACTCCAAAGGGATTATATTGATAGCTCACAAGCCTGTTGGTAGTTCAGTTGCAGGAGAATACTATGCCAATGTTATTAAACAATTAAGGACAAACAAAGGGGAAAGCTAGCTGCTGGTATCCTCCTTTTGTACGATAATGCCCCTGTGCACAAGTCCAGAGATGCACATGCGGTGAGTGCTAGTTCGAGCAGTTAAATCACCTGCCAAATAGTCCAGTCCTGGCCCCAAGAGATAATTAAGACCCTCTTGCTTGGAACGAGATTGCGGGACGATGATGGGCTTAAGGCTGCTACAGATGCTTGGAAATAGGACCTGGTGGACGGATTCTATTTCAAAAGCATAGACTGCTTAAAAGAAAAGTTGGTCAAATGGATTGAAGTCAAGAGGGGTTATATTGAAAAATATGTTAAAAACACCTTTCAGTCTGTGAGTTAAAACCCGAGTTCTACGAACTCAAATGAACGCCAGTCGTACATATGGACAATCTTTAAATACCTTCTCGTCTGGAACTATGGGGACCAAATCTTTGATATTTGGAATGAAGCTAAGTTACTAAGTTACTAAGTCGGTACTTTATTATTTAGACAAATTATGGGCATTCCGATGGGTACGAAATGCGGACCTCTTGAGGCTTATCTATTCTTGTATTGTTATGAAAGAGACTTCAAAATCGCAAAATCTGCAAAATCGCAGTATGTTTCCTCTGGCTTTCTTTAACGGATCAATACAGGGTCACTGATGAGGCTTTATTAGCCGAAACTACGTAGTATGACCCATCTTCTTTCTTATGAATGTTTTCATTGCTCTTAAAGGATTTCTTTTTTTATTTTTATTCATGTTGTCGCTTTCAATTGATAACCAATCTGAAATTATCGAACCTTTACGCTCCACTTCTAGATATTTAGATGATTTATTAAATATTGATAATACCTATTTCGATGGTTTGATCAGTCAGATTTACCCCCCCCCCCCCCCCCCCCAAAACTTCAGTTAAATAAAGCGAATTCTTCTGATACCGAGGCCCCATTTTTGGATTTACATCTATCATTGTAGATGGGTTTGTTTCGTGCAAAATATATGATTTACGCGATGAGTTTGATTTTGTGATTGTAAATTTTCCTTTCTTGGATGGTGATGTTCCTCGTGCGCCATCCTATGGCGTTTATATTTCGCAATTAATTCGATTTGCTAGAGTGTGTAGTCATGTAACTGACTTCAACACTCGTAATAAATTATTAATGGCTAAACTTCTTAATCAGGGTTATCGGTACCATAAACTACGCAAAGCCTTTTCAAAATTTTATAGTCGCCATTATGATTTATTTTCAAAATTCAATATTGTACTTAAATCTCTTCTGCAACAAGGTCTATCGAAACCCGAATTGTACGGTGTCTTAGTATATAAATTCAGAAAATATATAACCGCAATGACTTTAGCACCCAATTTCGTAAAATCATTCTTCGATCTAAAAAGATTGGGTACAACATGGATATTATACGACAGACTGCATGCATGGTAGTTAACCCAATCACGGTTGGCAACTCTGCTTCCCTCTTTATTTGCACGCCGATGGGTCAGGCCTCAGATTATATGACGGTTCCAACGTTAAGGCTTATTGAGAATTAGAGAGATCTAATTCAAGGTAATGTTGGTTGGTGCCCGATGCTCTGTCTCTGGTCGGGCCCATCGGAGTCCAACTGTTGGTTTTCTTTTGCTCCAGCATTTCAGTGGTTTCTTGCTGTCGAGTCCTCACTGTTGTCTCACCTCTGTGGTTCTTTGATTATTTGTGTTCACGGAGATGTTGCACTGATGAGTTAGGAGGCCTTCATGCGGACGGAACAAATTATTTGTCTAAATCGCGACGGAAGTAAGGGCGAAGATTGTGGCCACGTAAAATCGATTTAAGCCCCCCCCCAGTGGAAATCTTTCCACTGACCGTTCCAAGGCGGTTCTTCTGTGGCGATTTATTTATATTGTTGTTTGTTACTTACTGTGTGTATCACTTGTGTCTTTTTATTTTGGATGGCCATATGGCCATTTAATGTGAAAGTAACTGTCCTTATGGCCTTCCTTTGTTAAGGTTTCCATTATGGTCTGGTCGCTTAATATTTGTGTTTCTTTCCCTTTGGTGTCTTTGAATGGTGGAGTAAGTTAATTGTATCGATTCCTGATCTTTGTTTTACTTCTACTTTCCTCTAGTTGTCCTCTGCTAAAAGTGTCCAAATTATAACCACATGGGGTCAAAAATGGACCTGCCCGGAGCCCCTGGTTTTATATAGTGTTAATGCTTAGCAGGTTCTGCTCTGTCTGCTGCACAAGGACCTGACCCACAATGTCCACGAGGTGTCTAGACAGTGACATAAAAGTCAATGTGTTGTTTAAGGGAACCACAAACCCATAACCCACCCTCCCTCTCCTTTGGTAACCATGTGACATAATTAGTAAGACTGAGCCGCTTCTTCTCCTTGTGTGGAACTAGGACCTGACTGTCAATATTAACAATGTGTCCAGATAGTGAAAAACAAGTCAGCTCTGTCGCGGGACCTGAAGAAATAGATGGGCTCATGATGCTTCCGCGCAGAGCTGATACCGACCGCACGCGAGTACTGGTAAACCGCTTAGAAGATCTAAAGTAGAAGTAAAACAAAGATCAGGAATCGATACAATTAACTTACTCCACCCATCAAAGACACCAAAGGGAAAGACACACAAACATTAAGCGACCAGACCATAATGGAAACCTAAACAAAGGAAGGCCATAAGGCAAGTTACTTTCCCACAAAACGGCCAGCCCAGGCAAAGCGGCCTACCTAGGCAAAGCGGTGCGAGTCGCTTATGAACCCTATTGGTTTCATTCGGCGACAGAGCTTGAGAAGTCATGTCATTCAATGTCGGGTATAAGTCCCACAAAATTGGAAGTGATGTCTCCTAAATGACATATACAGTACCGACGGGGACATTAAACCTCAATTCAAACAAAAACAAGTCAGCTCTGTATTGTCAAAGGGAACCGCTGATTAATATGTCTGGCATCTTATGCCAATTCTTGCCACCCCCCCCCCCACCCGACCCTTGTCACAATGAGGCATTGTAAGTTAGACTGAGAAAATTTATCTCCATGCACTAGTACCTGGCCCCTCATTGTCCTGAAGGTGCCCAGATCGTAACATACAAGTCTGCTCTGTAGAAAAGAACTTTTAAAAGACTTCCTTTGTTTAGGTTTCCAATATGGTCTGGTCACTTAATGTTTGTATTTCTTTCCCTTTGGTGTCTTTTATGGATGGAGTAAGTTAATTGTATCAATTCCTGATCATTGTTTTACTTCTACTTTCTATCCTTAGAAAGAAAACAATTTGGAAGGAATTCCTTGTGTGGCCCGCTGACAAAACTGCTCAAAATAGTTTCGCACCACTGAACAAGATAGCCACCAAGACTAAATAATTAACAAGCTTTTACATTACTTCTGCTACTTAATAGGTTGACTGATTTTGAAATAATTTCACAGAGTTGTTCCTTTGGTCATTTTCAACCAAAGCGGATCAAACCAGCCACTCCACCTTATATTAACTACCTCCAGGAACCGCGGTGCGAGGCGGACCGTCCATGCTAATAAACCCTTTTGGTTTCATTGGGCGACAGGGCTTGATATGTCATTTCATCTCAATGCCGGGTAAAAGTCCCACAAAATTCGAAGCAACGTCTCCAAAATGACCTTTACAGTGTTGACGGGGACGTTAAACCTCAAATCAAACAAACAAACAATTCCAGTTGATCTGTACAATAAGGATCATGTGAGCGATCCAGGGCCATCATAGCCCTCTTGTTACGGCACCGGATAACTTTTGAACCGTGCATGTTGGTTTTTTGAAATTCCATATATTGATTCCTTCTAAAAAGAATTGACCCGTGTTTTAGCTAGCCCATCACGTAGTGACGAGGTGAGCTTTTGGGGTCACTTTTTGTCCGTCATCCGTCCGTCCATGCCTCTTTGCGTTCATGCGTCCGTAAACATTTTTTTCAAACGACAGCTCCTCCCGACCTTTACTTAAATATTTTAAATTATAGCCTTGGGGCCAAAAATGCCCCCGCCCCGGGGCCCTTTGGTTTTACATAAACGTATATAGGGCAAATCTTTGAAAATCTTCTTCTCTGAACCCACCAGGCCCAGGTATTTGATATTTGGTGTAAAGCTTCATCTAGTGCACCTCTTTCAAGATTGTTTAAATTATAGCCAAAGGGCCAAAATTCCCCCGCCCCGGAACCCTTTTGTTTTAAATAGGCTTATATAGGGAAAATCTACTTATGTGAAACCAGAAGGTTCAGGTCTTTTATATTTGGTATGAAGCTTTTTCAAAGGGACCTCTATCAAGATTGTTCAAACTGTAGCCTGGAGCCAAAAAGCAACCTTCCCCGTGGCCCACTGGTTTTTCCTTGACTTTTAAGGGAAAATCTTTAAAAATCTTCTTGTCTGAAGTCAGAAGGATCAGTTCTTTCATACTGATCTTTGTTTTACTTCTACTTACTAGAATAATGCTTTGTCTAGTGGACCACGATTGATCAAATTATAGCCCTGGGGACAAAAATAGCTCCACCCCGGGACCCACAGGTTTTACATAGACTTATCTAGGGAAAACCTTAAACAATCTTCTTGTCTGACATCAGAAGGCTCAGGTCATTGATATTTGGTATGAAGCTTTGTCTAGTCGACATCTACCAAGGTTGTTATAGCCATGGGTTCAAAAATGGGCCCACCCTGGTGTCCACTGGTTTTACATAGACATATATTGGGAAACGTTTCGAAATATTCTTGTCTGAAACCAGAAGGCCTAGGTATTTGAAATTTGGTATGAAGCTTTATCTTGTGTATATCTACCAAGATTGTTTAAATTATAGCCATTGGACCGAAATGGCTCTTCCTGGTGCCCGCAGGCTTCCAAGGCGGTTCTTGCGTCACCGTTTATTTTTGGTTCGTCTTTTGTCGTTTGTGTCGCTTATATTATTTTATTTTGGATAGCCATGTTTGTGTTTCCTTCCCTTTGGTGTCTCTGATGGGAGCTGTGGGTTATTTGTATCCATTCCTGATCATTGCCCTCACTTTTTTTTTTATACAGATTTATATAAAGAAAACCTTTAAAATATTCTTGTCTGAAACCAGATGGTTCCGGTCTTTTATATTTGGTATGAAGCTTCACACTTTTAGACCACTACCAAGATTATTCAAACTTTAGCCTTGGGGCCAGTAATGGCTCTCCTCGGGGCCCACTTGTACCCTATGGATAAGTTGAGCAATCCTGGACCATTATGTCCCTCTTGTCTTTTTACAATTTTCATTGGAGTTCAGCATAGTGCACGTTACATTTTCTTGTCCTATGAGATCACAGATTTCACTGCGGAATTTTGAAAATATTTGAAGGTCACTTATGCAGCCTTATGGGCCGAGCTAAGCTAGTCTGTCCCATAAAAATCTTGATCACCCTACAATTGTTCAGTTCTTTTCTGTAGACTTTGTTTCCATAGTATTGCCTTGTTATAGAACATAAAATGAAATCTGATTTCAGTCTCAATGTTACTTGCTTATTATATTTTTCTATTCGGTTTCTCATGCAGAGTAATTATTTGTTGGTATCGAGTTATGTATTTTATCAAATTCTTTCTTTGCCTTTCATGGAAAAACGCAACAGGTTTAGTCAAAATGTATCGTTTATTATGGTAATACATGTTTATGGCAATATCGCTCGTATGCTTTTCCAGTTTTGATTGGTTGTGTTTAGGCATTGCATGTTTTTTTTTTTGCAGATGGTCCGAATGATATATGGTTTCAACCGCAGATTACCAGTCCAATATTTATAGTCGAGAACGCGTATCAACAAGATATCACCTGCTCATCGATTTGCTTTCCTAGTTGCAAAGAGTCTTGGAATACGTCAAAGTCTACAGGAGCAGTTCTCTCTCTTGGTAAAGTGACCAGATCTGACACGGGCGCATACATCTGTAAATCAACAAATGAGGCCATTTCGTATTCAAAAGAAATGAAGAAAGATTTGAAAATTATTGTTCAATGTAAGTATTGCCATTTCATTATTGATAACGTCTTATTGATATAGATTGAAGGACACATCATTTAATTCAAGGACGAATACGAGTATATAAATAGATGCCCCGGAAAAGCCACAGTTAAAGATAACAGCCTACAAATGGCACCAAGAGGAAGAGAAACTAACAATGAGAGAAATGAAAGAAGAAAGAAAAAATAGCGAATCTCAAACAACACTGAAGCAGCCCCCGCTGTCCGCAAAACAGGTGATTATGTGTAACAGGCACGATTAATGATATGTAGCTAAAATAATAATATACAACTTAAAGCACATACGACATGAATAGCCCTATAGGAGAATCCGACAAAGATACATTTAAAAGAAACAACATTAAAACCACCGCCTTTGGAAGGTCTGTAGCGAGAACAACTGGGAAGTTTAAATCATTTATATGGGCCCAACCTTCACTCTATGTATTAATATTATTTACTCATCACAAAATAGTTGGTCTGCCTGAAGTTAACTAACTCAGTCAATGGACCATCGCAGAAAAACATGCAAATTAAAGCAAACTGAAAGAAAAATCGAATTGAACAAATGCAATGAATTAAAGATGATGGCTCATAGCTTGTTGCACACACGGCAAACTTAGGCTAAAGAAAACAATTAAGTTGGAGCCGTCATCGAATCAGATACATAACCCCCTGTCGTACAATGAAAGAGGGAAATACAAATCTAAAATGAGTTCCTTTAAGAGCAATGAAAACATTCATAAGAAAGAAGATGGGTCATACTACGTAGTTTCGGCTAATAAAGCTAATTCGGCTAGTTTCAGCATTAATATCGGCCACGACTGGGTTGAAAACAAGGCACACTGTCTGTCACACAACACTTAAATTCTACCGCATTCTATTTTGGCGTTCAATGATCATTTTAAATTGATTCTGAAAATCAGAGTTCTTCATAATGTCTCGAAACTTATAAACCAAATTTCCATAAAACTGGTTTTGACATGCCATGTTACAGAAGTTTCTTTAAATTAACTGATTTATTTCAACTAGTTCGGAGTGCCTTCGATAAAATTTAGAAAATGTTTTCCAAAGTTTATTGTGTTGATAGACCTGTTAGAGAAACATTGTAGTCAGTTTGCTGATCTGCAATTTACTTTCCGCGTTGCGCTCAGCATAATCTTAAAATCATACACTTAATCACATATGTAATTCTGCACGTTTACACGCATGCGCGCTGGTGCGCACGCGCGCAACTGAAAACAAAGCGCGTACCTTTTGTGGTCAGACTCATTTTTGATTTTTATTTGTTTTGTCAAGTTAGACTTTATGAGTTGTTATCCTACTTACTAATGTTTACCGGCCCCGATAGCTCGGTAGAGTGTCCGCTCCGGGGAACGGGAGGTCACGGGTTAGATCCCGGGCCGCCACATACCAAAGTTGTTAAGAATGGTACTAGCTGCTCCTCGCTTTGCACTCAGATTTACGGGGTAGAGCTAGGACTGGTCGACCCAGTGTCAGGATAATGTGACTGGGTGTGGTATCATGTAATGTATCTGGGACATGATACTTCAATGAGGCAGCACTATAAAAGTGAGCATTGAGCTCCCTGTCGCAACCAGACACCGTCGTGATATGACTGAAAAATTGTTGAAAGCGACGTTAAACCCGAATTCATACACTCACTTACTAATGTTTAAGAATTCAATGGTTTAGATGATCCAAAAGGAATTTAAATACTCTAATGTATGCCAAACTATTCACAACCGACAGCGTATAGCAGATTACATAAAAGACTAGTAAGCTAGAGAAATCGGGCTGTGCGAGAGGTTTCAGATGAAATTATAAATTGCAATCCCTATTCAACACGACGTAGATGTAGCTTGGATATATAATAAAAGAATACAAATAAACTGAATAAATTAGGGAAACGCCCAAGCCTGTGTTGTTTCTTTAACTCTTTGCTCCGTTTTGTAAAAACTGGGCGGATTTGATTTGATGTTTTGTGGGCACAACTCCCCTTATAGTTGTGGATTGATCCCCTGCCATGGACTGAAGACCTCTGAAGATGCGTATTTGGTAAATTTCTGAAATTCTTTTCAGAACTTTTTTGCACTTTGAACTTAGTCATTTTTGTGGCTCAATGCAATGATTTTGATTTTTAGGCTATAAATTTTCCTATTTTCTCGATTGGTGTCCTTCGTTGTTTATATATCGCGTCTTATTCGGTTCTTGACTTCAACACTTGAAATAAATTAGTAGCGACTAAACTTCTAAATCAGGGTAATCGGTATCATAAACAACGCAGAATAGAAGTGAAGTCAGTGAGCAGGAATCGATACAATTATTCCAAAGCGCCCAGCAGAGACACCAATGGGAAAGAAACAAAAGAACACTAAATAACTAGACCCTAATGGAAACACCAATAGGGGAAAGCCACAAAACAAAAAATACACGCGAAACACACACTCAAGGACAAACCATAACAACATTTTACCGCAACAGAAGAGCAGCCATGGAACGGTTGGTAAAGCAAATTCCACTGTGTGGTGGTGGTGGGGGGGGGGCTTTAATCAGTTTGTTCAGTCCGCTTGATGGCCTCCTAACTCATCAGTGCAACATTTCCGTAAACAAAAAAAATCAAACAACCAAAGAGATGAAACAACGGTGAAGACTCGATAGCAAGAAACTACTGAAATGCTGGAGCAAAAGAAAACCAAAAGTTAGACTCCAATTTGCCCAATCAGAGACAGAGCATCAGGCACAAACCAACGGTACATCTCAGTTGTCTTTATGCGTGAACCTTCACAGAATGTTCTGAGGCCTATCCAATTGGCAGGCGATTAAAGAGGGAAGCAAAGTTGTCACCCGTGATTGGGTTAGTACGTCGAAGAACATTTATGTTGTACCCAGTCTTTTAATATCAAAGAATTATTTTACGGATTTGGGTACTGAAGTCATTGGAAGTATACATTTTTATA
The DNA here is from genome assembly GCA_963580285.1 of Lucinisca nassula. Taxonomy (NCBI): domain Eukaryota; kingdom Metazoa; phylum Mollusca; class Bivalvia; order Lucinida; family Lucinidae; genus Lucinisca; species Lucinisca nassula. Next base: position 146,934,668 of record OY757019.1, on the reverse strand, counting down.
AATTGATATACTAAGTCACCATAAAGTTCGTATGCTGATATACCTTATTGAAGAAGAGATTTAAGTCCAACATTGAATATAGAATTAAATCGAAATGACGTCTAGAAATTATTATTGGTTTAGACTCATATTCTAGACAGGTGTTTAATTATTTGGACCCCATTTTGATTTATATCAGTCTTTGAATCGACTGCCTATTCGAAATTCGCAAAATTGCAGTATGTTTCCTCTGGCTTTCTTTGCCGGATCATTATAGGGTCACTGATGAGGCTTTATTAGCCGAAACTACGTAGTATGACCCATCTTCTTTCTTATGAATGTTTTCATTGCTCTTAAAGGAACTCATTTTTGATTTTTATTTGCGTAGTTGATGATACCGATAACCCTATTTAAGGTGTTTAGCAGGAAGCAATTTATTACGAGTGTTGAAGTCAGTTACATGACTAGACACTCTGGCAAATCGAATTTATTGCGAAATATAAACGCCATTGGACGCCGCATTAGGGATATTGCCGTCCAAGACAGGAAAAATTTACAATCTCAAATTGAAAATCATCGCGTTTAGCATAAATTTTGCAGGAAACAAACCATCCAGATTAGATAGATATAAATTCATAAACGGGGCCTCTGTATCAGAAGAATTTTCTTTATTTAACTGAGGTTCGGGATGGTGGAGGGTAAATTTGACGGATCAAACCATTTAAATAGGTTCGGCCAATATTAAATAAATCATTCAGATATCTAGAAGTCGAGCTAAAGGCTTCAATGATTTGAGATTGGTTTTCAACGGAAAGGGTCGCCTCCGCCTATCGGGGCTTAGAGAAATATTTGGCCTGTATGATGCTTCCACGCAGAGCTGAAACCGACCTCACACATGTACTGGTAAACCACCTAGAGGACCTAAGCTTGCCAAGGAAAAGCGGTGAAAGTAGGAAAGTCCATACTTATACACCCTATCGGTTTTATTAGGCGACAGGTCTTGAGATATCATTTCTTCTTAATGTCGGGAAAAGGCCCACAAAACTCGAAGCAACGTTTCCAAAATGACCTATACAGTGTTGGCGGGGTCGTAAAACCTCAAGCCATCAAATTCAGTGGAAACAGACATCATGAAGTCTCTTTTATAACACAACAAGAACAGGTCAGTCACAAGGGGTGCGCATTTCATACCCATCTGAATACCCAAAATTTGTCTAAATAACGTGTACCAAATCTTATGTAAATATTGTCAGATAAAATGGTGAGAGCTACACACACTTTCTGACATGACCATAACGTATAATTGTTATGCTCTTCAGAAGTGAAAAAAGCATTTCTTACATTACATGCAAGATACACGGAATCTTCCTTATTAAATATCCATTTATTTAAATCATTAAGCTTTTGTTTTATATGATTATAAGAAGTGCATTGTAAAGGGTGTAAAAACATTAGTAGACAGACTTCAAGCACCAAAACGTCAGGTTTTCAATTTATTTAATACTTCATTAGAACTTTTTATAGACCAAATGCCGAAAAACATGAAGTTAATAATTTGAAATTTCATTGGTGGTACAAGAATTTGAATTTGCAATACACCGTGCTTTGTTTGGTGTTTTATGAAGTTCAGGCATCTAATACATACAGCAAACTTGGTGGCTGAATGACAAATGTGGCCATCAACTACAGCCCTCACAAAAGCCAAAGGCTGCCGTTCATAAGTCTTAGTACAACCAAACTCTTGCTGAAGAATGTTAACAAAATGGAGATGTCAAACAACGACGACATTGTTAGCGGCCTTGTTTACCTAGTTCAAGGTGACGTAAGACGTCTTCGGTTAAGGCGGAAACAAATTCGGAGTTTAAAAGTTTGTTCACTATTTTTAGAACGCTAAGTTCCATACTTTGGGAGTTTTATGCTCAACATACTCTCGTTTACACCATCGATTAACAAATTCATTCAAGGCAGCTTATTGAAATCAAGTTAAAGTGAATGACCACCTTTTTTTCTCAGATCCATTTTACAATAAAACCGTTGGGGAATGATAAAATCATATTCTTCTCCTAAACGGTTTCTCTAGTTAACTGTAATGGATCAATAAAGTTGTTTATAGGGTGTCAGACATCTTTACAGATTATATCATCTGCAGTGATCTCATGGAAACCGTTCAGTTCATCTTCTGACAGCTAACAAATCTTGGTATTTTAGCAGCTGAGGATTTTAGAGAAAGTGAACTTTAAAATAAAAATACCTTGTTGTAAGGCCAAATACTGCACTGTGATATTAGGACAAGTAATTAGCTGTTTTGCTATCCCTGACCCTAAGAAAAATAGAGTCATTACGATAACACACCCATGCGTCATAATGCATTTTTTACATCTCTAAAACAGGCACTTTTCTGATGACAGTTTGTAATATTATTCTTATTTGTACACAAAGCATAGATTGTGAGTGCTTGTTAGAACCGCCTCATTAAGGCGCTTATAACGAGTACCTACAACCTATGTCTATTCCTTTGAGTACACATAATTTATTTAAAGTCCTCGCTTTTATGCAAATGGAGTTGTAAATACAAGGTGATTAACTAGAGATCAGACAAGGATTACAGAAAACAATTATGTTGTATGAAATTTAAGGTAGAATAGGTTGTGTTTGTTTGAATTGATGTTTAACGTTCCCATCACAACTATTTGGGGCATTTTGGAGATGCTGTTTCCAATTTTGTGGGACTTCTACCCGACATTGAGATGAATGCCACCCAATGAAACCAATAGCACCAAACTCAGGGAAACTGACTTCAAAGTCTTTATTTTCACCCAAAGACATAATGAAGCCTGTATGTAAGATCCTGAACGGATAGCCTATTTTAGGATTTTTGAGAGTGCAACCTGATTAGAGAGCCTCATTATTTCTCCTTTAGCTGCAATATAGAGAGATACAGAGCTACAATGGGCTCCATGAGTTCAAGAATTTTGCAAACATGTTGAACGCTGGGAAACATTTGAATTACCTTTTGGGAAAATATGTCCGCTGCCAGAAGGCTTCACTGAAAACATTAATTTTGGATTTAATTACCTTAACAGATTTCGATTGGTTATAAAAGTCAGAGATTAATCATTACAGTAACTTTTACCTTAAAAATTATATTTCGTATCCTAGAATCAGGAATAATTTTTAAATTACCAGTAATAATAGGATAAGCAACTGGACAGCAATTCACTGTTTGTCAACACACATGATAGCAAAGTCTTTTCGCAATTTGATAGAGGTCAATTTGATTCAAATTCAAAATCTAAATTAGAATTCTTCTGAAACAAAGTAGAAGTAAAACAAAAATCAGAAATCGATACAATTAACTTACTCCACCCATCAAAGACACCAAAGGGAAAGAAACACAAACATTAAGCGACCAGACCATAATGGAAACCTTAACAAAGGAAGGCCATAAGGACAGTTATTTTCCCACAAAATGGCCATATGGCCATCCAAAATAAAAAGACACAAGTGATACACACAGTAAGTAACAAACAACAACATAAATAAACCGCCACAGAAGAACCGCCTTGGAACGGTCAGTGGAAAGATTTCCACTGGGGGTCGTTAATCGATTTTACGTGGCCACAATCCTCGCCCTTACTTCCGTCGCGATTTAGACAAATAATTGGTTCAGTCCGCATGAAGGCCTCCTAACTCATCAGTGCAACATCTCCGTGAACACAAAAAATCAAAGAATCACAGAGGTGAGACAACGGTGAGGACTCGACAGCAAGAAACCACTGAAATGCTGGAGCAAAAGAAACCCAACAGTTAGACTCCGATGGGCCCGACCAGAGACAGAGCATCAGGCACCAACCAACATTACCAAGAATTGGATCTCTCTAATTCTCAATAAGCCTTTACGTTGGAGCCGTCATAGAATCTGAGGCCTGACCCACCGGCGTGCAATTAAAGAGGGAGGCAAAGTTGCAAGCCGTGATTGGGTTAACTACCATGCATGCAGTCTGTCGTATAACACTAATGTTGTACCCAATCTATTTATATCGAAGAGTGATTTTACGAAATTGGGTGCTGAAGTCATTGCGGTTATATATTTTTCTGAATTTATATTCTAAGTCAACATAAAATTCGGGTTCCCATAGACCTTGTTTCAGAATAGATTTAAGTCCAATATTGAATTTAGAAATTAAATCAGAATGGCGTCTATAAAATTTTGAAAAGGCTTTGCGTAGTTTATGGTACCGATAACCCTGATTAAAGAGTTTAGCCGTTAATAATTTACTACGAGTGTATGACTACACACTCTGGCAAATCGAATTAATTGCGAAATATAAACGCCATAGGATGGCGCACGAGGAACATCACCATCCAACAAAGGAAAATTTACAATCTAAAAATCAAAGTCATCAGGCATATCGGTATCTGAATTTTAACAAAGAAATATACGCTTGCAATGAGTACAGTTCGTAACTTTCTGAAGTATTCTTCGAGTGGTTGGGTGCAGCATAACTTCATGCATGGCAGTTAACCTTATCGAGGTTCAAAACGTGGCTTCCAACTTCAATTGAACACCGGCGAGTCGGGCATCAGACTCTGTGGCGACTCCGGCTTAAAGACTTACTTTCAAGTAAGTGGGATGCTGCCTGATGCTCTCTCTCTGTTTGGGCTGATCGATACCCTACTGTTGATTTTCTTCGTTTTTCATTAATTCATGAATTCGGGTCCTCATCCTTTTTTCATCTTTGGTAAGGTTTGTAGGCACTTAAAATCGTTAAAAGCCCCCTCCCCCCCCCCACACACACACACCAAGTTCAATTTGTTTTCTGACCTTTCACAGGTAGAGCTTCAGCTGTGGATTAATAAAATCATCATTATTAGTCTTTGTATGTATGTACTGCTTGCTAATATCTTATTGTTTTTGAATAGCCGTTAGGCCATTTGTTCGAAAACAAAATGTCCTCGTAAACCACTGATCGGATTTTAACCAAATTTCACAGGAATGATCCTTCGGTGGGCCCCTTTCAAAGTTGTTCAAATGGTTCCAGTCTGTTGCACATCCAGGTCACAGGAGCTAAACAATTTTTAACACTGTAAAAAAGAAAAACAATCCAATCTGACCCCGCATGGCCCAGTTCTTTGACATTTGGTAAGAAGCTTTATCTAGTTGGCCTCTACCAAGGTTATTCAAATTATAGCCCTGTGACCAAAAGTACCCAAGCCCCGGGGTCCTTTTACATAGACTTATATAGGGAAAATTCTTTTAAAGTTTTCTTCTCTGAAACCACAAGGCCCACGTCTTTTATATTTGGTGTGAAGGTTAATCTAGTGGACCTTTATCAAGATTGTTCATATAATAGCCTTAGGCCTGAAGGAACTAGCAAACGAGTTAGGTTCAGTTTTCGCTCATCTTTTCCAACAATCTCTCAATTCGGATGAAACGCTCAAAGAATGGCTCCTAGCGAACATCTGTCCACTTTTCAAAAAAGGAGGCAGGGATCTTGCTCGTAATTATCGCCAGGTGTCACTGACCTGTGTTCTTTGTAAATTGCTTGAACACATAGTCTGCTCAAACATCTTGGCCCACTTGGATGAACATGAACTTTTGTCAGACAGACAGCATGCATTTAGGAAAAGGCATAGTTGCGAAACTCAGTTGAGCACGGTTGTAAATGGTTGGGCAAAGGGGCGCAGGTGAGCATATTTATTCTGGACTTGGAGAAAGCTGTTCATTCCTCCCTTTGCTACAGAAAACAGCGTGTTGTTGTTAATGGTGAATCTTCAGTATGGGCGCCAGTTTTATCTGGGGTTCCCCAGGGGACAGTTCTTGGTCCGCTGCTTTTCTCCCTGTATGTCAATGATATTTCCACTGACATTGACTCTGGAATAAGACTGTTCGCAGACGACTGTGTTCGCTATTGGGACATCAGAGATACTTAGGACTCAATATTCGTCAGAAGGATATACATAGATTAGGATGTTGCGCACAAAAATGGGACATGAGATTTCAATCCGTTAAATGCAATATTATGCAGATAACTAGGAATAGAATAAATAAAATTGAGGCTTCTTACACCTTAGCGGAAACGGTCCTCGAAAATGGGAATTTCCATTAAATACCTTGGTGTGACAATCACTCACGATTTGAGATGGAATACACACATTAGCAACATGTGTACAAAGGCGAATAGAACACTTGGTTTACTAAGGCGAAATCTTCATCAGTGTCCACAGGACGTGAAAGAGACAGCATATAGGGGACTTGTTCGCCCAATCTGGGAATACGGTAGTTGCATCTGGGGCCAAAGCGGAGTGGTCCTTAATGAAGAAATTGAAAAAGTTCAGAATAGAGCTGCTAGATTTGTAACAGGAAATTACTGCTTTGAAACTGGGAGCATGACTGGAATTCTAGGAAAAATTGAGATGGTAGTTTCTCAAGAAAAGGAGAAGAGACAGTAGGCTCATACTCTTATACAAAGGTCTAACAGATGGTGCCAGCATTCCAACAGATGATTTTGTTCCCCCTGCTAGGCACTGTAGAAAGCACCATTCAATGACGTTTGAGACCCTTGCTGCAAAAACTGACATTTATAAAGAATCGTTCTTCCCCCGAACCATTAGAGATTGTAATGCCCTTCCCTATTCGATTATTTCGACGGCTGAAGGTGCTGAGGATTTTTTAAGACTTGGACATTGGCCATACCTTTAGATTGCTTAGTGATACTGCTTCCATATTTAACATATGCTGTCCTGGGCATCAGTGTTTCACAAATACATCTTGTTATATATGTCATAAATTGTTGGGAGCCCTATACAAGCATACATAACGCTTGTGTAAGTAGTTAGTAGCGAGCGTCTCGTATATTTCTAGGTTGTGTTGTTGGTATTTTTATTTCTGCTTTTAAATAACATGCCCGACACACGCGCGGCTCAAACGCACATGTATGGCAGTCCCAGTTCAAACGGGAAAATGGTGTGTGTTGTCAGCATGAAAAATATCGATATCGAACGTGGTGTCACAGGTAGTGATTTTCCAGGGTTTTATCGGGCGTTCCTAATATGGACGTCCCTGTGTTTTACGTGAGCAGTAGCCACTTCTATATATGGTATAAATGGTGTGCCGGACCTGTTAGAATGCCTTAGTCTGTGAATGGTTGCAATTTTCTCTAAATAATTACAGCCTTTCCCGACTATCGCAGAAACTTGAGACTTGCTGGAGATGTTATCGGAGGTGCAGGTCTTAAACTCTCACATTATGACGCATGGACTAAAATGAGTAACGAAAGCAAGAAACGAAACGATCGATGTTTGAGATTTTCTAAACGGAGTTTAGATGCCATATAATATGTAAAATTTGAACAATTTTTAAGGGAGATTTGTCACTTGAGAGATGCTGATGAACATAAAAATTCCTCGTCCCAGGAAGGCTGGATATTGGTTTTAAGAAATGAAAGCTGTTTTTCTCCTGTATATGAAGACTGATCTACCTATTCTCTATTCAGGACCAATAAGCAATATGGATTCTTACATTACATGTATTTGCATTTTAAGTAGAATTTAGTAAAACCGAAAGTGAGAATTATTTACCACCCATCAGATGCAAAACGCCATGCATTTGAAATTAGAACTTTTAAGATCCGATCAAAGCGATTTCAAATACACTCGCACAATTGTACAGGCTCTAGGACTTTAAGAACAGAAGTGAATACTGCAAAATGTCCAAATGTTTTATGAAAGAAGTATAGTTACCGCAGTTCGGAGGGCATACTTTTGAAACAATGCATTCAAAACAGATGATAAAAATGACTACTTTTCTCTTAATTTCAGATCCACCAGACACGAATGTTACAATACAAAATGACAATAATAGTACCACAATAAAATGCCTCGCCAAAGGTGAACCTCAGAACTACACATTTTATAATTGGACACACATCGCACCAGACAATTTGACAGAGATACAAAGGTATGCGGGTATATCAGATGGGTCCGAAAGTACATTGGTTTTGAAGCACCCGTCATTCAGGGATTCTGGATTCTATATATGCACAGTTTCAAACAATATAAAAACAGCCACAATGGATTACAAAGAACTTTATGTAAAAGGTAAATATTTTCATAAGTCACTTCCTAATATGCAGAAGTACTAGGACTAAATATAAACGGCAGGGATTCTCTAATATTATGTATGTGTTTAAAGAATCATAGAACCATTGTAAGACAAAATTGATTTTAGAACCAATTTCTAGGTATCAATTATAAGTGATCGTAAGTAATGAGTTGCTGTGTTCAGGCATGAGGCAATTTTTTGTTTTTGGGTTAGAATTGCATTTCAACACCCTATCATACAAAATAATTTTCCCATTAAGATAGCCATTCAGTTTCATAAAAAAATTGCATTAATGTCCCTACTTAAAATCATCTCTCCATTACATCGGGGATAACAAATCTACTCCAGTCAAACTCTCGAAGACTGAAAGCACATTTTATAAATAAGTTTATTTTTCTCTCAAAAATCAGTATATGAAATTCAATGAGGAGTTTGTTTATAAATATTTATGTCATAAAACGGGCATATAGCATGTGCTGAGGATTGTTAAAAAACAATTGTCAACAGTAGTTTGTAACATTCCTCGTTGCTATGTACTCTTTTAAGGTGTGAACATCTCTCATTAAGTCCCCAACTTTGAAAAAGTTGTAGGGGCATATTGGTTCTGGTTCGTTCGTCCGTTCGACAAAATTCCGAAAAATACTTTGTGAGTAATGGCCCTTTGTCATTTTGGTAATTTGTGCCAATTGTAATGTCTGCTAAAAGTGATGCATATTATAACTTTAGAACCGTGCATGCTAGGACTTTGAAATTTCATATATGGATTCCTCATGGAATATTAGCTGACGCGTATTTTTTTCTCGTCCGGATTATGCCCCTTTCAAGTGTTATTGCCCTTTGAAATTTTTTTATTAAAATCTTGTCAGCAAGATATATCAAAAAGTATTGGAGCTAGAACCTTGAAAGTTGTTGAATAGATTGGTGGTGATGAGTGATGAATTGATTTACTTATGACAAAATCCCGAAAACACTTTGTGAGTTATGGCCCTTTGTCATTTTGGTAATTTGTGCCCATTGTAATGTATGCTAAAAGTGATGCATAGCATAACTTTAGAACCGTGTATGCTATAGTTTTGAAATTTCATATATGCATTCCTGATGGAAAATAAGCTAACGCGTATTTTTTTCTCGTCAGGATTATGCCCCTTTCAAGAGTTATTGCCCTTTGAAATGTTTTAATAAAATCTTGTCATCAAGATACCTCAAAAACTATTTGAACTAGAGCCTTGAAAGTTGTTGAACATATTGGTGGTGATGAGTAGATGAACTAATTAATTTTTGACAAAATTCTAAAAAATACTTTGTGAGTTATGGACCTTTGTCATTTTGGTAATTTGTGCTAATTGTAATGTATGCTAAAAGTGATGCATAGCATAACTTTAGAACCGTGTATGCTAGGGTTTTTAAATTTCATATATGGATTTCTCATGGAAAATTAGCTGACGCGTATGTTTTTCTTGTCCGGATTATGCCCTTTTCAAGAGTTATTGCCATTTGAAATTTTTAAAAATAAAATCTTGTCAGCAAAATATGTCAAACACTATTGGAGCTAGAGCCTTGAAAGTTGTTGAGTATATTGGTGGTGATGAGTATATAAATTGATAATTTTTTGACAAAATTCCGAAAAATACTTTGTGAGTTATGGCCCTTTGTCAGTTTGGTAATTTGTGCCCATTGTAATGATTGCTAAAATTTATGCATAGCATAACTTTAGAACTGTGTATGCTATGGTTTTGAAATTACATATATGCATTGCTAATGGAAAATAAGCTGACGCGTATTTGTTCTCATCCGGATTATCCCCCTTTCAAGAGTTATTGCCGTTTGAAATTTTTAAAAATAAAATCTTGTCAGCAAGATATCTCAAAAACCATTGGCGCTTGACCCTTGAAATTTGGTGAACATATTGGAGGTGATGAGAAGATTGACTGATTAACTTTTGACAAAATTCCGAAAAAGACTTTGTAAGTTATGGCCCTTTGTCATTTTGGTAATTTGTGCCCATTGTAATATATGCTAAAAGTGATGCATAGCATAACTTCAGAACTGTATATGCTATGGTTTCGAAATTTCATATATGCATTCCTGATGGAAAATTAGCTGAGACGCATTTTTTTCTCATCTGGATTATGCCCCTTTCAAGAGTTATTGCCCTTTGAAGTTTTTTGAATAAAATCGTGTCAGCAAAATATCTCAAAAACTACTATAGCTAGTGCCTTGAGTGTTGGTGAATACACGTAGATTGGTGTTGATGAGTAGATGACCTGCTTAACTTTTGTCAAAATTCCGAAAAAAGATTTTGTAAGTTATGGCCCTTTGTCATTTTGGTAATTTGTGCCAATTGTAATGTATGCTAAAAGTGATGCAAAGCATAACGTTAGAACCGTGTATGTATGCTAGGGTTTTGAAATTTCATATATGTATTCCTCGTGGAAAATTAGCTGACGCGTATTTTTTTCTAGTCCGGATTATGCCCCTTTCAAGAGTTATTGCCCTTTGATTTTTTTAATAAAATCTTGTCAGCAAGATATGTCAAAAAGTATTGGAGCTAGAGCCTTGAAAGCTGTTGATTAGATTGATTGTGATGAGTAATGAACTGATTAACTTATGACAAAATTCCGAAAAACACTTTGTGAGTTATGGCCCTTTGTCATTTTGGTAATTTGTGCCCATTGTAATGTATGCTAAAAGTGATGCATATTATAACTTTAGAACCGTGTATGCTATAGTTTTGAAATTTCAAATATGCATTTCTGATGGAAAATAAACTGAAACGTATTTGTTTTTCTCGTCAGGATTATGCCCCTTTCAAGAGTTATTGCCCTTTGAAGGTTTTTTAATAAAATCTTGTCAGCAAGATATCTCAAAAACTATTGGAGCTAGAGCCTTGAAAGTTGATGATTATTTTGGTGGTGATGGGTAGATTTACTAATTAATTTTTGACAAAATTCTAAAAAATACTTTGTGAGTTATGGACCTTTGTCATTTTGGTAATTTATGCTCATTGTAATGTATGCTAAAAGTGACGCATAGCATAACTTTAGAACCGTGTATGCTAGGGTTTTGAAATTTCATATATGGATTCATCATGGAAAATTAGCCGACGCGTATTTTTTTCTCGTCCGGATTATGCCCCTTTCAAGTGTTATTGCCCTTTGAATTTTTTTAATAAAATCTTGTCTGCAAAATATCTCAAACACTATTGGAGCTATAGCCTTGAAAGTTGTTGAGTTAATTGGTGGAGATGAGTATATGGACTGATTAACTTTTGACAAAATTCCGAAAAATACTTTGTGAGTTATGGCCCTTTGTCATTTTGGTAATTTGTGCCCATTGTAATGAATGCTAAAAGTGATGCATAGCATAACTTTAGAACTGTGTATGCTATGGTTTTGAAATTTCATATGTGCTTTCCTGATGGAAAATAAGCTAACGCTTATTTTTTTTTTTCTTATCCGGATTATGCCCCTTTCAAGAGTTATTGTCGTTTGAATTTTTTTTAATAATATCTTGTCAGCAAGATATTTCAAAAACCATTGGCGCTAGAGCCTTGAAAGATGGTGAACATATTGTTGGTGAGGAGTAGCTGGACCGATAAACTTTTGACAAAATTCCGAAGAAGAGTTTGTGAGTAATGGCCCTTTGTCATTTTGGTAATTTGTGCCCATTGTAATATATGCTAAAAGTGATGCATAGCATAACTTTAGAACTGTGTATGCTATGGTTTTGAAATTTCATATTATGCATTCCTGATGGAAAATTAGCTGACACGCATTTTTTTCTCATCCGGATCATGCCCCTTTCAAGAGTTATTGCCCTTTGAAGTTTTTTTTTAATAAAATCTTGTCAGCAAAATATCTCAAAAACTTTTATAGCTAGAGCCTTGAATATTGGTGAATACACGTAGATTGGTGTTGATAAGTAGATGACCTGCTTAACTTTTGACAAAATTCCGAAAAATACTTTGTGAGTTATGGCCCTTTGTCATTTTGGTAATGTGTGCCCATTGTAATGGATGCTAAAAGTGATGCATAGCATAACTTTAGAACCGTATTATGCTATTGTTTTTAAATTTCATATATGCATTTCTGATGGAAAATAAGCTGACACGTATTTTTTTTTTCTCATCCGCATTATGCCTCTTTCAAGAAATATTGCCCTTTGAAGTTTTTTGAGTAAAATCTTGTCAGCAAGATATCTCAAAAACTATTATAGCTAGAGTCTTGAAAGTTGATGCAAAGATTGGTGGTGATGAGTACATGACCTGATTAACAAAATTTGAGTTATGGCCCTTTGTCATTTTGGTAATTTGTGTCTATTGTAATGTATGCTCAAAAGTGATGCATTCCATAACTTTAGAACCGTGTATGCTATTGGCTTGAAATTCATATATGCGTTCCTTATGGAAAATAAAGTGGCACGTATATTTTTTTCCATCCGGATTAACTTAAAAACCTTGTATGCTAGGGTTTTGAAATTTCATATATGGATTCTCTTATGGAAAATTAGCTGACACATATTTTTTTCTCTTCCGCATTATGCCCCTTTCACAAGTTATTCTCCTTTGATTTATTTTCAAAAATTCCGTCCTTTAAAATTGCGATGTCCAGGTGGGTGGTTGGGCGTGTGGATGGGTATTTTTTATTATTTTTTTGTGTTTTTTTTTTCTACATAAACACATATAAACAGAGATTATACCCCAACACAAAAGTTGATATGGGGCAGGGGATATGCCATTTGTCCTGTTCATACATAAATACATGCATGCATACATCGCTACCCTACCCTACCCTACGCTTCCCCACTCAAACCCACCCACCCCACCACACTACACCCCACCCCACCCAACCCCACCATGCCCCACCCTACAGCACCCCACCACACCCTGCCCCTCCCAACACACACATGCATGCAGTCATGCACAAATCCTTTGTTGGCTAGGAATATTTTTTTGTCTTTTTCTTCATAAACACATAACAAAGAAATTTTTACCCTACACAAAAGTTGATAGTGGGTGGTGATATGCCATTTTTCCTGTACATACAAAAATACATGCATGCATATATTCCTACCCTACCCTACTCCACACCACCCCACCCCACCCCACCACATGGCACCCTACCCCACAACATCCCACCCCACGACAACACACCTCAACCCGGCCCACTCCAATTACACATGCATGCATACACACATATGCATTTAAACTCAAACATGCATGCTCATACACAATCACTGATTTATGCTTGCACACCCACAAACAAACACGCATGCATGCATGCACACACATGCTGATGCTTCCATGCATACATGCAGGTACTCACACATGCATGCATGCATGAACACAAATATGCATGCGTGCACACTTATGGACTCAAACAATGTCATGCACACACACACATGCATGCACATTCAGTCATGCACACACACACACACACACACACACACACACACACACACACACACACACACACACACACACACACACACACACACACACACACACACACACACACACACATTAATACATCCATGCATATATCCCTACCCTACCCCAGCCCACCACACCACACCCCACCGACCCCACCACATGACACCCTAACCCACAACACCCCACCCAACGACAATCCACCTAAACCCGGCCCACAGCACTTACACATGCATGCATGCACACACACATGCATTTACACTCAAACATGTATGCTCATACACAACCACTCATTTATGCTTGCACACCCACATACAAACGCACATGCATGCATGCATGCACACACACACACTGATGCTTGCATGCATACATGCAGGTACTCACACATGCATGCACACGTATGGACTCACACAGGCACACACACATACATGCACATGCAGGCATGCACACTTATGCACTTACACATGCACACACACACATATGCATGCACATGAAGGCATGTACTCACGTATTAATGCATGCCATAAGGAAACATGCATGCACACATGCACTGCGGCATGCACACATGCAATGCACTCACAAATGCATGCGCTCATGCATGTACACATGCATACACTCACACACACGCACATAAACATGTATGCTTTCATGCATGCATGTACGCCTGCATGCAAACATGCATGCACTCACGCATGCATGCACTCACACATGCATGCACTCATGCATGAACATACACATGCATGCATGCACACACTTACATATTTTCATGCATGTATGTATACCCACATGCAAACATACATGCACACATGCATGCGCTCACAGATGCATACATGCACCCCTACATGCTTACACACATGCATGCTGTCATGCATGAATACACACATGCATGCATGCATACACACATGCATGGTTTTATATATGCATGCAAACATGCAAGCACACATGCACTTATACAGGCATACACAAATGAATGTATTCACAGTTGCATGCATGTACATACATGCATGCATTCACTCATGCATGAACACACACATGCATGCATCCATCCATGCACACACATGCATGCATGCACATGCATGCCTGCATCCATGCATAATTGTACTCCCACATGCCAACTAGCATGTACTCATGCATACATATTGTAACGGGACCACCTCGCCGAGGCAACAACACAACAATCAGGACAGGATGCTCAAGGTGGCGTTACAATGTAAATTGTGGGTTCGCCTTGGTCAGCAGCAATGCTGGTGGTAGACGAAAGACTACAACTATTGATTTCATGCTCCAGTTATTTAATTAAGGTCCTTTGAATGCAAGAAGAGCATGACATTGAATAAACTTCTAGATACTAGAAAAATAACTATGGTACATACAAGAGTGGAGCCCTATAGATTACTTTTACCTTACAAGGATCAAACTTTAAATTTATACAGGAGCTGAGCCTTAACAAGTAGCATGGAAAATTATAGTTGACAGTTATGGGAAAACTCTCTCGTAATATTCCAAGAGGTACAACGGAGAGATCACATGCTCTACTGGCTTAGCCGGTGTTAGTTTTAGGAAGAGCTGATTGCTAAACATTCATTTCTATTCACCCCCAAGTTACAGTTAATAAGCTGTGTATATATCTAGTAATGTCACCTAAATCCACGGTATCACCCAAAGTTCAAGAATTTCAGCCCTCACCCAAATCTGAAGACGTCACCCAAATTGGAAGAGCTCTCCCAAATCTCAATAATGCACCTATATTAAGAGCTCACCCAAATCTCAAGAATGCTCGATTATGGTGATTTTTAGCTATCTTCAAGATCTCCAGTATGAGTAAAATGAAATATAAAGCTAGAATGTGCCCTTTTTGGCACCACAGTATGAATTTAACCAGTCTAGGAACAGATGTCTGGAGATCTGATTCTCACCTAAAACTCTACAAGGCTAGCCAGCAGAGCGGCCATTATTTTGACAGCACAGTCTGACATGTAAACAAACCACTTAAAAGGTGGAAAATCTGATCAAATAAATGAAAGAATAATGCATAATCTCAGTAGATTATCCTACAAGCTAGTGCCAACTCTGCCAGTCATAAAAGAAAATGGGAGAAGATACAAAAACTAGCATTTACTTGCACCCAAAATGCAAGTCACCCAAACGGGAAGATAGATAGATCGTAGAGAAAAAGGATAGAGAGATAGAGAAATCTGTATTATAAATGATTATGAGACCTCCTTAGGGCCAAAGCAGCGTCTTGGAGGCATTCTGGTTATATAAACAGTCTTCTAGTACAAACAGATCTGTATAATAGCAATCAAGTAGAGCTTTCAGCTTTTACAAACATTCAAGCCGGTCCTCTGACCCAGAAGGCTGCGCCCAGCCTCCTTATATAGTCTCAGGCCACGTGACAGGAGACCACGTGACTTTGTTGACGTAAACAATAAAACGTCACAACGGACATTTCCGATCAATGCCGGAGATGCGGTTAGTTTCCGGACATTCTGGGTACATAACGAAAAAGTCCGAACGCATCCAAATGTTACCGGCTTTGACAGATAGAGAAAAATATTGTAGAAATTGGCTAAATAATGTGAAAATACAGCCAAATAAAGAGTAATCAGCAAGGGAGAGCGAGGGTAAGAGGTAAACAAAGCTAGTTGTCATTCATTCACCACGGGAAATAGCGCTGACATATGATTTTACCGCATTATTGACTGGCGAAGTTGGCGACTAGTGGTTGCTTGAAAAGAGCATGGTCGCGAACAGCCAGGTGGGGTAATCCAAAAATAATCAACCACAGCTCAGCGCCGTTACAACAGCCCCCTCCCAACGAATGGCATGGTCCCCATGGAGAGTGTCA
Organism: Lucinisca nassula; assembly: GCA_963580285.1. Taxonomy (NCBI): domain Eukaryota; kingdom Metazoa; phylum Mollusca; class Bivalvia; order Lucinida; family Lucinidae; genus Lucinisca; species Lucinisca nassula. The sequence goes on along the minus strand of OY757019.1, from coordinate 146,918,309 downwards.
GGTAAGTAATTGACTTGGAAAGTGGAAATAACACTTGAGTTCCTCACCATATAAATGTAATTAACAGGGAGGCGCATGGCTGTGGCTGTTACATTTGACTCCCCAGATCAATCACATTCTCTATAAACAAAAGCATGTTACTTGTTTAGCTAACCTGGCCCCCTGACTATGAGGTACTAAACCTTACAAAGATACAATACTATTTGCCTGTTATTCCGCACATATTAGCCACCTACCCGGCCGAACCTTACAACTGATCAGCCGAATCGAAGGGAATCTATGCAGAGATATTTTATGAAAACTTTAGCTATTCTTATATTTTGACCAGATATTAGTTAGGCAAGGAGCCAGTTCATTTGTTAACAGTATCCCTAAGTTCAGTATAATTTTAAAATATTGAAACAACAACGGGTACCTTAAATTGTTGCATACATTGTATCAGTGTCACATCATTCTCCATACGAAAGAGACAATTATTTCTAAATTATAGACCAATACTGATGTCAAATGATTTAAGAGGGGCTCCACTCCAAGTAAATTACATTCTCAAACTATTCCTATACAGGTACTGATCATCACCAGTCTAAAGATTAACAAAGACTTTAAGTGAGGGAGATGTGAACACTGTTACCAGGCGGAGTATAAGCTCAGGAAGGCCCATCCTGAGCTCACCCAGGGCCTAGTCCAGGTTGATTAGTAAGTATGAGTGCCAGTTAAGTTTAAAAACACATTGTGTGTTTGTTTACGGTTCTTTCAAGATTATCTTCCTCACATCAAGCCGATCACAAATCCGAGCTGGGCAGAAACCAGTGTACCTGGAGAAAAAAAACCACATGACCTTCAGATGCAGAACTTGGTGTCTCACCTGACCTGAGCCAGACTCCAGTCCACATTGGAGAAACACCTAAGGATTAAGAGTTAGCACTCTTAACCTCTAGTCCACAGAGAACCATTTTAAGAACATATCCTGTCGCACCCACACCTGCCAACATAAAACTACTGTATGAAGACTAGTCTTTTCAGCCACAAAACCGAGATGTCTACACCTGTTCTCGCTCCCGAGACTGAAGTTTGTCTTCAATATATTAATAAATATCTACCTAAAATCTTATAAATCACCCATAGGGTGCATATTACCACAAAATCTCACTTGTTGTAAGAATAAGAGGCTGGCAGGTAGGTATACAAGAGGAATTTGCTCTTCAAACATCATGAAAATGTAAGTTCACTGGCTACATTTAAATGAGCCAAGTCTTGAGCCAAAAACAATAGACTTGTAGCATGTTTCTAAACAATGTGCAGATTTAAATACTCAAAATACCCCTATATATATAATCCTCTTATAATGCTACTAGGCAGTCACAAGAAATCATGTTAAACCCACACCAGAACAGGCATATGGGCGATACAATAAGGCAGTGCAAATACCACAACTAAATCTGCCACAACAGGTAGGTAGCATTACAATGAGGCTACAGATCTCAGATGTGTATTAACCATCTGAACCACATTAATATTTTTGGCTCAAGGTTGACCTATAAGCAACATAAAACTTTTGTTAACTCGTGTCCTGCTGAATACCTAAGTATGCCACGCCCACTACTGATTATCACCCAATCATATTACTTATTGCAACAAATTCCCAAACTGAATGATAAACAATGAAGATCCCAATCAGGTGGCTTCTTCAGAAGCCATCCGATCTGGATCCACATTGTCTGAAAGATAAGACATACCCGGGTGTAGCAGGACAAGGATTGGGATGCAATTAAACAGAGAAATTTTCAATGTCACATTTCCTTGAGCTTACAGGTGCAAGGAAAAACATTTATGATATACATCAATATGATAAATATATATTTCTTCTGCTGCATTTGAACACACACTCCGCATATATATGCATTAAAGTTCCTAGAGTATTGCCTTAATTAATTAGCATACTGGGAAAACTCTGTCACAGTTATTAAACTATAAATAGCTGCACTTCCCAGGTCAAGGGGCTGATGTCAGCAAACAGCCTGGGAACGAAGAATTATTATCGTAACTACCCCAGGCCAGAATAGGCAGTGCAGACATTGCAAAGTCTGAATCCGCTCAAGGTAGCCAGGATAATGTGCAAGGGTGTATGTCCACTTGCGACAAAAACTTATTGAATCAACTTCACAGATAATATGTAGGACTACAGGCTGCACTCCCAACAGATTCAGTGGAATCTGCACCATCAAGCCCGACATTTCCAGAATAAATAGTGAAGGTTCCACTTTCATATTATTCCTAGGCATTACTGCCTCACACGAATACACCTATACACACATATATGCCCATTTATATGCAAATATATATAGTGCCCCCGCCCATCGGGGCTCAAAGAAATAGATGGACTGCATGCTTCCTCCGCGCAGAGCCGAAAAAGACCACTCATGATTACCGGCAAACCGCTCGAAAGGACTAAGCCCACTCAGGCAAAGTGGTGCGAGCCAGACTGTCCAGTGCATATAAGCCCCCAGGTCCCATTGGGCAGCAGGGCTTGAGATGTCATCTCAACGTCGGGTAAAAGTCCCACAAAATTGGAAGCAATGCCTCCAAAATGGCCTAAATAGTGATGACAGTGACATTAAAGCTCAACTCAATCAAACAAATGCAATTATATATGAAGGATGTTGCACAAACAGCCACCCCATAAGAAACAAATGAAACAAGCCCTGGCTCGCTTCACAAACCTCCTACAAAATGACCAGGAGTGCAAGATTATTGTTACCACACCAAGAATTTGAATCAGATTTTATGGCTGAATAAATTAACAAGAAAACCTGGCTGTTATGGGTGGCATCATGGCGATGCATGCCAACAAACATGTGCTATGGCTAGTGATGGCATATGATCTTTATCACATGATGCAGCGACATCATGTGATAAATACCATACTTACCTCTTGGTGGGAACTACCTCCATACAATACCGCATATATTTCCAGGTGCAGTATGACAACAACAACAACAACAATATTACCAATGTAGTGTTAAGACGTTGTCCCTGATAATAGTTTCACTAAAGGTAAGTGAACATTGATCCATCACAATATATTATCACATGAGCAATGTGGCAAAAAGCAGTGCAGTCCTCTTAGAGGGTAACTATTTATAGTATATCACACCCTACTCAAAGCTTTACTGAGGGTGCATATCTGACTTAAAATGATATTAAAATGCACTCTGCATGCCACTCTTGCTTCATATGAGAGAGACACACAACTTTCATTCAAACCTTAAAGAATATTTATTTGGTTGTATTAGTCATGCATCTTGCTCCCACAAGGCTGGCAAAAATGCACGAATGATACAACTCTTTGAACCCTTCCTTTTCACAACCCTGGGTCTCACAGGCTCAGTATGGGCATCCATTTGGTCAGAACGGCTAACCACTGAGTACCCACAATGCACCCTGTGAGGACCCACAAACTCTGAGACCAGATGAATGTGCAAAAACTGAATGTTTCGGAGTCCACTTAAAGCCATTCAGGTAAAAGGGTCTCCCAACAGTTACAATATTCACTTATGCATATAACAAATATTTGCAATGATTGTATTAGGAACTTAAGAAGTCTTTGACGTATAGTGGATAGTAGTTAGTAAAACTACTGGGCTCATAAATCAGGGTCACTGGTTCGATTCAAGGCTACCTTAAACTCTCAGAACAGTTCAAGCCAAACTGACCATAATATTGGCACCATATAGCCTTAGAGTTATTTTCTGAACATTAACTGTATGATTTGACATTTACGGGTGAGTTACATCTGCAACAGAACTATGTGTCAATGCATCAAGCCAAAACCAAAGTGAGTTTCCTTGGTGTTACCCCGCTGCATTCCGACAAGGACAACAGACTGTTATGCTGAGAAGTCCACAAGAGTGCAGTTGCAGCTATACCTCGTTTCCTTACAACCATCATGTAGTATGCTGGTGACACATGGATTATACACATAATGCTATCTATCATGGCTCTGTATGAGTATTGTAGATGCGGATCAGATCACGAACTGAAAACGGCTGCAAACTGGAGTGCCCGTGGAGAAACGAATTTAACCGTCACATCACAGACACGCCAGTCAACAGACCCCTTGCTGGCCATATA